>CM021110.1:392242375-392503817 GCA_007115665.2 Sequoiadendron giganteum | reverse complement strand
GATCTTTTTCTATAAACTCTTCCAATTTACACCTGTATAACGCTCACCAACTCAGCTATTAATCTTTGCTACAAAATTTCCAACGTTGTATTCTTCAATATACCATGATTGATTTCATAGTTCCCCCAATCCATTAAGCACTGACTTTACCCCTTATCCCACACCTATAGAATTTACATTGTTTGATGATTCTAGATTCTTTGAAGATGAAGCCACCTTCCTAGACATAGTAGATGTAAATCAAAAATTGTGCCTTTTGTATGATTCCATATTTTGCATACATATCTATACTCTATTCCAATGCTCTCATTTTTCCCTGTATAGTAGGAAGATTGACCCCTTTTGAAAATTATATAGAGCATTGCCCAATCACGTTGCACACCTAGTGTATCTTGGAGCTATGTTTGAGTGAATGGCCAATTTGAGTAATTTCGGTTAACATCCCACCAAGGCACATTACAAGATATCATTCAATTGGTTGGTTAATTTAGTGCTTGGGAATGGTATTAATTATGCAATAGAGATAGGATTTAGTTTCCCTTTGATAGTAGTGTGAACTATCTAGGACTATCACATCATCATGTTGAGTATCCTTTAACCATTCTCCTTCATACATATTTTTTATTAACTTGAGCATTATGTTGATCAACGTTAGTCATGACAAGGAAATATGACAAAAGAAAAGTTACACCTTTATTTATGAGAATTTTTGATGATTGTTTATAATGTCTATCTAAAAATGCCTTAAGTACCCTTTGTATTGTTTGGATTAGATTACTTGTATTAATTGGTTTGAACATCCCGAGAGCCACTTGTGTCAAGTAATTTTACCAAGGATTTAGAAGGATTCTCATGTTGGAAATCTACATCTTCATGTTGAACTCAGATTTAAAATTTAATTCTACAACTGGAAATTGTTGTCGTACTTCTTCACTATCATGGCTTTCAAAATTATCTTAATTTGAATTTTAGAGAAACCTTCACTGTTTTCACTAAAGTCCATTGATACATTATTTTGTAAAAATAATTCATTTTCTTCTCTCCCAACAATTTTATTACTCTTTCTTTTGGAGATAGCTTCACTTACATCACTAGAGGGTATTTAATGTTTTTTCTTGTATAGGATTTCTTGAAGGTTTCCAAGAAATTTTAGATAAATCTGTATGCTCCAAATATTGTGATCATAATATGTCACATTAATCTTGGCATTTGGCTCCTCCAATTTTTTTTTACTGTAATAGGAACATGGTCTAAGAGCTTTGCAAATTCTGCCTTCTCTTCTTCTCTTACTATTACATATTTAATCTCTTCACTTAATGAAAATAATCAACATAGCTTAATATCACCCATTGTTGAATTTAGTGTTCATTATTTGTTGTCCCATGAGTGATGTAGTAATAGATTTCTCACCAGATGGTTGCAACTAAATTTATCATATCTACCGTTTTCTCTTCTAAGGTATTGTCTTTATGTAAAGCATCAACAGATAGACCATATAGAACTATATTTTGTGTCATGAGAATAAAAAGATAAGTATATACCAACCATGTGCATGCCTCCCTTGCATTTTGAACTGTACCTAAGATAATTTCTGCTAATATTAAGATAAACTGGATCTCAGTAGGCAATTGATGGTAGATAATGTTGTAGCTCACTACGACCAAAATAAGCTAGATGGCTTCTAGAATCACCTTGGAAAACCAATCAAACACTCTCTTAGAACCATGAGAATGAATGGATATGTTGACTTATGATATGGGAGCATGGTTTCCAAATATATTTTCACATGAAGTAATCAGGGTTGCAAGATATTAATGCTCAAAGTTGCTTTTTAGTTGTTTCTTGATACTGTACCTATCAAAAACCAATTGGAACTCACCAAATCACCATTCTAAAAACATACCACTTTTTTTTCCTGGGGGCTTCCATTTGGGGGATTGGTTTATCTAAGTCAAATGAAGATGTGTGCAAAAGGGTTTTTCACCAATCCGTTTCGTTCACAAAATATTGAAGGTCAAAGTTGACCCCTCTGAAGCTTTCTGGAAATGCAGTCATCAAAAACTATGAAAATCCATTTACTTTTGGCTTTGAAAAAATATCAAATGAGATGTTGGGGATTTGATAATGGAGATGAAAGTAGATTAAAATGTGGAAAATTTGAAACACCAATTGGTTTGTCATGAAAATCATCCAACTCATAAATATTGTCCTCCAAAGTTGACCTCCCTAGTAAATCTAACACTGTGTAGATAACAAACTCTTCCAGAACCCTCCAACTTAATGCTTCAAAACCCTATCAAATTTGATCATATGTGGCTGAAATCGAACATACACACTAAAATATGGTAGATATGCTTGCAAATTAATTTGGTATGAAACTGAATAGGATTTGAGTTATGATTTTTCAAAGTAGGCTATTGGGATAGATCTAACAACTACATTTTTTTATTGTTGCAATCCTTTTTTCCATCATGGACACTTCAAATTTTACAAAAAAATGAAGTTTCTAACAAAACTGATGATCTGATGGATTCTCTGCTAGGGCACTCTTCACTCTTTCATAGTGCTCATCCCCTTGCAAATGTTGTGTCACCTGTTGTCTCATATTAGAACTTATCAAGATCATGGCTGCCAAATGTCTTTGTATAGTAAGAGGATCAACCACTCTATTCTCTTTCCCCTTTATATACTCAATTTTGAATTCATAATCACTAAGGAATTCCAACCACCTTCTCTGCCGCACATTAAGGTTTGGCTGAGTAAAAATGTATCTCAATCCCAAGTGGTCTGTCTTGAGCTCAAACTGCTTTCCAAAGAGATAATGTCTCCACATCTCCAAGGCATGTACTATTGTGGCCAACTCTAAGTCATGCAATGTGTAATTTACCTCATGTTGTTTAAGCTTCCTTGTTTCATACACTACCACTTGTCCATCTAGCATTAGTACAGCTCCCACTCCCTCTCCTGAAGCATCTATGATTATAGTGAATCTTCCTTTAGGATCAGGGATGGTTAGAATTGGTTCTATCATGAGCCCCTCCTTTAGGAATTTGAAATATTATTCACACTTCTCATTCCCTTCAAATTGTGTTCCTTTTCTTTGGTGTGACATGATTGGAGATGCAATCTGGGAGAACCCTTGCACAAAAATTCTATAGTATCTTCTGAAGCCCATGAAGCTATGGAATTCTCACACATTTTGAGGCACTGGCCATTCCATGATCACCTTAATCTTCTTAGGGTCTACAGAGACTCCCTCAACTGAAATAATATGACCCAGATAGTGCACCTTGTCTTGATAAAATGAGCACTTGGATAGCTTTCCAAAGAGTTGCTTCTCTCTCAACTACTATAAAACTATCCTCAAGTGCTTATCATTCTCTTCAATAGACTTTTCGTAAACTAGGATGTTATCTATGCAAATAAAAACAAAGTCATCCAAAGAGTCTTTGAACACACTATTCATGAGGTTCATGAAAGTTGTGGGTGAGTTGGTCAAACCAAAAGGTACCACAGTGAACTCGTAATGCCCATATTGAGTTCGAAAAGAGTTCTTCAAAATATCTTCTTCCTTTATTCTCAACTAATGGTATCCCAACCTAATATCGATTTTGGAGAAAACTATCGCTCCTTTCATCTGGTCAAACAACTCATCGATCCTTGGGAGTGGATATGGATTCTTGACAGTCACCTTGTTCAACATCTGATAGTCTATACACAAACGCAAGGTCCCATCCTTCTTCTTCACAAAGATAAGTGGTGCTGCCCAAGGAAACACATTGGATCTTATGATCCCTTTGTTCAAAAAATCCATTAACTAGTCCTTCAACTCATAGAGTTTAGTGGTGGTCAGTCAATATGGTGCTTTGGATTGTGGCTCAGCTCCTAGTACAAGGTCAATGGAGAAGTCAAATTCTTGTTTCGGAGGTAACTCCATGAGTTCATCAGGGACTACATCTCGGAACTCCTTAAGAATAGGGTAGTCATCTAGATACGGTTCCTTGCTGTCAGGGTTACTAATATGCACAACATAAATAGCACATCCCTTTTGTTGATCCTTTTTGAGTTGCATAGCATAGATCTATCTAAGCTCTAAGGGTTTTCACATCCCATAGATCTCCACTAGGTTCCCATAATCATCTGAGACAACTAAGTACCTTATCCTCACAGTTCACTATAGACTTATGCTCAGTTAACCAATTTATCCCAAAAATTACATTGTATGAGCTTAAGGGTGCCACATATAGGTTGACCTATGTTTGGAAGGTTGGAAGCTCTAACTCGATGCAAAAGAGATATGTGTCTACCCTTTACTCTACTCAGTTTCCATAGTGGAATGTCCATGAGTTTCCCATGTATCCAGGTCTAATAGGTATCTTGGATATAACTCTAGGGTCTATGAAATATTTAGTAGCTCTGATATAAATTAAAATAGAAACAGTTTGCCCATAGAGCCTACATGTCAACTGTATAGTAAAATCCTGATACTCTTCCTACTTGTTATACATTGCATCATGGATTTGATGATGCTGATACTATTGATAGTTTCCTTCCCTTCATGACTTCGATCTCTATGGACAATTAGAGGCATAATGATCACCTCCACAAGTATAAAACCTGTCGTGATGCCCTTTTCAATCTCCTGGCTTGTCCTCTTTGAATCCCATTTGCTTTTAGTCATCATTTCTTTTGTTGTTGTTTTCCTTCTTGCTCTTTCCACCACTACCACCTTCACCTTTCTCTTGTGACTCACTTCCCCACTTGAGATTATAGATCTAGTGGTTCTTGTCTTCCTTCTAAAACTTCTTGTTCCCAAACCATGACTTAGGATTTTAATTATTATGGTAATTAGACAACTGCTACAATTTATGCTCCTGTTTGGTGGCCTTCAAGAATACTTTGTTCATGGTGAGAGGATCAGGCATGTCCACTTCTACTCCAATGTGGGGTCTAACTCCCAATATGAAATTTTGGATACAAAAACATTCATCTCCTTGATACTAGGGGACATACTTCAGTAGATTGGTGAACTTTTCCTAGTATTGGGTCATAGTCATGCTTCCCTGAGTTAGGTTTTGGAATTTTGTCACCTTCTTGTCAAAAAGGAGTTGAAGTAACCATCTCTTCCTAAAATATTGGAGGAAGAGTTCCCAAGTAATCTCAATAGGCTAAAGATTCCTTTCGATCTTTTGGTTGTCCTACCAAGTAGCTATTTCTCTTGAACGTTGATATGTAGCCCACACAACCTTAGTCTGATCGGATAGGTTATGGAATCAAAAATATTTCTCCATCTCAATGATCCATTCCTTAGCTCCTACTACGATGGCTTTACCATCAAACTTAGGTGGTGCTACTCTTTTGAGATCCTTTCCTAGTTCTTCCTCAATTTGACCTTGAGGGCCTTCTCTTGGACCACCTTCTCCTTGATTGACTTCCACATTTATGGGAATCTATTCCTCATGTACCACTTGGACCTCATGTTCTATGTGGTCCATACAAGCCTCTTTCTTGTTCAAAAGTTATAGAATCTGATCCATCCTTTGTTTGGTCCAATTTTTGAACGACTAGGTACACATGTCTCTTTTTCGGTGGTCACCATAATGACTCACACCGAACCTACATCATATTTCACATCTACCATAACTTAAAACTAGGTTCTATGAGTAAATTTTATTATTCACATAGCACTACATACACATGTATATATCACTCATTCATTTAAGACATACACATTCATTCATAGTAAAACATGTTTTTGAGTTCTTCGCTTGAACACACCAATTAAACATCTTTCTTTATTTATATTAAGTGTGGTTCAATGGGCCCTTATTTACAAACTATTCTTCTTTACATTAGTCAATTTTCTTATTCTAAGAGGGAGGACACTCCTTTGGGTCCTCATTAGAATTTAAATCAATTTTCTTAGAAGAGGAGGGTTGAGTACACAGGCTCTTCTTTTCCTCCTTAGTTAGTAAGGGTGTGTTTGGTCCACACCCTAGAGGCCAATCTATGATTGCGGAAAGCTTCTTAATATTAGGAGTTTTATTTTACTCCTTAGTATTCCTCCCCCTCTCCAGCTTAAGTCGAGTGAGGTCTTGAGATAGAGTTTCATCATTGAGAATCTCAGGTTGAACCTTAGTGTTGGTGTTCTCTTCAACAATGACTTTATTGTTTAAGGTCCTAACTATCTTCCCTTTCTTTCTTCTTGACTTATACCTTCCCATACCTGCATTCAATCCAAGTTTTCTCAATCCTCAGGACAACTCAAATTGGTCAAGGGGAAACTATCCCCTAGTCATGGCTATTGTGGACTCAAAAGGCCTAGAGCTGAAACCTAAGCTCTGATACCAAATGTAATAACCCATTCTAGTTATTACTTAAATATTAATTGCAAATGACATTATGAATATTGAATTTTTAAAAGACATAACTTAAGGAGCTATTTCCAATCATAGTGAGATATATCTAATTAAAATGTGAAATAAAATATACATATTCATTTCCAAATGTCAATTACAATATACAAGTTGACTTGGCTCATTGGGCCATAAGTCAATACAATATATAATTTACATGAAGGTTACATTGTAATCCTTTGATAACTTCGCATATATTTTGCATCTATCTGTTCTATTTCTTTCCACTTATCTCCTTCTACATTATTCACCACTAACTCATCCTATATTTATACCATCTTAAACTTTGAAACATATCCAAAGTCGTCCATCCATCATTAAATTCAAATTAGGTCAGTGCAAAAACATCTTATGGTGGAATTAGAATGAGGGTGACCCAAACAAATGCTTGATGAGGACCCAAATAGGTCCCAACACGCTACATCAACTTTGAAAGTAGTGTTCAACACAAGGTCCACCAAAACAATATAAAACACATAGAACAATTAAGCACACACAACCCTTAACATGATCCAATCCTTTCAGAAACAAAAAATATCTTCAACACAATCATAACAACTTAACTCTAGAACCACAAGTCATAAGAATCAACCAAAAAGAAATCTGCACCAACAACATTTCCTTGGACCTCAGTGAGATACATAGAAAACCATAGTTCACAAATGGTGAACATAACTCGCATTGTACAATGAATAAGAAGTGAAAAATATGTATATAGAAGCTTCCAACAACCTTGACCAACATGTTAGAACCATGTAAATATAGGAGAAAAACCTCGAGCAACCACTGAACACTTGTAACCTTTCTTCAATACAATTTTCTCAATATCCTCTACATATCCAACCAATAACTTGCATCCATGACATCAATGACAAAAACAACCAATCGATAACCAATTGACCAATTGACATCAATGACAGTGCCTTCATTATTGCAACAATCTCCCCCTTTGTCATTGATGGCATGTAATAACCCAATCTAAAGTATTACTTAATTTATATTATTGGAAATGATATTATGAATATTCAATTTAAAAAGACATAACTAAGTAGCTATAGTCAATCATAGCAACACATGTTTAATTAAACAAGTCAAGATTCATTATATTCAAATTGAATATCAATTTACAATATCCAATTTTGACATAGCTCTAAGGCTACATAGTCAATACACTGTAATAATTTTACATCAAGATTACATCAAGGTTACATCAAAGACTAAAATGGTTTGGTAAACATTCCAAGGTTCCTATTGACGCTTGCCTCTTCTAGTGGATGAGAACATGGTTGAAGCACTTTACCACCCAACCATGAAGCTTATGCTTCCTTATAATTCTTCCAACTTGAAGAATACCTAACCCTGTAGGGAAAGTTTAGCAAGAGAAGAATCTGCAAGGTAGAATCTGATGTGTGCCCATACATCAACACACATTTCTATCTACTAGTTAGAAAAGAAAATACAAGATCTATGTGAGGAATGACAGAGAGTTCTATCACAAAGTTCATACATATATAATGAACTAAATTGCTTGGCCAAGAATAACAATATTATTGCAACAACAAACAATAGGTTTGGTAAAAGAAAACCTATACTCTTTGAACTCCATCTCATCACCTATCCCAAAGGTAACTTTCAACATCAAGTTATCTCATAACAACTAACTACCCTCTAGCAGAATCTACCCTTAAGTGCTCTAGTATATTAAGTGTTGCTATTCTATTCAATTTACAATTCAAAAAATAAATCTAATGGAACTGATCAAACCATTATCCATCCATTAAAAGTATGTATCACATGATTACATCCAGTGTAAATCAATATTCATTTAAGAATAAGAAAATAGGAAACAAAAGAAGATATGTCACAAGTATGTGTATGTTCATAGACAAAGGTCTATGTGCATACACATATATGTGCCTATTTAAGTTATGAATTTGTGCATAAATTCTGAATTTTAATCCAATAGATCATATTTCTAATCATTCAAATAATGTTTCAGATTAACATATAGTTTACCAGTTTACAAGAAGTAAAGAATTTAAGAACAAGTTTATTTGAAAAATTTCCCACATACTATTATGTCATTTGTGTCAACCATACTATGATAACAAACAATACTATTGTAATCACATAGTAACTGTTTAACAAATGAGGTTGTCTACAACTAAACAATTACAGTTTATAACAAAACAATGTTCCTTCCAAATGCACATACTCTTTCTAAAAAAATGATGTTTTTTTCAACTAAGCAGTTATAGAACCATGTTGTTTACAACTCACATTCACAGTTATAAATGAAACAATTTTGTTTTCAAATGAACACATACTATTTATAACTGAACAATGTTGTTTTCAAATGAACACATACTGTTTATAATAGAATGATTCTATTTTTAACTAATCAGTTATAGTTTTCAACAAAAAAATATCGTTTACAACAAAACAACAATGCTTACAATGGAACGTTGTTGTCTACAAAAGTTTACAGATTCAGTTCCATCTCAACCAAGCCTTCATTCATTTAAGCCTCATTCAGAAACATAGTTATTCCTTACACTCATGGTCAAAGAATTTTGATATATCATAACTTTCATTCTCATATTCAATTAAAGATTTTATCATTTTGAAAAAAATTACATATTATGAACAAATGAAGAATTGACCAAACAATTTTATGGTATAGGTTCTTGGAAGGTATAAAGACTCCAACGACAATCTAGTTTTTTATCAAAAGAAACTCTACACATATATTGGGTATGGCCTTATCATGATTTGGGTTTTAGTAACCCCCTATTCATTGTAAATAAAATCATACTACTGTCATCCTATAGAACAATCGACTGTGCTTTCCTTCTTAGTAATGCATAGGGTCGATGCCATGTTGGCTGACCCACGACTTGGGTTAGGTTTACCCATGACTTAAAGATTCTCATTCTCAAAGAATGATGGATCAAAAATAACCATGCCAATATAAGATGCAGCGAACCTTCACTCAACCATCAACCCTTATGGGTGAGGCACTTTGAACATAAAGACATTGTGACTTAGTGTGTGCAAGTTAATTTCTCTATTCTAAGGATGCAAAACAAGATGAAATGAAAAAGGGAAAACACTAACAACACCTCAAGATAAGGCCTAAGTTGAATTCAAAGAAAATACAAGAAAATAATACTTTTACCTTGCTTGAATTGTTGAGTTGATTGGCCCTTTTGGTGGTTAATTTGTGTTCACCTTTGTTGACAAAATGACATGTAACTGTGCTCAAAATGAAGCTAGTGAGATGGAGATTGCAATAGTGAATATAGATAATTGATGAGATGCAATATGGTGGCTCTAAGGTGTTGCAACAATGGTGAATAGTATGCTTGGTGTGTGAGAGGGATAAAATTGGCTTAGTTGATTGCTTGAGTGTTGGTAAAAATGAGGGAAAATCCACTACTTTTAGGGGAATTTCCTCTAAACCAATGGATGGATGAGATGCATCCAAGGTGGAGGAGATCAAGGGCTAGGTTGAGTTGAGAACTCACAAGCCATCTCATGCTGACATGTGTCAGGTGAGGTAGACAAGAGGAGATGAAGTGGAGGTGAGGTGGAGGTACTAGGAAGTACCTTAGGAATGGAAAAGATCTCCTCATAAAGGTCTTTTCCACATGAGAGGACATGCGAGGAATTAAAATTTCATCACAAATCCTCATGAGGATGGGAGAAGGAATTAAAAAAATCCTTAAAATGTGTGGGGTGAATAAATGTGAATTTTAAATCACATGGGGAAGAGGATGCCTTCTCCAAAAGGAGAAAGCATTTAATAGAAAGTTGACTAAGGACACATGCCATAAATGGCATGAAGATTAGGTTAGCCTAAATCAATGATTAAGGTTGTGCAAATGCATGATTACATGAGCTAATGGAGGATTAAGGGCAAGTGGAAAATTATGGAGG
This sequence comes from Sequoiadendron giganteum, assembly GCA_007115665.2. Lineage (NCBI taxonomy): Eukaryota > Viridiplantae > Streptophyta > Pinopsida > Cupressales > Cupressaceae > Sequoiadendron > Sequoiadendron giganteum. The sequence goes on along the minus strand of CM021110.1, from coordinate 392,493,462 downwards.
ATGTGACCCTAATGATGATTAGGGATGTACACACCCTAATCAAAGATTAATTAGATTAATCTCGATTAAAAGGGCATTATGTAGGATGTTGACACGAGGAGAGAGAAGAAGATGAATTAAAATTTAATTTAATTCATTTGGATAAAGTGACTAAATAAAATAAATCAAACCTTTATTTAATTTAGAGAGGAATGAGGGTAATTTGTTTGATTAATTAATTAAATAACTTAGGAGACTTTAGGTTGAAATGGAATATTAATGAAATAATAAATTATTTAATTAATTTGGCTTAAGGATGCGGGATAGAGGAATGTTAGGGTGAATTTGACCATATGGGAGTGGTCAAATTTAGGTGTCTACATTTTTCCCCTCTTTGAAATACTGTTAGAATAGCAGTGTTTTGAAGAAAAATAAAAAATAGATGACTCGATAGAAGAAAAGAATGTTAGATGATGCCCCAATATCATGGGAAAATGGATAGGAAGGAAGAAGGGAGAAATATGGTAAGGTATGCCCCCTCAAGAGGGTGGATGGGGAAGAAAATAGGTCCCAAGCTACTTTTTGATATGAAGTAATGAAGGGTACCATGCGGTAGAGCACAAAAAACTAGGAAAAATGACTTTTGAATGGAGGAAAACAGACATACAGGGTGCAAATGGAGCCCGCAAAAGAAAAGGGGGAAATGAATTAATAAAGGGTTAATTAAAGGGTGAAAATTACCCAAAAATTAAAAGGCTAAATAGGGTCAAAAATAAAAATTATAAATAGTAAATTTGAAAATTCAATATTCACCTAATTTTCATTTGCACACTTGTTATCGCACGATTCGACGAGAGAGAGAGAGAGAGAGAGAGAGAGAGAGAGAGAGAGAGAGAGAGAGAGAGAGAGAGAGAGAGAGAGAGAGAGAGAGAGAGAGAGAGAGAGAGAGAGAGAGAGAGAGAGAGAGAGAGATTGCTGACATGATGAGTGACATGGAGGGTGATGATGAGCTGCTCCACCAAGGAGAGGAGATGTGGGCATTCTAATATGAGTGAGTGGTACCTTGCCAGGTAGGATTTGAATCCCGACTTTGTGATTTCATTTCAATTTGAGCACATGTTTTAATTTATGGGCGGGGTAGCTAGGAAAATATGTTTGCCATGGAATGGCGGAGTCGCCCTTCTGGCCAAGCACATTCACATGTCTGAAGAATTGGTGAGGGAAGGGGTGAACACAAGTACCATAGGGGTAGATACACTAAGAGAAAGGTGATTATGAAATCATCTCTCTTAGGGAAGGATAAACCCACACAACGTAGGGGTGGGGGAAAATAGGATAGGCAATTGTGATATCAATTGGCAAAAAGAGAAAAGGGTGGATGTGAATTCACTCAAAATGGGAATAGGCAGATGTGAATCTGCCCATAAGGGGAATAGGAAGATACGAATCCATTGAAAAGGGGAATAGGCGAATGGGAATTTTCCACTCGAGAAGAAAAAGCATAGGGGACAGTATGCACTCACCCATGGGGGAGAAGGAGAAAACATGAGTTCACCTCTGGGGAGAAAAAGGGAGAATCTGTGCCTAGACAAGAAAGTGGTGGGGATGTTGGGAAAATAGGAGAACCCGAGAAAATAAACCATAGGGGCGAATGCGCAAGCCAAATAGGCCAATGTGCTAGAAAGGGGAATAGGCGAACCCACTGTACACAGAGGCGAACTCGCCAAACTGGGGGAGGGATGAAAAAGATAGAAGATAGCAATAGAATTTGAGAGTGGATGCATATCAATGTTCTTTTTCCAATTTGATACATTTTTGGAAAGTACACAAATCTTAATCTCAATCTTCAAATTTTTTATTTAATTTGATGCTTTTTCTTTAAGATCTAAATATCTCTATATAATTGTAATTAGGCTTTAGCTAATAGGTGGCATGGATGCAAAGTTTTGCAACTTAGAGAACATGGGAGAGACACTCGCCTATGCTTGAGGTGATGCTGAAGGTGATGACCCTTGAGGATCATGCAACATTTGAGTAGGCGAGACTAATTCACATGTTGGGATATCCCAACATTAGATCACATAGACCTTTATTAAAATTATTGATGGAGTGGTGGAGCTCAAAGACATCCACATTCCATCTCCTGACAAGGGAGATGATGGTGAAATTGGAGGATGTATGGAGGATCCTTAGATTGTCGATCTGAGGACACCTGATTGGTACCACACTTTGTCAATCAGTGAAGAGGAGTGTACGAGTGGTGTTTGGACCTGTCGACCTTCCATTATGAGGGAAGGAGTTAGATATTGATGCGTGCTTCGGGACAAGGACAACAATTTTACCCTTTTATCTTTGTGAAATCATTAGTGGGATCCTCCTTCTTGACAAGAGTGGTCTATTTTTCAGCCTCAAGATGATTGAGGTTGTTAGGCACATCATGGAGAGGCAAGAGGGAGTCTTCACATAGGGGGTGTCTATATTATCACATCTATATTAGGATATGCACGTGGTCTGCTATAGATGAATGTTGAGTATCAGACATGTCACACTATTCCAGGTATAGGCTTGGGAGCATATTAGAGTGGTGCAACTAGATATTCTTATTATTGGAGTGAGAGATGAGATGCTGCCAATGGTGTATTGGTTGGGGTTAGAGTATGGCTGGAGATTACACTGCTAGGGGGTAGGGAGTTTGGAGGAGTGGTAACAGAGACTAGATGAATTGGTGGATGGAGATATTACTTGGAGGCCCTATATGGGGCAATGGTTTCTAGGATGGCGGAATGATGAAAAGTGTTGGAGGGGTTATCTATGCTCACGATGTTATTTGATAGGTCAAGATCCATTTATTATTGAGTTGCACATGATAGATAGGGTCACTTGTTAGTATAAGATTCAACAAGACATCCCTTTGGGACCCTAGATGTTTAGACAAGTTAGCAAGGAGTCTAGGGCCATATGGGGAGATTAGATTACAACTGAGTATGCTTGTCAGATGTGGAAGGTAGTCTTGATCACTGTATGGCCATGGAGGCAAGGACCAGAGGATGCAAGCACTATGATGTGATACTCAGCACGGTGGAATTAGCAAAGGCTAGGGAGGATCACTACTATGCATCTGATTGTGTCAGTTGTGGGATTTGGTTCAGAAGATGAGTAGGAGCAACCGAGGCCACACAGGAGGAGGATAGTTGGCAGACGAAGGGGAGAGGAGCAGGCGATGGACGTAGATTCCATTGTAGTGGAGCCAGTGGCGATGGTGCCATATATGCCACCACCACTAGAGGACCTAGTAGTGTTATTGATAGGAGGCCTGGCCAGGCTACGAATTGCAGAGAAAAAACTATGGGAGTCAGAGGCTGATAGAAATAGACTTCAGATAGAGGTGGGGAGACTATAGGCTGAAGTAAAACACTTGCAGGATGCAATGGAGGCCATACAAAGAGACAAAGACAAAGAGTACCTAAGCCTGACAGATGAGGAAAGGAGGTGGATTTTAGAGACGTAGACAAAGAGAGATTATTTTTGGAGGCAGTCGGAGGAGGCTTGGTGGGAGAGGGCAGAGTGTGTAGAGGTGGAGGTTGGAGAGGTAGTGGAGTTACTAGAGAGAGAAGAGGCAACCAAGGGCCAAATTCATAATCTGTAGGGTGAGAGGGATGTCACAACTGGAGGGGCAAGTGGAGCATATGAGATTGGAATAGGAGGCCTGGGAGCAGGAGAGTCAATGGATTACCCAACAAAGGGACAAGTACCACTTGGAGAGGGTGATGGCCAGAGCATAGGCAACAAGGGAGGTAGATTCCAGGACTAAGTAGGATATTGGATGAGTGCATATTTTAGGGAGGTTCTTGATCCATCACAAAGAGTACCACCATATATTAAAGCAGCTCCTCAAATGTCAACACCCTCTCGATCAGAACATACTCACACTAGAGGGTACATTGATTATCGTGAGACTCCCCCATGGCCAAGGTTTAAGAGCAAACTCCCCAAAATGGTTAGATATAGGGAGAAGTGGATAGAGAGAGGGAATGTGGATAGGATTCATATTTTTTGACAGGTGCAGGGTGGATGTTAGGTACATATAGGCAGAGACTACAAATTCTTTTGCACAGATTGGACAAATTCATTCATTCATTCCTTTATTATTTATTCTTTATTGATTCATGACACCATGATGTGTCAGATGTCATCATTTTTATTTCATTAGTTCCCTACACTTGTACCTTTATTTGATGGACTTTGATGGACTATGTACTTTAATTATAGGTTTTTATGGATATTTATGGACTTTTGATGAACTTGTGATATATACTATATATTTTTGATATATATATATGCTATGCGATGGATATTGACGATACTATGTGATGAGTATGTGATGTTGTGGATATTTATTAGGCTCATGTGTATGATTATGATTATGATGTATACATGTGAGTGTGATGGTTTATGCTTATGTCAATGTGAATTATATCGATAAAATGCATTATATCTAATGCCTTTTGATGCAAGATATGATGTCACATGATTTATGATGTTATGATGTATGCTATGGACATGATACTAATAGTGTTTGATCTAGGTGGCGATGTGATTGTGATTGATGATGAATGCATATGGAATATGATATGAGGATTTATTATGTATGGATGATGTATTGTAATTATTAATTGTGTATGTATGACGTGATATAAAAATGTGTAATGGATGTAATATGCACATGTGATCATGCTATGGATAGATGTGATGAATGTAATGTAATGTAATACATGTGAAAAAGAGAACCAATATAATTACAATAATTACTATAAACAATTAAAAATGATGATGAAAATGGACTTAATATGCTTAGAATAAAAAATCTATATTAATCTAAACAACTTAAGATGATAATGAAAATGATAATGCAATGAACTAGATGAAATGAAATGAACTTAAGTTGCTTAGAATAGAAAATCTATATTAATATAAACAACTTAAGATGATAATGAAAATGATAATGTAATGAATTGGATGAAAATGAAAATGGACAATGATAATAATACACATGCAAATGCAATGTAATAAAATGAACTTAACGGATAATGATCATGTAGGGTGGGATGAATAATGATGGGTGTGATAATGCACCTATCAAAACCATAGGAACCCTACTATGAAGAATAGGTGGGTGAGAAATAACATTCACACAACCAAAAATAACTAACCGTAGGATAGATGAAGAATGGATGGGGATGAATGCAATGCTATGGGATGATAAATGAAATTAAAAACTTAATGCCATTTTTCCATATAAGAAGCACTGATTTTTACTATAGTATAGGACATGATACACCAGGGTATAAAGAACCAAGGCTAATTAGTGTCAAATGCATAAGAAAAACACAATAGACAAGAAGGCTATCCAACTACCCCAAAGCTGCAGTGGCTTTGGTTGGGCCTAATATTGGAATAACCACAAGCATAAAGGATGCCCTAGCATAAAACAAGACCATGAGGATCTTGGTGGGTACCACATGGGACAACCAAGAAGAAAATATCACACCAAAAATCAAGATATGCCCCTATGACTACCCACCAAAGAAGACCATGATATGATGGATTGTGGCGACCTTGAAAAAGTATAATAGGAAGCTCAAATGAAAAACAAAATGCAAGAGCACCAAAAGATCACAATAAATTTCAAATATCATTTTCCATAGGATCAGTAGGTGGATGGGAGTGATACGACCTGATTTAAGGAAGGATACATCCTATTAAGACCAAAGATGGAGGGTAGATTAGGTGATCGAAATGACTCAGAATAGTCAAAACAGATTGACCCTCATGGTACTGATGAATTTTTTTTTTAGGAACTAGCTAGATATGGACACACTTGACTATGTGACACAAAACCAAGACACACCCTAAGGAAAAACCTAGGGTCTCTAGGGCTAATCGATTGATGGCCTTACCTATGTGAAAGTGCATAGACCTTGTAGTTCATCGATAAAGACTGAAAACCAACCATGGATAAAAGTGGAAAGAGGATAATGAAGAAATTGATGGATAATGAAGACTAACACGACATGACAAACAAAAGCCTCAGGGGTTGATCGAATGATTAGCCTTGCCTACATAAAAGTGTAGAGGCATCGTAGTTTGACAAAATGGACCAAAGATGAGATGGGACCTAATGAATACCAACACGATGGAGGACCTAAATGAGGATGTGAGATGAACCAAATGACACAGATATACACATGAAAAAAAGCTTAGTCTTAGGATAAAATATCAAGATTTAGGATAGCCAATCTGAATCGTCCAATGCTTAATAAAAATATACCAAGTGACAAATAATAGGCTGTTGATGGGAGGATGGGTATGATAGGATGGTAGGATAGGATATGATGATAGGATACAAGGATATAATGGAAGCACAAAGGAAAATAAGACACAAGGTAGATAATGATTAAGCCCTCTATGAATGGAACCTATTGCCAGGTTTTCACCAATCATACTTATCCAAGGTGCCACCAAGGCTGGTTTTCACCATAGGACGCATTATTTATCTTGACCATTTTTGGATTTTTGACTCTTTTTTTTGTTTTTTTGATGATTTTTACCTTTTTATTATATTTTTCAAGGTATGATAACCCAATTGACCTAGGTGTAAAACCTCTTCAGGTGCATGATGTTGATAGGATCCTCCAAGGGTTCCCCCTCAAGTGTTGCAAGCCTATATGCCCCAAAGCCATATTTTGTAGTTACCACATAAAGACCCAACCAATTTGCTTCAAACTTGCCTTTCTTTTCTCGAACCTATTAGGTACGTTGATTTTCTTTCAAGACTAGATCACCAATGTTGAATTGGCAGGGATAGACCTTCTTGTTGTAGTTCCTTTTCAACTGATGTTGATAAGCTTGTAGATGTTTATAGGCCTTGATGCATTTCTCATCCAAGAGTTCAAGTTGACTTAGCCATGTGACTCAAGAATCTTCATCACTGATTAGATTCTCTAGAGAGATGCAAAGTGATGGGATCTCAACTTCAATCCACAAGATGGAATCCACACCGTAAATGAGGGAATATGGGGTAGCGCCAGTAGGGGTGTAGATGGATGTGTGATATGCCCAAAGGGCGAGATTAAGGTGGAGGTTCCAATCTCGACCAATGTTGTTGAAAACCTTTTTGATTATTTCAATAAGGGTATTGTTGGTAGCTTCATCTTGTTAATTACCCTAGGGGTAATAAGGAGTTGACCAATGATGCTGGATATGATAGGTTTTGCAAAGGTGTTTCATATACTAGTTTTTGAAGGGCTTTCTATTGTTGGTAATGATAGTGGAAGGGATACCATATCTGCAGAGGATATGGAAAATGATGAATTTGGAAATCTAAATACCATTGATTTGGAAGATTGGAATGGATTCCACCCATTTGGTGAAGTATTCAGTGGTAGTGATGATGAAGGTGTGACCATCAGATGAAGGAGGGTGAATCTTTCCGATTAAGTCAAAACCTCATTGTGAAAAAGGCCACAGTGCAATGATAGGGTGTAAATATTATGTAGGATCATGGATTAGATCTACATGCTATTGACACGGTACAAATTTCTTCATAAAATCACAAGCATAATGCTCCATAGTGGGCCAGTAATACCCTTCTCTGAGAATTTTCTTCACTAAGGCAATCCCATTAGAATGAGACCCACAGACACCACTATGCACTTCATTTAATGCAACATGAGATTCTGATTCATTGAGACACTGAAGGAGAGTGCCATCATACCCTCTAAGATAAAGTGTATCTCCCACGATTGTGTAATGAGAAGTGCATTGGTTATGGGTGAGGTCAGGTGGTAGGATATTGTCATGTAGATATGCATAAATTTCATGATACCAAGTTAATTAAGGACCTACGATGTCGCACACCATCTCATTGTTAGGAATATCTTATGTTGGGATTAATAGTTGATCTACAAGGAAATCACAACAATATGATATGATGGCCCATGTGGCCGACGAATTTTTTTACCCAAAATTAATGAAATGAAAAGGGTTTTTAAAGGAGGTTCTCATTTTTCCATCAATTAAATTATTCTTTATTTTGAATTTAATAAATAATTATTATTTATTTTCTATTTGAATTATGACTAAAGTCCTGATTGATAGGCTGATTGAAAAACATCTATAGCTTTGAAATTACATCATAGTTTTTGAATCCAAAATATGTGTCACATTCTATGTTTCACATACTATAGGATTAAAAAAAAAATATTGAATTTCATTTAGTTTTGACCAAATTAAGGGTGTCAGACATACGAGTTTTTATAAAAGTTGTAATAAAATCTTATAAAAAAATATTATCATTTTATTGTGGTTAGGGTGGTCAGATAGACACCTACTTATTTTTCCCTAAAATTTAAGTACTACTGCATTGAAATTTCAAATTTTCACCAAATAGATTTAAAAAAAAAAAAACCTAGCAGTTTAGAAACTACATTCAATTTTCTACAAATTCTATTCTTACATATTTTTTAAATAATATAGATAACTTATTCAAATTTTTACATCAAATTGTCTAACTTTGATTTTTTGAATTTTCATTGCCACTTAAGGGCCTATTTTTCCATGATGATCCTGCACATACCCGTATCACCCTAGCTTTGATGGTTCACTAGACATGACATGACTGGATCGGGCTACAACTTTCATTCTCCCCCCTTTATATACCTTATTGATAAGACGTGGTCGAGATCATCCCTCGGGTGATGAAATCCAAGGCAAGTCTCACTAAAGGGAAGGAAATACTAGACATCTCTACTGGTCCCCAGGCTCATACATAGTGCAAGGAGAGAGCGTACATGTACTAGTACTCCCTAGGTGGACTCAACTAGATTGGAACAAGTTGTGATTTTTGGTCACCTAGGATCAACGAATGGTGTAAGGTTAGTGCATACGTCAAAAACTAGCTCCCAAACACAATAAACAAGTTAATTGATCCTTTAATTAAGTTTATGTGTGCCTAAATTAGTATGAAAATGATACACACACAATCTAATTTAGGGGTCTTTGACCAATCGTCCTACAAAAAACATGTTAGTACTTTCACCTCCGATCTTCATCAATCATGGGACAAACCACACAGATCGTTAGTGAAATCTCACAATCATAAATAAACAAGTGAGTAGATTAGTATCCAAAACCAAAATTAAATAAAAGGTCAAATTGAGAAATTGAATGTTCTGGATTACCTCAAATCCACCTCTGTGTGAAGCGAATTCACCCTTCTACTAGATGCAAGTTCTCATTTTCTTAAAATAGGCAAGATCATAATTTCTTGTCCAATTGAAAGGTGAGAACGTATTTGCCTCTACATTCAAGATGAGATCACCGCTTACTCAAGGAGGTTTTCCCTTTTCAGTCTCCCTGAGTGTATACACCTCTAAAAATAATAGTCTGGATTGGTTGTAGCAAGTTTACCTTTCTGAAAGAAAGACATGTATGAGTTCACCTGTCTTGAATGCAGGTTTGCCCTTGTGTTAGGCATATTCACCCATTGAGGGAAAATTTTCCCCTGTGTCTAAGATCTGAACTTGCAAAATTTCAAACAACAACAAACATAAAAGTAGATCCTTGATGTGGGTCCCACTGGGCATGCCAAAAATGTGTGCAAGTGAAATTCCCTATTCTAAGGATGCAAAACAAGATGAAATGAAAAAGGGAAACCACTAACACCTCAAGATAAGGCCTAAGTTGAATTCAAACAAAATCAAAGAAAATGATTTTTTTTTGCCTTGCTTGAATTGTTGAGTTGGTTGGCCCTTTTGATGGTTGATTTGTGTGCTCCTTTGTTGAAAAAATGGCATGCAAGTTTTCTAAAAATGAAGCTAGTGAGATGGAAATTGTAATGGTGAATGTGGGTAATTGATTGAATGCAAGATGGTGGCTCTAAGGTGCTGCAGCAATGGTGGATAGTATGCTTGGTGTGTGAGAGTGCTAAAGTGGCTAAGTTGATTGTTTGAGTGCTAAATTTGGCTATGTTTATTGCTTGAGTATTGTGTTTGAGTGATACCCAAATGAGAGAAATTTGACCAATTTTAGGGGAAGTGCCTCTAAACTAATGGATGGCTGAGATGCATCTAAGGTGGAGGAGATCAAGGGTTGGGGTGAGTTGAGAACTCACAAGCCCTCTCATGCTGACATGTGTCAGATAAGGTTTATAAGAGGAGATGAAGTGGAGATGATGTGGAGGTACTGGGATGTACCTTGAGAATGGACAAGATCTCCTCAGAAAGGAGGTCTTTGTCCACATGTACCTTCAGAGGACAAGTGAGGAATTAAAAATTCCTCACAAATCCTCAATGGGGATGGGAGAAGGAACTAAAAATTCCTTAAAATGTATGGGGGGAATAAATGTTAATTTTAAATTGACATGGGGAAGAGGATGCCTTCTCAAAAAGGATAAAGAATTTAATAAAGGTTGACTAAGGACACATGCCATAAATGACATGAGGATTAGATTAGCCTAATTCAATGATTAAGGTTGTGAAAATGTAGGATTAGATGGACTAATGAAAGATTAAGGAAAAGTGGCAAATCATGGAGGATGTGACCTTATTGATGATTAGGGATGTGCAAACCCTAATCATAGATTAATTAGATTAATTTGGATTAAATGGGGATTATGGAGGATGTTGACATGAGGAGAGAGAAGAAGGTGAATTAAAAATTGATTTAATTCATTTAGATAAAGTGACTAAATTAAATAAATTAATCCTTTATTTAATTTAGAGAGGAATGAGGTAAGTTAATTAATTAATTAATTAAATACCTTAAGGGACATTAGGTTGAGATGAAATATTAACCAAAAAATAAATTATTTAATTAACATGGTTTACAGATGCATGATAGAGGAATGCGAGGTTAAATTTGACCATATGGGAGTGGCCAAATTCAAGTGTCTACACCTTCAACTTGAGCATATCCTTTACACAATAGTCTTGCTTTGTTTTGGATCACTTCACCTTAGTCAATCAACTTGTTTTTGAATACCCACTTTGTTCCTATCACATTCTTATCTTTAGGCCTTGGGACAAGCTCCCAAATTTCATTCTTCATGATTTTATCCAGTTCTTCCTCCATTGCTTTTATCCATCCTTGTTCCTTGCTAGCTTATTTATATGTCTTAGGTTCTATATTTGATAGTAAAGAAAAATGTACTTGTTCTCCTGATCTTTCCAACTTCTTTCCGGTTAGAACCTCGCTATCTTTATCACCTATGATTTGATCTATAGAGTGATTTTCCTAAACATACTTAGTCAAAGTTTTGGAGAAAACTTATTTTGTGTCTTCAATGTTGCTATGAATTGATTCCTCATCATCTTCTTCCTTCGAAATAGTAGTATTCTGAATAGTTTCATCCACCTTCACTTTTTCACTTTCAACTATCCTCTTCAATATTTTTTTAAAACACTTGTAAGATTTTCTTCTTAAAGAGTAATCAAGAAAGAAATTTGCATTTGATCTTGAATAAAACTTATGAAAAATCTCTCCATATCTCTTGATGTAGCACTTTCTTTCAAATAGTTTGAGGTGCCTTACTAATGTCGGTTTTCCTTTCCATCGTTCATATGGAGTCTTCTCTATCTTGCACTTGATTTGAGCTCTATTCAGAATATACATAGCTATCTAAGTAGCTTCTTGATGCAATGCAAGGTGATATTGGACAATTCCAATTAGACTTCAACTAGTTTTAGGAGTCTCCACCTCTGTGCTAAGTGCCTTCTCTCAATAGTCCACCTAATTCCTTATAGCCCTCTTGACACACTTATTCAGCTATATCTCTAATCCAATCCTTTCCTAAAATTGAACACCTCCTATTTTAGATACCCTTTAAGGTGTAGAAGAGCATATTCAAACCTTTCAAAGGGTTTTTTTGGAGTATCCCATCCAAATCTGACCCGCTACATTATTTCTAGGCCGAATTAGGCCTCTTTTCCAAAGGAGGTCTATGGAATCTCTTTCTCCTTACTAAAAGAACCATACTGGTTTCACAAACCAGTCACCAAACAACCAATTTCACCATTGGTTTCCATCAGAGTTCACCTATTCCGACCGTTTCTTCAAATTTGCATTGAAACCATGCTTGACACTCCAACTTATCAAGCTAGGCACGTGCAAAAAGACCTCCTATCAACACTACCATACCATGAAAACTCCAAAATCCTAACACACACATCTAATAGGACCATTCCACCAATTTGTAGCACTACCCTATAGTGGAATGGCCTAAAATTTTATATTGGTTTTCAAACCCTAAGAAACCCTTATCAATCAAGCAATCTACAAAAAACTGACTGTATCTCCTACCAAACTAGATGAAATTCACTACAAATGGAGTCAAACAAAATATTACACCTTACTCCATATAATCACACAATTTTCACATTAATGGCAAACTGTACGGAGCCATAGAGGTTTAGTAAATGTAGAAAACACAGTAAAACACCACAAAACAAAGCACTATTTTATTGGATCTTCAAAAATATCATTATCCAACCTACCTCAAAGGTTTTAGAGGCATTTTAAACATGCTGGCATCACATTCCATCAGTTTACCACTAAATTCTAATAGGTTGACTGATCAACTTCCATCTTACCCAAAAATTGCTCAAATTGCATAATGTAATATTACCATAATTACAACATTTTTGCATATTTTGAAAACCAACATCCTAGAAACCTAACACCACATGAATTACATCAAAAATTGGTCATCTTGACCTTATAATACCATGACAAAGGTTCACTCCTAAACTAGGCTCCCAAATACATAAACATATCAAAAATTTTAGAGGTGCAGACTTCTCTCCAGTACATATCCGATAGATTTTCCTGACATAGCATGGTCCTTGTCATCTCTTGTATAATTTGGTTATCTCTTTCTATAGCTCAATTTTTGTTGTAGAGTTCTAGGGGCATAGAATTGCCTCCAAATTCCATGCTCTTCACAAAATATGTCATACTTCTCAAGTATAAATTCTCCACCTCTATTTGATCTCAAGATATTGATTATGTTGAACACTTGGAATACTGAGAGGGGGGTGAATTAGTATTCTTTTACACCTTTCAAACATTTAAAAATCCAATTGACATAGAATATTCAATTGCAATAAATGAAAGAAAGAATGAAGCATCCAACATCACATAGCACATGAACACTAGGATTTTTACATTGAAAACCAGAAATGGGAAAAACCATGGTGAGTATTAGCTCACAATATATTATAACCGGCTAATATATTTACATAAATTCTCACTGTAGGTGGACACACTATCCAAGTGAACTCATTTTCCACTATGAGAAAGAGAGATAGAATAGATTTTATCACTCACATCCTAGATTAAACTGTTATAATTGCATCTATCATATGCATGAGATACAGTTTCAATGAAGCTCAATAAATTGAATTTGCACACTTCATCTGATTTTGATCTAACACTCTTCTTCCCTTTGCTTTCACATCACTCTAATATTCTGCTCAATATTCACAACTTAAATTCATAGTGTATTCACTCAATTCACATCATTCATATCACTTTCATGTTTTTCATATCTCAAAACACCACAAATGATCTAGCTTATATATCCACTTCAAGAATAACATCAATTAAGTCAGCCTAATTGGATGTATCATACAAAAATAGACAATATATGACTTGTTGGATCAAATCTTTCCACACACACCTCACATCAAGATTCAATTCTTAAATTTTTTTGAAATAGGTCATCATGGAACTATAATAGCTCCCACATAATTCTGCAATACTTAACTTTCACATACCTTCACACCTATTAGGTCAGCACTGCAAAAGACCTAATACAAAATTTCTCCAACTATATACCCATATTTGGACTTGTGGATCTCAAAAGACTATGCCATCTAGAATTCACAATCTATTGACATCTTTCAACATCTCCTTAAGTCCACAAAACCAAAATCTTATTCACAAAGAAGCGTGAACTCTCCAACTCATATGCGTTGTACAAGAAATGATTGTAACTGCTAGATCAAAATTTTGTCATTTATAACTTTCAAACAAAAAGCCAAAACAAGATGGAATTGTAGAATTATATGCTTCTACCAACCAAAAATATTATGATAGAACCATAGAGTGAATTTTTTTTTTGTGAACCAATGCAAACCCAAAAATTGGATGCTTTGTTACACAAAATTAGCAGAATTGACACTTAGCCAATTTCCATCATAACTATCTTCAAGGATCAAACCTTCTTACAAAATTGTCTTCCACAAGTTACATCCCAAAACATGTTAGAACCAACCAAAATTATTTACACCATGATCTACATATCAGGATACAATGTTGACATCAATGACAACACTGCAACTCATAATAGTATACCCTGTACTTATCCATGATGCTCATGTTGCCAACAATTGCATCAATGATAAACTCCTCATTCTTCCAACACATTTTCCTTCTAGTTTCATTCTCCACCATAGCTTGAAATTCTTTGAACATCTCAAAATCTTCTAGCTTCTCTTTTAGATATGTAGTCCAAGTTATCTTGGTATAATAATCAATCAACATCATGAAATACGTAACTCCTTGTGGACTCTTAGTCCTTATTGGTCTGCACAGATCTGTATGCACCATATCTAATGGATTTGATGTGGAATACTCTTTAGTAGGATATTTTATTCTTGTCTACTTCCCTTCATGACGTCTTGCAACTGATTGACCGAGGTTTCTTATGAACTAATCTTGACAATATCATCAAAATTTATGTGTCCTAACCTTTTGTGCATTGAGAAAACTCTTTCCATTCAACTCATTGAGGTGATAAATATCACTATCTGTCCTGCTTCCTTTCACAATCAGCTCATTGGTACTTGATTATCTAATTTCACAACCATCAACACTAAAGGATAACTTGTATCCTTTATCACACGTTTGATTGATGCTCAACAAATTATGTTTTAATACTTCAACATACAAAAAATAACGTGTCTTTGTTTTACCACCATCAAGACTTAAGGTGCCCTTACCAAAAAATTTAGCAATTGAATTGTTTCCAAGGGTAACAAAACCAACTTCAAATTTCTTTATTTCTTGAACTTACTTTTATCTCCAATCATATGACTAGAGAAACCACTATCAATAATCCATAAGTTGTTCTCCTTTTTAACATGTAAAATTTTTTGAGCAATCATAGAATTTTCAGACTTCTTTTCTTTAGGAACCGCCTTCTAAACCCTCTCCAAAATATCACTTCTTCCTTTTTATGGTAATTGGGAACTCACAAAATTACTTTTTTAGTTCCTTGCCATGTGTTAAATTTTTTTTCACTTGAAACATATAACATTAAAATTGAATAGAGGTGCAAATGCATTATTACCGAAAAAATTCCAAAACTCTTTTATAATCCACAACCTTATGTCCATAATCATTACAACTAAATCAATAACTAGAGAGGGAAAAACTTGACCTGGTATTGTATCCTTGCCTTTTGGATCTCCTCCTTTTGTTCCATACTTGAATAAAGCCATCATTTTGAGTCATACTTTTGTCACTTGTCATTGTCTTTTCTAATCTTGAGCTTCTAGAACTTGTCACTTCCAGACTTGCCTTAGTAGCATTCTCTAACTATTTTTTCACCTTTTTCTTCTGATCATCAAAACCTACTCTGGTTTTTCCATGTGAAGCTTTCTAACCTTCCAATATTTGATCTAGGGTTTTAGTACTTTTACAGAACTTGAACTATAGTTGCTGATTTACTTTCTCAAGCTCTTTTCTAGCTACAAATGTTTTTGCTTCAAGCTTCTCACAATATTTGTCTCTTGATAGTAGTTTCTGTATCATAACTTCTTCAACCCTCTTTTCTTCTTCTTCTCGAGTCTTCATATCAACACTCATCTTTTCAAAAATCTTCAAATCTTTTACTATTCTTTCTTTGGATCTTACTTCTACAATTCTGACATTCAACTTCTTGATTTCTTTTTCGGCCCAGACCAAGTTCTCCATAAGATCTGCTTCTTCACCATTTTCTTTGGAACCCCTTTCAACATCACCATCAATAGTTTCAAAATTCATGAACATAGCTTTTTTATTTTCATCTTTGGATACACCTTCATCCTCTTCTTTAGTAGAATATTCTTCTTCCTCATTAGTGTAGAAAATCTTATATTTTATGTGACCTTTGGATCTTCTTTGAAAATATTTCTTTCTGTTATTTTTTTCAACATTGTTATTATTCTTATGAGGACACTTAGTCATAAAATGACCAACTTCTCCACAATTGAAACACTTGAAAGTTAATTTACCTTTATACTTACCAATACCTCTTTGCATATTTCTAACAAAATTTGCTTCTTTTGGATCTAATCCAAAATCATAATCTTGATCAACCTGCTTCAAAAAAAATCTAAAAGCAACTTCTTTCTTATAGAATCTTCATTTTCAATTCTCATTTCAAATTTAGTTAATGTTCCATGCAATTCAATCAACTGTAAATTATTTAGATCTTTAGGTTCTTCAATAGCAAAAAATTTAGGATTGAACCTTCTAGGTAGGGATTTGAGAACCTTCTTCACAAAAACCTTCTCTTCCAATATTTCACCAAGACCTCAAATATGGTTGACAACTTCATGAACCCATAGCATGAATTTAGAAATTTTCTCATCTTCGTTCATCCTTAGATCTTCAAACTGAGCTTTGTAAGTATACAAATTTTCTTCTTTGAATTTATCATCACCTTCATAGATATTTTCCAACTTTTCCCATATTTCCTTTGTTATTTTGTACTTCAACACTTTCAAAAATTCATTGTTAGTCAAACCACATACAATAACATTTCTAGCCTTAGAATTGAGCTCAAGAGACTTCTTTCTTGCTTGATCCCGAGGAGGGAGATTTTTCAAGAGGCTCATATCCTTTTACAATTGAAATCCAGATGTCTATTCCTAAAGCCATTAAATATGAATCCATCATAACTCCCCAAAATCTAAAATTAGACCCATAAAAAAAAGTACTTTGTTTCTAGAAGAAATTTCCTATGCCATCTTGGATCTACCTTAAGCTATAAAACTTTTTCAAAGGAACTTAGTTTTGATACAAATTGAAGGACACACAATCTACTGAGAGGGGGGGATGAATTAGTAGATCAAAACAATTTTAGAAACCTTCACAAATCTTATATAGATTTTCAACATGAAGAGAACTTAAATATACAAGCTAGTAATTAAAGCACAACAAAAGATAACAGATAACACTAGATTTACATAAAAACCTAGAATGGGGAAAACCATAGTGAGAAAATCTCACAAGTAGGAATATAATAAGTGAATTTTACAGTGCAATATAAGAACCAACCTACTAGATACACCAATCCCTAAAGTAATTTGTAGCAACCAACCTATTGGATACAACAATCCCTAGCAAAGAGAGACACCAATCCCCAACCAAAGAAATACAATATGTAGAACACCAGTCCTATCAGAATACAAAAATAATGGAGGATTTGAAATTTAACTTTGACATGCACTAGAAATATAGTAGACTTTCTCACACTAAGAATTTCCCTCTGATACTCGTGCTACCAATTTTCTTCACACTTCTATCACATACCTTTCATTCTTTACACTTGTATATAAAACACTTGTACATTCCACTCTTGCAACCCTTATTGATACTTAAAATGGATATAAACATTCAAAATATATACATGAGATTACATTAACACTATTCTACGTTGGCCAAGGATCTATACAAACCTAGAAAACATATGGTGGACCTAAATTCAAATTACATGAAACATGTAATACAACGAGAACACTTTCTGCCAAAAGAACTTGACAGATTGTGCCACCACATGAACCTTAAATAGGTCCTATCCTCAATCAATATGCATGATTTTAATTTTGCACACTAGTTGCGATTACCACACATGAGTTAAACATTGAATATCTTGAATGACCTTCTAACACTTCAACCTACTTGCACATTGAGCCACGCCATCAAAAATTTA
This sequence comes from Sequoiadendron giganteum, assembly GCA_007115665.2. Taxonomy (NCBI): domain Eukaryota; kingdom Viridiplantae; phylum Streptophyta; class Pinopsida; order Cupressales; family Cupressaceae; genus Sequoiadendron; species Sequoiadendron giganteum. The sequence goes on along the minus strand of CM021110.1, from coordinate 392,475,446 downwards.
GGAAACTGATAGAACTAGTGTAGACATACTCTCCTTCTAAATCACAGAGCTACACTACATTTATGAAAGAAATTCCAACCATATTAATAAATATCTTTTCCTGAAATATATCCTTTCAGATAACCATTCTCATGTTGACTACATACCCGATATCATACAATAAATACATTAACTATCTTAAGGTAGTCACACCACTACTGACATAATACATAATACTTGAATAGATTGGACAGTCTACACCCTAAAAACAACATGCTTCCAAAACCTTGAATCGAATGATAGTTCTAGTACTCTTACAATATTCTTCATCTTTGACAACTTTCACATCTGATATCCTTGACACCATTTTATAACTACTATCAGTAACAATGACCTGTTGAGATCAGTTTGACATTAATGCCAACCTATGCTCAATAGAAGGTCCACTAGTGGCTATGTTTTTACTTTTTTTGTAGGTGCAATGAGTTGTATGAGTAAGAGCAACCTACAATTGCATTTTCAACCATTGAAGAAAATTATATGGCTACTACGCTTTCCTCTAAGGAGGTGGTAATGTTACAAAGACTTGGTAATGGCATTGGTTTTGATTATAGGACAATAAGGATTGGATGTGATAGTCAAAGTTCCATATGTTTATCCAAAATTCCTATGTATCCTGCTCATACTAAGCATGTTGATGTTTAGTATCAATTTTTGTAAGAAATGGTTGAGAATGGTAAGGCCTTGATTGAGAATGTTGATGCTTTAGATAATGTTGCAAATTCTCTAATGAAGCCAATGACCATAGATAAGTTCTCTTGGTATAGGAAGACCATGGTTCTTGATCAATGTACTTGATTATATGTTTTATTTGTATCTCATGGATGTAATTGCAATGTATAGTGTCAAGTGGGAGACTACTAGGATAGGTGACATTATAATTGCTATCTTAAGTTGATAATTATGTGTTTGCACATTCTTTGGAAAGTGTTCTCTAAAGGACATGAGGGACAAAATATTTATTATTTATTTTCCTATGAAAAATTGTAATTGCATTCAAAGAGGTGGACCCACTATGATGACAATTGTAGAGCATCTTGGGAGCATATTCCCTTTGGGCATCCAACTTCTGGGTGGGGAACACTTTTCAATGCATGTCCTTACATGTTATTTATATTTTTTTCATGGTGGGGCACTTAAGTTTGCATGTTGGTGCATGTTCTTGCATGAAGTCGTAATAGCCATCAGAGAGTTATAGAGCACTCAATATTGACCAAGTTTGATTGGCTATGGGTTAGGCACCCATGTGAATCCCATGTGATCATTTAATCATTTTCACCATGTTTACGGGTTGTCCACTAAGGGGGGTGTGGGTTTTCCCAGGTGGTTTTTCTTATTTTGGGATAACATTTATGGTATTATCTCCCACAAACTTCTATATATTGGAGCATTGAGATGGTGGTTTCTAAGAGTTTGTTTGCACGTTGTCAGATAAGGAAATGTTGATGGAATTTAGAGAGGATTTTTCTATCAGTGTATCTCTTTTGAATATTAATACAAACATTGGATCTCTTTGGGTGTGTATTTTTTCCCACAAAGGTTTTTCCACATATATCTTGTGTCACTTGTGGATGTCAACTTGTGGCATTGCTGATTTTTCTTTTATGTTTGAAACTGTTAATCACATAATCACTCAACTTGTGGTATTGCTAATTTTTCTTTCATGTTTTAAATTGTTAATCACATAATCACTTTATGGTAATCTTGGATACATAATTACATATTTTCAAAAATATTATTAAGTTCTATTGCTACAAGTTTTACCTTGGATTTACAACAAGGCCATTTCACCTAGGGCGATTGTGTCCCAACCCTATTTTATGGGATTTAAGGTGTCGAGAGAAAAATACTAAATATTTCCTTAGGCCATCAAGGCTAAATTTTCTGAAACTTTATTTACTCATCCACATAAATAACATTAGTTGTTGCTCCTTGTCATGTAATAGTTGTACGATCATAACACACTCACTATTGCATTATTACATCCATTGCGAGGAGCAATATACCATCATCCATTTCGGTCTCACCTTTGTCCTGCACTAAGTGGGGGCAAGGGATTAGGTAGCCTTGTTCTCATATACCACTTGTCATTACCTCTTTCGGCTATTTGATCACCTTTCATGAACATATAAGAGAAAGCTTGGGATGTGGACGACATGCCTTAAGTTGGATCACATGTGACATACTCCCCTTTTCATGACATAGCTTTTCAGAAATATATGACTTGGCATAGGGATTTCTGAACAAGATATCATGTCTTCTTATTCTAATTTAAAGAAATTACTCACAGTAATGGTGTTAATAATTGATTTAAAGTGGGGGCATACATCGACACTCACATTTAATTGTGAAATTTTATTTTTCTTGCAATTCCCTCTCTTGGAAACATTAGGTACAATGTTACTCACAATGAGAAATTGCACTTGTCCTCTCTTAAACAAGATGAGACTATTTGCACTTTTCCTCTCTTGGAGACATTACAGATGATGTTCCTTAAGATGAGACCTCGCATGAACTAAGAAAAATCTCCTTTAATAAAATCTTTACATGATATTTTAAAAGAATTTACAAAAGCATTGTGATTCCTTATCAAAGTTATCAGGATGGTAACTTTGGTATGGTTAGTATGATGGGAAGCCAACACACTAGCATGAATTTCTCACTAAACAACTTCTTTGGACTTCTCACCCAATGGACAACCATAAGTTTCATCACCTTAGAGTGAGTGTGATTTTGTGGACAAACAACCTAGATTTGATCCATAACTAGCTGCACAAATGGTCGAAGCTTGATCCACCTTTTTACTTTCGTTCTTCTCTTCCTTTAGTCCTTGTCATTGCATGATCATTTATCTTGTTTTGCTACAAACCATTTTCCCTTGAATGTGACCTTTTTCACTTATGTCGGTTTGACTTAGGATCTAGAATCCTGGGGGCTTGACCGCCTCATTCATCTTTTTTATCCTTCACCATCCACATTGGCACCATTTGGCTACTTTAGTGTGAGTTTGAAGCAAGTTCATCCTCTCAGTAAAGTGGGGGCTAAATGTGTCACCAAAAATTGCATGCCCTTGAAGAAAGGGAAATTTTTAGAGATTTTAGCCCTTAATTACCATTTACATCATCATTAATAGGCCCCTATGACCTCTTATTGTGCATCCCAAGGCTTATTTTGATCAAATACCCAATAAAATCAACATAAAAACTGAAATTATTCACTCCCAAACAATCCAGCTGGCAAAAGAGCCCTTGTGGGACCAAGTCACCCATCTGGGTGAATTAGTCCCATCCATGTGGGACTAAGTTGCCCAGCTTGGTGACTTAGTCCTATTTGGGCTATTTTTGGGGTTTGAGCAGGAAAAATCAGGGTTTAATTTTAATTCTCCTTCATGTCGGCCTTGGGGATCAAATTAACAGGCATTTTAGGTGGATTTCATATAAATACAAGCCTCTAAACCCTAATTAATAACTAATTCATTTTTCATTCATCTCTCATTCATCATTCTTTTGAAGCAAGCTATGGTTTTAGCATTCTAGGTCATCAAGACATCTTTTCAAAGCATTCAAGGGATGAATCTTCAACCATTGTTATAGAAATTCAAGATCTATCTTCATGGCAAGGTACTAATTCCATTTTCTCATATTTCATGCTTCATTATCTTGTTTTTTCACTTGATTTAATTATCTAAAAGGGGTTTGACTAAGAAAACCTCCATGCCCTAATATCCAACATTTCTTTCTCTTTGTGTGATTTGTATGTCTTGTTTGCAGATTTTTTGGAGAAGAAGATTGGAAATGTTTTCAACAACTTGTCAAAGCCCTTTAAGGTTGTCAAAACCCTAAAGGAGACTTGGAGAACACCTACAGGCCAAATCTGAATATTTGGAGGAGCAGAAGTGCAGGTTGAGGTCTATAGATTCCCCCTTCAAATCTTCCACAAAGTGAAAGTGGACACTTCCCCCAGTTGTGGCGACTTAGTCCCACTGTGCATATTTTCTAGAGATTTATGCAGATCCGGATACCCTTTTGGCTAAAACATGCCTCAGTGCAATTTTCCAAAAAAATCCTCAAACTGGACTAAGTCGCCCAGTTTGGCACAAGTGTCTCGCCAAGCATAAAAAATATAATTTCCAAAATTCCAAGGAAATTTATAGTCTTCACTCCAACTTCTATCATTTTCTAGGTGCAATCTTTCTATTCACCCCTTTTATCTTGTTCTATATTGCATTCAATTCATCTCTCTATTTATCACAATGTGTTTTTAAACATAGTCCATTTTCTAGATTTTGCATTAGTATTTGATTTCCTTTATCCATTTCCAGCATTTAGATTATTCCATATCACACACATCACACATATCTTAATTCATAATCTTGACTGAACCCCTCTAATTTTAGGTGTTGAAGAACTCTCTCCTTCTAGGTGAAAACCCTAGAAGTGCTAGGGAATCCACTTTCCCCCAAAATTTGTGGTTCACCTTGATTAAGAAAGTTTGCACTCATCCTTGACCTACACTGATTAGCCTTGTGTCTAGAGATATTACATGCATAATAGTAGCCTTGAAAATATTGAATTCTTCTACCAGTATAAACTGTTCATCATCATCAGGCTTCTGCATTCGGTACTTCTATGTCCAAACTTGTTGCAAACATAGCATTGACCAGCAAGGAATTAAACATTATGACTTATTCTATTTTAGTTCATACTACTTCTACATTATGTTTCTTTATGACCAAATTTATTGCATGAGAAAAAAAAAAACCATTAAAATATGGGTACCTTTGCGCATTAGGCTGTCGAATAGGGACTCATTTGCTATTGATCCTTCTATTCTTGTTTTGATAAGCATTGCTTTGAGGTTTCCTTTGATTTTCCATTTTGTTGAGAGTCGATTTAGTCTTTGAGAATTGTCCTTCTTCAAGTCCTAGACCACTTTTATCCTTAGCAGGTTTCTAAGATGAAATCAATTCATCAAGCATTGTAGAGCTTGTCTTGAACCTTTCTTCATGTGCTTTCAATTTTTCTAGATCAGCTTTTAGGGTTACCAGTTCTTGTTCAAGCTTTGTACAATCATTGGTTTTATTCTTTGTTTCAGCTTTCTGGAATTACTCAATTCACTTGTTTTCTTCTATTTCTACTTTTAGTTTGGTAATGACCTCATTAGCCTTCTTCAACTGATCACTAACTTCTTTATGTCTATCCTTGAATTTTTTAATTTGTTCTCTCAATTTCCTGATGCAATTATTTTCTTCCTTCAAATTTCCTTTCAGATTTTCCTTCTCATCCTTGCTTTTATTTAATTCCTCAAGAGAATCATTGATCTCTTCAGATTCATAATTTTTTTTTGGAGGAACATAATAGTATTTTCTAGCCATGCGTTCAATTTTCAAGACCTTCCTCAAGCTGTTAGGCTTCTTCTGAGGAACCAAGCTCTAATACCAATTGTTGAATATACTAAATACTTAGAGGGGGGTTAATCAATATTCTGTTAGCCAAGTTAATTATTAGCCATCCAATTACCAATCCACATCTAATAGCAACACTACACCAAAATATAAAAGAGAACATAACACATTGACACTAGGATTTTTATGTGGAAAACTTAGAATGGGAAAAACCATGGTGAGGATTAGCTCACAATATATTATAATCAGCTATACAATATTACAGGGCTCACTGCCAGGACTCACTATCCTTAAGAAGGCTCACAAATTGAATACAAAATGTGGCTTATTGCCAAGATACAAAAGATGTGGCTCATTGCGAAAAAATTAACTGAATAAGTGCACCTACAAAGTGTTGAAAATAATTTTGGTTATGCTCTGAAACATTTATCAAACTTCTTCTTTGGTTGTCAGTGTGTCAACACTATTAGAACTTTGCACCAATATACTCACCACATATTCATATATAATCGATGTCTCTTCTCTTCACCACATGACCATTATATATATGTAATCATAACTTCCTTTATCAATTAGGCCGGTTTAAATGAGGGAACACCCAAAAATTCAAAAAGGACATGTTGGCTTAATACAAAATTCCTTTTGAAACATAGACCAAAACATGTTATCCAAGTATTACGTCAACTTGGACCCAAAGAGAAACACACAAAAGATAAACCTTGTCATCCAAAAGAGTATCAGCGTTCTATCACTTAGATGACTAAACCGGATTAAGAAAACTCATTGAAAACTCGTTTATACCTATAGCTAACATTCCTAAGTAAAATATCAAAAAATCATAGAATTTCCTATTATTGCAAAGATTTCTAGATCAAGATAGATGCACAAATTACTTAGTAAGTTACCAACCAATGTTGGCAACAATGAAAACAGATCCAAAGGGCATCTTCTTCATTCTTCTAATAGTCTCTTTAGGTCTATATACTTGTTTTACCTTTGGAGACACAAAAGGAATCATTCGACTATCTCTTGGTATTATATACAATATGGGTGGAGGAGTTGTGATATATTTACCTTGGTTACTTGGAAGGGTCTTTGCTTCAGGATTAAACTTGTCTATAACTAGTGGAGAAGAAATAGCAATCATAGTCTTATCATTTTCAATAATATCGGTAAGAGATAAATAATTAAACCCACTATAGGCTTAATACGCTCCATAGGTTGAGGCCAAAATAGATTGAATGAAAAGTTTCCATGGGAGGAAAAAGAATTAAACCCATTATGATGCATTGTAAATATCTCATTTTCAAATGGGAACTTTATGCACTTGCGAATAACCAATGAGACAATATTCATGGAGCATAGCCGTGGGTAGCCTAACTCCACACATAATTGGTTTGACATCAGGATGATGGAGAATGATACATCTAACAGTTTCGGTTCAAATTTAAGAGGAATATTGATCATTTGCCTATTGTAGGGAAAGAAAAACCATCATGAGTTTTCAACCATTCTTTCAATTGTCTATAAAAATCTTGATAAATTTCATGCATAAACAAGAATTCCTTGGTGTTTGAACATTCTCTACACACACGGGATCAATGAGTAACCCAACTATCTAGGCTTGTCATTAATATGTCTAGTGATATAGAGAGGACCATTGGGTGTATGTATGGATGCATCAATATTGATGAAAGCAATGTAAGGTAAAAAATTGGTTTGGTCCTTATGAGGTTGAATGTCTATGAGAGTGACCATGTCTTGTATGCCATCCTCATCAAGACTCTTATTATCATTGTTATCATTATTCATGTTACCATTCTTATCAACATTCATCTCATCATTCTTAACCTCACAAGCTTGCACAAAGTTGGATGAATGATTTGGAATTAGAGTCGTAAAAAAAATATTTTTTGGTTAGGTGGGGCAATAGACTTATTTCCTTGATCATTAACACTGCCCAATTGGGTGTGATTATAATCAATCAGGTTTTGAATCTAATGTTTAAGATGCATTCATTTTTTTGTATCATGTCTATTTGTGTGATGATATTGATAAAATACATTTGGATTGTAACTTGCAGGTAGAGGTCTAGTTGTATCCACAGTTCTAATTGGAGGTAACCAAATTAAGTTCATGTTCAAAAGTTGTAACATGAACGAATGGAGGGAATTAGGTAATGGGGTAAATTATTTATCTTTTCATCTAAATTGGTACAGGGTTGAACTTATGGTTGCAACTTGAGGTTAAATGTGGCTGGTTGTTTGAGCTTTAATTTTCTTGATAAAGTTCTTGTTGTGTTTCTTGAAAGGTTGATAGTTGTTGTGAGGTACAAATTCAGATTTCTTAGTAGGAGATGATGAAGATGTCTCTTCATATTGACTAACCAAATTTTGATAATCCTGAAAGGGTCAAAAAAAGTGTATAAAGGATGGATATTTCATCAACAAATTTTCAATTAACACTCTTTGAACGTATGCATTAGGAAGAGAAATATTGATTTATGAATAAAGCAATTGATATCACCCTATGAATTTTATCACTTTTCATGTTTTTCTTGTTTGCATTGCATTAAATCAATTAGTGTAATTCTAGGTCGAATGTTTACTTGAAAATATTCAAGGAAGGCATCAACAAGTTCATTAAAAGAGTGGATTGAATTATTTGGCAATGAACAAAACTGTTCTAAAGCCATGTCTTTCAATGAACTATGAGAACGTTTAGCCAGGAGTTTGTCTTCAAAAATTAAATCACTACCCAAGGTGGTATATGCTGATATATGATTGCTAGGGTCTCCTTTACCATTCCACTTCTCAAATCAAGATATTTCTATGTTTTTTGGCATTGGTGTTTTCAACATTTCAAGTGACAGTGGGATTCTTTTAACATATTGCAATGGTTGTCCATTCCGGTTTTGGCTCAATATTGAGATTTGTTGCTGAAGTGAGGTTATGTTTTGCAAGTTTTGGTAAATGATCAAAATCATTGGTTGACATATTTTTGGAATGTGGTGAATATGGTGGGATCGTGTGTGTTCTTGGTTGATTGGTATGTTGCAGATTTATGAGAGAGGATGAAACTTGAGGTGTCACATGTAATGACCCAACCATAAGGATTTCCAATGGAAAGGCCTAATGTTGGAGTTATACCAATACTTTGTTGTACCGTTTAGGTGACACTTGGGTTTGTGTATGTGGGAGTAAAGGCTATGGGTGTAAGGAGGGATACTATATTTCCTCATTAGCTTTGAGTGTATCCCAAAGCTTGAGTGCAACTAGCCATTGTAGGTACATTAGCATCAACTATATGGGCTACACCATAAAAAATATCTAATACTTAACAATCATTAGAGAATCACTAATAAACTTTCTCATGTTATGTATTATAGGTACCACTAAGCCAATTAGATAGTTAGTACTCACATCTACTCTTGAATTCCTTCTAGATCTTTGTCCAATTGTTTTAGTTTGTGTAGTTTCATAAAATGTACTCCTTTACATTTTCACACAATGTTTGGGTCCCTTAATTAATTGGACTTAATTAAGCTTCTAATTGGCCTAATTATGTATTTAAAATCCTAATTAATTCCTTTTTTTGAAAGGGAAACTTATATTAAACAATTGCAAACATTAATTAAATTGCCTTGGAATTGGAGTGTCTTGGATTTAGGTCCTCCTTAAGTTTAGGACCCCAATATTCAATATTATTTTGGCATAATTTTTATGATTCAATTTCAATTTGAAATTGTCATCCTTTAATGTTTAATTTTTGGGAAATTAGAAATTTACCTATAAATACAAGGTCTTTTATGAGTTCAAATCCTATAATTCTTTAAGAGATCAATTCCTATAGTGAATATTATTGTCAAAGGTGTTCAAAAGCATATTTCTTAGCCATTTGTTGCAGCATTCAAGGTCTCAAGAATCATGTCAAATTTATCTTCATTCATGCATATTTTTGGATCTAACATTGTAATGTAGGTTTCAAGCATTCAAGTCAAAATTCAAGCATCAAGAAACATCCAATCAAGCCATTTCATGCAAGATCAAGACCTTGGAGAGATGTGTTAGAATTCAATCCTATAAGGATCTCCATTCAAGGGTTTGGTGAGTTGCAACATAGAATTTTTCATTCATCATTCCTTCCATTCATGTTTCATTTCATTTCAAGTTTGAATTACCAAAACAAGGTTTGACCAAGGCAAGCCCCCATTCACCAAAAAAACAATTTTTCCCTCTATGTGTTGCAGATTTACTGGTGAAATGTTAGGAAATATTGCATTCAAACCCACAATCTTAAATAATTTCCCACATAACCCATGAGAGATAAGCATGCATACGATTTTCCAAAATGCATAGATAAAATAGACAAGCCACAAGATAACACAAGATATACCATAGGAAAACCCTCAAGAGGGAAAAACCCAGCCTCCAAAAGTATCAATACTTTATCATATTATTCAGCAATAAGCAAATATAAAAGTTATAATGAATACCTCTGAAGCATCAAGCCCTCCAATGCATTCCCATGTGTCCAAGAATTAATCCACACATCCCATGCCATGCTTCACAAATACACTCCACAAGAAGACTCAATAATAACATCCAACCCACTCAACCAACCTAAACCACTACATGTGTGTTTTCTTTTATAGACACAAGCTGACTCATAATACAACTAGTGGTAAGGTGAAAACATGTACCAAAAAACCACGTGAATACAAAACCACCAGCCCCTCATTTAATACTGGGTACTAAGACATCACATTATTTAATATTTCTCCAATATTAAATTATTATCACATGCTTCCCACACAATAATACTAATACAATGTTACAATAAAACATCAAGTGGACCCCAAATAATTACCTAGTGTGATTAACCACACCACCAAGGTGCATTACAAATAAATAATTATTTAATTATAATATAATAAATCAATTTATGCAATGGTGTACAACACCATATCTCAACATGAAAAAGGATTGAAGATTGATCAAAAGTGCAAATTTGCAAATTTTTCAAGCCATGGAAACTCATTTGCATAATTTATTTTTGACTTTCCAACTATGAGATCCAAAGAAATCGAGAGTGCAAATTCAGGAGATGAGGACTATCAAAACAATTTTATGATCCTTGAAGCAAGACCCATTCGCCCTAAGTCAAATCTATTCCAGGAGGACACTCGACAGAAGCTTTTGGTGACAGGTGCATAAAATCTTACCCTTCTCAGATCTACCAAAAGTTTATTGTTTATGTTTCTATTCTGATTTAAATTGATGATTCAATTTTCACATTGCATAATTGGATTCATTTAACATTTTTCATTTATCTTCCAAAAGTGCATTTCAGTCATATTTAACCCATCCTCAATCATAAGGAAAACAACAATATCTCCATTAATGTTGACTCACTTAAGGGTTGAAGGTCAATATTATCCTAGGGGATCTCTTTTTCCTAATGAAATAAAGAAGATAGGGCATACCCCCATTTGATCTCAATCGAACCCTATTTCCCTATGTTTTAGTTTGTATTCAGAAATATGGGCAAAACCACTCTCAACATTCATAAAAATGGTTGATTGTAAGGTTCTCATTGGTATGGTGGTATTAGGGATAGAGTCCAAAATGTGTTTAGTATTGATAACACTTTGCCTGAAAGAGTTGGAAGACTCAAGATCTACAATGGATGTAACAACAACATGGTATGCCATAAGTCTACAACTACATCTCATTGAAGTATTGGAAATAGGACACCAAGTCATGAAGCTCATGCGAGTTTCAAAACACTAAGTGTACCCAAGATGAACACTAAACTATCAAATAACCAAAAAACAAACTTATAAATAGAATTCAAACAACAAAAGCAAATAAAGAATATAGAAAGAAAAATTTATGTAAAATTTGGTTGAGTTAATAGTATGAGGATAGAGGCACCCAAGGGCATCCATGTCCTAGGTAGGTTTTCCAAAATTTCAAAGTCTAACTATGTGTGATTTCGCTCAAGGGTTTTGGGTTTGGTTGTACACAAGTCTGACAGTAAATGCGTTTCTAGAATTTTCTCATTTTATGCCAATATAAGTGTGTAACAATATGTGAACAATAAATTGTTGCAAGGTGTGACCCTTGGTCTCTTTTTCCTGTGGTAGCGTAGTCTAGTACAATGCTTGGGATTCATGACATGGTTTAACTACCTCCTGTGGATCTTGATCTTGTATAAATATAGTTGATGTATCAAGCATTAATAGGTTGATCTTTTGGTTCAATGGAAGTCGCATATGCAAAAATTGGTATACGAGCTGAGATCACAGGTTCGAACCCCACACTTGCACTGGGGGGGTTGTTGCAAGGTGTGACCCTTGGTCTCCTCTTCCTATGGTAGGCTTAGTCCAGCATGGCGCTTGGGCTTTGTGACATGGTGTAACCGCCTCATGTGGATCTTGATCTTGTATAAATCCAGTGGCTATATTGGACTTTAACAGGTTGATCTTTTGGTGCAACAACAACCGCCTGTGCAACATAAATGATAATTTTGAATGTAATTTTTTTGATCTAAAATACAAAAATTGATTGATTGTAAGATGGATAACTCTAAAAATGATGATTTTGATGCAATTTTGAAACAAAATAAAGTATTTTTTTTACTTTTTGAGCTATGTGAAAGATTCTTGAATGAATGTGATTAATAATACCAAAATAAATACCTGCAAGCAAACATAGACTAAAGACACAGGGATGAAGAAGTATGTAAAAGTTTGTTGATTCAAGTGTAGTAGAATAGAATCACCCAAGGGCGTCCCAATCCTTGATAAGGATTTTGAAAACTAAAAAATTGAATGTTTATTAGACTATCTAAGTGCTCTATTTTTGTATGGAAATAGTTTTGAAAGTCACTTTTTCTCTGAAATTTGTTCAATATAAGACAATGTGACTCAAATACAAGTGTGTAACAATGTTTGAAAAACAAATGACAATTATGAATGCAATTTTGAATGTAGATATGACCTAAATGAGTGCAATAAACCTTAATGTAACCTATGATTCAATATGATATGATTTTTTTTGAATTTTTATGTCTTTTATGATGCAAAAATGAAACCCTAAATGAGAAATGCAAAACAATACAATGCAAAGCTTAGATATAGAATGAAATTTCAAAAGGTATATAATGTTAATAGGTCATGTTCACCAAAATTAAACAAAGAAAAAGAGAACCCTAGATCTAATGTGTAAACCTAGGATTTAAATTTTGTGTTGGATGGGTTGTATTGTTCTTTTTCTATTATTTCATTAAGATAGAGATCAACAAGGTGATTAGTTTGAGTTTCAACCATGAAGGTGAGCCAATAAAACCTAGATTTGCATCTTTTTGAGCCTTATATTGGATTGGAATTTATTTTATTTGATTAACCTAATTAGACTATATGCCGTAACATGAAAATGCAAGATTTTGATAATTGATAGACTGAAACAAAGATTTGTAGGTAGATCTAGGAAGGGTAGACTGATGTGTACCTATCTTGAAATTTTGGTGTTAGTCACTATAAGGGGATAGAGTCACCCAAGGGCATTTGGATCCTTGTAGGGGTGTCCTTTACTTTTATAGCCCTTTACTGGTAGATTTGAGACTCCTATTTCTACTTACAAACTCATTGGATCACTATTAGATAATTTGTAGGTGATTTTCCATGAGTTGACAAGGTGTAGGGATTTGAATGTAACAATGAATAAATTATCTTCAAGATTCCTTCAATCTTCTTTAAACCTAAAATATGCACATTTAAAGAGAGAAGAAATGTTGTTCCATTTAGGGGCTTGCCTTATTCAAACCCCTTGTTAGTGTTTCCACTTCCACAATGGAAATGTCAATGATAAAAATGGATAAATGATAGGAAGGAATGATAAATCAACAAAGTGATGCAACTCATCACCCTTCAATGGCTTCTTTGAAGGATTGAAGTCATGCACATCACTTGAAGGTCTTATATCTTTATTTTTTGATTGATTGAATTGCTTTGAGACCTAAAACAATGATTAGCCTTCACAAACAATGAAAACATGAACAAACATAAACTCACATAAGACTTGACATGATGTTTGGATATTGAATTGCTGCAATAAAGCTCTAAAAATGTTGCTCTTAACTTTCTTGATAGTGCTCTTAACAATAATCATTGTTGTCAAATTTTTGTTAGATTTCAAATTATGCAATAACTAGGTATTTATAGGAATTTGTTCAATTTCTCACAAATTAAATCTCGGTAGCCGACATTTGCAATTTGAATTTCAAATGTTAAAATGCTAGCACTGACATATTTAAATTTGGATCCCAACAAAATAGGGTGACTTAGATGCCCAAGGGTGTCTCAGTCCTAGCCCCATTTTTTAGGAAATAGGGTGTCGAGGGAAAAACATTAAATGAATGGGTATGTGCAAGATCATGATGGGCCAAAAAGTGGCAATATGATGGGTATGTGTAGGGTATGTGGCTGACAAATGTTTTACCCAAAATTGATTAAACAAATAGTGTTTTTAAAGGAGATTCTTAACTTTCCACCAATATAAATTATGCTCTAATTTGAATTTAATAAATAATTATTATTCATTTTCTATTTGAATTATGACTAAAATCTTGATTGATAGGCTAATTAAAAAAAATCTATAGCTTTCAAATAGTATCACATTTTTTGAATCTGAAACATGTGTCACATTCTATGCTTCGCATACTATAGGATTAAAAATAATAAAAAAAAAATTCATGAAGTTTTGACCAAGTTAAGGTGGTCAGACATACGAGTTTTTATATTTTTTCAAAGTTGTAATAAAAAATTCATAATTAATTATTTACTTGGAAAAAAATTATAAAAAAATATGCATCACATCAGGACATGAGTCCTCTACTTATATCTAAAATATTATAAAAATATATTATCATTTTATTGTGGTTAGGGTGGTCAGACAAACACCTACTTCTTATTTTTTCCCTGAAATTTAAGTGCTACCGCATTGAAATTTCAAATTTTCACCAAATAGAATTTAAAAAAAATAAAATAAACATAGTAGTTTAGAAACTAAATTCAATTTGCTACAAATTCAATTGTTACATATTTTTAATATAATATAGATAACTTATTCAAATTTTTTCATCAAGTTTCCTAACTCTAATTTTTCTGAATTTGTGGCCACTTAAGGGCCTATTTTTTCCATGATGATCCTGCACATACCCGAATGCATTTGTTCATTGCTTGCAATTTCTTGAAAAATGGTAAAAATGGGCTCTGAAATGCATAATTTTGGAAACTAGGTGCTTAATTAGGCTCAATAATTTAGGGGGAAAAAACATAGTGTGAAATTGTCAAGGGTGACAATTTATGATGCTATAGTAAGTATTGGTCTAAACCTAGGAGAATAAATGTAAAATATTAAATAAGTGGATGTGTGTAAGGATGTGGATGAAAAAGATGAATATAAAAGATGGATTCCCTAATCTATGGTGTGGATATTTATGAGGGTGGTATATGGTTATGGTATGACAAAAGGATGACCAAACAATGGATGGGAATCAAAACCTATGATATGTATGTGTATGAAGATGATATATGACTATGGATGTTAGGACATGGATGAAGGTATAATATATGAGGATGAAATGGAGGTTGGTATAAAAATATATGGTAGAACTATGGATGTGTAGTAATATTCAAAATCCCTAAGAGGGTGGGTGAATCAGTGATGCATAAAAATCAAAACAATTAATCAAATTTTACTTTTGAGAAGCAAAAACTTGAATGCAAACACATAAAGATCACCATAACACAATATTTATAAGTGGAAAACCATAGAAAGGGAAAAACCACTATGTGAGTTGGTTGGGTTTGAAGAACCAATCCAATCTTCACAAATGGTTCACTATTAGGTCTCACTAACCAAATTCTCACTAAATACACCATTAGGTCTTAGTGACCACATTCTCACTAAATACACCATTAGGTCTCATTGACCACATTCTCATTGAATACAATATTTATAGGAGAACCAACTCCTTATGCAAAAATAGGAGCACCAAATTTAAAAAGAAAATAAAGAAAAATGTACACAGTACTACTCTGTTTACAATATGTTCCAAACCATCAATATCCCTTGTTTGAAAAATAGAAAATAAACACTTAACCCTACATACATGGATAATCACTTCTCTTACAAGAATCCTCTTGTAGCATAAGAAAAAATCACTAATTAGCAATACAAGCATAAACTCAAACTAAACCTGAGCTAATAATCGAGAACAATGGAAAATTATAGAAATAATGCATAAATGAATGATTTTACCAAACATCCATATAATTCCATGAATAACCTCCATTACCCTTCTCCATTTCGCTGTAGTATGATACTTTCCCTCTTATTTTAATTAAGCATGCAAGTGTGGCCTCATGACAAATGATAATAGAAAAAAATTGAAGATTTTAAAGTTGCTTCCAAAACTCATAAGATTTTGGGAGGAGTAATAATGATAGAGGTAAAGCTAATTTATAAAAAATATGATTTTCGAATGATAGGCTCAGATTAAAATATGTGACATGCATTAGGGTTAGGGTTAAATTAGTGTGAGTGATAAAGCATAAATGAGGGGGATTAAATTAAATAATAATTTAATCACCAGTGGAAACTAGTTGAGACACAAAAGAATAAATATTTCATGTAAAAGATGAAGTTGACGAAGTGATCAAGACAAGAAGACCATTCGTTAGAGACAATAAGATATTATCTCACCAAATAATTGAATGATCAAATTAGATCTAGACATAAGTTATAAATTACTAATTAGATAACAAAGAGATTATCTAATTATAGAGGAATGTGCTATGGATAAATCCTTTTATGAATTAAATAATAATTTAATTCAACATTCAATATTTTGAGATTAAATTAAATAAATAAAGATTTATTTAATTAAAGGGAGAAAAGGTTAAGGAATAGTTAAATAATTAAAGTTATTTAATTAATAGAGGACATATGAGTTTAGAAAATAATTAAATAATTAATATTATTTAATTATTAGAAATGAAGATGAAAGAATTATGAAGAAGTTAAGGGTCACTGGCCTAGGACAATTTTCAGTGTCTACCCCCCTTATCTCAACAAATATAAACAAGGTTAAAACTTATATATATCTATGGACAATGAGCTCACTAAACCTCTACATACATCTTGATTGTAACATTATTTGAAAGATCAAATATAAGACACAAAATAACTCTTATACTATTGGTAGATGGTCAGTGCTCCCCTCAGGATTCGTTACATGGACTAACCACCTCCCGTGGATCTGTTAACTCTGATAGCTGTATCAAGCATTAAAAGTCAATATTTTGGTGCAATGGAAAATGTGGGACAATAAGTGATATCAAAGGAAAAAGTGTTGGGTTTGAATCCCCTTGGGTAATGCTAAGGGGGATATTGTTGGTAGATGGTCAGCACTCCCCTCGGGATTCGTGACATGGAATAACCACCTCCCGTGGATCCGTTCACTCTAGCAATTGTATCGGGCATTAAAAGGTCGATATTTTGGTGCAACGACAACTGTGGGCCAACATATACAACCATTACCCCTATCATGATGATCATCCTTAGACTATGTTAGACTCCAATCACATGGATATTTTTACAATCTCTAGACACAACTTGAATTCAAATCAAACTCCATATATATGTAATCTCATTCAGATTATGTAATCTATGCAAAGATACCACACTTCATGAAATTAGTCATACACTAACACCATATTACTCTTTTTCAAACTGTTATTCAAGTTTCCCTCTCTATTTATACTCTTGTCAAAAACATGGTAACATTCTCTTAAGAATACATTATTTGTAGATCCATTAGCATAGTTAGCCTCCACTCAATGCATTGGCTGAGACCCATATCATCGCTACCTACATAAAGTTACAAAATTGTATGTAATTGAACACAAAAGATGACACCCATATGCCTTTCAAAATGAATTCTACAGGAAGTAACTATTCTTAGTTTTAAAATTGGACCTTTGATCTCATCACCTGCCAATCTATCAATTAAATGATAGCCATTAATCTTCCTTTGAGTAGTAGAATATAGGTCTTTAACCTATCTATCTGGTTAATCTAAAAGAAGGGTTCAATTGTCCAATGAGCTAAAACCCTTAATATGTCACTTAGGTGACTTTTCACCTTGTAGAGCTGGTCAATAATCAAATATAACATAAAGATAAATTTTCATGGACGACCTTCAAAAGACATAAACCCTAGGTCTAGAGTATAGTATAATCTTAGGGTTTTTGATATGCTTAGTATTTTAAGTTATAAGGTATGAAGATTTTAACAATCAAAAAACCTAAAATGAGATTACCACCATACAACATGAAAATGATTCAAAGGATGCATCAACACCAAAGTCTATTCTTTTTCATGAATCAAAGGATGGATCAACACCATGAAATGCATCAACAAAATCCAACTTGCAACTCTCTTTGCATCAAACATCAACACCATGAAATGTATCAACAAAATCCAACTTGAAACTCTATGAATGAATGTTCAATAAGGACTTTGTCAAGAATCAACTTTTGTCATAATTTTTCATGAATCAACATCCATGAAATTATCAAAACCATGAAATGAATGAAAAAGTACCATTGGATGCATCATGAACATGAACACATCAAAGGACACAATCACCTTGTAATGAAGAAACCATGTCATATAGTTGAAGGAAACAATCACCTTGTAATGAAGGACCAAGTACCTTTGAAAATTGCAACAATACCTTACCTTTTCATTTTTCATAAATGAAAAAAATCATTTCCTTTGACACCAATGACAAACATGAACAAAAAACCTTTGAAATCAATAATTCTCAATGACAAAGAAATCACCAAACAACATGAAATGAACAAGTACCAAACACCATTGATATCAATAACAAATCAACCAATAGCATGGTTATTAGACCTAGGATAGTATGTGACTAAATATGTTAGGATATGGGTGATATGAAACTATGGATGTAGATGCAAGTGTTATTGTGTAGACCTAGTATATGGTTGTATAAGGATTTAAATGAAAAATGGATGTTATGATAATCTAACCTAGGATGTGTATTTCTATGAGGATATTATATGTCTATAGATGTTAGGATATAGATTAAATTATTTTGGCAAAATGGATGGTGTGAATTTAATTCTAATTGAAGGGTAGTGTCCATGTGTATGGGATGATGTTGGCTTTGGATACAAAACTATGATTATGGCTTCTATTGTTATGAATGGAAATGACAGTCTAAACCTAGAAGATAGATATCAAACTAGGTTGAGGAAAATATGATGATATGGAAAGGTGGGCACCTAAACCTTAGAAAGAGGACAATCATAATCTAACCAAACAAAGACACAGACTTATTTTTGATATTTTTGGATTTTTAGATTTTTGAGAGTATAATTTAAAAAAGAAGAGAAAAGAATAAAGAATATAAGGCTCAAAAATGATAAAATACCTATTTGGCTTCAAGTAGGATGTTCTAATCGAATAATAACAAACACTAAAGATATACCAATGGCCCTAAAATTAATCAAGTGGGAGTGACCCCTAGTGTGGGACCACTAGCAAAGCTAATAGCTTTTTCAAGTGAATGGATAGATAGGGTATGCAAGTTCATGTACCACCTATACACCCCTTACCTTGGAAGGATAAGGCCCTATCCAAGGAATAATTGTTATCTCAATAAATGATGATACATGGTGATTAACTTCAGAGTATGATATGCATCCCTTGTATCACACTAGAAGATGTTTGAAGTCTTAAGATTCTAATTACAAGATCACTAAGGTAAATATACAATTTTTTTTTGTCTACATGCATGAGCCTAGGAAGGTCTCTCCTAGTCTCTTCATCTCCAATTATTAGTAGAATGAGGATCTCAAATATTTTCGAAACATAATAATGGCTCACTCTTTGAGGTACAAATTTCACTCTGCATCCTTTATATACCCCATTGAAAAAAATGATTGAGGTCATCCCTTGAGGTGATGAAATTCCCAAGTGAGCCTCCTAAAAGAAGAAAAACAAGATCACCCTAAGGAGTGATAGGAGAGCACGCATAATTAGACTTGGGGATTAAAATACATTGGTTTATTTTAAGCCCAAATAAAAATTTGAAAGTTTATTTCAACTGATGTTTATGGTAGAAAATAGAAAAGGAAAACATAGAAAACAAGACTTAAAATTTAGGTCTAAACCAATCTTCTGCAACACATCCTACAAAAACATAGATTAGTAGTTTCCCAATTTTTATCTTTAGTCAACGAGATATGTCAAGCATTCAACTGATTAGTCAAAAATAGAAAAAAAATAGTAACACATCAAGAAAAATAGGGTGTTATAATGGATTCTTTACAAGTTTCTAATAAATTTTTAAATTATTTTGCCAAAGTTCAAGCTCATATCTGAAAGTTATTTGCATTTGAAAATCACAAAAAAGATGACTTTCAAGGAATTTTACTTGAAAAAATGGAAAATTTTAGAAAAATGGCTTAGTCCACTATGTAGTGCTTTGATTCAACTTTCTAACACTTATGGTCAGAAGAAAATTACACATTGTATATACCTCCCCAGTTATTTCATGTGTATGCATATATGCTACAATGATTTTTGCTTATATGTCACAGTTTCATGTGTACCTTGCACACCTTTGATGTGTATATCTTTCACCAAACCATGCAATGAATGATTTTATATATATCTAAAAATGACATGGCTATATGTATATAAATTAGATCTATGTAAACATCCCAAAAATAGTATCAATTTGTGTGTATATTCTTTATTTTACTATGATTTTGTGTATACACTTAAAACATAAGACGAAAAAGTCAACCGAGTGAAGCATGCCATATAGTCATATGAATTTCCATAAGAGGGGCCCTTAAATATTTCAATAATTTTATAGTAAGAAAAATTTAGTTATTTTTATATAAAAATTAATCTCTCAACCTTCCTGAGTGTAACTATGATGTTATTTTCATGATTTGAGACCCCTGAAAAGCTTGACCTCTAAGACCCCCTAGGAAAAGATCTCACTTGCAACTTGAAACTCATGAAATATCGCAAGAACAAGAATTAAATTGATTTGTTCATGTTGGGTTCACCAAAATGTAAGAATACAAAATGAAAAAAAAGATGCCATAAAATTAAAGCAATTCAATACTCAAATTCACATGAAAATATTTGATTGAGCATGTGTAAAGATATGGTCCTTTGTGATGACAATGCTCAATTCACCAACATAACATTAAGATTACCTAGATAAAAAATTATAGGACTTTGACATAATATGAATGCTTTATTTGATTGATTTATATATTTGTAAGAGGACTTGATGAATAACTAGGATTAAATCTAGAAGTTAAGATTTGGTTCTTGATTTGGGGGACTAATGAGATTTAACATACATAGAAGAGTTGCACATTATTTTAATTTTTAATTAAAATAATTATAATTTATTAACTCAATGGGACTAGGTATTTAACAAATTTGATTGATTAGTCAACTTCCTACATGGAAGAGTTAACTATTTGTGTGGGATAATTAGGGAGAGTTGACTATTGAATGAGTGAGTTGACTAATTGCATGGGTGAGTGAAGTAGATTTGATTGATGAGTGGGATTAAGAGTGACTCTCAGTGAATTGATTTGACTAAGGAGTCAATTAGATGAGGCAGAATTAATCAATATAATAATTAACTAATTGAATTATCTTTGTAAATGTGATGGTAATTAATATTTAATTTATTTATTAATAAATAATATGTGGATAATTTATTAATTAGATGGATAAATATGTGGATAACTATGAATAACTGACTTATTAAAATGTATTATTAATTTTAACTTGTGTGGAGGTGAAATTTATTAGTCTAAAAACACAAAACAAAAAGGAATTCAAGCAAGAGAAAAACAAACAACACCTCAACAATTAGCTTAGTTGAAATTTAACAAAACAAAGATAAATAGAGTGTTTTACCTTGCCCAAGTTGATGAGCTGGATGGCCCTATTTATTTTTTGATTTCTGTGCTCCTTTTGATGGAAAATAGCATAAAACCTAGTTCTAAATGATCCTAAGATGGTGAGGAATGCAATGATGAAAGTGGGTATTGCAATGGATTCTCAATGTGGATGCAAAGGGTGATGGAACAATGGTGTCTTTTTGGATGCTTGGATGCTTTTGTGAATTCTTGGATGATTGAGTGGTTATGTGATTTGATTGGTTGATTGATGAAAAATGAGGGAAAATTCCTCTAATTTTAGGGGAAGTGCCACTAAACAATGGAGGGTCAAGATGAAGCGACCATAGACAAGATCAAGGGCTAGGGTGAGTTGAGAACTCACAGGACCTCACATCTTGACATGTGGCGGGTGAGGTGTCGAAAGGGAGATGAGGTGGAGGTACTTCATAGTACCTTGGGAGTGGGACAAGATCTCCTCATAAAGGAGGTTCGTGTCCCCATGTGGATGATAAGACATTTAAGGAATTAAAAATTCCTTAAAAGGCCTAGGAGGAATAAATGTGAATTTAAAATTCACATTAGGAAGAGGTTTCCTTCTCCAAAAGGAGAAAACAATTAGTAAAAGGTTGACTTGGGGGTATGCCATAAATTGCATAGGGATTAGGTTGACCTAATTAGGTGATTAGGTTGTGCAAACAAGGTATTAGATGAATTAATGACAGATTAAGGCAAGTGGAGGATTATGGAGGATGTGACACTAATCCTGATTAAGGGGTTTGCACATCCTAATCACAAGTTAATTAAATTATCTTGGATTAGAGAAAAATTATGGAAGATGGGACAAGGAGAGAGAAATAATTAATTTAAAAATTAATTTAAATCCATAAAGGCAAATGACTAAATTAAATAAATTATAATATTTATTTAATTTAGAGAGGAAAAGGGGATAAAGGATAAAGTATTTAATTATTTAATTAAATACCTTTGGAACATTAGAGAAAGAGGAATATTAACTAAATAATAAATTATTTAACTAACACAGATGAGAGATGTGGGATAGAGGAATAAAAGGGGATGAATTTGACCATATGGGGGTGGTCAAACTCTGATGTCTACATTTTGTCCCTCTTTGAAATACTATTAGAATAATAGTGTTTTGAAGAAAAATAAAATACATACGACTCAAAAGAAGGATAGACCAGGAGGTAATGCCCCGACATGGGAAAAGCTTTTTAGGCTGTCTAATCATAGAAAATGAAGGAAGATGCCTCGGTGTCGCAGGAAAGTGGAAAAGATGGAGGAACGAAGGAAAGTGATAGGGTATGCCCCCTCAAGAGGGCGGATGGGGAAGAAAAGGGGCCCCGGGTGACTTCTCGATATAGAGAAATGGAGGGTACCACATGATAGAGCACAAAAATCCATAAAGAATGGATTTTGAATGGAGGAAAATGGACAAATGGGGTGTAAATGGAGGCTCGCGGAAGAAAAGGGATGGAGGAATTAAAAAGAGGTTAAATAAAGGGTAAAAATTACCCAAAATTTAAAAAGGCTAAAAAGGGCCAAAAGTGAAAAATTATAAACAGTAAATTTCAAACTTACTATTTACCATTTGCACACTTGGCAGTTGACTCAACAAGAGAGAGATAGAGGAAGAGAGTGATGAGGATGGCTGACGGGTCGAGTGAGGATGAGGGATTCATGGATGATGAGCTCATCCACCAAGGCGAGGAGGTGTGTGAGTTCTACTATGAGCATGTGGTACCCCACCAAGTAGATTTCAAAACCCTAGTGTTTTATTTTAGTTGGATTTGTAAATTTATCAGGAATTTTAATTTCAGGTTTGGGGATTAGGAGGTTACAGATTCACCGCAACTGGTGAATTTGCCTATCCTTATGAAAAATTTGCTCATCCAAGACGACAATTGGGGAATAGGAAAAATTGCCCTACGTAGAGGTGAATTTTATAGGGAAAGGGGAAATTTTGAATGGCCCCATATGGGAAGAAGGTGAGTTTGATTTCACCCAAGAATGGCTCAAATTTGCCTATTAGACGACAAGAAAATGCAGGGGAAAATTCGATAGGAAAAGAAACAAATTTTTCGAAGAGCAAGAAGAAGGGTGAATTCGTCAAGGAAAGAGGTGAATTAGCCGACAATTCTAGAAAAGGGTGAATTCACCACCAAAAGGGGTGAATTCGACTGGTGAGGAAAAGAGGCAAATTCACCACCAATAGGGGAAAATTCGATGAGATGAGAGACATGTGAATTCGACACCCACAGGGGCGAATTTTTCTGGATGAGCATAAAGAGGAAAATTCACCACCAACAGGGGTGAAATTGATGGGATGAGGGAAAGAGGTGAAGTCGCCACCAATAGGGGTTAATTCAAAGGGATGAAGGAAAGAGGTGAATTTGCCACCAACAGGGGCGAATTCCCTAGAAACCCGGGGTAGGGGGAAAATGATAGAAAAAGAGATGAAATTGATGAAAGACTAATATAATGTTCTGTGTGGGTCTAGAACATCGAGACACTAAAGACTCAAGAGAGAAATTCAGTAGCGTTATAGGTGACCATCGAGGCAATAAATGCCTAGGACCATGTGACACTGACGTAGGAGGGATTATTGCACATGTTGGGGTATCCCAATATTAGGGCACACCAAGCACTATTGATGATACTAATGGAGAGGTGGAGCTCAGAGACCTCTACATTCCATCTCCCAATAGGGGAGACGATAGTGACCCTGGGGGATGTATGGAGGATATTGTGGTTGCCCATCAGAGGGAACCTGGTTAGTTTGACATGGAACCAGGGGAGAGAGTGGGACAATAGCCTACGAGAGATCTTTAAATGGGAAGATCTCCCTATCCAGGGGGAGAGCTGGACTTGGATGGGTGTCTAGGGTTGGAGGTGCCTATACTACCACTATACCTCTGTGGTATGATTAGTGGGATTTTATTACTAGATAGGAGTGGGAGATTTTGCAGCCTTAAGATCATTGAGGTTTTGAGGCACTTTGTGGAGAGGAGGGAGGGTGAGTTTGCGTGGGGTGAATGTGTGTTGGTGCAACTCTATCAAGACATGCATGTGGTCTGCTATAGGAGAGCCCTCAACATTACGCATGTGACTTTTCTCCAGGTATGGGACTGGGAGCACATTAGCATGGAGGGACCAGGGATAGTGATAGTAGGGGCACAAGATGAGGCATTACTAGTAGCATACCGGTATGGGACATAGTACGACTAGCGGTTACATTACCTATATGTGAGTGATTTTGGGGGATGGAGGAGGAAATTGGATAACTTGCAGGGTGTTCAGGTTATATGGAGACCTTACCAAAAATTATGATTTTCCAGGTGGAGAGGGGATAAGAGGAGGCATAGGGTATATTTCTTCACCATTGTTACCTGATCGGGAGAGACCCGCACATCATCAAGCTACACAAACCAGACAGGGTGACAAGATAGTTTGGGGTATAGTAGGATATCCCGCCATGGCCTTAGAGATTTCAACAGATTAGCCGAGAGCGGCTATGGGGTGATGTGATCATGGAAGACTTTGCTAGATAGATGTGGGAGGATGTCTAGTTGGTGTGGTATCCTGAGAGGAGGGGTGGCAGATATATGGATGATAATGTGGTACTCTGCATGGTGGATAGATCATAGACCAAGGCGGTGCACCCAATTGTAGGGGCACTAGGCTATGGTTCAAAGGATGAGAGGAAACTGGTAGGGCACCGACAAAGGGGTAGGAGAGGAGGCCGATAGTGGAGGAGAGGCAAGGAGGATGTAGAGATGGAGGATGTGGTAGAGCAGCACCAGGCCATGGATGTGGATGTGGCATAGGTGGAGCCACTCGTGATAGTACCATATGTACCACCACCACCCGAGGAGCTGGAAGTGTTGTTAATAGGGGCCCTGGCTAGGATGAGGATTGTAGAGTAGAGACTTAGGGATTCAGATTAAGATCAGGAGAGGTTGCAAGTAGAGGTAGATAGGCTACCAGAGGTAGAGAGGATTGAAAAGAGAGATTATGCGGCCCTTGTAGAGGAGGCATCGAGGATGCAGGGGGAGAGGGATGAGGCGATGCACGAGAGAGATCAGCTAAGGAGGGAGAGGGATGAGCTCTAGGACAAGATAAACTATGCAGAGGTAGCCATGAGGGACGCAGGGGAAATGTTAGAGAGAAGAGGTAGTAGAGGCATAGGTGCAGACTCTACAGGGTGAGAGGGACATGATAGTGTAGGAGATGTCATGGATGCAGGCATAAATAGAGCAGATGATGATGGCACATGATGTGGATATTCTTGTTTGTATTACAAGATAGGTATAGGGCAGAGTAGGACATGGTGAGGGTACAAGAAGCTAAGAGGGATGAGTACATGAGAGAGGCCAGCTACTATATGGGGCTTACTTTAGAGAGGTCCTAGATCTCGCATGACATGTACCTCCATGCATTCGAGTGGTACCATAGATGCCAACACCATCATGTTCAGGAGGGACACACACATGAGGGTACAACAACTACCACAAGACTCCCTCGCATAGAGGATCATCACCAGACTCCCCTCAGAGATCAGATGTAGCCAGCATAGGGTAGAGAGGAAAGGGGGTGACATGATTCTGATTTTGATAGGTGTAGGGTATATAGACAAGGGAGAAGGATAGAGGCCATAGATTCCATAGCACAGACCAGACATAGATCAGGCCAGTTATTGATGTGATCTGTATATTTGAGCAACCCTTTGTACCTGTATTTTATTCGATCATTTGTTGATGGACATGTGTTTATGATTTATGATGGATGCTATTATAGACTTTATTATGGACATGATATTTTTACATTTATAGACCATGCGGTAGCTCGTATTGACACTATATGTTTATTATGTGATGGATGTTTATTTATAGATGTGTGTATGGATATGATTTATTATGGATAGGAAAATGGTTATGATATATGTATGTAGCTATGATGATTTATGTGATATTCCTATGTGGGTGATATGGATGAAATTCATTATGCCTAATACTTTGTGATGAAAGATGTGATGGATTATATGCTATGATCATGATATTGATGCTTTGTGATGTAGGTGATGATGCATGTGTGTACACTGTACAATCAATTTGCTTTTAATTTCATGATGCATGTCATGAATGTGTTTTTATGATGTGATTATGAGATGAAAATGTAATGGGATGCAATGAATGAAAAATGTGATGTATGCACATGGAATAATGTTATGGATGGACTAATATGTAATGAAATGATAATGAAATGAACATAACTTAAAATGATTAGAATAAAAAATCTATGTCAATCTAAATAACTTAAAATAAACATGATAATACAAAATGCAAAATGAGATGAAATAAAATTAAGATTCTTAGAATAAAAAATTGATGTCAATCTAAAAAACTTAAAATAGACATGATAATGATAATGCAATGTGAGATGACATGCAATGAATGAACCTAAGATGCAATATAAGATGGCATCGATGTTGTTTGGAATGAAATTGCACTCTCTACATTTAATATGACATTGACCAAGATTAATTAATGATTGGGTTCACCTGTTTCTAGGACGTGCATGCTTTTCCTTGTAGTTATGTATCAATCCCATTTTATTTTCTCATGTTGCACATCATGGACTAGGGATTTGATAGGAGAGATGACATTGGTATTGTCGGTGTTATAAATGACATGCAAGCCTATGTAAGTGATGGGGGTAATTAAATTCCTTACAAACATTAACATCTAGATTAAATTAGCATTAGCATGAGTGTAAATAAGGGCTTGCACAATGATGGATTGCTTTAGCTTATGGCAAGTACTTTCCCCATAATCATTATCAAAATAAGAGATTATGGGTGTGATACTGCACCTGTCAAAACCGTAGGGATCCTAAGAAGAAAAGGAGATGGGAGATGAATGTTTGCACAACCAAAATTGCTAGTTATAGGCTACAAAAAGATTGGGGGATAAATGCAATGCAACAAGACGAGGGATTAAATTCAATCCTAATTTTATTTTTCAAATTTTAGGATCACTAATTTTTGCTATAGCACAAGATACAATACACAAGGTATGAGGAACCAAGGCATGTGAGTGTCTAATGCATGAAACAAACACAACAAACAAGAAGGCTATCCCAACACCCCAAAACCATGGGGGATTTGGTCGGGCCATGATGTTGGGATAACCACAAGCAAAAAGCATGCCTCGGTATAACACAAGACCAAAACAATGAAAAACCTTAAGTGATGACACAAGACCAAAGATGGGACACAATATACAGGCGATGACAAGCTTATTAGGGATAAAAGCTTAGGATTTTAGATAGAAGATTTGGATCGTGCAATGCTCAATCACAATATACCAAGCAATAGATGATAGGATGTCAATGGGAGGATAGGATCAATTGGATGTGGGGATGGGATGCGAGGATAAGATGGATGGAAGCATAAAGTAACTAGGACACAATGTAGATAATGATTAGGCCCTCTATGATTGGTGCCTATTGCTAGGTTTTCACCAAACGTACTTATCCAAGGCACCATGAAGAGTGGTTTTCACCATAGGATGAATTATTTCCTTTTACTATTTTTCAATTTTTTGTTTTTTGTATTTTTTTGTATTTTTTAGGAGTGGATAACCCAATTGACGTAGGTCTAAAACCTCTTTAGGTGCATGATGTTGATGGGATCTTCTAAAGGCTCCCCTTCAGGTGTATCAAGCCTATATGCACCAACACCATATTTAGCTATGAGAACATAACGACCTAGCCAATTTGCCTCAAACTTTCCCTTTTTTATCTCAATCTTGCTAAGTACACCGATTCTCCTTGAGGAGTAGATCACCAACATTGAATTGGTGAGGAAAGACCTTTTTATTGTAGCTACTCCTAATATGGTGTTGATACACTTGTAGATGATTGTATTCTTTGATCTATTTTTCATCTAGGAGTTCCAATTGACTGATTCATGCAACCCAAGCATCTTCATCACTTATGAGGTTCTTCAGAGATATTCTAAGTGATGGGATCTAAACTTTGATTGGCAAGATAGCATCGGCATCGTAAATGAGAGAGTATGGAGTGGTGTCAGTGGGAATGCGAATGGATGTGCAATAGGCCCAAAGGGTGGGATGGAGATGGAGATGCCAATCTCGGCCAGTATTATTAACCACCTTTTTAAGGATATTGATCAAGTTTTTGTTTGGTAGCTTCCACTTGACCATTACCTTGTGGGTAGTAGGGGGTAGACCAATGATGTTAGATGTGATAAGTGTCACAAAGGTGTTTCATAAACTGATTTTTAAAAGGCTTTCCATTATCAGTGTTGATGGTGGATTGGATTCCATACCTGTAGAGGATATGGAAAATGATGAACTTGGAGATCTAAATACTTGTGATTTGAGAGAGTTGAATTGCTTCCAACCACTTGGTGAAGTATTCAGTGGCAATGATGATGAAAGTATGAATGTCAAAAGATGGAGGGTATATCTTATTGATCAAGTCAAAACCCCATTATGAAAAGGGCCATGACACTATGATGGGTTGCAAATCTTGGGCGGGACCATGTATCAAATCTGCATGTTGTTGGTAGGGGAGGCATTTCTTCATGAACTCACAAGAGTCATGCTCCATGGTAGGCCAATAGTAACCTTCTTTGAGAATATTTTTGGCTAAGGTCATGCCATTAGAATGGGCCCCACATACACCACTATTTACTTCCTCTAATGCGGTGCAAGCTTTAAATTCTCTTAGACACCTAAGGAGAGTTCCATCATCCCGCGAAGATAAAGCGTATCTCCTATGATGGTATAGAGAGAGGTACATTGGATGAAGGACTTACATTGGTTTTGTGTAAGATCAAATGGGAGGATATTATCATGGAGGTAGGTGTAAATTTCATGGTACCAAGGGGATTCAAGACCTACAATGTCGCACACCTTTTCACTCTTAGGGATGTCGTATGTTGGGATTATAAGTTGTTCAATGAGGAAATCATAGTCTATTTGATACTTAGGAATACCAATAAGGGAACTGATTGTAGCCATTGCATCCACTACCTTATTTTGAACTCTAGGGATCTGTTCAAACTGGATGAAGGTGAAATACTTTTTAAAGTCATCTACCATGCATTTATAGGGAAACAATTTTCCATCCTTCTTCTAAAACTCATCATTGACTTGTTTGATAATCAATTTGGAATCACCAAAGACTCGTAGATGGGTGATGTTCTATTGAATGGTGATCATAAGGCCAATGATAAGAGCTTCATATTCTTCTATATTGTTGGTGCATGGGAATTCCAATCTAAATGACTTTTTTTTGTTGTCACCTTGAGGAGTGACGAATAAGACACCTTCTCGAGCTCCATTATGTGTATAAGACCCATCAAAATAGAGTTTCCATGTATCTGATTCTATTACCATGAGGACTTCTTCATCCAAAAACTCAACTACCAAAGGGTAAGCATCAACCAAAGAGGCATCAACCAACTGATATGCTATGGCTTGTACCTTGACCACCTTATGGTCCATGTACTCTATGTCAAATTCACTCAATAACATGGCCCACTTGGCCATTGGGCCAGTCAAGTAAGTTCTAGACAACAAATATTTAAGTGGATCAACTTTTGATATCAGCTTGATAAGATGACTAAGCATGTAATGACGAAGTTTCTATGAATTGAAGACAACTAATAGGCAAGGCTTCTCCATTGGAGAATAATTGAGTTCATAGCCCAACAATGTTTGACTAATGTAATAAATTGCATTCTCTTTCGAAGACTCATCATGCTGAGTAATAGTGCCTCCAATGTAACTGATGTGGCCAAGATGTACAACAAGAGTGCTTTACCTGGAATAGGAGGCATCAAGATGGGTGGATGAGCCAAGTATTCTTTGATTTTATCAAAGCCTTCCTAACATTCAGGATCCCACTTGAAGGTAGTGTCGTTACGTAGTAGATGTGTAAATGATTGAAATTTTTCAGCCAATTGAGCTATGAACTGTCTAATGGATTGTAACTTCCCTTGGAGGCTTCTTAATTGCTTGAGATTTCTTGGTAGGGGAATTTCCATTATAGCTTTGACCTTTGTTGCATCTACCTCTATAACCCTCCTAGAGATGATGAAACCCAATAGCTTCCTAGATGTGACCCCGAATACACATTTCTTTGGATTTAGATGCAACTTATAATGCTCTAGACACTCAAAAAAAAAAATCAGGATCTTAGGATGTTTTTCTCTTATTATGGATTTCCCCAATAAGTCATCAACATCTTCCATTATGATGTGAATGAGGTCATGGAAGATAACAGTCATGGCACACTAATAAGTTTCCCTCGCATTCTTGAGTCCAAAGGGCATAACATTGTACCAGAAGGTGCCCCAAGGGGTGGTGAAGGCAGTTTTATGTTGATCCTCTGCTGCAATTTTGATCTAATTCTAGCCAGAGAAATCATCCATAAGGGATAACATCTCATGCCATATCATAAGATCCACTAGCATTTCAATGTTTGTTAGAGGGAAATCATCTTTAGGACAAGCTTTATTGAGATCCCAAAAATCTATGCAGATTATGATACTCCCATTTGGCTTGGCAACGAGAACTATGTTAGATATCTAGTTTGAATAGTTGATCAACCTGATGAACCCAATTGCTAGCAACTTTTCTAGATCTTTCTTGAAAAGGAGATCTACTTTCGGATGCATCTTTCTTAGCTTTTGTTTGACGGGTTTCGCATCCGAATGAACATCCAAATGGTGTACCACTAAACTAGGATCTAGACCTGGCATGTCTGAATAAGTCCATGCAAAATTGATGATTCCTTCCTATAATAGGTTGATGATGGTAGCATTCTCTTCCTCTGATAATGACTTGGCTACATATGTGATCTTAGGATCTACTTTTGTTCCTAATTTGACCTCTTGAGTTTCTTTGATCAAGATAGAGAACTGTTTAGACAACTTAGTTCCAACAAGGGGAGGATGAACATCCCCATCCTCCAACGCCTCATCAATGTTTTCACTATTGGATACACCCTTTATTTTGAATTTTGATGAATCAGGAAGTGCCTCGGAGAGGTTTTCACTAGATGACCCTTTTTTATTTTTTTATTCTTACTTTTGTGGTTAGGGTGTTAATCTTCCCCCAATCCCATGAGATTTACGTAGGTGTCCAATGAAGGACAGGTATTGATAGGTGCACTACTTCATAAGTCCTAATCAATAAGCTCGGGATGGCAAAGGGAAAGTCTAATGGAAAATATGGATAGGCAATCAAACATGGATGAGAGATCTACATCATCATATGTGAGTATGATGGACTCTTCTTTGGGTATGTGATCAAGGAGACCATTATCCACACTAATGTTATTAGAGGTACTAGTTGATGGTGCAAGACCCTTTTGTTTTGCATCATAACCTAGGCCTATTCTTTTGGGTCACATAGATGGTTCAATAGGTCGTAATATTCCTTGTTCTTCTACACCAAGACCAACTCCCTGATAGTTACACTTTTTGGCCTGCTTTGGAGCATAGGGATAAACCTCCTGGAAATATTCTACAAGGGAAGGTGATGGTTTAGGATCTTCTCGGTAGACCCACTGGCTAATGTCATCTTCCATCTAATCCTAGAGTGTACCCAAATCTTTGAATGTCATTCAACCCATACTCTTGGAAGTGAGGGTTTTGATCCTTTCTTTTGGTTGTTGTGTTGATTGAGAAGGTTTCCCATATGTATGAGGAGATGGTGGCATCGTCACCACAATGAGTTTAGTTTTCATTTCATATTCTCCACAGCCCTTGTCAATGATCTTGACCTTGGTGATGGTGGAGTCAGAGGTGGTGGATGTGGTAGATGTAATTTTGAATGATGGATTAGAGGATGAGACCTGAGGTTCCCTCACTTCAACATCTGGTAAATTATGAGAGTGGGGAAAGGAAGCTTCCAAAGCACAAAAATCTTCAAATGGTTGCAGATTAGCATGTATAGTTACATCTATCCCTTGGAAAGGAAATTTGAGGCATTGATGGTAAGTGGATGGAACAACTCCCATGGAATGGATCCATGGGAGATCAAGAATGAGATTGTATGGGAGGTCGAGATCAAGAACATCACATGTGGTATATTGTACTATATGACCAACCTGAATTGGAAGACAAATGGTGCCTTCAGAATCCCTCTTTGCATTGTCATATGCTTTTATGGTGATAACCTGGTTGTTCAAATCAGCATGGGTGTATCCAACGTATTTTGTGAACTTCAAAGTACAAAGGTTGAGGGCAGAGCCATTATCTACTAGGACCTTTTTTTACTTTATGATAGTCTATAAGGACCTCAATGTGAAGGGGAATGTTATGATTAGATTCAATGGAAGGCATATCGTTTTGAAAAAAGCCAAATTGATAGGTTGATGATAGGTGTCCCAATAAGGCTTGGAACTGGGTAGGATCTATGTCATTAGGATCTTTGGTTAGGATTTCTTGGCGAATAGGAGAAGACTTGAGAAAATCCAAGATGGATATTTGAGCGGGGTCTTTCCTAGGTGATCAAGAATATTATACTAAGAACTTGCAAGAGCTAGTTGGGTTGGCGTGGAAGGACCAGGAATGCAGATATGGGTGTAGCGAGTTGTAACAACACATTATGGATCTTTGCCTTTAACATGAATCATGGATATGCAAGGCTCACTTGGCTAATGCACATAACTATACCATCATAGTTATAAGGCACATTTTTATAGTTGATATTGTTGGCATTATTGTTTTGATTATTGTTATTACTTGACTCAAGATTAGCATTGGATTTATTGGCACCTTGGTTGTGTTTCGGGAAAGCATTTTGGTATATCTGCAGCTGAGCATTAGATGATGTTTCCTAATTAGCATCCAATAATATATCCCCATGATCTATGAGATCTTGGACATATTTTTTGAGTCCCTAACACTTTTTAGTGGAATGGCCTTTGATCTTATGAAAGTCGCAATACTCATTTTCCTTATACCAGGCTAGTTTTGGTTTAGACTAATCAAAAGGCTTAGTCATGGGATACATGATCGAATAACTCGCTTGTAGAAGCTTATTGAAGATGACACTTAAATGCTCTCCCAAAGCATTAAAGGATCATTTATTGTTGCCTTGATTATTTTGATTGGACTTCGAGGAGGATGAGGTGCATCTTGTGGCACAAATATGGCATTTGGGATTGATTATTTTGGAGAGGTATACTGAGGCCTTTGTGAGGTATTAGCTACTTGAAAATGTTTGGTATCCATGACACCATCATTGACAACATTGTTTTTTTTGTTCCAGCAGTAGGACTTGTCTCTAGATAACTTTTCTTTATCTAGATTATAAATTTTGATTTGTCCCTTAGCTATAAGCTCTCTCTGAATGATAGGACATTTTTCTATGACTTCCACAAAGGTTGTGACACAATGAAGATTGAGATTATGTGTCATGTTTGGATGAGAATTCACCATGAAAAGAGTCACTAGGTCTTTGTCATTGAGATGAGATTTCATTCTACTAGCCAAAGCACGCCACCTTTGAAGGTAGCTTGCAAAGGTTTCATCCTCAAGTTTTTTTTTCTTTCAAAAGATCTAGGGCATCAATATCCTTCTCCAAATTGAAGGAGAAGTGTCTGAAGAATTTCTCTGAAAGATCTACAAAAGAAGAGATGGGTCCCTTTGGAAGACCCATAAACCAATCTAGATCCACCCTATTAGAATCCTAGGGAATAACCATAGGAGATAATTTTTGTTGTGGAGGATCTCTTTACAATATGAATAGAACTCCTGAAGGTGGTTCTTTTGGTCTTTAGTTCCTTTATACTTGTCAAATTTTTAAATTTCAAATTCTTGGGAAACGGAACGAGTGAAATCAAGGGATCAAATGGATAGGGACAAATCTCTTCAAACTTGGAAAAAAAATTAGAGGTCCCTGCTTGTAAGTCTTTCAACGTGGCTTTTACCTCTTCCCACTCCTTATTAGCAAGTTTTGATGAAGATGGATTTGACGGATTGCATTGATTATAAGGAGAATTTCGTTGGTATGATGAAGATGAGGCAAACATGGTTTGATCATATGATGGTGAAGACATATACGAGGGAGTTAGTTGATATTGATTGGCATAGGTGGGTTATGATGGCATATTGGTGTAGGATTGATGATAGGATGGTGGATTTTGGTAATAAGAAGAGGAGGCCCTTTGTTGATATGGTGGAGGTGCTTGATAATACAAGATGGAAGCACGCTACTGATATGGTGGTTATTGATATGGTGGCTATTGTTGTGAGGCATAATATGGATTAGACTAATAGTTATAGGTAGTGTATTGTTGGGATGAATACGGAGGCTGTTGTGGATTCAGTTGTTGATAGGAAGTGTTTTGCTATGGTTGTGAAGTAGTGTAAGATGGTTGATGTTGAGATTGTTGTGGATTATGGTAGGCATAGTCAGGGTTCAAATTGGATAGAGCAGGTTGCATATGGAAATTTCTTTGTGGGTGGTATAAGTATTGAGACATGTGGTTGGGAATTGATTGGTGGGATTTTTGAGATTGTGTTGGATTTTGTGGTTGTTGATGAGGCAGGAGTTGTTGGTAAAGAGGTCGAGTTGGGGTTTGAGGTTGTTGCAGTTGTTGGAAGGGTGGATTTTGCTAAGATATTTTTTGATGTAGAGGACCTTATGACTGATAAGGTGGTTTTAAAGGATTACCCTATTGTTGATGCGGGTGTGTTTTTTTTTGTTGCAAAGGAATCAAGATATTTTGTTGTGGAGGTTGTTGCTAGATTGGAGTGTGTTGTGGTGTTTTTTGTGGGTTTCCTTGTGGCAGCTTTGAATATGGAATGTTGCTTTGAGGTGATTTTTGAGAGGTAAACAGAGGTGGTGGTAAATTAGAAGCGGGTGTTGATCTCAGAGGTGGTAGTAATGTGGCACAAGGATTTCCCCTAGTGTTGACTGGTGATTGTACTGGTTGATTAGGTGGAAGAGGTGGTGCAAATGATATAGGGGTTAGAATTTGTGGGATGTTCAAAGGTGGCAGAGGAGGTAAATTTTGTGGCATACCATAAGGAAGGGGATCATTAGGATCAGGTGATGCTTCCGTGACTGTAATTGGAATCTGAGGGGGGTTTTTGACTTGGTACATCACAACATTTCCAAACCCAGGTTGATACCAATTATCCATAGGTGGATCTTCGGGGATGTAAGAATTTCCCAGAGCATTTTGTGAATTATGAGGATCATGAGACATCTAAGGTGTAGGAGGTGTGGTATTGACATACTTAGATAACTCAAATCTTGATGGTGGTTTAATGCCCTTCATGATCAATGTGGAAAGGATTTTATCCCCACACTCATTAAGGAGGTGATCTTTCATTCAGAGATTGATGGGATTATTGAGATATTCATCAATAGTGACTTCAGGTTGATTAACCATATTCTCATTAGTAGGAGGCAATATGGTTTGAACCTCAGTATTGTATTGTGATGAGCCACTGTTATTGGGATCCTGAGGGATGTTAGGCTGGGTACCTTGAGCCTATTTTTCTACCATAATTTTCTTCATTTATGATTGGGTTGTGGGCATGAAAATGAAAAACTATTAGGTGACTAGGATGACACTGCACTCTAAGATGCAATGATAGGATAACCTAAGTAAGGATTAAAGGACTGATTGGATATGATGATGGATTGATTGAATAATTGATCGATTGGATAAACGATGTGATTGAATTTGATTAGATTGATTGATGGGATGAGACAATTAGTATGATTAGATGGTTGATTGGATTAGATTGGTGAAACTGATTCTAAACTAAGTTTAGAAGTTTGATTAGATGATGTAAGGTGTTGATTGATCTGATTGAATTGAAAAAGGGATGATTACGACATTGAATCTACCTCAATATGGAATTAGATTGGTTGGGTTGAAGATGATTTACTGACTCAAGACGATGACAATCCTAAGGAGGTGCAGATGATGACGATCAAAGTTAGACACTTAAGCCAACTTAGATGAAAACCTCTAAAACGAAGCCTAGGGGATTGGGATTGATAAAATGATGATGAAAATGCAACCTAGAAATTCTCTAAGATGTAGATATGTGATTTGATTAAGGATGTGATGACTTTTGGAAAATGAAAATGGACTAAAGTGACAATTATGGGAAGACGGATAATGATAAAAAAAATTCATCATGTCAAAGGACTCAAAAAACAACAGGCTTTTAGTGGCCAGAAGGATTCAGTCTCTAGAATTTGTATGGATAGTGCATACGCCTCCATGTAGCACAAATTCACCTCTTTAGGTCACAACTTCGCCTATTTAGGGAAAGCAAATTCGCCTCTATCTTTATCAAATTCTTCTATTCAAGAGACTCAAATTTGTCTATTCACGAGACTCAAATTCGCCTATCTCTAAGGGTTTGACAAGAAACAAGTGAACCTGCAATGCAAATTCACCTATATCTTGAGGAAACATGAGAAACAGGTGAACATGTCTAGCAAATTTTCCTATACCTGAGGGACACACAACACACGGGTAAACTTGGGATGAAAATTTTCCTATGTGACTGCAAGTTTGCATAAACTCTGACAAAATTGCCTCTCAACAAGGTAGGATTGCCTAAAACCACATAAGACAATAGGAAAATGGAAAAACTCAATTTGCAAAATTGCCTAATGGGGATGAAAAATTCACCTATTTCTTGAACTGTATAGATAGAGGACATGCAAGTGGAAAAAAACTCACCCCTACAGACAACATGTTCGCCTATCTAGAGGGATGTACAGAAGGGAGGACTCAGACTGAAAAATGGGATCCCCCCTATGGACAATAGGTTCGCCCTAGATGATGGAAAATTCCCCTATGCTATAGAAACAGGAGAATTCGACAAGTGAGGATTGATGCAAACTCACCTAACAGATGGGAAAATATGCCTATTCCAAGGAATGGGTGAAAACAAGGTCACCTAAGAAGGGACCCATAGGAAAATTCACCTTTGACAAAGATGAACTCGCCCAAAGGAATAACCTTGACTCGACTCAAACACGAAATCGCCCTTTTGTAGGGAAAAATCACCTGTCCACACTGAAAAATTCTCCTTTGTATGAAGCAAATTTTCCTCTGAGGGCAAGGGCTAACTATGGAAAAAGGACAAGAAACACGACAAAAAATAGGTAGAAAGGTTGGACTGACTCAACCCAAGATAAAAGCACCAGTATCACACAATGAAGACAGTCCAAGAAGCACAATCCTAAAATAAGTGATAAGGGTTTACAAACTTGATGCAGGCCCACCACCTTGAGCAGACAACCCAAGTTTAATACTCCATGATACCATGGTGGTTCTTTGGATTTCCCTTTCTCATGAAGGTGAATAACTAGTGTTTCAGTGGCACAGAGTCATCAATAGACACCACAGGCTCATCTTCACACTCTCACTCGAGGACTATAATAGTCCACCATGAAAACAAATTCTCAACCCAAGGGAGTACGTGGTGAGTAACTTCAGGATGCAATCCACATCCCTTGCACTATACCAAGCCACAGCTAAAACATGGGTCTCTATCTAGGCTATAAAAGTCAATCTCATGCGTCCTCGATACACCAAGAGGGTGCATGAGGCACAACCATGAACACCAGCCCATCATAAGCATGAGTTGGGAGCCCCAGCAAGGTACTAGAAACTCATACCAACTCTGCACATCTTATCTAGGTATCACCCTAGCTTTGACACTTCACTAGACACGATGTGACTAGATTGGGGTATAACTTTCATTCTCCCCCCTTTATATACCCCGTTGGTAACACATGGTTGGAATCGGCCCCCAGGTGATGAAATCCCAACCAAGTCCCACTAAAGGAAGAAGATACTAGATGCTTCATCTAGTCCCTAGGCTCACACATAGTGCAAGGGGAGAGCTTAGATGCACTAGCACTTCCTAGGTAGACTAGACTGGACTAGAGCAAACTAGAATTTCTCATCACCTAGGATCACCAAAAGGTGCAAGGGGATTGGATATGTCAACACCTTACTCTAAAGCATAGCAAACAATGTAAATTGACCCTTTAATTAAGTCTAGGTGTGTCTAGCTAGTATGGAAATCAATAGACAGACTAACTAAAGTGGTCTTTGATCGATCATCCTACAAAAAATACATTAGTAATTTAGCACCACCACTTTGGGATGAACGAGGAAAAACTGAACAAATCATTAGTGAAATCACACACTCACAAATAGATAGTTTAGTTGATCAGTGCCCGAAAATGAAATCAATATGAAGTTGTAAATCAAAAATTTAAATTTTAGGTTTACCTGAAATTCGCCCTTGTGTCGGGAAAATATGCCTATTCATTCTGGTCAAATTCGCCTATCTAGAAGGATGGGAAAATTCACTTTCACCTCTATAACTCAAGCAATTTCACCTATTTATCGGAAATATTCACAAACTCACCCCTGCTTCGAGCAACTTTTCCCCTCATTTCAGGTTCACCCCTTTTTGCAAAAGGGTGAATTTACTTTCACCTATGCTGATTACAGATTCACCTTTGTAATAGGAAAATTCACTCGTTAGGGTGGTTTCACCCCTGCGTGTGAAATCTGGACCTGCAAAATTCAAACAATATGAATCATAAAAGTGTAGAACCATGACGTGGGTCCCACGGGGTGTGCTAGAAATGTGTGCAGGTGAAATTTCTTAGTCTAAAAATGCAAAACAAAAAGGAATGCAAGCAAGGAAAATACAAACAACACCTCAACAATTAGCCTAGTTGAACTTAAACAAAACAAAGATAAATAGAGTTTTTTAACTTGCCCAAGTTGATGAGTTGATTGGCCTTGTTGATCATTTGATTTGTGTGCTCCTTTTGATGGAAAATAACATAAAACCTAGTTCTAAATAATCATGAGATGGTGAGGAATGCAATGATGAAAGTGGGTATTGCAATGGGTTCTCAATATGGATGCAAAGGGTGCTGCAATAATGGTGGTTTTTTGGATGCTTGGATGCTTGTGTGAATTCTTGGATGATTGAGTGATTGTGTGAGTTGAGTGATTGATTGATGCAAAATGAGGGAAAATTCCTCTAATTTTAAGGGAAGTGCCACTAAACAATGGAGGGTCAAGATGAAGCCTCCAAAGACAAGATCAAGGGCCAGGGTGAGTTGAGAACTCATAGGCCCTCACATTTTGACATGTGGTGGGTGAGGTGTCAAAAGGGAGATGAGGTGGAGGTACGTCATAGTACCTTGGGAGTGGGACAAGATCTCCTCATAAAGGAGGTCCTTGTTCCCATGTGGGTGATAAGACGTTTAAGGAATTAAAAATTCCTTAAAAGGCCTAGGAGGAATAAATGTGAATTTAAAATTCACATTGGGAAGAGGTTGTCTTCTCCAAAAGGAGAAAGAAATTAATAAAAGGTTGACTTGGGGGTATGCCATAAATAGCATAGGGATTAGGTTGTGCAAACAAGTGATTAGATGAATTAATGATAGATTAAGGCAAGTGGAGGGTTATGGAGGATGTGACACTAATCCTGATTAAGGGGTGTGCACATCCTAATCAAAAGTTAATTAAATTATCTTGGATTAGAGAAGAATTATGGTTGATAGGACAAGGAGAGAGAAATAATTAATTTAAATCCATAAAGGAAAATGACTAAATTAAATAAATTAGAATATTTAATTAATTTAGAGAGGAAAAGGGGATAAAGGATAAAGTATTTAATTATTTAATTAAATACCTTAGAAACATTAGAGAAAGGGAAATATTAATTAATTAATGTAGATGAGAGATGTGGGATAGAGGAATAAAAAGGGATGAATTTGACCATATGGGGGTGGTCAAATTCCGATATCTATATAAGTAAATTTAATTAAACAACTTAAGAATTATTTAATTAAATTATTAAACATTAGGTAATAATGTGTCCTTGGTGACAAGGTGATTACCTATGTGTACTAGGAAATGAATTAATAAACTAGATCATAATAAAATCAAGACCAACTTGATATGACAATTAGAATATTTGTGATAGAATAAAATCAAGACTTAAGTGATAGCATGATCAGGGGATTTGATAGGATGAAATTGGGGTCTAGGTGATAGGATGATGAGGTAATGATAAAGTGATGTAGTGAATGATCAAATGCACTAGGAGATGAAAGAATGAACAGGGTGTTGTTTAGATGATTAGTTGATTACTAGATAAGGTCCTAGGAGATGAGTGGATGAATCGGGTGATAATTGAATGAAACAGATGATTAGGTGAATCAATGTTGTAAGTGAAGATGGCATATTTTAGGTGTCTAAGTGAGGATTCAAAGTTCAAAGTTTATTTTCTTAAAAGACCTAATAATGAGAAGTTGTCCAAGTGTCTAAGTGACTACTTGGAATATAGGGAAAAACTCAATAGCAAAATTTTTTTGATTTTTTAAATTCAAAATTAGTTTTATCACCAAGTCAAATTGGTAATTATTTTTGAAACAATTATTATTTTGTAATACAATAAATAATTGTTAACTAGTGGGCCCCACTTAGGTGAATAAAGGTGGTGCCTATTTCCAAGCAGTTAGCTGGTAGTTTATCTTTAATTTCAAATGACATGCAAAGTGTGTGAAAAATCATGCATGTGTACCGAAAAGCTTTAGTTTGAATGCTATTTTTAAAACTATTAGGTAGTTTAGGATATTTTCATGATATTTTTGATATAGTTAGTTTAGGGTAGCTACATGTAAACAACCTCTTCCTTTTCTCTATAAAAGGGAATATTGAAGATTGTAAAAGGGTTATCACTTTTGATGTTGAATTGTTAGTAAGATAATGTTTTAATTTTGAAATACTTGGAGAAAAACTTATGAAATAAGTGATTGAATCTTTGGTGTAGGAATCTTGTTGGAGTTAATAAAGATCTTGTTTTATCTAGTAGTTTCTTCTCTTTGGAATGGTAGTAGTTTCTTCTCTTTGGAATGGTAGACTACTTTATTCTTCTTTATATTTTGAAATTTGTGAGAAATTTGAGAACATAGTTATTGAAAATATGTTATTGCTTAGGAATTGTTAGAATACTCATTAAATATACATGTGAGATACATTGATTCAATTTTTTATAATTCTTGAATTTTATAGGAGATTACATTCACTTTTCTTGTAATTGAACATCTATTATTTCGTTAAAGTGGGTTTAAAATAATTCTCTAAATTTTATCATATAAAGTTTAAAATCATTAAGATAAGACTATTCCTTTATTTAGTGTATTTATTAACCTTATCCCTTTTGGTTTCTTTGAAATCAATAATATAGATGAAAACCTCAAAATCTAGAAATTAACAAAAATATAAAATAACTTCTAAAACAAAATAATCATTTGAAAGAAAAATAATTAGTTTCTAGATCTAGAAAAATACAAAGGTCATTTGAAAAAACTATCCACGTTACACAATGAGTAAACCAACACTGTTGTGACCCAACTATACGAACCTTGGAGACTACACTTCTCATATATGTTGTATTTTCAAGAGAGATAAGATAAACTATCTTACCTATGTTGTATCGTGTCATTTGGACAATCAACAGGTCCCATTGGGAATAAAAAATATGGACAAGTAAACATAGAATACAAATAAAAGGATTCAAAATATTAATTTAAAACATATTCTATATTAAATCACAAACCTCTATTTAAGCTAATATTTTATGCAAAAAAGATAAAAGATTCAACATAATAGATCACCAAAAAATATATTTTGCACCCAAATAGTGGATATGCACAAGATTAATTGGTGTTTGATAGAGAATGTAAGGTGCTCAAATTTACAATAAAACTAATGCACTCCATGGGTTCCTGAAAATAGCTCAGATGATGAACTATTTATTGAATTGATGGATTGAAGGATCAAGGGCTAGGATTGATTTAAGAGATCAATGTAGGATATTGATTGTGATAATTGTAATTATGAGCGACCTTCAAATGGTAACTTGTGATTGGTACACATAAGGATATCCATGATCCAGTGGATTTAAAATGTGGGGATATTTTTAAAGAAATATGGAAGGTGAGACTAAAAAAGTCTCATTTTGGAGGTCCAAAAAATTAATTATTAGAGTAATGTGAATGGTAGGGTTATCTAGATTGAATGTATGGACAATATTTGATTGGAGGAATTTATGGAGTCTTATGAAGCATGGGGTTGTGTACATGCATTTTTTTTGGATTCATGTGCAATCTTGGACTTTGAGCAATATTTTCCTTGATTAATCATGATTTGGATTGTGCAAATGATTATCTAGTTTAAATAATTGATTTTAGTCAGCTAATAATTTGAGGGGGAAAAGAGGAATTAAATAAATAGGTTTTACTTATTTAATTTTTTAGAATTAGAATGATGATAATGATGAATTTAAATAAATAAATATTAAATTTATTTATTTAAGGATAGACATTATAATAGTGACTGATTAATTAAATTAGTTTTCCTATTTTATTTAATTAATGCTAGAGGAAGAGTTAGATTAATTAATTAGATAATTAAAAATATTTAATTAAAATTATCTAATTAATTTTGAAGGTGGTGGTTAATGATAGTAGAAACATTGAGAGGTAACTTTAGTTATATACAATTTCAACTATGGTTTAACCTTTTCTTAATGAATTTCTATATACAAGGTGTGTTTTCCTAGGTTTGATCATGTTGGAGGTATTTGCAT
This sequence comes from Sequoiadendron giganteum, assembly GCA_007115665.2. NCBI lineage: Eukaryota > Viridiplantae > Streptophyta > Pinopsida > Cupressales > Cupressaceae > Sequoiadendron > Sequoiadendron giganteum. Next base: position 392,432,231 of record CM021110.1, on the reverse strand, counting down.
GAGGTTTTTGATTGGTGCACATGAGTATTTCCATGATCCAATGGATTTGAAAGGTAGAGATGTTTTTGAAGAAATATGGAGGGTGAGGATAAAAAAAAGCCTTTTTTTGGAGGTCCAAAAAATTAATTATTAGAGTTATGTGAAGGGTAGGATTTTCTAGAATGAATAGATGGACAAGACTTGACTTAAGGAATTTATGGAGACTTCTGAAGCATTGAGTTGTATAAATGCATTTTTTGGATTCATGTATAATCTTGAATCTTGAGAAATATTTTCCTTGATTAATCATGATTTGGATTGTGTAAATGATTAGCTAGTTTAAATAATTGATTTAAGTTAGCTAATGATTTGAGGGGAAAAAGAGGAATTAAATAAATACTTTTTACTTATTTAAATTTTTGGAATAAGAATGGTGGTAACTATTGCTTTGTTATTTTATTTCAATTGATTGCTTGAAATTATCAAAAAAATAGCCAATTGTAATGCTCAAATATTTCAAGTAGTTGGCCAACAACCAAGAGATAGCTTTAATACTACTCTCCTCTACACTTTAGGTTCTACAAGACCTAGGGGGTAAACCTTAAAAATATCAAATGAAATAATACTCAATTCATACCAATATATTGTTTTAACAAAGATTTTTTCATGAAATATGCCAAGAATTGCATAGAAATTTATCTAAATGGGCTAAATTATTTGAGACTTACATATTACCGACTTTGAGAACATAAAAAAAACTTAAAGAGAAAACTAAAAACATAATTCAAATAGTCTTCATTGAAAATGACCTTGGACTTATACCCAACATTCTCACTTAAATTGGTGCCTTAAATCCAAGGCAACAAACTAAAAAATATCATGCAAGTATTTTCTAAACAAACTATAAACAATTCCAACAAAATCTTAAAACATTACTACCTTACAATAATGCTTTTTTAATTTATATTCATAACCAATTCTTCGTGACAATCCCTGAACATCTAATAACCCTCAATATCTCATATATAGAAATTTAATCTATTACTTTAATAGAAGCTATACAAGAAACATTCATTTGCACCATGATGCAAAGATGAAAATCAAAAGATCCTTGATCAATTTTATTCATAAGAGGAACAAAATGTATATTCGAGACAACTACTTTTGAATATTTCACAATGCATTCAAATCTTGTAGAGAGTGTGTTTTTATACATAAACTTTACATTTGAATTCACCTTTCTTCCTTGGAAAACCTAGACCAGACTAGAATAGACTAAGACATAACTTTTTACTTACAAAAATATCCAAGATTCTTACAAAATGGCTTGGAATTCCCTTTTATAGAGACAAGGGAGAAAAAAGCTTAAATCCATGGATAGATGTCATGTTTTTATTTAACAAATTTTCAGAAGGAACAAGAAAAAACTAATACAATTGGTTTGCAAAATACAAAAATGTATAGCACTAGAAGAAAAAAAAATAGTTGTAGAATTTGTTCTAGAAGATATTCCTTTGATTTGCATGATGAGACAAAATGGGAGGAACATGATTTTTCAGTTGGACTTCTCCACCCATCTTGTAAATGTATTTTTGAAGGCCAAGGATATGTTATAATTCTCTTGACATGACCTAAACGAGAATAATATTCCTAATCAATCTATTTCTTTGCAACTTCAATAAAAATATTAGACTTGTTTCTAACTTTACCAAGTTATCCATAGCAACATTACATTTTTCCATATCTATATTATCCTCTACAAAAATAGAGCTCAAGATGGGAGATAAGATATTGATGAACTCAACCCTCCACGCATTATAATACTTTACCATCCCATCATCAGAAAAAATTTAGGCATAATGCCATGATGAAGATCTTAAAAAAACTCTAAGGACTACTCAAGCATAACCATTTGCTCAATAGTATCTAAATTTTCCAAAATAATACATAATTCAATAGGAGCATTAATGCCAAAATTTACTCTCTCAATCATCTTCTCTATTAACTTCCTCCTAGGGCACCAAATATTTTGGATAGTCTTGACCCAAGCCTTTAATGGGACATAGATGGCATTAGTAGCAAAAATGTAATTGTAACCATTCAAATTATTCTCAAGGTGGCCTAAAATATAAGATAGTCTATGACCACTACAACAAATCCCTATGATTAGCTCCCTTTTTTCCTTCCACCCACTATTTCAATGTATTTTTCTCCAATTTTTGAAAAAGTCGATGCTATTTATTGGGTTGGTTCTATTTTTGGTGTTTATTGTGCCAATGAGAACAAGAAAATGCCAAAATCAACACAAAGGAGGGCCAAATTTTATGCCATGTTTAATGATGGGTTCGACACCAAAGTTCAACTCCAAATTTAGCACTAAGTATAGCATCGAGCTTAGCACCAAGTTTTCACTCAGTTTAGCTACGAGTGTAGCACCCATAATAGTGTCTAATTTAACGCCTAATTATGTGCCTATTTTGGAGTGAACTTTAGCACCTAGTCTATCGATATTAGCACCGAGTGTAGTGTCGGAATGAGATTCATTGGAGTAAGAAACAAATATCACGAAAACACATCTTATTGTCTCCCCAATAGCTCGATCAAAGCATATTGAAGACACCAAAGTATATCATGGAAAGATAACATGTTGTCTCACTGATGGACTAATATAGCGACATGATGAAGATAGTTATTAATAAAGTAAACAGTGGTATCAATGAGACACAAACCTATTGGGCTAACAAAAAGCATAGCTTCCGTGATACAATGATGAATTGATAGAAGAAAAGGGTATCGGGAGGAACGGTTTCTATCTGTGGAATATAAACAAAGTTGCCTCGATGAGCCAATAACACAAATAATTTCATAAGTGATTAATTACATGCCTAAGGTAAGATATCAGAGAGACTAAGGGGTATCAGGGAGACATCATCTGGATATCCCGTCGATGCCCCGAAGGAAAAACAATGACATGTGTTCACTTCGATGGGAAATATGGATATCAGCTAGATTAAAATCACGGTTCCACTAATACAATAATAATGATTGCTTTTGAGTGATTTGACAGCCCGAAATATCGAGGAGATATTAAAATTAAATTTTCTCCCCGATGACAAGATTGAGAGCAAGTGGGAAATTAATGAACTAGAGCTGAGAAAAATATACCTTAGAGTATATTAACAAGAGTTGGTGGCATCAGATTTAGTAGGGTGGCATCGGACTGAGAAGGGTGGAGGAAGTATAGTTCTCCAAAAGGAAATTAAATGCCACCTCGAGGGAGCCATATGAAATTAAGAGGAAGAATGAATTAATGGACTTAGTTGGATTTTCAATTGTTACAAAGCCAAGAGACTATATCAAGTGATGAAGCATCAAGAATCAAGTAGATAACCCCAGAAATGGACACTTTGATTAAGTTACGTTGCCCCAAAAATAAATCCACTTTCTCAAGCTTCATAATGGATCAAAGGCTCAAGAATATCTATTTGAACAAAGACATCCTGTGTTTGGAATCCATGCAGATGGTGATTGGGAAGAATTTTTGCTTCTCCAATAACTGGACAAGGGAAAATTTAGACATTTCCTCTCATTTTCTGGCATCATTTCTAGATCTAAACCTACTAAAATTGAGGTGCTTAATCCTTCTCAGGATGGTCTTGAAGGCATAAATTTTTCTCGATGATGTGGATGTGGTGGTGGTGGCAAAAATGACATTGAAAAAATGTTTCTACAAGGTGTAGAGGTGGAGTGGCATCCCTTCATCATGGATGTGAGAGCTAAAGGTTTGGAGCACCACAGGAGATGGGCAACGATTGGCTACAACTTCCTATACAAACATCTAGGATTGAACGAAACATAAGGCTTGGAATGGTTTCTGAATTTTCAAACCTGGTGGAATCCACCAGATTCTATGACAAAGAAGAATGAAGGATGGTATCAGGTGGGGTGGTTGTTGGGTGTTTTGTCTAGTGTTTTGTGTTTTTTGAATCAATATAGACTTGTTTGGCTTCTTATCGAATCTGTAGCCTATGGCAGATCTTGTTAAATTTGGATTTTTTTAAGGGTGGTTATGGGCACTCAATGCCATTCAAATTTTCCCAAGTTACTAGTTGGGCTAAAAGGATGTATTTTTTTATAGCTCAATATAATGCATGCAAATCTACTACTTATTATGAATAAAAAAAGGAGTAATGCATAAAAATTCCATGTCATTGGGTGGGAGGTGTTGTGTGGGTTGGAGAAGCTGTGTGGGCAAGGGTTTGAAAACTGAGGATGGGGGAGGGGATGATGAAGAAGACGATGTAGTTGTAGAGCGATTTGTGTTTGTTGGGGAGGCAGTTGAAGAAGTGTGCATGTTGGAGGTGCTATGGCCTCCTCTGTCGGTGGTTGGGGCTTTGCTAGTGAAAGTGCACGTGAGAATGTGCGGGAGGTTTGTGTTTTCTGTTAGAAACCCTGTTAGAAACCCTAGATCAGACATGCAAACCTAAACACCTTCCACAGAAGAAAAAACATCAAAAAAGCAGAGCTTTGCATGTAATGTGCAAAAAATTATTATTCAGGAATTCAATTTACAATGAGATGATTTTCTTTATAAAAGCAAAGTATGCAACCCTATTGTTGACCTAAAATTAGCTCAACCTAAGTAAAGTTATGCAAGTGTAATTAAATATTAATTACACTAACACCCCCCCATAAGTGCAACTTAGGGAGACTAGATAAGCATGCACCTAAAACTAAGATGAATGCAAGAAAGCATGAATGGGTCCCAGCAACTAGGCCTGATCAGGTACCCATGTACAAATGCAATAATGAGGTAGAGAAGGAAAACCCAGTGGGACAACCCCCCTACAATGAGATGATTGTTGCAAAGAAGCACTAGAAGAACACTGTGGAGTAACACTGGAACCGCAATCTGGCAAGCAAGGAAAGATACTTCTGTCTACAAGAAACCATATCGGAATCATAATAATGTGACAGCAGACCCGATGCCACAGAACACTCGAACACTCCAAACTGGAACAACCCTAGAATCCATAAAGCAACAGTAGATGGTATGATGATGACAGAATCTGGAAGCTGTGAATCTCGATGCCGATGCCAAAACTAAGACTGAAACTCTTCCATGGGAAAAAGTACCATACAGATTCAGGAACAATAACCACAAATTTAGTGGCCCTCAAACTGAGATGGATCCGATGCAGATCACTAACCATAGGTTCTCAATCTAAAGTGTGAACCAAAATGAATCTGGTATGTGTCAAGCTAAGACAAAATATGGCCAAAAGAAACTAATAAACCAGATTACAACCCATGCGAGTTGTCATCAAAACACGATGAAGATTATTATGCAAGAAACCCCCCTGATGGAACTTTATATCAGTTCATTTATTACAATTCCCAATGACTGCAAAAGGAGAGAATGCCTAACATGCATAAACAAAAAATAAAAATAGACCGCAGATCTGTGTAGAGGACTGAACCAGCTTTCCAACTCCGCAAGAATGGTGAAAAAAGGATCACCGAGTCAAAATATATGCCCTCCGAAGTGAAAAACAGAACATCTGAGTTCAAGGACCTGTACAATAAATCTGGAGAAAAATCTGGGAAAACTAAAACGTTGAATAGATTGGCGCCGGAATCAGCTTTCCAACGGTATCTCGTTTGCAAAAAACGGACACCGTACGCAAAAGTTACGCCCGATTTTATCAAAGGTGCTCCAGAATGGCCTATAAGACCTGCAGGCAGCCCAGGGGGCTAAAAAAATCTCGGCCCCTGGTCCTGCATGCGACCAGGGGCTGGCGGACAGGGGCTGCGGCGGAGCCTTTGGTTGTGCATATGACCACCGGAGGTGCTAAGGGCCGGCCGGGGGTTGGGCGCATAGCGCCCGGTCCCCCATACGACCAACTATCTGAGCATTGGAGCTCGCGGGGGCTGAAGAAGGCCGGCGGAGCTGAAGGGGCAGCCACCGGCGGCGGCGGCAGACGGGTGGCCGCCTGGTGGCACGACGGCGGTGACCAGCTTAAAACTGCAGGCGCGAAAACCGATGGGCTTTTTTCATTTTTTTTTCGATTTTCGTGAAGAAAACTGCCTCGAAATGCGTGCTAGAGAGGCCGTACGGCTTCCCTGACAAACTTTTTTTGCCTTCCGGATCAACTTCACCAAAATCGATGAAACGAAAGGCGATTTTAGGGTTTTTGGCCGCTGCGAATGCAATGGTGACCTCTGTTTCTGCTCAAAATGCTTCAAAAAAATGGCTACCTCCAGAGCTTGCAAAAAAATACCAAAACTGAAACCCTCATAGATCTGGCAAATGATGACCAAAATCTGCAAAATAAAAGTCAAACCTGACTTTTTCCAGCGCTCTGAATCCAATGGTGAAGCCCGATCTGATCCAAAATGTTGCATAAATGAACTCAAGGCAAAAAATCCTCGAGGAACCCCGAACGAAATCTGCAATGGTTTTCTCCAAAATTTGAGAAGGGGCTGCATGTCAAGGCTCTGATACCATGTTAGAAACCCTGTTAGAAACCCTAGATCAGACATGCAAACCTAAACACCTTCCACAGAAGAAAAAACATCAAAAAAGCAGAGCTTTGCATGTAATGTGCAAAAAATTATTATTCAGGAATTCAATTTACAATGAGATGATTTTCTTTATAAAAGCAAAGTATGCAACCCTATTGTTGACCTAAAATTAGCTCAACCTAAGTAAAGTTATGCAAGTGTAATTAAATATTAATTACACTAACATTTTCATACTCAGGGAGTGTTGCTAAGGGAGTTGTGAAGGTGGAGGATGAGGACGATGCAGATAATGGTGAGAGTGGGGGTCCTCTTTCCCCTGTGCGTGGTGGGGTTTTTTCCTCTATGGATTGTGGGCTATAGAAGCTTCCTATAGATGGATACTCTTATGTCTCTCTTTTGGAGAGGTTGGCTGCTAGATTGGGTGGAAAGCTTCCTGGAGGAGGAAGATGGAGACCTATGAGTGTGGGTTGTGTTGCTGAGGTTAAGCTAGAGGTGGCTTCTTTGGCTCTTTGGTATGTTGTGCTCCTTATTGTTGCTCTCTTCCTGGCCTTGACCTTTATTGGATAAGGCATGGTGGTTTTTGGGGGCTTGTGGTGGCTCGTACTTGGTGTGGGGCTTCTTCCCCATGGGAGTTGATGTGATTGGAGTTGGGTGTCGACTATCTATCTGAGTGTTTCCTCTTGCTTGTTGCTGGTAGCAAGGATTCCCTTGTCCCATTATGGCCTTTTATGATTTGAATGCTATATCTAGTGTAGGTTTTGGGTGTTTGGGTGTTTTTGCTTCTAATATGCAGGCTCTTAGGTTTGTTGCACCCCTAGCTGGGTGGCTTTGGCTTTGGGAGAATTTGTTCCCCGTGAGGATTTGGTGTTGATATTAATGGAGGAGGTTGTGGACTTTGTGCCTGAAGGGTTTATTGTTCCTTGTGAGGCTGCCTTATGGTTGGTGTTGTTGCTTCTGGTGGTGGTTAAATCCTTTGTGGTGTAGGGGTTTTTTGTCCCCCGTGAAGGATGGTTGTTGGTGATGGTTGGGAACCTCTTTGTTGTGGCTTGGTGCCCCTAGTTTTTGAAGATAAACCTGATGAAGGGGTTTGTTATTATTTGTTGGGTTTTTTGTTCTTCACAGTTTATTGGATATGGTGTTATTTCTTTTGCTGTGAAGTTGTTGATGTGTGACTTTTGGGTCATGATCCTCCTTTTGATGGTGAATTTGTCTCTTTTCAAGGGAGTTTACTTTCCTCTTATGGTAATTTTTTGATGATGGCTGAAGGCTCCTATGTTTATGAACTTTGATTTGTTGGGTTTCAGCCATGGCTTTTCTTCTCCTTTCATGTACTAGTTCCCTGCCCTGTCAAAGGTGGTAATGCTTGCCCTCTCTTCTAATGTTTTCTTTCTGATTCTATAGTTTTTTTCTTCTATGGAGGTGAAAACTGCTCCCATTGAGGCAGAGCCCTCTTGTATTGAGGGGAAGGTGGTTGTTCTAGATTCGGTGGAGAGCTCTTTTCTTATTTGCTTGTTCCTATCGAGGGGGAGCTTGTGTGGGTAGACGAGTGAAGTCGTTGGAGGTTTGGGCTCTCATTTCTTCCTCTCCTATAGAGGGGAGCTCCCTCCTATTGAGGTTGGGTTGGAGTTGGTGCTTATGGTTGGGTGTTGCTGTAGGAAGACTATTGTGTTCCAATGCTCCTTTGTTTCCCCTTCTGAGGTGGGGTTCTTGGAGTTGCTAATGTTTTTTTTTAGGGGCTTCATGGTGCTCTACACCATTAAGAGGATTGTCTCTATTGGTTTAGGGGTGTTTTCTCTGAGCAGCTAGTTTGTTGATGCCTGGATGATGCAGGTAGGTTCATTGTTTATCTAATTGGGTTTCTGGTCCAGGCTAAAACCAAGTTGTTACAGGGTTTCAGGCCCTTGCCTGTTTGTAATTTACAGTGTGTGTTGTCATGTTAACCTTCTAGAGGCTATTGTGGGGCTACTATTGGTATTTGGGTTATAGTTATTGCAACTTGCTTAATCTTGTACTTGGTTTCAGCATCCCATCAAAAACTATTTTTTACCCCTAATCAAAACAAATGAGATAGCATGATTTGATTAATATTCCTTCTTATGATTTTTTTTTTATAAATTTTATTTAAAATTAACTTTTTGGTTGAATTCATGATTTCTTGGTCCTATGTGCATATCTTAGGGATTAGAACATATTAAATAAATAATATCGGCAACACTAGAACATATTGGCGGAAGGGAAAACAATGTCCCACCCATGGAGTGATACATTATAGAGTAACCAAGTTCAACATGTGGTGAAAGTAAATTGAGGGAACAAAAGGCTATCAGGCCAACATAAATTCTGGTTCCCCTGATGCAATGATAAAATATTGAAGGCATCAGAGGAAGTGACACCTATTGATGGAAGGAAAACAAGGGTCTTCCCGATGACCTAATAAGGCCATGAACTGTCAAATACATGTTAAGAAAGGATATTGGAGGAACTAGGACACATTGGGGAGACATTATCTGGCATCCCACCGATACCCCAGAAGGAAGGAGTTCATCGATGAGAAGGTGGTTATCGGTGAAAATGGAATTATCGTCTCACCAATGCAATGATGATGATTTTTTTATAATAATGTGACATCTCAAGGATATCGTTGAGATATTCAAAATAAATTCTATACTCAATGACAAGATTAATATCAAGTGGAGTGTTTATGAGCTAGAGCTAGGTGAATTATACCTCAATTTGATTACATATTTTCATTAAGACTTGAATGGGATTCGCTAGACATGGGAGAAGAAGAAAGGAGGTTGGGAATTCACCATTACTGCATAGCTCAAAACTAGTGAAAGTGAATCTAAGTAAGTATAGAAAAACCAACTAAGAAGTTGCTTCTATAAAGACTTATAAGAAAATTAAACAATGGAAGAAAGCTTAGAAACACCAAAATTAAGAAACAAAAAATAGAGAAAATACTTCTAAACTAGCACTTAATTGACCAATGCATGGGGTTAGGCCTGAGGCCTAAAAGGAGTGCATAGAAAAATCCTTCCATGGATAAGTTTTGGGACAAGAAAAAAGGTTTAGGAGACGCATGGACACCACAACGGGGATATGAGATATTCATATACCATTATAGGAAACAATATAGGTTTCAACCAGTCTGCAACCCATGGAGATTGAACCTAGGAAGATTAGTGGTACCCAATTTGTTTGTTAATATAGAGTTGTTTAAAGCTCTAGCCAACAGATATGACCCTAAAAGATCTATTCAATCGCATGATGGGTCTGACATTCTCATTATCTTCAAAGATCTCATATCTAATGTTTTTCAATTGGAATGCTCTATGAATTTACCATTTACAATCAAAGACCTTCTAATAGAGTATCATCACATGGAAACGAGCTATAAAAGATGGAAGCTACCACTAAACAGGCCTAGGGATGAAGGTAGCTAGCTCATAAGGTTTTGTAGTAATGGAAACCCTCCATTTCATGAGGATTTATTTGAAGAATATTTTCAATATACATATTATTCAGGTGGACAAGTGTTAGGAGTAGAGGTCCCACCCATCATGTCAATTTCCCCAATGGTCTTGGTTCCAAACATACAAAGCAAATATGCCAAACCATTTGACTATGCCGATTATTTAGCCAATACTCTGAATGAAGGGATGGGAAGGATCAAAAGAAAAAGGGATAGAATTCATGATTGTAAACATTACTCTTTTTTTATGCATTTGATTATACATGAAGGACAAGTTAGAAGGTTTTGGGAAGAATATTTAAGGATAGGAAATTAGATGAAAGTTGGAATTATAAACCTATACAAATATGGACTTCGATATGGGATAGCAGATATGGTAAATCACACTATCTGTACTTTGAGGAATATTTTGTCAAGGCATTATTGAATTTGCTGGGACATCCATGTAATTATAACCTATCCCTTGAAATACAAAAAATTTTGAGACCAAAGGAAAAGGACCCCAAGAAAAAGGTAAATCATAACTGGGGGGATTGGTATGCATTTCTTGATTGCACTATGATTAGAGTCTATGGGTTTTAAGGAGCCCCACATCTATTGCCAAAAACAGTTCCAGACAAAATAGCCTATTTGGAAATTGTGAGACAATTGGCTAAATTTGATTGAAAACATCTTAAGAGACACAATAAGTAGTCTATCATGCCTAGAACTTTCTGCTTTGGATATTTTACAATAGTCACCAGTGAAGGGTATGAAGAAATTGATACAAAATTGGAAAATAATAATTTACTGTTGGGTAATGAAAGAAATAATTTTGATACAGAGGGTTTTATTTGCAAGGAAAAATTGTCACAAGGAATATTAGGGTATGAACACCAATTCTTTGTTGATGATGTAATAAGAAATTATGATGAGGCCTCAACAAAAGACAAGGTGACTGCATATAAAAAAGTTTTGCTTGCTAAGACCTGGAAGAAAGGAAATGTCCCATCCTATTCAAGGACATTTAATGAAGTACATGATCCTCTGGAAAGAATTGAGAAGCTCATCACTCATGTGGATGAAATAATAAAATATGTACCCTCAGATGTCTTTGAAGCACCTCATACAACTTATTCAGAAATGCAGGCTGAGGACATAGAGCCTCTTGAGGAATGCAGGCTAAGGACATAGAGCCTCTTGAATACATATTATTTATATCAAATTGGAAATTCCTTACCACAATTCCTATTGGATTTGAACCAATTTTAGGAGGCATACTACCGAATGGAAGCTCATCATATATGTAACATCTTTTTACAATTGCTCGTTTGGATTGTTTCCTTCCACGACATATAGAACATCCACAAATAATTTTTTTCTCAAAGTATTCATCCCATGTATTATAGTCCTGACCAACCTCTTGTTTAGTGCAATCATTTATTGTTTCTGTAAGATCCATTGTCATATCCTCTTCCACCCACTATCATCTACATGATTTAACAGCTTTAGATCCACGTCCACGTACATAGCTTCTTCTTTTGCTAGTTGAATGCTCAGGCTCTACATTTGCTCCAATCTCCATCTAAAATAATCAACGACATGCATTAATTTATCTCAATATTGGATATACATTATAAATTTCAATAATACTATGAAAAAAGATGTGTGTATCACAAAATGCCATCAAATCATTTTTTCCTAAGTTAATTCAAAATTTGAGTACCTGATGTCCCACTTCATCCGTTGTGTCGTTATTTGATATGACATGATCTGTTGCCATGGCATCATCCCACCCCTATAATACACAACATATTAAATAATTTTTAGTACACCAATTATATCATTTCAACGAATATGCTATCCAACACAAAACCTCACTTTAGTCATATTTTAGACATATTGATATCATGTTTTGGCCATCCAAATTTTCAAACTTTTCCCTTGATCATAGAATCACATTCAATCACTCTTCCTATGCATTTTCAACCAATAAGTTTGACCTCAGAGGCCTCACGGATAAAAAAATGACTTTATCTCATCTATGTTGTAGCATTTGTGAATTCATAAACACCTTCCTCCTTTGGTTGAGGTTGCTTTCTCTTCTTACATCTATTGTATTTGCAGATTCTGTTGTCATATCTATTTCCACACACTTTCCTCTCTACGATTTAGTAGTTCTATGTCATCCACGTCCTCTATCAATGGCCTCCTCTAAATCCTATAATACACAACAATGACAATAGTCACATAACTGTTGTGCACCAAGAGAATATTGTTAAAATTATCTTGTTAATACACTTGCCTTTCATAAAGATGCACTATGGAAAATAAAATAGGACATTGCAACATTTTTCTCTTCACAAAAATTTTACATGCGGAATCTTGACAACTAGGGGTGAAATCTTATGATTACAAGATGACTACAAATTCACATCAAAAATAAATTTATTTACAAGTTGACTAAAAATAAAATCTATTACTAATAATTTTAGTTGAACATCCCTTCAATGGTCCCTTGTTATCCTAGATGAAAGAAAACCTATTACTAATAATTTTAGTTGGCTCTCTACACTACATTTCTTCCACAAATTCATTAAAATCGTAGATATTTTCTGTTTGAAAACTAGAGATTGGATTCCTTATTCTTGATTGAAACCTACATTAGGATGGAATGATGAGACCTAACAAAGTGTAAAATCAAGTCAAAATATGTAATATATGCATGGATAAATTCAATAGACAAATATATATGACAATACATGATGAATGATCTATCAATAATACATTAAATAAGGGTGGGTTAGTGGGATCAAAGAGATTACACAAAGAAAATCCTAAACCCTAATCAAGATAGTAGCAAAGAAACATAGATAAGGAGTGCATCCAAGCCCTAATAAAGTATAAAATGAATCATATCTACTTAAAAATCTTAGATTTATAAACTTAATGTAGAAGGATAAACTCTAAGGATGAAACCTGAGTGTGTTAAGAATGTTTGATTCATGAATTTATGTAAGGAAGAATAACATGCCTCACATAAATATCCCAAGTAAATTAATTAAATCAAAATGAATAAATAATATTACTTTCCCAGGATAAAGAGTTGAGAGTAATAACACCACTAAAATAAATGCTCAAAATTAAATAATAAAAATAATGGTATTTATTTCTCGACTTCCATGCAAAATACACCATTTTCCATAGGTAGGCACTAAATTAGGTGCACTTTGTGCTGCCTTTAATTCCCTAAAGAGATTACATTTAGGGCTCAAATTTGGCACTAAATTCGGTGCTAAAGTCGACTTTCTCTTCTATGTGTCATTTCCATCGAGCTTTCTCTTCTACATGTCATTTTTTTCACTGAGCTATCTAGAAGCTCTCTTGTTAGCTGCCATAGGGTTTCACCTAGAAGTTGCATCTAGAGATTTCATGGAGTTTTTTGAGTAAAGAGATTGTTGGAGCCATGCGTGGTAAGAATTTTCTTTTTACTTCTAGCTAGTGTGACTTGTTTTTATCCCTTGTATCATGTGTGATTTGCATCCGTAGCTGGAATCATCTAGTGTAGGTAGGTATATATATGACACTTTTATCAATTTTTTTGGCAGATTTAATGTTTATTTCGCCCGTATGTTGTGTTAAAATGAATTAAATTTGGTTAGGTACCCTTTACTCACTAGTTTGCATTCTTCACAAATCTTACAAACATTATCCTTTTGCATTTAGCTAGTGTGATTTGTTTTTATCACCTAGATTTTGAATCTTGTGCTCATTGGTTTGCATTCTTGTCAAATTTTACAAAAATCATGCGTTGGCCTCCACAGACTAGATGAAAATAATTTTCCCTAGGTCACCTCAAAATTTCAAGCAGTAGAGGGAAGATAAAAAATGGAGTAGGCTTTGGCCACAATGAGGCAATTCATTGTCAATTTATAGATTTGTAAATGTTTCCATTGTTTCTTTCACTTTTAGTTTTGAGTTTTTTATTTTTAAATTTAGAAGAAGAAATTTATTTTATATATATAGGGACATGAGACTGACAAAGATAAAGAGGCATTGGCTTCCATATTGGGGGCAGAGGCAATGAACAAATTGGATGTTGTGGAGTGGACAATTCTTGCCAGATACGTAGAAAAATGATCTAATGAAGCCCCTCGAATATTGCAACCAAATCAACCATGTCAAAGGGAGTCAATTGATTCCCCAAGCAGTCCCAGATCGAGCAAAAGATCCAGGAGGAAATAAATAATAGTAAAATATAGGAATGTAGAACAAGGAGCAGAGACTTCCACTATCCTAGCCACTCCTAGGAAACAGACTTCTTCCACCATGCCAAGTTTTTCATTTTAACAATACCAAGCTAGAATACAATATGGTTTCAGGGGAAGTTTGAATGACAGATGCTGGAAAATACTTTGTGAATAGGTTGAAGGAATCATGCCTTCAACAGTTGAAAGACCATCTAAATTTTCCATTCTCAAAGATACCCATACACCTACAAAAAGCAGTAATCAATGACATGGAGATTGGATTTGGAATAGGTTGGTTTGTGAAGAAGGTAAGCTATGAATGTCTCAAAATTACAAGAGATTTTGGTGCAACCAAACAAAGAAGATAAAAAAAATCCCTCTCGATTTAAGGCATAAAAAAGGCCACTTGATGTAAGTGTCAAAGTATGGAAAGAGCTTGTAAAATAATATGAGAATTATGATGCATAGAGGAAGTCCAATGAGGAGAGTGCACAGGTATTTGAATTTTCTCATAAGATTATATCAAATTTATCAAACAATTTTTAAATTTTATTTGTGCATAGTTAAATTGAATTAGTATATGTTTCAGGACAAGGCCTCCAAGGCTAGGCTTCAAAAAATTTGTGCCATGCATCATAGTGGCTAGAAAGGTTTACAAGCCTTGATATGTACATTTGCAAGTATATTTAATATGTTAAATGATATATTTTTCATTTCCTAGGAAAAAGTAAATGATTGCATATTAATTAGTTTAACTAGTCCATGTGCCATGTTTTTATAGGAGGAGAAATATGGCCAGCATCCAAAGCAGTATGAAAAGGAAATGTTACAGAGAAAAAAGTGGTCTAATTTTGTAATCTGGATGGAGAACGAGGTATCAATAGTTGAATTTCAATAAATTAGTTGGATATTGTTGTGTTAATATGTCAATTTTCATTTATTGTGTTGAGTTTCAATAATATTTGAAGAGGTTATAGAGTGATACTTGAGACAAATAGTTACAGTTGTACTCTATTTGTTGTGTTTGGTTTCTATTGGTCTTCTTGTCTTCTTGTGTAAATAATTGTAGCAATCAAGCTAACAAGAGTTAACTTTATGATATTATATAAAGGGTGAATAGGACCTTGTCTTTACTCTAAGACATAAAGTTAGACAATAATGAACATTAATGAAAAGATCTTTGATAGCATTCTCATTAATAATTCATATAAAATGTATGAATGGAGAGACAATGACCTCATGAGACTTACATATTTAACTTAGACATGTTTAAAAACCATATAATTGAAAAAATTTACTAGCTTAACTCGAAACCTAAGACATTGACTCAAAATGCATTTTCTATGTGCTTTCTACTTGCATACTCGGCTCCAAAATTCAACAAAAGACCTATATAATTGGCCTTGAGTTCCCTTTTATAAAATAGGGGAGAAAAACAAGCCTCAAACCAATTTTTACACATGCCACCCTCTCATTGGACCCAAATTTAAGTGTATTGTACTTGACTAAATGTATGTGTACTCTACCTTTGTGCTCATAAATCCAATTCACCAATAAAAATATTTTTCCATTGTACATATTCATCATCAGATGGCCAATTGAAATTAGTGATTTCATCCATCTTTGTTATATATGGAGAATAGTTCACCATCACTAAAGTTGACTCTATATCAAAATCCTCTAAGAAACTGATAATGAAAGACAATTTCTCTAATGAATCCTTCAATATAGCAATATCAACATGTTCACAAATCAGAACTGCATGTGAGGCCATAGTGGTATCCATTTGGTCCTTCGACACTTATAGAGGCTTTACCTCATTGTATGTATGTTGGATATCCGATATTAATGTTAACTCTGCCTCATCATACTTAACCTTTAATTCTATAATCCTCTACTCCAATGGAGCGGCATATCCATATAACTTTTGTTCCTTATTTCCATCGACATATTTGTAGAATGGGATCACTTTGGGGTATCTATCTTCCTTTTGTTTAACCCCCACCTCCATGAATTTCAAATCACCAACCCTTGGAATCCACTTATCCAAGATTGGGATAGCTATATCCCTATCCCTCTGGGACAACCTTATTTCTTGTGACATTGAAGATTAATTTGCATGAACAATATTTAGTTTTCTTTGAATCCTCTCATTCATATGTTTGAGTATTGTATGAACAATATGAGCATTGTTCTCATACATTGTATTTTGAGTTTTCTCAAGCAATTTCTTATGTACCTCAACTTGTTGAAGTAGTTGCTCCTTGTTAAGCTCATCAGTTGCATGTCGCTCATGTCCCAAGTTGTATGGTATTATGGTCATGGGTTGTTCTAACAAAGGATAAGGTTGGGAATGTTCCACTAGAATGGTCATTGCATCTTGGCTTGAGCTAGTTTTTCCTTGAGACTTCAACATCTCCACTTATCCTTTCCAAAGTGCTAAAACTGTTTCCATCTTAGCAACTCTCTGTTGAGTCTTATCATATTCAACCAAAAGATCATTATATTGTACTTTGAATGAATCCCTTTCAGTAGTGAAAATTTCTATAGTTGCTTTGGAAAACTTGCAACATTCACCATCATGTTTGTTTCCTCTAGAGATGGAGTGTCAACAACTCTTCTTATAACCAATTGTCCACTAAAGTCAGCTAGTTTTTCCACAACTAGTTTCCTAGATCTCGTAGACAATGACCAAATGGCCAAGGCATCCAATTCTTCACTAAATATTGATCTATTGATTACCAACCTAGCTTCTTCTTCAGTTTAAAATAATGATCCTTCATCTCTTCTTATGGTGTCTAATACAATAGCATCAACAATTTCCTATTTGTGCAATAATTGAACTCCACTTTTTTGCACAAGCGCCCTTCCTTTCTCAATTGTAATACTTTGAATTTCCTTCTTCATGGATTTCATTGCATTTTCTTGGATAAAATTCTTAGGGAGTTCAGGATGTAAACTCCTCCCCTTGGCTACATTCTCAGCATAAATTGGAACCTTAGCCCTCCAAGAAAAATCTTAGAATGCTCTTATTTTAATAAAAGAGTCATCCTCCATAAATTCCTTACAAGCTTCATGTCTCAAGTCATCCAAGTAGCTTGTCCCACTCAACTCCCCTTTTCCCAATCTAAGGCTACTTTTTGTAGTATCTACTACAACGTCCCTTGGAGGAGAATGCATTCCCTGTTGTATCTCCTCAAGAGTGATTAATATTTCTTCTTCCTCGGTGTTCGAGTAGTTAACAATTTTTCTCACCTCAAATTTTTGCTTCTTGGTCAGTGGCTGCTTTGATGGAGAAGGGCGTTTTGGGGGTGAATCAATCTCAATAACAATAGGTAGAGCCTGACTAGGAGGTGATGAAAATGACCTAGCTGGAGAAGTTTCCCTTGACCCTTCTGAGGTAGTAGGGGTTGGAAATGTCTATTGTTTCTTAACAATATCCTTCCTCCTAGAATATATTCTGATCTTTTTTGGAGGCTCATAGGAAGGTCTTTCCTCCTCATGTGCAAATGGCCTATCTTCTACCACCAATGACTTCCCCTTATCCTCAATTTTTCTTTCCCTTCTTAATACACCCACAACACTTTCAAATTTTTCCAAAACATATTGTACTCTTCCCCATTCTCCCTTGACATTTGGAAAAGGGTTATATCTAGGATCAGACTTCATGGAATTCTCAACCATATTTTTGAAGGCACGATACATGGCCTTATTTTCCTCTTGCACCTTGAAATCCAAAATATTCCTAATAACATCTTCAGGGTAGTAGAAGATATGCAAAAATACATCTATCCTTATCCTATCCCTTACTGGAGCATTGGAACCCTCAACATCATGGTTTCTAGGGGGCACACTCCTCAAGTCATAGGGTTCCAAGATATTAACAAAATATTTCCACCCTCCCTTAACCATCACAAAGTCTACAAAGATTATCCATTCAAGGAAGAAAGAACCCTTCTTTTGATTTTCTAGCAGATGTGTCATTTGTCTAGCTCCTAGTTGTCTCATTATTTCAATAAATCCAATCTACAAATATACATCCCTTGGTAGCACATAAGGAATTATAGGTGTCCCATATACCCTAAATATAGTTGTATCTACATAGGGAATGATATCTCCCCAATTATGAGTTATCTACAATTCATTCCTTCTTTCCATAGGTCTCAAGAAATTATGAATCTCCTTCAGGATCCTTGGTGGATCATGAATCAAGGATCTCCTCAACTTGGAGGCAAACACATTGTGAAAGACCACATAATCAAACTTTTTATCATGTCTATCTAGAATCCTGGTCCAACACTGTACTGATAGCTCAAGACCATCCTCTTTCATCTTCAATGACATATCTTTTCCAAATTATTTCCTTCCCTTGTATAGAAACATATGCATTAATAGGGAGGACCACCAGAATTGAACCCAATTCTTTCCTTCCTTAAGAGAAACCAAACCCTTGTGCATATGCTCTACCAAGTAAGCAACATAATCATAGACCACATTGAAATATCCATGTTGGATATGTCCTACCATGTACATATATTATTTTGGCATAGTTTCTAGTGGATCAAAACCAATGATTTGGCATAAGGAATAGAAGGTCTGCTTAAAGTAGTTAGCAAATTATTTCATAGGGAAAGGTTCCCTCTCATCTTTGCCAATCTTTATTTGTCTCTTATTTTTTCTATATCCTGTGGTAGCAATATGTATTGGCAGCATTGTGGTTATGAAAATACCTTGGTATTTTCATACTCTTTCTTGAAAACATCTAGGTCAATAGGGATCATGTCTTCATTCCACTCAGAGAAGTCAAAGACTTCAACAATTTCTTCTTTGGTAATCCTGACCATCTCAATGCCATCAAATGCTCTAATTACCGTAGAAATGGGGTCATACCTTGCTGCAATGTCTTTCAACAAGTCCACATCCATATAGACATTTGGGACCACAAGTTTTCCCATGTCTAATCTCTAGGTATTGCAAGTGGGAACTCCACAATTTCTATTTCTGAACCAATTCTTGAACACGTGCCATCCAGTGAAAGGTGTTTCAACATCCTTGATATAATTTTTCTTATCCAACAACCCCTCATAAATCTTAGGACCATAAAATATTACCTACCCCTAAGCTTTCTTACTTGTCGAGGGTTTGATCTGGTCAACAATATCCTTAGAGATTAACCTAGTTGAGGATTCAAAACCAAACCCTTGGGCTTTGGGAGCCATGGACAATTAGGTAGGTTCAAAGTAGGCTAGGGTTTCGATGTAGGATAACCCAATACCTAGTGCTTAATTAACAACTAGCACAAATTGGATATACAAATTTTTAAGCACATCAAAAGACCACACTTATGCACAATTTTAAAGGAAAACAAAGCAATTAAAACATGCAAGCTAATCCAATTTGAAATAAAGAAGCGAAAACCTGCCTTAAAACAAGATTGTTTAAAAGATAAAGCTTGTAATTTGACTTACGGCTTTTTAGTTCATAGGATACCCTAAGGCTTTGAATTAACTTGCAATCCTAAATTGTGTGAGGAAAATAAGTTGTTATGTGCTTTAATGTCAAAAAAATAGCGATTGCAGGTGTCTTATCCACCATTATTGCTCGCTCGCATGGAGCAAATGGTTCAATTAGCCGTGAATCCAATTTTAAATAGCAATCGTCGATCTCTTTCCAAGATGGCATAGAGAATGGTCGAGATGAAGTCAACATGGTTTGAATTTTATTTTTCTTCGTTCATTACCTCATCAGCCAATGAAAACTTGCTGACTGGAGACCATATCATCCTCTCCTATGGGCTCCACCTGCTTTTCCAAGTGAACAAAATAGTCCATGTGTCCATCATACAAAAACCTCACAAGATTTTGGAGAAAACTTATCTAAGTCATGTGAGGTGTGTGATATACGGTCAATATTTACAAATGAGCCCAACTTAGGAAAAATTAAATGGGGTGATATAAGACTGAGCAACCGAAAAACCTATGCAAGGGGGTCAGTAAAGATATGTTGCTAATGACTTAAGTCATGACTTAAGTGACTGGTGATCGAATGAGCAAGACAATGAGGAATACAGACCTAACAAGGTTTGATTCATTCGATTAAGAAATAAATATCGCTAGAACACATGTTGTTGTCTCGCCGATAGCCCGAGCAAAGCATATCAAAGACACCAAAGTATATTCGGGAAAGATGACAGGTTGTCTCACTGATGGACTGATACAACGAAATGATGAAGAAAATTATTAATAAAATACATAGTGGTATCGGTGAGACACAAACCTATTGGGCTAGCAAAAATCATGGTTTCCTTGATACTGTGATGAAATAGTAGAAGAAAAGGGTAAGAGGAACGGTTGCTATTAGTGGAATATAAACAAAGTTTCCCTAGTGAGCCGATAAAATAAATAATTTCATAAGTGATTAATTACACACCTAAGGAATGATATCAGAGAGACTAAAGGGTATCGGGGAGACATCATCTGATATCCCGTCGATGCCTCGAAGGAAAAACAATGACATACATTCACTTCGATGGGAAATATGGATATCGGCCATAATCATATATTTGACATATTGATATCATGTTGTTGAAAGCTGAATTTTCTCCTGAGTCACCGGTGTAGCTCTCTCTACCTTTTCAAACTCTTTCATTGCTACAGATTGTC
This sequence comes from Sequoiadendron giganteum, assembly GCA_007115665.2. Classification (NCBI taxonomy): domain Eukaryota; kingdom Viridiplantae; phylum Streptophyta; class Pinopsida; order Cupressales; family Cupressaceae; genus Sequoiadendron; species Sequoiadendron giganteum. Next base: position 392,411,361 of record CM021110.1, on the reverse strand, counting down.
TATGGGATTTAATCATTTGTATGACATGGTTGATGTGCTTTGAATCCTTGGATCTAAAGGAAATTTGCTTAACATATATACTGCTAGGGAATTTCAATGGTGGCATGTAGTTGGCATTAAATTTGGTACTTGGAACATTGAAAATTATCCTTATATAAGGGTATGTGCAGGATCATCATGGAAAAAACAGGTTCTTAAGTCAAAATAAAATTCAGAAAATCAGAGTTAGGTGACTTGACGTAAAAATTTGAATAGGTCATCTATATTATTTAAAAAATATGTAAGAATAGAATCTGTAGAAAAATTAATGTAGTTTCTAAACTCCTAGGTTTATTTAAAAAAAAATAAAAAATTTATTTGGTGAAAATTTGAAATTTCAATGCAATAGTACTTAAATTTCCGGGGAAAAAATAAGAAGTAGGTCTTTGTCTAACCACCCTAACCACAACAAAATGAAAATATTTTTTTATAATATTTTAGATATAAGTAGAGGACTCATGTCCCAATGTGATGCATATTTTTTTATAATTTTTTTCAAAGTAAATAATCAATTATGATTTTTTTACTAACAAATTTTAAAAAATATAAAAAATCGTATGTCTAACCACCTTAACTTGGTCAAAAATTCATGAAATTCAATTTTTTTTTTTTTAATCCTATAGTATGTGAAGTATAGAATGTGACTCATGTTTTAGATTCAAAAAATGTGATACCATTTGAAAGTTATAGATGTTTTTCAATCAGCCTATCAATCAGGACTTTAGTCATAATTCAAATAGAAAATGAATAATAATTATTTATTAAATTCAAAGTAAAGCATAATCTATATTTGTGGAAAGTTGAGAATCTCCTTTAAAAAAAAAATTCATTTCATCAATTTTGGGTGAAAAAAAAGTCATTAGGCACATGGGCCATCATATCGCTTAGATATCGCCACTTTTTGGCCCATCATGATCTTGCACATACCCATAAGAATTCCCTCCATCTTGTTGTCTTGTAACACTCTTGATGGTGGCTACATGAAATCTGATTTTGATTCCTCTTCTATATCAGAGGGTTCATATTCTTGATCTGACTCTTCTGAATTATTAGAATCAAAATCACTAGCTTCCATATTCAAAAACTCCCAACCACCATCTTCAATGAATTTATCTAGATCATTAGTAATAGTCTTCAAAATTGGCCAACAATTCAAGTTCATTCTGCATTCATAATACTTTATATCCATAGAGTTCAGCAATTCCTTGATGCCATCAAGCGAAGATTGAGGAATGGCATCAATGTGAGGTATATCCCACTCTAAGTATTTGAAAATAATAGCCATATCAAATTCCTTTTTCCCAACTCTTTCTTCCTCTTCCATGAAAACCAAGATCTCTAAAATGGTATATTAGACTCTTGTTCAAAATATTTTAGATGAGGCTGCTCCCATAGCTCTCTTAATCGCTTGAAAAATCCTTGAAACTTTGCATTGATTTTATTTTTCCTATCCCTCTCTTGTTGTTCTTCCTCAATTTCATCAAGATAATACATTCACCTTCTTGCACCTCCTAATTTTTGGACCACATCCATTACCTCCACATAAAACTGGACATCCTTGGTTTTCTTGGTTCCCATGCCATGATATGGTTATGTTGAGAAAATGTGTCTCAACTTCCAGCTTGAAGCCCCAACTTTCATGACTTGGTGAAAAATGTTTCATTTATGCCTTTATCGCTTTACTACAGTAGGTATGACTGGCTTTGGTGGTATCGCGGTGACAGTCCTAGCGGTTATTGCCTTATTGTGCATGGTGAGACCGCCAGCGGTGGTCTTGGCGGTTACCGCCATACCATAGGTGGTGGGTCCTCTAACTGCGGTGGCCATGGTGAGATCACCTGTGGTTATCGCCGCACCATGGATAGTTAAGTGACTGACCACGATGGCCGTGGTAAGACTAGCAGTGGCAAGGATGACAGTTACTGCCCTACCGCGGGGTGTCCTGGCAGCCTCTGCGGTAGCGCTGTAAGATCGTCAGTAGTCTACCAAGATGGCTACCGCCATACCATGGCTAGACCTTGTCAATGTTGCAGTAGCATGGTAGAGAGAAGGGTAGAGCTCGGTCGAGCTCACCACCATACCGCGATTCAAACTCGGTAGGGTTGCGGTAGCGCGGTAAGAGCTCGGATGAGCTCAGAGCTCGATCAGCCGAGCTTGACTGGTTGGACCAAAGAGTCATGACCAATGGCGAATGTAGGAAGGACATGTGGCTTAGTGTTAGTGTGATAATTGGCTAAAGGCCAAAGTCATAACAGCAGTTATTGCAAGTCGACTCAAGGTGGCGGACAGGACCCAATTTGGGTAAAGAAGTTAATGCCTAAGTGGCTCGATGTAGGAATATCAACATGGGTAGATCGGTTGCATGATTGGATGACAGATTCATGAACCTAATGGTCAGCACTTGGTTGATAGAATTGAATGCAACGTATGACTTATTAAGTCAAGTACAATATTGCATGGATAAGAGTTCTATTCGAACTGTATGTTAGAGATAACATTATAACAGTGAGATAGTTCTGGAAGTGTTGTTGTGAGCTGATCAGAGAAGACTATATATTGTATGTAACCATTTTTGTTACTGTAATACAATTGTCTTGAATTTGTGTGGTGGGATTTTCACCTGTAAAGGTTTTCCCACATATATCTTGTCAACTATGAATGCTTATTTTTGTTATCTATTTTACTGGTTGTATTCATCTCAAGTAGTTTTTAGAAAGCTATTAGAACCTATTTATGCTCTTCTCCTCTATTGTATTAGTGTTAAGGGAATGTATTCCGCACTATTGGGTCTCTAGATCCTGCCTGTATTCCCTTCAAGTGGTATTAGAGTCTGGCTTGTTGTGTTATCGTTGAGAGAAAGCTCAATTTTTTGTGCTAATACTGTTTAAGTGGGAGTATTGCATTGTTAAAACTTGTTTCAGTTTGAGATGGCAAGTACATCAGGTAGAGTAGGTATTGAAAAAATTAATGGCAGAAACATTGAGTTGTGGAAAATCAAAATGGAAGACTTGTTGGTGGATAGAGACCTCTGGATTGCAGTGTCTGGAACTAAGCCACAAATTACGACTCAAGAGGTTTGAGTTCTTTCTAATAGAAAGGCAAGAGGTCTGATAAGACTAATTCTGGTTGATTCTATTCTCCTGAATGTTCATGAGGAGCAGTCTACAACTTCATTGTGGAAAAAGCTTGGTGATATTTATCAAGGAAAGTCTCTGGTAAATAATTTATTCTTGAGGAAGAAGTTGTACTCCTTGAAGATGGACGAAGGTGCATCTATTGCAAACCATCTAAACTCATTTAACATTAGTGTCACATAGCTGGTGTCTGTAGGTGTAAATACTAAGGAGGAGGATCGTTGCATGCTCCTATTGTCTTCATTACCTGACAGTTGGGATCATCTAGTTATGGCCAATGGAAGCACAACCAATGCTTTCAAGATAGATGACATAGTTGCTTTGCTATTTTCTGAAGAAATACGAAGGAAGTCTTCTGAGATGGCCAAAGAGGCTCTTGTTGTTTGAGGTAGACCAAAGGAGAAAGGAAAGAAGAAAGACAAGAAATCCAAATCCAAATCTGAAGGGAGATTGAAGTCTCCTAGATAAAAGGTTCAAGGTGAGATGTTGGAACTGTGGGCAACCTAGTCATATCAGGAAGGACTGCAAGGAGAAGAAGTAGAATGCCTCTAACAATGAATCTTCTCATAGTAATGCAGACACCTTCATTACAACAGCCTTGAAAAATCAAGCATCAGATGATGTCTGGCTGGTTGACTCAGGTGCATCCTTTCACATGACGTCCAATAGAGAATGGTTCTCTAAATATGAGAAGTATGAAGGTGGAAAGGTGTACTTGGAAAGTGATTCAATGCTAGAGATAGTTGGCAGAGGAAGAGTTAGAATTCAGTTTCCTAACTGGAGAGTCAAGGTATTGGTGATGTACTTCACATACCGGGTCTGGCTCAAAATCTTCTTTCTATTAGGTTGTTAAATGATGCTGGTGTATAAGTTTCTTTTTCAAGTAAGGGATGTAAAATGGCTAGAGGTGCAATGATGTTGGCTAAGGGTGTTCGTATTGGCACTCTGTACAAGCTAGATGCACATCCTATTCTTTGTAACAATGTCTCTGTAAAGTCATGCAATGTTGCACCTGTAGAGAAAGATGAAGACACTTCTCTGGCTGCAAATGCTATAGAGGTAAAACTACCAGCTGAGAAGACTATGCTATGGCATCATAGACTTGGTCACATAGGTGAGAAAGGTTTAAAAACCTTGAAGAATAAAAATCTTGTAGAAGGGCTTGATGATTGTAACCTTGAGTTTGATTTTTTCGAACATTGTATCTATGAAAAATAGCACCGTGTTTCATTTTATTCTAGTCCTCATAAATCTTCTTGTATACTAGATTATGTTCATTTAGATGTGTTTGGTCCAGTTAATTTTCCGTCATTATCAAAGTCTAGATATTATATTTCTTTTATTGATGACTGTTCGAAAAGGGAATTTGTACACTTTCTTAAAAGTAAATCAGAAGTGTTTAGTCGGTTTAAAGAATTTAAATCTTTGGTAGAGAATCAGACTGGAAGAAAAATTAAATGTTTGAGGATAGACAATGGGGGTGAATTTTTTTCTACAAATTTTGAAAGGTATTGCACTGATCATGGAATTAAAAGGCATAAGACAATGCCTTACACTCCATAGCAAAATGGAGTTGTTGAAAGGCTGAACAGGACGTTGATGGAAAAGGCAAAGAGTATGTTGAGTGGTGTTGGTCTGGAGCAAACGTTTTGGGCTGAGGTTGTGGCTACAACATGTTATCTAATAAATAGATCTCCTTGCTCTGCTCTTGTTGATAAAATGCCTTTGGAAGCATGGTCTGATAAGAAGCCCTCTCTGAGGCATGTCCATGTATTTGGTTGTAAGGCATATGTTTATGTGCCAAATGAAAAGAGATCAAAATTGGAGAACAAGGCTTTCAAGTGTATTCACATTGGCTATGGAGTTGGTGTGAAGGGATACAAGATTTGGAACCCTGTTACTGAGAAGGTTTTGTATAGTAGAAGCGTGATATTTCATGAGCTGAAACCTTTAGTAAGTGATCAACAACTTGAGATAGATCAGAGTGACAAGAAGAAGGATGCAGTTGAGAATCCCCAAAATCTAGAAAGGGAAGAGTTGCATGGTGTACCTGAGATTGGGGAGAGCTCAAGCAGCTCTAGAAGTTCTGATGATGAAGAACCACAACCTCAACCTGTAAGAAGGTCTACACGAGAAAAAAGGCAACCTAAAAGGTATGGTTTCTCTATGTTAAATTCGAACTGTGCCTATGCGTTAATTACTAGCACTGATGAGCCTAGGACTGTAAAAGAAGCAATCAGCATGACTGATTCAAATTCTTGGTTGGAAGCCATGAATGAAGAGATGGATTCATTGAAAAAGAATGAAACCTGAGATTTCGTACCATTGCCTAAAGGGAGAAATCATGTTGGCTATAAGTGGATATTAAAAAAAAAACAAGCCTTGATGGCAGTGTTGAGAAGTATAAGGCAAGGTTGGTTGCAAAGGGTTTTTCTCAAATTGAGGGAATTGATTATGGAGAGATTTTTTCCCCTATAAAAAAGCTGACATCCATCAGATTTTTATTGTCATTGGTAGTTGTGTATGATTTTAAAATTGAACAAATGGATGTGAAGACATCATTTCTCCATGGTGAGCTGGAAGAAGAAATCTACATGTCTCAGCCTGAGCATTTTGTTGAAAGAGGTAAACAAAATTTGGTCTGTAAGTTAAATAAATCTCTTTATGGTTTTAAGCAATCTCCTAGAATGTGGTACCAGAAATTTGACATGTTTGTGTTGTCAGTTGGATTTGTGAGATCAAAATCTGATCATTGCATTTATTATAAATCTGAGAATGATCATGTGCTTGTTATTACCCTGTATGTGGATGATATGTTATCCATTGGAAATAGCAAGACTATGATTTCGGATCTTAAATCTCAATTGTCTGCAAAGTTCAAAATGAAAGATCTTGGTGCAGCAAGGTACATTCTTGGAATGGAGATAACCAGGGATAGAACAAACAGAAAGCTTTGGGTCATTCTCCTATGTAACAGGATCATATTGCCAACATGGCATAAAAATGGACAACTTGTGACATTACATGTTATTTTAGCATATTTTGCAACATCCTTGTTGCATATAATTTAAAAGACCTTCAAATCATTTCAATGAACCTTAAAGACCTTCAAACCACTTCAATGAAAATTCAAGGCCCATTTCCTAGTCATTTCAAGGCATAGGTGCTCCTGCACCAGAAATCACCATGCACGATAAGGTGGTAACCACCAGGACTGTCACTGCGGTACCACCAAAGCTAGTCATAGCCGTCGCGGTAAAGTGGTAAAGGCAAAAATGAAACATTTTTCACCAAGTCATGAAAGTTGAGGCTTCAAGTTGGAAGTTGAGACACATTTTGTCAACAAGCTCCCACTTGGTGAACACTTCCAGCTTCCCCCATGGCTTCAAAATAATTACTCTCTGTCATAGGCCCCAAGGCCCATCAATTTTGTGCACCATCTGAACTTGTCTATGCTAACCGGCTTTGTTAAGGCATCTACAACATTCTTCAAGGTTTCCACCTTTTCTAGACTGACCTTTCTATCTTCAACCATATCCCTCACGAAGTGATACTGCACATCAATGTGCTTGGTCCTGGCATGAAAGGTCAGATTCTTTGCCAAACAAATGGCACTCTAACTGTTAGAGTAGATTGAAATCTGCCCAACATTAATTCCAATGTCTGAACATAAATTCCTCAACCAAACAACTTCCTTACAGGCATGAGTTGTAGCCATATACTCTACCTCTATCATGGATAAAGAAACTACAGCCTGTTGCTTGCTCATCCAATTGATTGCTCCACCATTAAGCATGAAAGTGTATCCACTAGTGGATTGCCCGTTGTCAATGTCCCCTGCCCAATCTGAATCAAGGTACCCATCAATGCTGAGAGCCCTTTGTGATGCAACGAAACTGCCATGGTAACATAGGGTGTAGTCTGAAGTCCCCTTCAAATATCTAAATACTCTCTTCACAGCATCCCGATGTGATCTTCCTAGATTTTCCATAAATCTTAGAAATCCCACTACTTGGGCAATGTCTGGTCTTGTGCAGACCATAACATACATCAAACTGCCAACAACACTTGCATAAGGCACACTGGTCATGTCCTCCATCTTAGTAGTAGAATTGGATAATCTTCAACAGACAACTTAGTTCCATGCATGATTGGAACAACAAGCTACTTGCAATCATCCATGCTAAATCTCTCCAGAACTATTTTCACATACTTACTCTGACTGACCCAGAGCTTTCTGTTTGTTCTATCCCTGGTTATCTCCATTCCAAGAATGTACCTTGCTGCACCAAGATCTTTCGTTTTGAACTTTGCAGACAATTGAGATTTAAGATCAGAAATCATAGTCTTGCTATTTCCAATGGATAACATATCATCCACATACATTCCCTTAACACTAATACAACAGAGGAGAAGAGCATAAACAGGTTCTAATAGCTTTCTAAAACTACTTGAGATGAATACAACCTATAAAATAGATAACAAAAATAAGCATTCACAGTTGACACAAGATATACGTGGGAAAACCTTTACAGGTAAAAAACCCACCACACAAAGTCAAGACAATTGTATTATAGTAACAGAAACGGTTACATACAATATATAGTCTTCTTTGATCAGCTCACAATAGCACTTCTAGAACTATCTCACTGTTACAATGTTATCTCTAACATACAGTTCGAACAGAACTCTTACCCATGCAATATTGTACTTGACTTAATAAGTCATACATTGCATTCAATTCTATCAACCAAGCGCTGACCATTAGGTTCATGAATCTATCATCCAATCATGCAACCAATCTACCCATGTTGATATTCCTGCATAGAGCCACTCAATCATTAACTTCTTTACCCAAATCGGGCCCTGTCTGCCACCCTGAGTCGACCTACAATAAATGTTGTTACAACTTTGGCCTTTAGCCAATTATCACACTGACACTAAGCCATGTGTCCTTCCTGCATTCGTCGTTGTTCATGAATTTATGGTCCAACCAATCAAGCTCGGTTGATCGAGCTCCGAGCTCATCCGAGCTCTTACTGCACTATCGCAACCCTACTGAGTTTGACTCGCGGTATGGCGGTGAGCTCGATCGAGCTCACCCCATGTCAACACCGAGCTCTGTTGTTCTCTCTACCATGCTACCACAACACTAACAAGGTCTAACCATGAGATGGCGGTAGCCATCTTGGCAGACCACTAGCGGTCTTACTGCACTAATGCGAAGGCCGCCACGCCACCTCGCGGTAGGGCGGTAACCATTAGCCTTGCCATTGGTGGTCTTACCACAGCCATTGTTGTCAGTCACTTAACTATCTACGGTGCGGTGGTAACTATCGGACCCAACTGTAGGCAGTCTCACCACGGCCACCGCGGTGAGAGGACCCACCACTTGTGGTATGGTAGTAACCACCAAGACCACCGCTAGCGGTCTCACCGTGCTACCGCCTGTTTTCCCTTCAAGTTATGCAAATGAAAATGAAGCAAAGTAATCATATTTCTTCCTCTTCCATGAAAACCAAGCTCTCTAAATGGTCTATCAAACTCTAGTTCAGAATATTTTACATGAGGCTGCTCCCATAGCTCTCTTACTCATTGACAAATCCTTGAAACTCTGCATTGATTTTATTTTCCATGTCCCTTTCTTGTTGTTCTTATTTAATTTTATCAGGATCATACATTGACCTTCTTACCCCTCCTAAATTTTGGACCACATCTATTACGTCCACATAAAACTAGACATCCTTGGTCTTCTAGCTGGTTCCCATGCCATGGTATGGTTATGCAAATGAAAATGAAGCAAATTAATCATCTTTCTTCCTCTTCCATGAAAACCAAGCTCTCTAAATGGTATATCAAACTCTAGTTCAAAATCTTTTAGATGAGGTTGCTCCCATAGCTCTCTTCTCACTTGACAAATCCTTAAAACTCTGCATTGATTTTATTTTTCCTGTCCCTCTCTTGTTGTTCTTCCTCAATTTCATCAAGGTCATACATTGACCTTCTTGCCCCTCCTAAAGTTTGGACCACATCCATTATCTCAACATAAAACTGGACATCCTTGGTCTTCTTGGTTCCCACGCCATGATATGGTTATGCAAATGAAAATGAAGCAAAGTAATCATCTTTCTTCCTCTTCCCTGAAAACCAAGCTCTCTAAATGGTATATCAAACTCTAGTTCAAAATCTTTTAGATGAGGCTACTCCCATAGCTCTCTTACTTGCTTGAAAAATCCTTGAAACTCTGGATTGATTTTATTTTTCTTGTTCGTCTCTTGTTGTTCTTCCTCAATTTCATTAGGATCATACATTGACCTTCTTGCCCCTTCTAAAGTTTGGACCACATCCATTACCTCCACATAAAATTGGACATCCTTGGTCTTCTAATTGGTTCCCATGCCATGATATGGTTATGAAAATGAAAATGAAGCAAATTAATTATCTTTCTTCCTCTTCCATGAAAACCAAGCTCTCTAAATGGTATATCAAACTCTAGTTCAAAATATTTTAGATGAGGATACTCCCATGGCTCTCTTGCTCACTTGAAAAATCCTTGAAACTCTGTATTGATTTTATTTGTCTTGTCAATCTCTTGTTGTTCTTCCTAAATTTCATTGGGATCATACATTGACCTTCTTGCCCCTCCTAAAGTTTGGACCACATCCATTACCTCAACATAAAACTAGAGATCCTTGGTCTTCTTGGTTCCCACACCATGATATGGTTATGCAAATGAAAATGAAGTAAATTAATCATCTTTCTTCCTCTTCCATGAAAACAAAGCACTCTAAATGGTATATAAAAATATAGTTCAAAATATTTTAGATGAGGCTACTCCCATGGCTCTCTTACTTACTTGAAAAATCCTTGAAACTCTGCATTGATTTTATTTTTCCTATCACTCTCTTGTTGTTCTTCCTCAATTTCATCAGGATCATACATTGACCTTCTTGCCCCTCCTGAATTTTGGACCACATCCATTACCTCCACATAAAATTGGACATCCTTGGTCTTCTTGGTTCCCATGCCATGATATGGTTATGCAAATGAAAATGAAGCAAAGTAATCATCTCCTTCTCTGTTGGCTAGAAGAATGCATGATTAATGTTTTGATACATGATATCATCTCTCTCTTTTGCTCTCATGGTTGAATACTGAAATCCATTATGGTGGGCCTCTAGAGTTCTATTCATCTTTCTTCCTCTTCCACCAAATGTTGGCCTGATCCACAAGTTTGCCAGCCTAATTTCCTTTTTTTTTTAAAGTTGAAGTTTCTCCCAAGTCACCAGTGTAGCTCTCTCTACCTTTTCAAAATATTTCATTTCTACAAATCATCTATGGGATTTAATCATTTGTACCACATGGTTAATGTGCTTTGAATTCTTGGATCTAAAGGAAATTTCCTTAACATAAATACTACTAGGGAATTTTAATGTTGGCATGTATTTGGCATTAAAGCCAATACCTGAAACATTTAAAATTATTCTTATATAAGAATTCCCTCCATATTCTTGCCTTGTAACACACTTGATGGTGGATACATGAAATGAAACCATGATTCCATATATGGGTACTAGAACAACATCATTTTTTGTATCAACCTGATCATGAGCTCTCTAGAAATAGGGATATCATCCACATTTTTGTATGAAACCATCTCAATGGATGGCTTGGAAGAGCTGTGTCTATCTCCTATACAAATGCCCCCTGTAGCCAATCTTCTTCTAGTCTCCTCATTCTTTTGTAGAGGGTTGGCACTTAAGGTTATGTAATAGAATTTATAGTTGATACTTAAATTGTATAACAATTTTTTTTATGATATTTACTAACATTTATTAGAATTTTTGTATGTTTTACATCATTGGAATGACAAATTAGCTATAACATTTTTGAAATTTTATTATGGTATGTGCACTTTGATATGATGTAATATGATTATGGTTTCATCTCATATGTTGTAATATTAGATATATAACAGAAAAATAAATTATTGCATGAAATAAATAATAAATTTTCATTTTAAATGTTTTCTTTTGCAGAACACAGGTCTTCCAAAAGATCGAGATGATCCTCATCATGATATAGATCCAAAAAATATTGGTTATGCCATTATAGATCACATGGTAGAGGATGATGCTGATGTAGATACAGAAGATACTGAGGCTGATGACAATGATGATGTCAATGATGATGATCATGATGGTGATGATGATGATGAGGTGGTTGTTGGTAGTACCCAACAACATTCATGATCATATAGGTTGCATCATGAATCATTGTTGGTATGTCGTTATGATGATGATGATCATGATGGTGGTGATGATGATGAGGCAGTTGTTGGTAGTACCCAGTGACATTCATGATCATATAGACTACATCATGGATCATTGTTGGTATATTGTTATGTTGCCTCTTTTCATGGTTACTATCATATGTATCATTTTCATAGCCTACAATACCATATTATTGAGTTGTATCATATTGAAATTTATCATTTTCCCTTATATCATTTGGACATGTATCATCTTGACTTGTATCAATTTGAGTTACATAATTTATCATTTTTAATTATATCATTTGTACATGTATCATTTTGACTTATGTCGACTATTGGACATGTATCATTTTGGCATGTTATTGATCTACTAGCATATTTTACTTTCACTTGTTTTAGCTATATATGATGATGATATTATTAGTATTGACTTATCAATTTATATATATTAAAAGTGGTCGATGATTAATTTTGGATGGATATTTATTACGTATGATTATTTTAATTTACTGAGCTTAGGATGGATATTGTCAAATTCAATTAAATTATAGATATTTGACAATTGTTTTAACTATAGATGATGATCATGTTATAATAATTAAATTACTTACTCTATAATCATATGAGTTATTTAAGAGGCATGATATATTTAACTAATTAAATTGAAATAAAACATTAAATTAATAAATGGAAGCAAAACAGGAAGCATTTTTAGAAGCAAAAAAGGAAGCAACAATGGAAGCCAAACTAGAAGAAAACCAAAAGAAATCTTTGAAGCAAAATTGGAAGCAAAACCGAAAGCAAACCTAGAAGAAAAACCGAAAGCAAAACTGGAAGCAAAACCTAGAAACAAAAGTGGAAGCAAAACCAGAAGAAAACTTTGAAGCAAAACCAGAAGAAAAACTAGAAGTAAACCTAGAAGAAAAATTGGAAGCAAAATTGGAAGCAAAACCGAAAGAAAAATTGGAAGCAAACCTAGAAGCAAGACTAGAAGCAAGACCGAAAGGAAAACTAGAAACAAACCTGGAAGAAAAACTGGAAGCAAAATTGGTAGCAAAACTGGAAGCAAAACTAGAAGCAAACTTGGAAGAAAAACTGGAAGCAAAAATCGAAGAATTAGAAGCATAACCAGAAGCAAAATTGGAGGCAAAAATGGAAGCAAAACCGAAAGCAAAATTGAAAGCAAACGTAGAAGCAAAATTGGAAGAAAAAATAGAAGAAAAATTGGAAGGAAAACTAGAAGCAAAATTGGAAGAAAAACCGGAAGCAAAATTGGAAGTGAAACTAGAAGAAAAACTAGAAGTAAAACTAGAAGCAAAAATGGAAGCAAATCTGGAAGCAAAACTGGAAGCAAAACCAGAAGCAAACCTAGAAGAAAAGTTAGAAGCCAAATTGGGCACTAATTTAGACGCTATTTTCGACGTTATTTTTTTGGTGCTATTCTTGACGCTAAAGGAGACTGTATTGTTGGCTTCATTTTTCGGGCACAAATTTTGGTGATAAAGTGGGTGCTAAATTTGGTACAAAAACCGGTGCAAAAACTAGCACAAAAACTGATGCAAAATATGGTGCCAGAATAAGCATTACCTTTTAGCACCGACTTTTGTGTCATGAGCCATGTCCAATTGATGGACTCAAATACACTAAAATTTGGCACTATTTTAGGCGCTAATTGCCTGTTGTGCTATTGTGGACCAAATAAGCCATCAATAACCTCTAAGATTTTTTCTTTTCTATCCACCCTTGACTTTTTCTCTTCTTCCCTTCTTTTGGTAAGCTCCTTCTTCAATTTTTTCACCTCCAAGGTAAGGCCTATCTTCTCTTGAATTTCCTTATCCCCTACCCTAGTTTGAGGAGGTGGTAGCAACCATGTGATAATATTAACTTGTCCACTTTAGATTTAAAACATTCACCTTAGCAAGGTCTAATTCCAACTTCCTTACTATTGATTTAGTGAACACATGGATGTGTTCATAGCTAATGTTACTACTTTTAGTGCACTAGTATCCACCAATCTTCTAACAATCAAGTTGCTAGTCAGCTCATTTGTAACATTTATCACTTGGAGTTTGTTGGTCTCAAGAAAAATAGACCAAATTGACAAGGTATCATGCCTTGGTTTGAAACTTGACTCGAAAGTATAATGCATTAGTTTTCTCCTTAGATGATAATACAAATTTATCCCCTTCTTGTCTCTTGATGTTATCAAATGCAATTGTAGATGATATATCTCATCCTTGTAGTAGAAATCATCCACTTTTCTTGACAATTTACCTCCCTTTTTTTGGGGTCATGTTTTCCATGTTATCATTAACCTCTACCCATATTTCTACTACAATTTCATATTTATTTTCTTTTGTATTCCTGTCTTAGCTTCCTTCATTTTCTTTCTAAAATATTCACCCTTATTATTTAGGAGGAATTCCTTGAATTCATGGGTGGTGATAAATTTATCATATGACATAAATTCATCACTTGCTAGTGCTCCAACCTCATCCACCACTTTCCCACCAATTTCAAAATTTATCAGCATTATATCATTGGAGGGTCTTTCAAACATGACCCTAGATGGGGTTGCATTAGCTATCCCATATATGAATCATCTAGAATGCCATTGATATCTAAAGGGTAATCTACTAAAGAGTTTGTCGAGCAATCTGTTGCAATGGTGTGACCTATTGAGAGCTTGATTGCTCTCCCACTTGTGAGGATGGACCAGGTCTATCTACTTGAGGTTTATTCAAAGGCATATTAGCCAATAAATAGGTTGTATTTTTTAAGGTTTGGGTACTAAATATTGGCATATGCAACTTTGTAGGAAGGATCTACCTTCTTTCTTCTCTCTTCTACAATTTATATCTTCGCCCACTTCTCTCTTCTCATTTTAGCCTATGATTATGAGGAGATTTTTTGTATTAAGTCCTCAATTGGGTCATACTCATGCACGAATGCAACAGGCTTATATTGCATCCTAGCATCCTAGATTAAATTCTTGGGATCACATCTTCTTACCTTATCTATCATCATCCTATAGGGTACCAGCTTATTCAGAAGCAACTCCAAGCCTTCTCTAGTAGTAACTTAAAAATCCAAGAAAACTAATGTAGGTGGCAGGATTTCATGTTTCTTTTAATTCCTTAAATGAGTCTTATTTGACTCATTCAACTACCGGATGATTTCCAAAAAGGTAATTCTATTCAAGATAGATTTGGTAAAAATGTGGGGTGCAACAAGAGAGCCATAAACCCTAATAACTATAGGAGTTGAGAAAATACAACACCACAAACCCCGAAGATCACTTGCATGCAAATAACCTGTCACAAAAGAAGAGATGGAGACAAACAAGCAAGGGTTCTCTGAAAACTGAAAATGTATATATCAGAGAGAATGAGAGAATGAATTGATATGAAATACAATGGGATCAATCCTTATAAAAAGGAGATCATGCAAACCCTAATAAAACCCTAATAGGAAAAACCCTAATAGAAGCCCTAATAGGATAACATTTAATAATTAATATAATTATTAAATGTCACTTTATGCAAACTAACATGAAATCTTAAGAAGGGAATAAAGGTAACTTAATCAACATAATTAAGTTAAAACCTTTACTCTAACAATAACTATGCCATCAAAGTAAAAGAACCAATCACCCCAATTTTGATAAAATCCCAACTCTAGATGGAAATCCTTTGGTTTGAGGAATCTCCTAGCTTCTTTAGACAACCCCCAATCTATACTCTAGCCCACATTCCTTAAAATATCTTTGAAAATTAATTCCTCAAAGATATTATAATTTGATGTGCCACAGTTATTATCCCAGATATAATTCCATTCTTGTATAGGAAGTAACTTATTTTGAGCATCATGGGACCTAATTTTCATATGAGTAGACCAAATATTTCTCCCACTATAAAGTAGTATGTGACACAGTAGACAATACCATTTAAAATGAGCAATGTCTTCATTTTCTCTAATGAATGATAGGGATTTGGGGATCCTATGTAAAATGAAGGTTGCATAGTCATATGGTTTGTTCACTCCCTTGCTTTGTATATCCACTATGAATACCATCATATTGATTGGTATTTGGGTCTTGCAATCCATACCTAAGACATAGAAAAATGCAAAATAGGTCTTCACAAAGTAATATTCAAAAATGTTGTAGTTGAAGGATTCCAATTCTCCACTAGAAAATATTCTCAATTTTATATTGTCACCTCTAGGTTTGAAACTAGTTAACCAATTCACCCTCTAGATATCCCTCAACATCTAATATTCTTTGGTTAATGCTCCTAGGTCAACTGGTAATTGATCATTTTTTTTCCTAGGTTAAAAACCTCATAAATGTAGTTTTTGTCAAGGGTTGCTAAAGAAATACCTTTTCCACTTAAAATATCCCTTTTCTTTGAATTATAGGCCGTAGCCACACATATGATTTATTTGACATTAATGAAATTTTTTGGGACAGCCAAGCTCTTGACTTCCAATCTCTAAATATTACAAATTAGCCTATAAACCAAATATTTTTTGAAACAATATTTGGAAAGGGTATAACCATGAATCATAATTATGGCATCTTTACAACAATCATTTTTAACAATTACCCTATAAACTAATATCTCAAAACCTTGGCCAATTATATGTCTCTTCAAAGATCTTGGTAGTTGGGCCATTATGTATTCATCTAAACCTTTCATAATCCCTCTTGAAGTTTCATCCATGGTTTCTAGGGTTAGGACTTTTGATTACAAAATTAGGGCCTAGGTTTTTTTATAATTCTTTAATTTTTTTACCTAATTCAATTTCTCCCAAGATCTAAGTATACTTCAAACCTTAAAATTCCTCCTTATCAGACCAGAGCTAACCCTTTTTTAGATGAAATAGAACAATAGGAAGGATAAAAACACTTACTATTTTATTGTAATAGTAGACCTCAAAAAGTCTTTGAAAACCCTCGTTACACCAAAAACTACAACATTTACTCTAGGAATCCTCTTGCAATTTGAATAAAAAATTCAAATGCAATTACACATAGATATGGAAGTAAATTAGTAGGTAAAGGCCAAATCCCCCAACAAAGTTCACATGCACGAATGTGCAGCTAGCAAGTAGACATTATTACATATTGAATGTGGATCATTGATATTTAAGAGATCAATGGTTATTGTAGACATTTGAATTTCCTTATGTGAAATCAGAAATCTCTTTTCCTTACTACAACATTGGACATGTATCGCGATTTTGAGGACTCATGAGAGATTGAAAGAACATAAAAGATTCTCCCACAAAGATGAAATATTTCACAAAATGAAAGAAAGGAGTGATAAATGACTTGCAACACAATTTACTAAATTGTAAGAGGAACATTGAAGACATAAAGTCCCCTCGATGAAATAATTTATGCAAAAAGGAATTAACCCCTCAATAAAGAACAAACAAAAGTATTTGGCTCATTCATGGAAAAAACTCCTTGGAAATAAAAGGCTCCATGAAGCACATGGCTAGGGAAATTCAACCAAATGAAGACAAGTGGAATTAACTAGGATTTAGGTGGGGACCACCCTATAGGATAAACATTCATTAACTTAAAAGGTTTTAACTCACATGTAGTAATTGAAAAAACTTGAGGATCTGGGAGAAGGGGCTATTAATGAATGGTAAAAGAGATTTTGTGAAGCAACTTAAAGAACCAAGAACCTAGAGAACAATTCATCAACCAAAAAGAATGAAAGGGAGTATGATTTAATATTTAATAAGTGAAGGACACATACAAGTCAGTAGTGAGGGGAGATGTGTCATTATTTCACATGTTTGTAGGGAGATAATAGAAAAATGAAAGGTTCTTGCAAAATGAAGAGAGCTCACAAAAAACCACCATGTGTTAAGTGGGCCTTGATGAGACCAAAGGTTAAGTGACCATTTAAAATCATATAAAGGGAGCGGGCTTAATAAATACTTACGAAAATGGGGCCGCTCAGAAGATGAAGCAAGGCCCTTCAGAAAACAACTTAATGAACCAAGTGACTAAGGTAGGTAGTCAATGAGAAAACAGAAATAAAGTGCAAGGGTTTGGCTGGGGTTTTATGGTTTTTCACAGCCCTAATGCAAAAAAATTCTTGTGCCCTTACAAATATGACAACACTTTGGAAAACTTCAAAGGCATGGAATGAGTAGGGAGCTAAACTTTAAAAAAGTACTATTAATAATGATAATTTTAGGTAGCTTACTAATGATGAGGGAGAGCGGAAGTAGGAGTGCTCAGATAGGAGGTTTCAAATCTGAAACGGTTGGGGAAGACAATGATGACGATGGTTCGTGGGTTTCTATTGTTGGAGGATGCATGGGAATTTTTGTTTCTTTTCCTACATTTCTATATCTTCCTTTATCCTGTGTTGGTGGTGTTGTTGGGATCCTGCTCAACCCGGTTGGTTTCCTTTGTGAGTATGTTCATCCTTCTTCTCTTGTGGTGTGGGGTGCTTTGGCATTGGTTATTTTCTCTTATGTGGTTTCTCCTGGTCCACATAAGCTTTTTGTAGTGGCTAGTTGAGGGATCTCGTTGCTTCTATTGTAGGAGAGTCCTTTTTTTTTCTTTGGGGTTCTTATAAAAGTTTTTCCTCTAGATTGGCCCATTTATGGCTCTGACCAGTGTGTTAGGTTGGATTTTATGCTTCTCATGTTGGTCTATTCATTGGCTCCTTTCATTTTGGGTCCCTCTTGCTTCTTTATGCTCTCTTGGTTGTTGGATGCTCTGGGTTGCCCTTCTCATTGTTGTTTGTTGCTACTCACTTTGGTTGTGGGTTCCTATTTTTTGAGGGCTCTAGGCCCTATTATTCTATTTATTCTGTGGGTTTTTTTACCCCCTGTTCTTAAGCCCCCTCTATTCTTGGGGCTCAAGGGTTTGTTGTTGGCTAAGATGCGGTCTTGTATTTTTGGGTTGGGTTGTGTTGATTGCTCCTCTTGTGGTGAAGCTTTTAAGTTGTTCTTGGGAATTGTTGTCCCTAGTTTTGGGTGTTGGTTACTAGTTGGGCTTTCATTTTTTCTAAACTATGGGTGCTATTGAGGGATTGTTCTGGTTTTTTGGCTCTTTGTTGGTCTTTTGGGTTTTTTTTTCATGATTATCCTTTTGACCCAGATGTTTTTTCTTTGGGATTTCAAGCTATGGTTTATTTCCATGCCAAAGGAGGTTGTGACTTCCCTTACTATTCTAATCCATTCTTTCTTCCAATTTCTACTATCAAGGTCTTCTATGGAGGTGAATATTGCTCCTTTAGAGGTGGAGCTCTCTCCTTTTGAGGTGGAGTTGGCTACTGTAGTCTGGGTGGAAAGATCTCTTCCTTACTGTGTGTTCCTTTTGAGGTGGAAATTGTGTATGCTGGAGAGTGTTGGTTTTGGTTGTAATGGCTCTCATCTCTTCCTCTCCATTAGAGGGGAGCCCTCTCTGTTTGAGGAATTGAGGTTGGATTTTTCAAGTGGGAGGGAGCTGGAAGAAGCCAAATAGATTTCAGTTTTTTTTTTTCCTCACTAGCCTCCATATTGAGGCACGAGGGGTTTATTTTTGTTGGTTCTAGTGAAAAATAAGGGAATAATGGTTTTTTACATTATTATGTTGTTTTTTGTTCTTGGCTCGGGCTTGTTCTTCTTGAGGAACTTTTTTGTTATTGAGTAGATAGTGTGCTATAGCTTGGTTTCTTTATTTATTGACTATTCTAGGTGGTTACTATTAGTCTCTTGGGTTCATTTTGGTTCTATGGGTTCAAGGTCCCTATCAAAACTAGGTTATAAAGGGTTCAACATCCCTTCAAGTGGTGTTTTCCTAGGTTTGACCAAGTTGGATTTATTTGCATGAGCTTGAGTCTATCATTGGAATGATAGGTTTCTACATGATATTATTCATTGATTGACCAAATCAATCAATGATCTTTTACCTTTTGATGCAGGAGCATCCAATGGTGTAGATAAATCTTGCATCAACTAGATAAATGTTTTTCCTTATTTTCTTTAGTTGTTTTGAGTCCCATGATGGCACTTAAGGGGTTTAAGATAGTCATTTAAGTCAAAAAATAAAAAAAATGGTCATAGACCTAAAAATTTACTCCAAGGAGTAGAACTAAAAAAAAAAAAAAAAATTGGTCATGAAAGAATCGTATCAATACCTTGCATAGTTTGGGAGACATTAAAGTTTATGTTTCCATAAATTTCTCCAATGTAACTTGAAATTCAAATATGAAAACTTTAGAGGCCCCAAAATAGCTTGAAAAGTGAGAGAACTGATCTTTGATAGATTTGGCGTTGTAGATCTCTTTGAGAGCTTTCTAACAATTTGTTATAATAGAAAATCGGACACCTAGACCAAAAGTTATGGCCCCACAAAGTTGTCACACTAAAAAGTGAATTTCATCAAAATATCTTCCTAGGAAAGAAATCAAACGACGAGACTTTTGGAACCAAAACAAAAGGGAAAGTTACACTTTCTAGAACATTCTAGGGAGATTATTGGGTAAAATAAAAAGAGATAAGTGGGGGTTGTAGAAGGTGGCTCCATTAGTGCAGATTGTGGCTCCGAATAATATATTTTATTTTAAGATTTGATTTTGTTGCAATGAATCAATCCTATGAGGTTGTAACATTGTAAGTTTTCAATCTGTAATTTCATTTTCTAAAAATAATTGAAAGTGAGTTAGTTTTTGTCTCATATATTTTGTGTTGGTATCTATTGTTGTGATTTTTGAGGGTATCGAGTGGTGTGGCCCTCATCAAGTGGTATTAGGGCAGGTTTTCTTGAGTGTGTAAATAGATCACTGAACGTGAGGTAGTTTGCACCAAGACTTGTGGTTGTGGGTTTCTGAGAAAGGTGATCAGAATGCATCCATGAAGAAACCATGGTGGTGGAAGGAATTTTATTGTACTAGAAGAGGGTTTTAGAGCCCTATAGAGACAAGTTCAAGCATTGCAAGAGGAGATGCATCAAGGGTTTGACCCAAGAAGAGGAGATGAAAGAGAAGATGAAGCTGAAAATGAGGAATGGTTCAAAGAAGAGCAAGATTTAGTAGATCCAAAGCAAGTTAGATTATTTAAGGTCATCTCTAAGATTGGGAAAAGGCCAAAGATCAAATTTTCTATATTTTCTAGAAATATTAACCCAAAAGAGTTGATTGATTGGATCAACAATATGGATTACTTTGAGTATGAAGAGGTGGAAGATCTTGAGAGGTTCAAATTTGTAAAGACCAAGCTAAAGGGTCATGCGAATATTTGGTGGAAAGAGGTACAACTAGAAAGAAATCAAAGAGGAAAAGAGAAAATAACAAGATGGGATTTTATGGTGGAAAAATTAAAAAGATAGTTCATTCTTATGGATTATGAGCTAGATTTGTTGAAGAAGATGCAAGGGTTGAAACAAGCAAGAAAATTCATCAAGGAGTATACAAAATAATTCTACTCTTGATCAGAACAAGCCATTCTGAGGCCAATGAGGAGAAAGTTTCCCATTACATAAATGGGTTGAAGCTGAGTATTCAAGAAGATTTAGGTTTATTAAGAATGTCTACCATTGAAGATGCATATCAGTTTTCTTTGAAGGTAGAAGAAAAGTTGAATAGAAGATTTGAAAGTAAGCAAAGAGGTGGGAGTCATGGTGGAAATACTAGTGGATGTTCATATGGAGGTATAAATGAAGATCAAAAGAAGGGTGAAGGATCTAATAGAAGTCAGAAAAAAATAGGAGATAACACCTACCATCCTCATGATTAGAATAGTGGAGACCAAAGAGGAAGAGGAAGATTTGGATGAGGACTAGGAAGAGGAGGCTTTCTTGGAACCTATTTCTAGTAAAGAGAAGAAGGACATAGGTCCTATGAGTGTCATCAACATCAAGGAATGAAAAATAGAGGACCTAAGGATAATGCACGAGTTGGAAATGTAGATGAAGATGTTGAGTCTTCACATTCTGAGGATGCAGAAAGAGGAGAGGTTCTTGTTACTAGAAGAGGCTTTCTAAATGACGAGAAGGAACCAACGCAAAGGAAGAATTTTTTTCACACCAGATGTAAGTGTGAAGGTAAAGTTTGAAATGTTATTATTGATGGAGGTAGTACTGATAACCTTGTTTTAGAAGAAATGGTTAGTAAGTTGCAGTTGGAGAGAAGAAGGCATCTGAATCCATACGGATTGCTTGGTTGTAGAAGGACCATAAAGCTTTGGTAAATGAACAATTTTTGGTAAAGTTCAAGATTGGAAATTACCATGATGAGGTGTTGTATAATATTATGCCTCTAGATATTTATCATATGTTGTTAGGTAGACCATGGCAGTTTGATCAGTGAATAGTACATGATGGACATGCCAACACCTATTCTTTGACAAAGCATGGAGCTTGTCATAGGTTGAAGCCCTTGAAAGAGGCAAAGGAAAAGGTATGCAATAATATAAGAATTTTTTTTGTTGATGGAAGAAATTTCCGAGAAGGTATTAGGCATGAGCATATGTGTTTTGCATTGATCCCTAGAGTTGATAAAGAGGATACTAATGACGTATCAATAGAGGTTTCATATTTGTTGAATGAATTTTAGGAAATTGTTTCTGACAATGTACCTAAAGGTTTTCCTCATGTAAATAAGATTAGCCATTAGATGGATTTGATTGGTGGAGTCAGTTCACCAAATAAGGTAGCCCATTGAATGACTCCAACAAAGAATTAAGATTTGAACAAACAAGTGCAAGAGTTGTTGTGGAAGGGATTGATTCAAGAGTTTGAGCCCATGTGTGGTAGTTACAGTACTATCACCAAAGGAGGATTGAGAATGGATGATGTGTATAGACTCTTGAGGCATCAACAAGATCACCATCACATATAGATTCCCCTTGCCAAGGATGGATGATATTATGGATTGTTTGAGTGGAGTTGAGTACTTCACAAAGATAGATTTGAAGAGTGGATATCACCATATTTGAAATAGAGAAGGAGATGAATGGAAGACAACCTTCAAAACCAAGGAGGGCTTGAACGAGTGGTTAGTCATGCATTTTGGGCTAACTAATGCACCAAGCAAATGTATGCGTCTTATGAATGAGGTGTTGAAATAATTTTTAGGAAAATTTGTTATTGTTTACTTGGATGATATTTTGATTTTCAATAAGACTTTGGAGGAGCACTTGATGCATATTTGAAGATTTTTTGAGAAGCTAAGGGAGGAGAAGTTGTTGATTAATTTGAAGAAATGTAGTTTTGTGAAGTGAGAGTTGGTGAATATGGGATTTGTTGTCTCAGTATATGGTCTTAAAATAGATCCAGATAAGGTGAGATCTATCATTGAATGACCTACCTTGAGGATTGTTATAGAGGTAAGACCATTTCATGGTCTAGCAAGCTTTTACAAAAAAATTATTAAGAATTTCAGTAGTATTTGTGCACCTCTAAGTTAAGAAATGAGGGGATAGAAAGGATTTTAAATGGACTGTAGGAGCAATAAAGAGTTTTGATATGTTGAAGAATAAAGTCACAGACCAACCTATTTTGGCACTTCCAAATTTCAATAAGGTTTTTCAGGTAGACTGTGATGCTAGCGGCACTGCCATAGGAGTTTTTTTGAGTCAAGAAGGTAACCCTCTTGCCTATTTTAGTGAGAAGTTGAATGATGCTAAGAAGAAATGTTTTTTCTATGATTAGGAGTTTTATGCTATAGTTTAGGCTTTGAAGAAATGGAGACACTATTTTTTTCCAAAAGAATTTGTTTTATATACTGATCACCAAGCTTTGGAGTATCTCAATAGTCAAGGAAAGTTAAATCAAAGGCACTTAACATGGGTTGAGTTTTTGCAGAGTTATAATTTTTTTTTGAAGCACAGGAGTGGAATGTCAAATAGAGTTGCAGATGTCTTAAGTAGAAGGCAAAAATTGTTGATAGAGATGAATATAGATGTTGTTGGGTTCAATGAACTCAAGAGTTTGTATCCTGAAGATATAGACTTTACAAAAGCTTGGAAGGCTTGTTTGAAACCTATTACATTGGATAGGACAAGATGGTTGGATTTCTTAATCCAAGATTGGATGTTGTTTAGAGGAAGCCAATTGTGCATTCCAAGGAGTTCTATGAGAGATAATCTAATCAAGGAGAAGCATAGTGGAGGATTGGTTAGAAATTTCAGTCGAGATAAGACCATTTCTCTTGTTAGTGAGAATTATTATTGGCCATAGTTACAACAATATGTGAATAATTTTCTACAAAGTTGTAGAGTATGTCAGGTGGCGAAAGGACAAGTCGGAATACTAGATTGTATGAGCCATTACCCATTCCTGAGAGGCGTTGGGAGGACATTAGCATGGATTTTGTTCTTGGCTTGCCAACAACACAGAGAGGGAATGATTCCATATTTGTGGTGGTGGATATATTTTCAAAGATGGCACATTTCATTCCATTTCATAAGACTAGTGATGTTCATATTTTCAAGTTATTTTTCAGAGAGGTGGTGAGACTACATGGTCTACCAAAGATTATAGTTTCAGACAAAGATACCAAATTTTTTGGTTATTTTTGGAGGACATTATGGAAGAAGTTGAAGACAGATTTGAATTTTAGTTCTACACACCATCCACAGACTAATGGACAAATGAAGGTGGTGAATAGGAGTTTGGGTAACCTACTAAGATGTTTAGTAGGAGATAAGCCCTAGGGATGGGATTTGATTATACCACAGGTAGAATTTTCTTACAAAAATTATGTCAATAGGAGCATTGGTAAATAACCATTCTAGATTGTGTATGGGAGTAGTCCAAGAACTTCTTCTAAACTGAGAAAGATGGATTAAGGGGGAGAAGAGTAGTTTTGAGGCTGAAAAGTTTGCTAAGCACCTAAAGAATTTGCATAAGGAGGTGAAGAAACATATCAATAAGATGAACTCACAATATAAAGCAAAGGAAGATCAAAAAAGGAGGTATAAGGAGTTCCAAGTAGGAGATGAAGTCATGGTTCATTTGTGAAAGGAGAGGTTTCTAGTTGATACATACAACAAGTTAAAGATGAAGAAGTTTGGACCATGCAAGATCTGGAAGAAGCATCATTCATGAAATGTATATGAGGTAGAGTTGCCTGGTGGAATTCATATTTCACCTGTGTTTAACATCTCAGATTTAACAAAATATCATGAAGGAGGAATTGATGAAGAAATAATGGAGGCGCAATGGAATATTCCAGCACATACTTCAGAAAAGGAGGAGATAGAAGAAATTTTGGATAGTCATGTGGGTAGAAGCACAAGAAACAAGTAGTATGAAGAGTACTTGGTGAAGTCGGGAGGGGTGCCTATTGAATATTCATCGTGGTTGTTTTAGGTTGAGCTTAATCGTGTTGGTTTCCCTCTAACTCCTAAGAAGTGACAAGATCACTTTCAAATTACCCTAGGTGTCTGATGTAGGAGCATCCAATGGTGTAGCGAAATCTTGTATCACCCAAAAAAATATATTTCATTATTTTATTTAGTGTTTTTAGTCCCATGATGGAATTTAAGGGGTGTAAGATAGTCAGAAGTCAAAAAAGGTGAAAAACGGACACTTGCTATTTTTAGTAAGTCAGCCTAAACGAGATATAGACTTGAAAATTTACCCCAAGGAGTAGAACTGAAAAAAATTTCAATCGCAAAAGAATCGTCTCAATACCCTACACGATTTGGGAGATATTAAAGTTTCCATTATGAGAAATTTCTCCAATGCAACTTCAAATTCAAATATTAAAACTTTAGACGCCCTAAAACAACTTGAAAAGTAAGTGAACCGATCTCGGATCAATTTGGAATTGTAGATCTCTTCGAGAGCTTTCCAACAATATGTTATAATAGTGAATCAAACACCTAGATCAAAAGTTATAGCCCCATGAAGCTGCCCCATTAAAAAGTGAATTTCATCAAAACATCTTCCTAGGTAAGAAATCAAACAGGAGAAATTTTGGTGCCAAAACAAAAGGGAAAGTTACGCTTTCTAGAACATTCTAGGGTGGTTATTGGGTAAAATAAAAAGGGATAAGTGGGGGTTGTAGAAGGTGGCTCCATTAGTGCAAATTGTGGCTCTGGATAATATATTTTGTTTTTAGAGTTGATTTTGTTGTAATGAATCAAGCCCATGAGGTTGTAGCATTGTAAGTTTTGAATCTGTAATTTCATTTTCTGAAAATAATTGAAAGCGAGTTATTTTTTGTCTTGCATCTTCTACATCGGTATCTACTATTGTTATATGTGATTGTTTTAGGCAGTGTGTCCCTCATCACCTTTCTTTTACTATTATAATATCTCCTTATAAGACTATGACCTTTGTTTCTTTCTAGAATGTGTCAAGGTTGAAATGTGATGGTTTTATGGTTGTATTTTTTATATTTTAATTGTAAAAAGGAATTAAAATTTTAGAAAGACAATATCATGTGAAAAGGAAGAGCTTTGAGTATAATGTATTCAAAGGGATTAGGAACCTTCCTAGGGTTTATTTTTTAGTTTTTTTAATTTTAGGGTTTTAATAAAACAAAATCATAAACCATGGTATTTAAAGAAGGGAAAATATGTAAAAAAATATTTTTTTGTCAATCTAATTGAGTATATTATGGGAAGATTTAAAAAATATCCTTCAATCGAATTCGTAGAAATTATAGAGCCCATGTTCTTTAGTGTTTGCAAGTCACTATCCTCCAATTTTTGGATCCATCCTAAGGATAATTATATGCAAAGATGTTCCTAGTCATTGACATTATACACTCTCCATTTGAATGCCTAGTATATGCAAAACATGTGCCTAGTTGTTGTCATCCTACACCTCCATTCAAAGAAGGGTATATGTCAAAAAATGGCCCTTTTTCTTTGAAGTTTTGTTACAATAAATAATACATAAATACCTTCGAATGAAGGCATATTTGTTTGAAGGGTGTACTTGTTGGATTATTGTTGTCATTGATGTCAAAAGGGTGAAAAATATAGAGTCTCGATGGGACTTCATGCTATCAGTTGGACATGGTTAGTCATTCCACCGATGGTTCGATGGTACATTCATCAGCAAGAGTAAATACCATCGGTAGAATCTAAGAGCTTGTTCCCCCAAAGCAATGATGAGAAGGAAAAATTTTGTAGAGGGACCAAGGTATGATGATTTTGCTGACAGGGATGATGTTGCTTGCACATGGCACAATGAAACTGGATGAAACGTAATCCACATCCTTGTTGTGGATTACAGAGCAGCAACGGTATTCATCGGTCTGACTGAAGGTCATTGACAAGACTTGTTCAGATGTCACCTTGACAACCCGATGACCATCTCATAGGTAAGACATTAGCATATCACTAGGACTGTGGAGCTAGTCCCAATGATAGGGTGATGGGAGATTGGATGCCGACTATGGGACCCAGTAAGGTGGACGTGGAAGTAAGACCCGGTAAGATGAGAATGATGTGCAGTCATGAAGGGCATGAAAATATGTCATGTGGAAGGAAATGAACAATGAAGATGGTGACCGACTATGTAGGAGAGAAATCGTTGACATGGATGATGACGGTGTAAACACGAGGATGAAAAGGTGAGTGTGGAACCCAGGTGGAGTATGGAAACCTTATCGACATGATTGAACACTTAGGGATGTCCCCCCGATACAACAATGACCTTCCTATCAAATGAATAAAGTGACATCTCCAGAACCTCGAAGAAGGTCTACCCGATAGAAAGATGAAGTGTTAAGTGGATCCCAAGTGTGACAATGGTTAACAAATGGAAATGAACGATTGCTCAATATGTCAATTCACATCGGTGTTGCAAATGAAGTGGTGTGAAATGGATGACATGAAGGTTATGGGCCTGATTAGGTAACATGGCAAGCATATCAGTGGGTGTCTGAATGGAGTCCCAATGATAGAGTGATATGTTAGATTGATAATGGTGGTTTAAGCAATCGCTTATCTAATGATCATGATTTAAAGGAATGACAACAAACGATGATCACAAGATCTTGACGCAAGAGAAAAGATCAATGACCAACATTCAAATTTGAAGATCTACAATGGTCTGGTCCATGTGAATAGGATTTTGATCTAGAAATCATCAAAGTACAGAGAGTTAATTGGTCCAACTACACCCAGCGACCAATTGAATGAAGATTTGATCTCCAAAGTAGTGATACAGATCGAAGATCAGATCGAGATCAAAATAAGATCGAAGAGAGCATTAAATGAATGATAAGATTTTAGGGTTTAATAGAGTGAATGAAGGAAAATATTGTACATAACTGAATTAAATGCTTAGGGACTCAATGCAAGATGTGCAATAATTAGTAGATGCTATCAGATCTTTTTATGATGAGTTGGACAGTGGTGTGAGTGGCTCGAGGTAGAGGAAGCTTGTTGGTGAAGATAGCAAGTATGGAAACCCTAATACATGAGGTTTTTTGTGATGCAATATGTATAACTAGATTGGACAATCTATATGGTGTTGTGTATCTTGAGGTAGAGATTGCAGTTCGGTGGAGTTAAGCAAAAAGAAGACAATTCGATATTGTCTAGTTGTTTTATCTGTTGGGAATGGGAAGTGGGCTAAGGCACAGAGTGT
Source organism: Sequoiadendron giganteum (assembly GCA_007115665.2). Classification (NCBI taxonomy): domain Eukaryota; kingdom Viridiplantae; phylum Streptophyta; class Pinopsida; order Cupressales; family Cupressaceae; genus Sequoiadendron; species Sequoiadendron giganteum. Next base: position 392,383,343 of record CM021110.1, on the reverse strand, counting down.
TGAATAGAAGTATGTAATTGAGTGTGTTGTAGTGGTTGTGAGTGTGTATTTTAAGAAGTCCGGAAGAAAAGAGAGAACTGAATAGAAAAATGAATAGTTAAGTTGTAGTAGATAGAGCAAGAGAAGGTAACCTAGATTGTAATGTAGATAATCATCTAGGTGAGTACTTGTGAAAGAGCGAAAGAGTAGAAAGAGAGGGGTGGATATAGAACATTGATTGTTTTGTGTGCAAAAGAGAGAAGTGCGGAGTGTGTTTATGAGGGTGCAACTTTAGTAGCAGAGTGTGAGTTGCAGAATGTGCAACAAAGTACTGAATCTAATGATGCATGATCAAGTTTTGTAGAACTAAGTCTTATGCACACTTTTGTTTATTTTCATAGAGGTTGTAGCCTCATCACACTAAGTTGTATCTCAGATTAGGGTGTTGTAGCATCCTTGAAGTGGTTGCTTCTAAAACTAGGGAGTTATTGCTTCCTTGGAGTTGTACCTCTTAAATTAGGGTGTTGAAGAATCCTTGGGTTGTAGCCCTAAAACTTTGTAATAGAGATTTGGATTGTGACGTTGGATTTGAGCAGTAGACTCAAGCAGCTTTGTCACCGTGTTTTTCCCATCTTGGATTTTCCATGTATATCTGGTGTTGTTGGCATTTGTGTTGATTGTCTATTTGCATGTTTATGTTTGCATCTTTAGCTTTCAATCTACACAATAAGAGTTGAGTAAGAAATATGCACATAGTATTTGAAGCTAAGAAAGTAATCTGCATAAATGTTTTGAGGGCCTAAGTTTTTGAGGTTCTACTAATTCACCCCCCTCTCAATAGATCATTGTGTTCCAACAGTACCTTAGAATGAAAGTTAAGATATTGTATTCCTTTGAATGAAGGTTCTTCATTCAAAGATATGGGTTCATTCAAAGGTGTTCTTTAATTATTGGCACGTAGGGTCATTTTATGCCATGTCCCACAAGTGGGACCCACTATTGTGGGATGACCCTATAGATAAAGAAAATTCATTATCCACATCTATATATTTCTTTATAAGCCCCACTCTCGATTCTTTTGCTTTAACATGAAACAAAAAAACTCAAAAAATAAAATTATTAAAAACCTTAGAATGAAGGTAAAGATGATGTATGCCTTTGAATTAAGGCCCTTCATCTAAATATATGGATTCATTTGAAGGTGTTATTTAATATTTGGCACTAGGGGTAATGTTTGTGCTCTATCTGACAAGTGGGGCACACTATTTTGGAATCACCCTACATGCAAATGAAATTCATTGTTTTTTCTTCATGATCACCATCAATTATTTTGCTTCAACAAGTAACCACTAAATTTAAAAATTAAAATTCTAAGAATACCATTTGGTTGCAAATATGTCCAACAGCTTTCTTAAGCTATAAAATCAACATTTTCATCATTTTCCAACAAAAAGGGCATGGTAACCCCATATTTTTGAAAAATATTGAATTTTAAACAAATCTCTATATTTACAAATAAAATTACAAAATAAAAGGAGATGGGAGGGTTCTACACTTCCCTAATCATCCTCCTATAGAAAAAAAAAGAAATATAGTAAAATGAATTTAAAACGAGGAAAATACCTCAATGCCCTTCAAAATTTAAAATGTAAATTTTGCCAAGCACACCAAACGAGGAGTAATGAAAACAAGCAAGCATGATCCCTTCCCTATTATTATCCTAACAAATCCAACCTTGTTGAATTTCGATGAGAATCACACTCCCACTAAACAAATCAAATTTTGACCCAAAAGAGGGTTTCTCTCTCACAAAATTTTCTACCAAAATAAAATTACAATGAAATAAAATCTCCTTTTTCCTTTTCACCATTTTTCCATTTTCAAATTTAATAATATAAAATTCATTTTATATCCCTTTAATTCCCAATTTTCTCAAAACCCCAAATACACATTTGAACTCATTCCTAAATAACATATATCATTTAAATTTATGATGCAAGAAGGTGTAAGGGAAATCTTGTGTCACCAAAAATATTTTAATTTTGATTTGTTGATTTTAATAAATTCTTAGGTGATAGGAAAATAATAATTTCATTTGCAACAATGTATTTTCCCATTGTGTGAAAATGTAGGTAAATTTTGGTGGGAAAAGACCCTTGGTAACTTGGTAAATGTAACTTGTGAAAGAATATGCCCTTTGGTCATCCCACCTTTGGAGGAGGTCAAAAGAGGTCTTGCATGCATGTACATGTGTCATATTTTGTCATAAAGTGGGCTGAAAAATAATATTGCATGTCTTTGCATGCAGAATTGTAATGACAAGTTGTCAGGAATCTGTAAGAGGTGTAAGTTGTCATAGCATCTCAAATTTGATTGGTCGAGAGTCTAGGAACCCAAGAGAGGGTTGGAATGCATTGTGCCACTCTTATGGCAGATTTTCAAACTCCCAAGGTTGGGAGTACTTTCCTCAAGGTGGGTTTTAGTTGCTTGTTTTGGAAACCTTGAGTTGTTTTCTCCTTCCACTTTCTCTATTAATTCATGTCTTTTCATTTTGGGGAGGAAGGCTTGGAGAAGTGAATTTTTCATACCTAGATGCTGTCAAAATTTTACTAGATTGTTGAAGACTCATTTATTGCAAGTGTTGCATGTAGGATTGAAGAGGAGCCCATACACTTCATTTTGATGTAATCTTTTCCATGTTTGAATAAAATATAAGTTGCAGATTTATCTTCCAATTTTATGTGCTTTTATGTATTTGCATCCTTCTTATAATGTGTGTTGTGAGGTTTTGTAATCACATTTAAAAGGGAGAGTCTCCCGTTTCATCAATTTATGATTTAAATCCATATAAGAATATTCCTTTAATTTTATGGAAATCAAAATTCACAAGATTTAATTAAAGCACACATAACTCACAATTCCCAACCTAAGGAATTTTCAAAATTTAAATTAAACAATAGATAAATTTCATTTCTTCTTTCATTGGATTTTCTCTTTTCTCCAAACATAGAATATTTTAATAATAAATATAAGAATCATTTCAACTCCTAATATTTCATTTATGGGAAAAATATGAAATATAAACCATTAATTAAATCAAACATTCACTAGTCATTCACAACACATTGGGATTTTAGAATAACTCCTAAATTGGATCTAGGTTTACATAGGGTCAAATATGACATATCATACTTAATTCAAGTATGAATGGGGAATGAATATGAATAGGACCAATGTGACATCTCTGGATTAACCACCATCAGGGAATAACTCAAACATGTGTAGCCATGTGGAGAAATAATCGAGCACCTATAACCATTCAATGCACACCAAGGGTACATGCTCAATGTATACATAGTTTAAGCACAAAATAATCATCCCAATAAGGTCCAATATCATAAAACATAAAATAACATATATACATCTTCCATATAAATAATTTCTTCAAACATCAATCATCGCGATCACATTTAATCACAAAATAAATAATGCATTTCACTAAACTAAAGCATAATAATAAATCAATCATGTAAACACACAAAATTCAACCAACTGACAAGTTGAGGAATCTCATCTTGAACATGAAGTGATTCATACACACCAATCAGAGTCATAAAATAAACACCACAAAAATCATGAGAAAATAGTGAAGCTAAAACATTGATCTCATATTAATAGTAAGCAAATGGGAGGGGCACTAGACATTCGAGGGGAGATGATAACAAAATGAAAGGTGCCCTCAAAACTAAGAGAGATCGTGACATAAGACCATGTGTCCAGTGGGGCCTGATGAGACCAAAGGTTGAATGATCATTTAAAATCATATAAAGGGGAGTGGGCTTAATCAATACTTACAAAAATGGGACTGGTCAAAAGATGAAGCAAGGGCCTTGAAGAAAAAACTTAATGAACAAAGTGATTAAGATAAATAGTCAATAGGAAAATAGAAATAAAGTGCAAGGTTTCGGCTAGGGTTTTAGGGTTTTTCACAACCCTAATGCAAAAACATTCTTGTACCATTATAAATATGACAAAACTTTGGAAAGATTCAAAGGTATGGAATGAGTAGGGAGCCAAAATTTGAAAAAAATATTATCAATAACAATGAAGTTAAATAAATAAATATTAAATTAATTTATTTAAGGCTAAAAATTATAAAAATGATTGATTAATTAAATTAGTTGACCTAATTTATTTAATTAATGCTAGAGGAAGAGTTGGATTAATTAATTATATAATTGAAATTATTTAATTAATTTTGAAGGTGGTGATTGATGATGGTTGAAATATTGAGAGGCAACTTTATGTGTCTATATTTTCAACTATGGTTTAACCTTTTTCTTAATGAATTTCTATATACAGGGTGTGTTTTCCTAGGTTTGACCATGTTGGAGGTATTTGCATGAGGTTAATTCTATCATTGGAATGATTGGTTTCTACATTATATTATTCATTGATTATCCAAATCACTTAATGATCTTCTACCAAGTTCTTTTACCATTAAAATATCTCCTCATAACACTATGTGACCTTTGTTTCTTTTTAGAATGTGTCAAGGCTTAAATGTGATGGTTGTATGGTTGTACTTTTATATTTTAATTGTAAAAAGGAATTAAAATTTTAGAAAAACTATACAACATGAAAGGGGAGAGATTTGACTATAATGTATCCAAAGGGATTAGGAACATTCCTAGGGTTTATTTTTTAGGTTTATTTATTTTAGGGTTTTAATATAATAAAATGATAAATCATGATATTTAAAGAAGGTAAACTATGCAAAAAAAAAATTGTCAATCAAATTGACTATATTATGGGAAGATTTTAAAAATGTCCTTCAAAAAAATTCCTTGCAATTATAGAGCCCATGATCTTTAGTGTTTAGCAAGTCACTATCCTCCATTTTTTGGCTCCATTCTAAGGACAATTATATGCAAAGATGTGCCTAGTCATTTTCATTATACACTCTCCAATTGAATGCCTACTTTTTGTCATCCTACACCTCTCCATTCAAAGAAGGGTATATGTCAAAAGTGGCCCTTTTTTTTTAAGTTTTGTTACAATAAATAATAAATGTCTTCATTCAAAGATATGGGTTCATTCAAAGGTGTTCTTTCATTATTGGTACATAAGATCATTTTTATGCCATGTCCCACAAGTGGGACCCACTATTATGGGATCACCCTATAGCTAAACAAAATTTATTATCCACATCTATATCTTTCTTTATTACCCCCACTTTCGATTCTTTTGCTTCAACATGCAACAACAAAATTCAAAAAATAAAATTATTAGAAACCTTAGAATGAGGTAAAGATGATGGATGCCTTTGAATGAAGGCCCTTCGTTCAAATATATGGATTCATTTGAAGGTGTTATTTAATATTTGGCACTAGGGGTAATGTTTGTGTCATGTCCCACAAGTGGGGCACACTATTTTGGAATCACCCCACATGCAAATAAAATTCATTGTCAACATTTATTTATTTCTGCATGATCACTCTCAAATTATTTACTTCAACATGGAACCACTAAATTCAAAAAATAAAATTCTAAGAAACATATATCTTAACCAAACTACTAACACATAATTTAACTAAATACTAATTTTCAAAAATATTAAACAATATGGATTAATTTCTATATGTCACTTGTTATTATAGTTCATCTACTATAATAATTATTTATACTTAAAAAATAATTTAATAATAATGGCATTTAATTTCATCTACTTATAATAATTAATCATAGAAACTTTCAACATTTAACTTTGTTTAGTCCAAACTAAGTATTATAATAATTACTTTTAAAATAATTCACAACAACAATAATCACACTTAACATTGTTTAGATCAATTTGATTTGTAATACTTATTAATATAATTTTATTGTTAAGTGGATTTGGAGTTGTTGGTGAAGTTGAATGACTCACAAAGAGTCCATTACAAATTAAATCTTGTTGATTGTGAGACTCATACATTTTAAAGGGATGATGCCATGATCATTCCCTCGATGACTTTGATGGAATAAATACCCTAAATCCTTAACTCCTAATCCAAAGAGATCTTGTCAATTGTGAGACTCATACATTTTAAAGGACACATGTCATGATCATGCCCTTGATGACTTTGGTGGAATAAATATCCTTAATCCTCAACTCCTAATTCAAAGAGGTCGAGTATCCAAACAACTTTGATTTATATTCTTGATAGCAACAAATTCTAAATACAATTAAAAATATTTTAAATGGATGGGGTTGGGATTATACACTATGTAACTTTGGTAGAATAGATACTCCTCAATCCTTATCTTTTAGTAAAAGAAGATTGATTATTTGTACAACTTTAAATTGTACTCTTAATACCAATTAATTACAAATATCATAAAAAAATATTTTAATGAAATGAGATAAGAATCATACACTAGACGACCTTAACAAAATCAATATCCCTTAATCCTCAACTCTTACACAAAAAATAAATTTATACTTTTAATTACAAACAAAGTAAAAACTATTCTATCTATATTCATTGCAATTGGTGGGCTCATTAATGATGCTATTGTACTTTATGAAATTATAAGAAATTGCCCTTAAATGAAAAGTAAAGAACCTGGTATAGGTCCTATGCTCATTAGCTTTTGATTTAACACCCTGTCCTTTCAATTGAGGAAACAACCATAAAGAATAACTACTTGTTATGGTGTAAACTGAAAGCAAAGTAATAAGAAAAGCAATGAATGTGGTACAGCACATTTCCAACCTCTACTGAAACACAAAACAAACTAGGCGTATCATGGTATGCCATCACATCAGCTCACTACAAAATATTCGCATAAAACATTAATAAGAACTATTGATTCTTCTTTGCTTTTAATAAAACCCTAATTTAGTCTTCTCTCCAGCGACTTTATATCATGCTAAACATGAATTATGATATCGACGTAAGCATGAACTGTTGCAGACGTAAACTCCAGCAAATTACATTTGACTTTACAAGCCTAAAGTTGAGATAGAAAAATATTATACGGAAGAGTTATTTTGCAGAGGAGGAAAAAGAAACAAATGAGTTTGAAATGGCCGAACCAAAATAATAGAGAATGGAATTAATAATTGTCCCTTGATGGATGTCGGTGAAGGCACTGATCATCTTTTGCATGTGCAGGCTGTCGGTGCCGTCGATTCCTCCACACATTAAATGGGCCAACATTACTCCCAATAGGTGGCATTCACAGGCACTGATTGAAAAGCTTTGTGTTTTGTTGAAGAAACCAAACATTACCTACCTATACATTACCTACCTGCACAAGAAAACAAAAGGAAACAAACAAAAACAGATTCATATTTGGAGTATTGATTGACTTTTTTAAGTTAACAGTTAAAAGTTTTGAGAAGTTTTCATGTTACTTTATTTATCTATAATATAATTTTTCATTTTGTTTGATGGATTTATGTATTCAACGTAATTTTTGTATTCTATTGAAGCTATTTGATTTCATTAGTAGAGTAAGAGTCGTATTGGGTATATGGATAATTGATTTTTTTTAGTTAACAATTAATGTTTAAAAGGTTATCATGTTATTTTATTTATCTAGAATGTAGTTATGCATTTTTCATTTTGTTTGGTGTTGGATTTATGCATTCAACGTGGTTTGGTTCTAGTGGATTCTATTGAAGCCATTTGATTTCATTAATAGAGTAAGAGTTATATTGCGTATATGACTAATTGACTTTTTTTAGTTAACAGTTTAAGTTTAAGAGGTTCTCATGTTACTTTAATTATCTAAAATATAGTTATGAGTTTTTTCGTTTCGTTTGGTGTTGGATTTATGCATTCAACATGATTTTGTATCTATTAGATTCTATTGAAGCTATTTGATTTCATTAGTAGAGTAAAAGTATATTGGTCATATGAATAATTAACTTTTTTTATTTAACAATTAAAGTTTAAGAGGTTAATGATATCAAGTTTCCACAATCCATATTGTTGTTTAGTATTGTTTATGGATTTGATTGTGTTAGAGATTTTTACATCAATGTTTTAGATCACACTCTATGATCCATTAGCAGGATGATAAAGAGCGAGAGGAGAAGAATCCAGAAATAATACTAAATAGTTTAAGAGGTTTTCATAACAGTTTAAGAGTTTTTCATGTTACTATATTTGTTTAGAATATAGTTTTGAGTTTGTCATTTCGTTTGGTATTGGGTTTATCCATTCAACATGATTTTGTTTCTAGTGGACTCTATTGAAGCCACTTGATTTTTCTAGTAGGGTGAGAGCCACTTGACACAATTATGAATTATGTGTGAATTATTTATTTGAAATATTAATTGTTCACAATTGTAAAGATATCTAATTTAGTTTATGCTTATAATAATTGTATTATTAATGTTAAAATATATATTATTATTATTATTACAAAAATGATGAAATTAGCATACTTGTGTCATTTCTCATTTAGTTTTATGTACACTTTGATGGGAATGTCTTAATGTAATAACATGTTGACAAGTGAGACACTCTTGTGTTAGACTTGGCTCACAATCCCATACCTAATTTGATAGGAATACCTTAATGCAATTTATTGATAATTGGCACAATCTTTGTATTAGATTTGGCTCACAATCCTATACCTACTTTGATGGGAATGCCTTATCACAATAAAATATCAAAAAGTAACATACTATATTATGTTAGAATTGGTTCACAATCCCATACCTACTATGATGAGAGTGCCTTAATGCAATGCATTAACAAGTGGCACAATTTTTTGTTAGACTTGGCTTGCAATCCTATAACTATTCCAATGGGAATGTCTTAATGCAATAACATATTGACAAGTGGCATATTCTTGTTTTAGACTTCACTTACAATTCCATACCTATTTTGATAGAAAGATCTTAATGTAATAACATATTGACAAGTGGTATACTCTTGTATTAGACTTGGATCATAACCCATACCTATTTTAAAGGGTGTATTTTAATGCAATAACATATTAACAAGTGGCATGCTCTTGTGCTAGACTTGGCTGATAATTCCATATCCATCTTCATTTCACCTTTATTAAATTACTAATCCTCATACATTCACTATCTATTCATCTCTATTTCATCCTAGGTTTGACATTGATTCATACATTTATTTCCTACCTTGAGATCATCACTATATCCTTGTAGTTCATTTTCACGTGCCTCAAGATTAATCTAGGTCAATCTTGAGGAGCACATGAATAATCCTCAAATACCTAAGCTTCAAATTCAAATTAAAACTTTCTTGCCCCTTTCTACTAGTGACATAGTACATGTTTCATGCAAGATGTTTCTATTCTATAGTATTTAAAGACATCCATTGTGCACTTAAACGCATGCACTTAAACGCATGCAATGTATGCTAGAATGCAAAAGGAGAATCAATCAAATCAAGAAGCTCTTCAATAGTGTATCTAGACACCACTTTGATTGATTCAAATATTTAGAAAGCAAAGGTGAGTTGATCTTCTTACACACTTTATATCAAATCAATCCTAAACAATTTCGATCAATTTCACATGTTAGACCAAGTTGTAATAGTGGAGTTAAACTCATAAGTCTTGAGATCAATCCATTACATTTTTTTGATAGCATAAACTATGAGACATTCATCAAATAAAGGTAATTAATTTTTTAAGAGTAGCGAATTGATTCAAATTGATATCAAATACTAATTATTTATCATCAATCCAATAACTAAATACTCGAGTATGTGCAAGATCATGATGGGCCAAAAAGTGGCAATGTGAAAAAAGTTACGTTTTGTATCAACCCAAAAATTTGAAAATCTTGAGTTGACTTTTTTTTGGCTTGTGTGTCAGTACATTGCTCCAAAGCAATGCCCAAGGCAAGAAGTACAAATTGGATATCCGATCCAAATCAGATATTCGATTTGAATCGGCTATGAATACATAACAGTTGCATTTTAAAATCATTTTAGTCATTTTAAACAGTTGAGGGCGCACAGTGAGAGTGACTTTTGGATATTAGATATCCAATTTGAGTCGATATCTGATCTTGAAGGTAATTTTTTGGTATTTTTTTTGTTTTAATCAATTTTTCTATTAGATTTGTATAGTTTTAAGTAGTTTTTTATGGATTTTTATTAAAAAGTAAGGTTTTTTTATTTGATTTTTTTTTAAAACTAGAGTTTATAATGGATTTTGATTAAAAATTAATGTTTTTTATGGATTTTGATAAAAAACTAGAGTTGTTTATGTATTTTTATTAAAAACTGGAGTTTTTTATGGATTTTTGTTAAAAAGTAGGGTTTTTTTTTTAGATTTTTATTAAAAACTAGGGTTTTTTTACAATAATTTCATTTATATTGCGTAATTTCAATTAGATTAATTATTTTTCAACTTTAATCAGGTATTATGGCTGAGGATGAAAATGCACAAATGCCAAACACTCCACCACCTCTGCAACCATCAATTGAAGACTTAATTGGCGAAAAATTGGAGCAATTAAGGGGCATTTGTGATGTTTATAAGACAATCCCTCAATTATCCAAGCTGACAAACACATTGAAGGAAATAATTAAAAATATAGAAACCCTCTCCACCCAACATAATGCCTTTCATTCATGCAGAGAAGACATGAGGGAATATTACTCATGTGGATTGTCTTACAATGATGTGAAACATCTCCAAATAAAAAAAGTCCAAATATCCTCTTTATTCATTAACTCCCGCATCGGTTTGCCAGTTAATGTTAATAAACCAAAACTTTCTAGAAAATGGTGCACGAATAAGGACATTGTAGATAAATTTTGGGATCGTTGGTGTATGGTTTTTGATAAACCACCGAACAACAATTATGATATACCATTTTACTTTATTAAAAAATTATATGCAGAGTTTGTGTTAGGGCATCATGTCAATTAATTTGACATTAAACCCTTCCAAGGCATCGGTGGAGGTATGCCCTAGGATAGACCAACGACATTTAGAGTATTCCTGCACCCATATTTTTCCCCTCCTCCCCTTCCTCCACCACCTCCAGTATATCATCAAGATACTATCAAGGATGCAGCCACACAGACTATTTAGGCTATTCACTCTTTCAGTGGTCTTTGGTTTTGCATGCTTCTACAGTAGCTCAGCCACATTCTGGTGATATTGGTGATGGCTCGAGTGTTGTTGCATCATCCTCCTTAGGTCCACATATTTGTGTGCCACATACTTGCACTATGTGCCACCAAATATGCTTGGGTCCTCTTGTACAACTCGTTGAGCATCCCTTGGACACTTCTAATTATGACCTCCATGATGCAGACATTATAGATCAGACGTAGGGGAGTGGAGCACACCCTACAAAGTCCTCTCTTGCTAGAGAGGGGGACATTTGAATAGTGACATAGGTAAGATTTAAGTTGTAAATTCATAACTTTCATTTGTTTTTAAATGAATATTAATAAGAGATAGTATCAAGTACTAATATTTATTTACATGGTCAATTTAAGAGTTGATGTCTGAGGAGGAGCTCACACAGGTGACTGATAACATCCTTAGAGCCATTTGATTTGGCCTCGACATGCACACAATATATATTTTTGCACTCACTTGTTTACATTTTTTTATCCTATACTTGCTTGTCATTTGAATTGTCATTAATGAAATTATATAATAACTTCTATGTTTATCTTATTTTCCTCTTGTAGGAAATACCTAGTGCGATTGAGGTGTAGCCTTGTCTAGACTATAGAGGCACAAAGTTAGATAAGGGGAAGGTAATTGAACTCAAATTGGATTGAATTAATATTTTTAAGATCTTATATTGATTATACATACATCGACATAGATTGGTAGTTTCATATGTACTTGTCATTTTTATGTACAGGTGGTTATGAGCTATACATCGTTGTTGACAAGTGTCACAACACTTGAAGGAGTAGGTATTGGAACACCTCAAGGAGTAGGTGTTGAAACACCTCAAGGAGGAGGTGTTGAAACCCCTGAAGGAGATAAAGAAAAAGATCAGCCTAAAAAGGTATGTGTTTATTTTATTTTTTGTTTGGTAAATATGTTCCTATTACCAACAATTGTATGCTAACTTGGATCAATTTTATGTTTTTGTTCACATATATATATTGACATTTCAAAAGTTGGTTTGGTTGGTTCTTTGAGAGGGGCACATTCTAGGACTCCTGACCCTTTGAAGAGACGTATATTTCAGGTAATCAAGATTTCAATTTTAGAGTTCAATTAAAATCCAATGTATATTGATTTTGATGTTAATTATTCGATTTTAAATTATATAGTATAACTAATCTTGAAATTGTGGTTTGAATTTTTCTTGTGCAACTACCTTTAGAGCCAAAGAGTGCTTCAAAGAGGCTCCATTTTGATGATCCACTAGTAGTTTAGGATGAGATAGACATTTTGGCATGTAAATTTTGAATAGATATTGAGATGGCATATGCCACATTTTGTAAAACTTTGTTTGAGTTGGCGTTGATGCCATTTTTGTATATGTACATACACTTGATTATTGGATAATTTGATATATAGAAGTTGACAATCAAAATTTAATTTTTTCCTCATGTGCATGATTAAACTCTTTGAAAATGTAATCTTGAGCAATGGTTAAATATCAATGTACAATAGCATAAAAAAGAATGGTTATATTATGTAGTTTATATTCATATCATTGATTACATTGTATTGCACATCTTTCAAACTCAAAGCATTACTTCACATTGCATAACTAACAACTAGATGTTGATAGATGAAAAAATTTCAATTTTACAATATAGTTTTTACAAAGTCAACCTAAGTAATTATGCAATTACTTCACATTGCATAAGTAATAACTAGAAGTAGCTATCAATTGCATTTGTTTGTCATGGAATTTTATGAGACCACATTTCTTGGAGGCATTTTTTTAAATAGTCCACTGCCTTGTCTATCCTACCACATTTTTCATACATGTCTACCAAAGCTTTTTATCAAACAATTCACTAGCTTGTTGCTATGGCTAAAAGCCTAAAACAAGTGCTTTCAAACAAGCTATGGATGCTTGGAAAAATTCTATCAAAGCATAATAGTAAGCAATAGCATAGACAAGGTAATGAAATATTTGAAAAAATGCCTCAAAGAAATGAGGTTCATGGTGATGGAATGCCATGACAATCAAAAGCAGTTTTGATTCTCATGGCATTCCATCACCATGAGACGTCATTTCTTTGAGGTATTTTTTCAAATAGTTCACTGCCTTATTGATTTTCATGGAATTCCATCACCATGAGACCTCATTTCATTGGGGAATTTTTTCAAACAGTTCACTGCCTTGTCTATGCTACCACATTTTTCATACATGTTTATCAAAGCATTCTATCAAACATTTAATTGCCTTGCTACTATGGCTAAAAGCATACAAAAAGTGCTTTAGAAACAAGCTATGGATGCTTGAAAAGAATCTAACAAAGCATAATAGTAAGCAATAATATAGACAAGGCAATGAACTATTTAAAGAAAATGCCTCAAAGAAATGTTGTCTCATGGTGATGGAATGCCATGACAAGAAAATTTCTATAGATTGTCATGGAATTCCATCACCATGAGAACACCTTTTTTTGATGCATTTTTTCAAAGAATTCACTGCCTTGTATATGCTACCACATTTTTCATATGTCTACCAAAGCATTTTACCAAACAGTTCACTACCTTGCTACTATGGCTAAAAGCCTAATATAGGTGCTTTCAAACAAGCTATATGGATGCTTGGAAAATGGTGCAAGATCACCTTGGAAAAAAAGGACTAGTTGATGGTTATTTGATGCAACCAAGGATGGAAAACCACTCACTTTCATAATACAAGGGATTCCTAAACACCTTTCTCAACTTAACTCTTAGATCTCTTTAACAACTCTTGGAAATAATCATCATTCTATACACCCATTTTAGTCCCTTTCAACATAATTCCAACTCACATAGGACTCCTTTGGAACAACTTCCACAAATCATGCAAACTATGTTGCTCAACCTAGCTAAATAGGCCAAATTTCCAAAGCAACCACCCTTGGAACACTTCATAGACCCTAAAACTTGTTGGAGATGCACTCAACATATGACAAAACCTCAAATTTCCCCATTTATCCTCTTGAAATTTCCCTCTAAGACCCTATTCCACAAAACCCTCAAATTACTCAAATTTGGCAAGGGTTTATTAAAAAACCTACTTGCAGACTTCCCCAAACTTTACCACAAACTACAAAACCCTTGAGTAACCATGCAAAAGCTTAAAAGAACAATAAAATTGACTTCCCTCAAACAATTCCCACTTTACCCTCTCTAACCTCAATTTTTCATGCAAAAACATCCCAAATGCCATCTAGGGCATCACCAAAAATCATAATGCTGACCTCCCCTGCACAAGAAACAATGAAAACATTTTTATCTATCCTAACTAAGCCTATCCACTGAGTTATAGCTTCATACAGTGGGTGGAAGGCTTAAAAGTCCATTTTAAATGCACTCAAACCCTTGGAACAAGGCTCACAGACTGACCTCTAGTAAAATGCCTCTTAAATGCACAAAAATGAATGAAATTACTTGAAACAAAGTTTGTGAAGAAGTTAACTCTTCTGCCCACCAGTTTCCATTAAAAAGAAAGCAATAAGCTATGGTCTCATGGCTTTTTCTCGCATGAAAATCAACATTGGAGACTGAAAACTACTTGTAAGGGCATAAATAAATCTTGATCTAAAACTCATATGACCAAACCGACTGTTCCATAATGTCTGTATGGGTACATTTAGGTTAGGTATGGTCCCCTTTCACACGCAAACAGGCCAAAGCAGTCTGAGCTACGTTCAATTGGCGAAATCCCTTCAGAGTCCAAAGTGCTAAAAGACAACAATCTTTGAAGGGATATTTATTAGAAACTCCGATGCTTACAAACTCTCCATCTAAGGATATGGGATTGTGTTGGGACCATCTACAATAAACTCTCTTAGTTTTTGCTATCTCAAAGGCGTTTTCTCATGGTGACGAGTTTTCAATTAAGGGAAAAGTTGTCAGATGCAAGCAATGTAAAGTTGCAAAGTGGTGCAAATTTCATTCTGTAACTTGTACTACCAAAAAAACTATTCCAAAATGTTTGGATGGGTACATTTACGCTAGGGATGGTCCTCTTTTTCACCCAAATACATTGAATCACTCCGAGCTACATTGGACCGGCGATTTCCCTTAAGAGTCCAAAGTGCTAAAAGGCCATACCATCTATTGTATGGTTTGTAGCTCGATAGCATGGCCATGGTAGATAATACTAGGAATTTATAAGGTGAATATGTGGGTTTAAAGAGCTAGAAAGGTTTGTAGTTGAGTTGGTGAGTTACCATGCATGGAAAAAATGAGTGAAATTAGGTGAAAAATGGTGGTTACAACATGCTAATGTCAATGAAACATGGGGGTAAAAAGATTTAAGGCTGGATCAAACTTGTGTAGGTCCTAATAGACATTTTTGATGAGTTTATAGGGTGTTGAAAGGATGGAAACATTGATTTCCTTAAAAACCTCATGAAAGTTGCTAAAAATGAGGGTTTGTTGAAATAGAGCTTTAGAAAGTGTATCTCACCAAAAAAAAATGTGGTTTTGTTATTTTGGTAGGATGTTTAATGCTGCCCCATCAAAATTTCAGGTTTGGGAAGTGTTTAAATATGATTCGCTTTGTAAAATGGGCCTATTTTAGTGAAGTTGCACCCAAGTTTGGGTTTGAGGATCAAATTGGAGTTTGAATCATCTTTAATTGTAATTGTGTTGTTTAAAGTCACCTAGCTCTTGCATCAAAAAACTCTTACCCAATCAACTTAAACATCATGCACACCTAAATACCTTGTTTCCACTTTGCTAGATCAAAGACTCAATTACATTGGAAATGACCTTCACATGACCCTTTTACATATTTTTTTTGGCAAAAGTGGCAAGCCACTATAATTTATTATATATAAATAGGAGATATTACAAAACTTGGTTCAAACAAGCATACTAACATGAAAGAAATAGGTAGAAAACCTCCGATTGTAGCTCGATTAAGTAAAAAAATATCTTACTGAATTGTCCCAATAACAGTAACAAAGCATACACCTGTATGACTATTTCAACCTAGGAGTTTCCAAAATACAGACCCCTTTACATTTTAAACATACCCTTCATACAATGCCAAAAATTTGATCCATATTTCAAAAAAGATCACTAGATATAGATTATACCCATACACAGTTATGACCTTTTTACATTGTTTCACATTTGGAAATTCAAATTTTATAAAAAGTTTCTATTGGAGGCATTTAGGGCACAGTCTTCCACAAGAGTAGCATGTTGGAATTCTAGAGTGACAAGCACCTGTACAAACCATCAAGGTAGTAGTTAAACTGCATACAATAGAAAAGATGCTTAGAATAAAAGGCACTTAGAATAACTAATCTATATTATTGTAATATGTCGCATACCTCTCAGAAAGGATTAGAGTTGTCGATCGTTGTAGCAGGTCCATGATCAATCATGCCAGGAATATCACAACAAATTTCAAATGAGAAATCTATATTGTCACAATAGAAAAGATGCTTAGAATAACAAATCTATATTAATCTAAACAACTTGAATGATGATGAATTGGTAATGCAAACTATAAAAGATGCTTAGAATAGCCAATCTGCATTATTCTAAATGACTTAATTGATGATGAGATGGTAATGCAAACTATAAAATATTCTTTGAATAACCAATCTATATTATTGTAATATGTCGCATACCTCTCCGAAAGGATCAGAGTTGGCTATTGTTGCAATAGGTCCATGATCAATCGTGCCAAAAATATCGCAAAAGCTGTCAAATGATAAATCTATATTGTCACAATAGAAAAGATGCTTAGACTAACAAATCTATATTAATCTAAACAACTTGAATGATGATGAGTTGGTAATGAAAACTATACAAGATTCTTAGAATAACTAATCTATATTATTCTAAATGACCTAATTGATGATGAGATGGTAACGTAAACTATAAAAGATGCTTATAATAACCAATCTATATTATTGCAATATGTGGCATAGCTCTCCGAAAAGATCAGAGCTGGCTCTTGTTGCAACAGGTCCATGATCAATCATGTCAAAAATATCCCAAAAGTTATCAAATGATAAATCTATATTGTCACAATAGAAAAGATGCTTAGACTAACAAATCTATATTAATCTAAAAAACTTGAATGATGATGAATTGGTAATGCAAGCTATAAAAGATGCTTAGAATAACCAATCTATATTATTCTAAATGACCTAATTGATGATGAGATGGTAATGCAAACTATAAAAGATGCTTCGAATAACCAATCTATATTATTGTAATCTGTCGCATACCTCTCTGAAAGGATCAGAGCTGGCTATTATTGCAACAGGTCCATGATCAATCATGCCAAAAATATCACAAAAGTTGTCAAATGATAAATCTATATTGTCACAATAGAAAATATGCTAACAAATCTATATTAATCTAAAAAACCTGAATGATGATGAATTGGTAATGCAAACTATAAAATATGCTTAGAATAGACAATCTATATTATTCTAAATGACCTAATTAATGATGAGATGGTAATGCAAACTATAAAACATGCTTTGAATAACCAATCTATATTATTGTAATTTTTCGCATACCTCTCTGAAAGCATCAAAGCTGGCTATTGTTGCAGCAGGTACATGATCAATCGTGCCAAAAATATCACAAAAGTACATACAAAATATCACTATTAAAGACACCTGCATTGCAATAGTATACAAAATATCAGTATTAAATAAAGAACACTAATGAACTTAAGCATAATGAACCTAAGCATTGTACCTTCCATTCTTGAATATGCTATTCAAGTGTGCTTGAAGGGTCATCTCTTTGCTTAAGAGTATCCAATATTGCTTCATGACTAGCATTACTAAGTGTCCATAGTTTTTTTGTCTTTGGTTTGGCATGATGCTTCAAGAACTTAACATTTTTCGCTATAACAAGGTGTGAATACATGAGAATGGTTTTGTGTTTCTTGTAGTCTTCAAATGCAGGTATGCCATTATTTCTAATCATGTATGTTCACAACCAAATTCCTACAACCACAATTGAACTTGTAGAATACACAAACCCATCATCATCTTCCATTGGTTGTGTTAGCTTGTACTTTACCTACAAACATGGAGCCAACCAATAGTCTGATCTCTCTTCATTCCCCTACATTGCAACAACTACAAAAAACATGTCTTGGTTGTAGTAGATCTGAATGTCAGTCGTAATCAACTGAACTTTCCATTGTGTCATTTGTCATGGATATAGTTTGAGATAAAGGAGTTAGATACTATGGAACCCATGTATCCACCCACTCACTTGACTCGCATTGATCCCACTCACACTAAATACAACTCTGACAAAAAAAGGCCAACTTTTGTGTCCAAATGGTCCATGTGCTTGCATCTGAGCTTCAAAATGAATGCAACTTTGAAGAATATTTGATTGTATGATAATCCAATTTGCCTCCCACTGTACCCTCCTCAACCAACCAAAAGAATTTTCACACTATTGAATCAAGTGTCCCTCCCTATGACAATGTTGAACTACACCAATCAACAATAGAACATGCATCACTAAATTTTGCTCTTGAAATCTTCAATTTCTCTTTAACTAGAGCTCTCTTTACACATGCACCTACTCCATCATGATCCCCTTTCCCATGCCTAGCTTCAAAATATCTACAAATATGAGGTACACCCCTCTCTACATGCATTCTACTCAACCAATAAAACATACAAGCATTCTTGAATTGACCTGTGCAGTTATCTGACCAAATGAGATGTTGGCCCAATGCTATATCATGCTCCTGCAAGTCTCGAAACAATGTTGGACATGCTCATATGAGTGAGATCTATCATCACTCATATAAAAATGATACTCTTTGATTATCTTTCGATCTTCCTCTATACTATCAGGTGCATGTCTAAATGTTATTTGGACAAAATAAGCAATTTGAATGGAATTTTAATACTAAGATTGTACCTCATTTTATGGTTGCAATGTGTAGTTTTCTGCAAAATCAGCCACTGATATAATAGTGCCAAATGGAAAAGAGTCCTTACACATCCTGAATTTTTGATCCAACCACTAAGACCTATGACTATGCCTTGCATACTTGTAGAAAATATTGTCCTTAAAATCTGAATTAAGATCAACAACACTGCATTCTTTTGTAACCAACTCGCATCTAGAACCTTCACCTCCACTTTAGAAATTATATTTGACTATCTCAGATCTCTTTTTCTCAACAAGCTTCTTTCTAAATTCATGTTTGGAACCCTCATGAAAACATTAAACAAAATTTGACAAGCCACCACATTGTGAGTACTTTGCATTTAAACAATCGTTTCTATAGAAAAAACAACCATCATCTCTAGAACATAAAAATGGATCTAGCAAGTCCCTTGATGATTTCAGAAGATGCATTGCACCACACTCCTACAACATTTCATTAGTATGCAACTAGAACAAATATAGCATAATAGTTCATGGTACATTGAAAACTCCACATGGTATTTGCAACAAAAAGTATTACGAATCTTAAGAGGCACACAATAAAATGTCTTCAAACCTTCAAAAGTCCTTTGCGAGATTTCCATATTTGGATGTGTTTCAATAAAAAAAATTGAACAAAATTGTTTGGCTTGATTCCAAGAAATGTTTAGGATGCGGTGTACAATCTCGATTGCCAATTCTTAACTTTAAAACATCATTTGCATTGGGTCATAATCTAGAGTTATCATGCCAAAATTGTTGAATTACCTGCTTTACATTATCGGTTAGCTTCTTATCAACACATGGAAGCCTCCTGACAAAAGCTGGTGCAGGAGCACCTGTTTGATCACATGCCTCCATGAGGCCATATTGAGTCATTTCTTCCATTTTGATGTCTTGATGTTGTAATAAGGCCCAAGAGGCCACATTGGTTATGTTATAGGTCCTAGGATGTTCTTCATTTTCTCATATATTGTAAAATTTGGAAGTTTTCAAATCATGTCATATTGCAAAATGCAATGTATGGTAGTTGAAAAGTGCAAAATTTAAGTAATTTACAAATCAAGTGATTAGAAGTAAGTTAGAATCATTTGTGTTCAGTTTATTTGAGTTATTTTTGGATTTAAAAGCATAAATAAGCCTCTCATAGGTCGAGGCAAAGGGGAGGAGGAGATATTTTAGAAGTTTTGTAATGAAAAAACCCTCCATTTTACTGTGTTTTCTAAGAAAATCTGAGTTGCAGAGTATTGTATGGCCTCATACATCTATGAAATCATGGGTAAGTCATTTAAATTTGTGCATATATGTTTCTAAAACATTCTCCTTTTTGTCTCACTCAATTTCATACAAATTTGAGTAAGTTATGGTAGTTTTATGGATTGCAACTTTCCAAATTTCTCTGTAACAGTCATGTTGCAGCAAATAGTACAAGCAGGTACGGAATCCAAATGAACTAAATATTATATGGTTGGATATGGGAATGAGTTAGATTTATTTTGGCATTGGTTTGAGGTCATTTCATTGAATATTAAGAAAGTTATGCTCATTTTGGTAAAAACAGTCAAGTTCAGATTTTGACAGGCAACAAGCAATTAAAATTCACTATCATTTGATTTCTTACATAAAATCTTGTAAAAATTGGTGTGAAGGTCTGTTTAAAGGTTATAAATTATTTCTCATTGGTTTCTTTGATTTTGGAGAAGATTTGGATGAATTTTGAAGAAGCCCTAGGTTGTTCCAGTGTGTTTTTAGTGAAATAATGTATGAAATTGGTGGTTTAAGATAGTGTTTTGTTGAAATAACCTGAAATATGGATGGATGAAGGTCTATATTTCATATACAGGCATATATAAACATTTTTGGAGTAGTGGTTAATATTTTTAAGGTTTTCAAAGTTGTTTTCTATCAAACCCTCATTCTTTTTGCATTGTTAAAGCCTAAGAACAAGGGTTATATTGTTGGGTGCCTATTTGGGCCTTTAAGCCCCTAAGTGTTGGTGAATCATAATTTTTTAAACATGTTAAAATAATTTTTGAGGTAATATATAGTTTTGGATTTTATTCTTTGGTGGTCCCTTTGTAATTTTGGGCTAATTTGATGCATTTTCCAACAGGTAGGCTATTGGTTCACACATATTTTACAAAACAAGTGTATCTTATTTTTGGATATGTTAAAATTGGCCAAAATGGGTTGCTAAAAAGTTACTGGTCCAGGTCTGGAAGGATATCAATAAGAAGTTACACCTAATTGAGGTTTTGGAATCCTACTTGAAATTTGATGCCTAGATTGCTAGAATGAGCAATATTGTGTAAACAATGATTTTCTTGATGGATTTTTTTTTTAAAATGTTTAAATTATGTTATTAAACATGTATCAATTCTTGGGAGAAGTTTAGAAGGCTAACTTGATGATTTGATGTGTTTGAGCAATGTGGAATTATGGTGTTATTAGTGATTGGATGATTGAGTTGAATTGTGAATCCCTTGACTCTGCGTCAAAATCCCATGTATCATTTTGAAGAGGATCATCTATTTTTTGTCTTCTTGCAAGTTCTCTATCCAAATTTTATGATTTATTTCAAAACCAATACAAGTTTGTCTGATAAAGCGAGTCTTTTTCAATTGATGGCTTATTAGGGCAGTTGTAATGACTCTCTAAGCAGCTCTCTTATCTTTCTCCTTGTTATTTTTTCCAATATATATGAGAGCATTAAAAATATTTTTGACAATAATAGAATTTTTTGCGGTCTTCTTGTTCACACAAATCTTCAATTTGGCTAGCAAAAGTCTCATCTTTTGCATCTTTAACAATTGTACAAAACATTGGCATTGCTCGGTCAATGTCTTATCACTAAAATATTGGTTGAAAAGTCTTGTAGCCCACAAATGAACAGTTCGTGTTGACCTCTTGCCTTCAAAATTGTTTATAGTGTTCTCATAAATTTCAAGTAACCATTTACAAGTTCTTGAAGGTCTTGAATTTGGAATATGTCTTTCTTCCACACAAGGTTCTTCATTTCTCATGTAATCTCGTGAAACATAATTTACACTTGGTTCAATATTATGTTCAACATCTTCAATTCCAACATTTTCACCTTGAAAATTTTCAATATCAATCCGAATAATTTCATTCCCAATTTCAATATCATGTTCAACATCTTCAATTTCAACATTTTCACCTTGAACATTTTCATTGTCAATTTCAATATTTTCATTCCCAATTTGAATATCATGTTTAATATCTTCAATTCCAACATTTTCACCTTGAACATTTTCATTCCAAATTTCAATATCATGTTCAACATTTTCACTTTGAACATATTCAATTTCCTCTTCACTTGAAAGACCATAGGGCTCAGGTTCACCAATATTTAACAAACCTTGTCTTCTCTTCCTATGACCTTCTTTATATTTTTTTCTATATGCTTCAATTTGTTCTTTTGTAGGCTTTCTCTTATGTTTTTTCTTCCGACGGCTGTTGCACCCCATTATACCTCATAAAAGATGGTAAAAAATCATTTCTTATGACAAATTTGAGTAGAAGATGCTCCAAAAAGTTGATCTTTGTCTCTTCATGTTTGAAACCGTGCGTTTTTCACTTGTAAAGCCTGCAAATAGAATGCAGGGTTTGTTGGAATGCACAAAACGGCCCACAAACCCGATATTTGATTTGAAAAACATTTTAAAATGTTTTTTAATAGTAGGATTTTAGTGCTACAAATCAGATATCCGATTTGTGCACACATAGACCTAAGGGTTAATGGTAGAGGGTTTAAGGGTTAAGGGTTTAGGGTAGAGGGTAGAGGTTTTAAGGGTTAAGGGTTTAGGGTTAAGGGTCTCAGATATATTGTTTACGATAGAGGTTTATAAGGGTTTAGGGTTTAAGGGTTAAGGGTTTAGGGTTAAGGGATTAGGGTTAAGGGTATAGGAGAGAGAGATAGATGGAGTGAGTGAGTGACTGAGTGAGTGACTGAGTGACCTAAGAGAGGGAGAGGGGGTACGAGGGAGAGAATTGAGAGAGAGAGAGAGTAGAGGGTAGAGGGTTTAAGGGTTTAGGGTTTAGGGTTTAGGGTTTAGGGTTAAGGGTAGATGAAGAGAGAGAGAGAGGGTAGAGGGTTTAAGGTTTAGGGTATAGGGTTTAGGGTAGAGGGTTATAAGGGTTTAGGGTTTAAGGGTTAAGGGTAGAGAGGGAGAGAGAGAGGGTAGATGGTTAAGGGTTTAGGTTTTAAGGGTTTAGGGTTTGAGGGTTTAGGGTAGAGGGTAGAGGGTTGAAGGTTTAAGGGTTTAGGGTTTAGGGTTTAGGGTTTATGGTTTAGGGTTTAGGTTAGAGGGTTATAAGGGTTTAGGGTTTAAGGGTTAAGGGTAGAGGGTTTAAGGGTTTAGGTTATAGGATTTAGGGTAGAGGGTTATAAGGGTTAAGGGTTTAGGGTTAAGGGTATAGGGGAAAGATATATATGGAGTGAGTGAGTGAGAGAGAGACCTGAGAGAGGGAGAGGGAGTACGAGGGAGAGACTTGAGAGAGAGAGAGAGTAGAGGGTAGAGTTGAGGGGTTTAGGGTTTAGGGTTTAGGGTTAAGGGTAGAGGGAGAGAGAGAGAGAGAGGGGGGGGGTAGAGGGTTAAGGGTAGATGGTTTAATGGTTTAGGGTTTAGGGTTTAAGGGTTAAAGGTAGAGGGGATAGAGAGAGACCTAAGAGAGGGAGAGGGGCTAGGAGGGAGAGACTTGAGAGAGAGAGTAGAGGGTAGAGGGTTTAGGGTTTAGGGTTTAGGGTTTAGGGTTAAGGGTAGAGGGGAGAGAGATAAAGGGAGTCAATGAAAGAGAGGGAGGGAGATAAGGAAGGGAGGGTTAATGGTAGAGGGTAGAGGGTTTAAGGGTTAAGGGTTTAGGGTATAGGGTTTAGGGTAGAGGGTTATAAGGTTTTAGGGTTTAAGGGTTAAGGGTATAGGGGAGAGAGATAGATGGAGTGAATGAGTGAGAGAGAGACCTGAGAGAGGGAGAAGGGGTATGAGGGAGAGACTTGAGAGAGAGAGATTAGAGGGTAGATGGTTTAAGGGTTAAGGGTTTAGGGTTTAGGGTTTAGGGTTTAGGGTAGAGGGGAGAGAGATAGAGGGAGTGAGTGAGAGATAGATAGAGAGACTTGAGAGAGACTTGAGAGATGGAGGAAGTCAATGAAAGAGAGGGATATAGGGAGTGGGAGAGAGATAAGGAAGGGAGGGTTGTTGGTAGAGGGTAGAGGGTTTAAGGGTTAAGGGTTTAGGGTTAAGGGTTTAGGGTAGAGGATTATAAGGGTTTAGGGTTTAAGGGTTAAGGGTATATGGGAGAGAGATTGATGGAGTGAGTGACTGAGAGAGAGACCAGAGAGAGGGAGAGGGGGTATGAGGGAGAGAGAGAGAGAGACCTAAGAGAGGGAGAGGGGATAGAAGGGGCATACTTGAGATAGAAAGAGTAGACAGTAGAGGGTTTAAGGATTAAGGGTTTAGGGTTTAGGTTTAAGGGTTATAGAGGGGAGAGAAATAGAGGGATTCAGTGAAAGTGAGGGAGGGAGGGAGTGGGAGAGAGATAGACAGATTGAATGAGAGAGAGAGATACCTAAGAGAAGGAGAGGGGGTACAAGGGAGAGACTTGAGAGAGGGAGAGAGAGTGGGAGAGAGATATAGGGTACAAGGTTTAAGAGTTAAGGTTAGAGGGAGAGATATAGAGGGAGTGAGAGAGAGAGAGAGAGAGAGTAGAGGGTAGAGGTTTTAAGGGTTAATGGCTTAGGTTTTAGGATTAAGGTTAGAGGGGAGAGAGATAGAGGGATTTAGTGAAAGAGGGGGAGGGAGGGAGTGGGAGAGAGATAGAGGGTAGAGGGGGGAGAGATAGGAGTGATTGAGTGAGAGAATTGAGAGAGAGAGAGAGAGAGATAGAGTAGAGGGTAGAGGGTTTAAGGACCTTAAGGGTTTAGATTTTAGGGTTAAGGGTAGAGGGGGGAGAGATAGATAGAGTAAATGAGAGAGACAGATAGAGACTTGAGAGAAGGAGAGGGGGTACGAGGGAGATACTTGAGAGAGAGAGAGAGAGAAGTGGGAGAGATGTAGAGTACAGGGGTTTAAGGAGGTTAAGGGTGAGAGGGAGGAATATAGAGAGGGTGAGGTGGGAGAGAGAGACAGAGAGGGAGAGGGAGGGATAGACTTGAGAGAGAGAGTGGAGGGTAGAGGGTTTAAGGGTTAAGGGTTAAGGGGAGAGGGGAGAGAGATAGAGGGAGTCAGCGAAAGAGGTGGAGGGAGGGAGTGGGAGAGAGATTGAGGGTAGATGGTAGAGGGGGGAGAGATAGGAGTGATTGAGTGAGAGACTTGAGATAGACAGAGAGAGTAGAGGGTAGAGGGTTTAAGGGTTAAGGGTTACAGAGGGGAGAGAGATAGAGGGAGTGACTCTGAGAGAGAGATAGAGGCAGTGACTTTGAGAGGGTAGAGGGTTAAGGGTAGAGGGTAGAGGGTTTAAGGGTTTAAGGTAGAGGGGAAAGAGATAGATGGAGTGACTCTAAAAGAGAGACCTGAGAGATGATGAAGGGGTAGAATGGAGAGACTTGAGAGAGATAGGGAGTGGGATAGTGATAGAGGGTATATAGATATCTAGGGTATATAGGGTTAATGGTAGAGGGTAGGAGGTTTAATGGTTTAAGGTTTAAGGGTAAGAGTTTAGGGTTAAGGGTAGAGGGAAAGATATAGAGGGAGTGAGAGAGAGAGAGAGACCCAAGAGAGGGAGAGAGAGAGAGGGTTAAGGGTTAAGGGTAGAGGGGAAAGAGATAGAGGGAGTGACTCTGAGAGAGAGACTTGAGAGAGGGGGAGGGAGTAGGAGGGAGACTTGGAACAAAGAGGGTGTGGGAGAGAGATAGAGGATATATATGGTTAATGGTAAAGGGTAGAGGGTTTAAGGGTTTAGGGTTTAAAGGTTAAGGGTTTAGGGTTTAGGGTTAAGGGTAGAGGGAGAGATATAGAGGGAGTGAGTGAGTGAGTGAGTGAGACCTGAGAGAGGGAGAGGGGATTAGGAGAGAGAGACTTGAGAGAGAGAGAGAGAGAGAGTAGAGGGTAGAGGGTTGAAGGGTTAAGGTTTTAGGGTTTAGGGTTATGGGTAGAGGGGAGAGAGATAGAGGGAGTCAGTGAAAGAGAGGGAGGGAGTGGGAGAGAGATAGAGGGGAGAGGGGAGAGAGAGAGAGAGGGGAAGAGATAATATTTAAATATTTTATATATTAGTAATATATATATATATTTAAATATTTATACATTAACTAAAATATTGAAATAATATTTAAATATTATACATAATAATATAATATATTATTTATTAAATACATAATCCGGTAAGAGATTATCATAAATTGTATATTATATATTATTGTACATTATAAACTATATTATATATTATATATTAAATTATAAACTTTATTGCATTTTTTAAATCATATATTATAAATTGTATAGCATTTTTTAAACTCATATCTAAAACATATCAAATATCGGATTCAAATCGGATATCCAATTTGAATCCAATTTTTCAATATGTTTGACACAAAATTTAATGCCTAGGGATTAGCCTCAAGTTTGCTTTGAAATTTGGTTTGGACTTGCCAATCCTAAGAAGTCAACAAAAAAAATGTGTTTAACAACTTACCTTGCTTTTCCATTCCAGACTTCGCCCATGTGGCTGATGACTTTTTTTTAACCCTAAATTGATGAAACAAAAAGGGTTTGTAAAGGAGTTTCTCATCTTTCCACCAATACAAAATATACTTTACTTTTAATCTAATAAATAATTATTATTCATTTTCTATTATAATTACGACTAAAGTCCTGATTGATAACCTGATTGAAAAACATCTATAACTTTCAAACAGTATCACATTTTTTGAATCCAAGACATGTGTCACATTCTATGCTTCACATATTATAGGATTAAAAAAAATGAATTTCATGAAGTTTTGACCAAGTTAAGGTGGTCAGAGATTTGAGTTTTTATATTTTTTAAAAGTTGTAATAAAAAATTCATAATTAATTATTTACTTGGAAAAAAACTACAAAAAAATATGTATCACATCTGAACATGAGTCCTCTACTTATATCTAAAATCTTATAAAAAATCATTATCATTTTACTATGGTTAGGGTGGTTAGATAGACACCTACTTTTTTTTTTCCCCTAAAATTTAAGTACTATTCCATTGAAATTTCAATTTTTCACCAAATAGATTTAGAAAAAAAAAAACCTATTAGTTTAGAAACCACATTCAATTTTTCACAGATTCTATTCTTACATATTTTTGAAATAATATAAATAACTTATTCATATTTTTACGTCAAGTTGCCTAGCTCTGATTTTTTTGAATTTTCATTGCCACTTAAGGGTCTAATTTTTCCATGATGATCCTGAAGATACCTACTCCTAATTTATTCATTTAATTTCCATACATTTATTTCAATTTTCTATTCTAACTCTATTATCTAGATTGACTATTTACTAATTAATTACATTGATATAAATAAACTAATAATAATTTAGATAAACCAATTTATTTTCCTTACAGTTTATTATTTGAGTCACTTGGACTCATTCTTAAACAATTGTTTAGGGTTTAATTAATTTTCAATAATGGAAACACTCTTCTTCTATAAGTGTCTATGGAGGTAGATTAAAGGGGCTCTCCTATCGTGAGCTTGTTTAAAATAAAGGTAAATAAATAAAAGAGGTTTTAATTGTAGCATTCCTTTAAAGTTAACATATTATTAGATGTTTTGTAATAAGTTAATGATTAAAATTAAAATAAGCAATTAGTTTATGTTTAAAATTATATTTGACAACAATCTATTAAAAATATTAGTAAATATTAATTGTTATGATTATTATATTACAAATTTATGTTATGGTTGTTTTCTAGGATTTTAATTGAGATAATCATCAATTTATTCAAATTTACATTAAAAAAAATAAATATCTAGAAAATATTATCAAATTATATATGTGATAACTTATTATGAAATGTATAAATACTAGATAATAATCATTAGTATAATATTTATAATATATATAATTAATAAAGGATGTTAACATGAATAAAAATTTCTATTAATTTTAAAAAATAAAAAGTAGGTTGAAATAAATGTTTTAGACACTTGTTAGTGATAGCGAATAAGATACAATAAGTAGTTTAATATTTAAATGGTGATATGTCTTTTCATGAAACATACCATCATGATGTTCATAATATATATTTGAGATACTTTTTATTATCGTATTGTATTGTAAAAAAGAATTATTGATTTTTTTATGTAGACATAAATTGTACATAACTCAACATTTTTATGGATGGAACGCTTGAGTAAATGTAATAAAATAACTTACCTAAGAAAACTTAAATATAAAGATGCAATTAAATAATTGCACCAACAATAATCTTTGAAATAAATGATATTTTAATTATTTTCATTGAAAAATTATATGTTTTACTTTATCAACAATAAATAAAATAAATATGTAAAAGATAAAAATTAATTAATTAAAAAATATCAATAATAATAACTTATTAAAATTATATGTTTTGACTTCGTGAATAAAGTAGAATCTATTAGCACCTTCATCTCAATAGAAAGAAAAATAATAATATTTAGTTGATAGACTATATATAGTGTGAGATTTGAGCCTAAAACAAGTCTCGCGCCTATAAACCACTGTCGAGTCATTGGAAAACAAGTTTTAGTTGTCATTTAATGGTAAAACAACTGCCATTTAATGGTAAAAGGCTCAAAAATATCAAGTAAAATCCTTCTAAATCTCACTTATCACATAAAAATCTAATATTGATTTGACAGCTAGATGAGAACATTCTATTTCTATTTGTAATAGATTTTTCAATTTGATGAAGCTTTTTAATTTATTTGTATTTCTTTATGTTTTAAATCTATATGCAAATATTTCATAATCATATAATACTTAATTTTTTAAGAAAAAATCTAGATTTGTTTAAGTTTATTTCATTCTATTATTTAGCACTTATTATTAATTGTTTAATCTAGCCACATACAACTAGAATTTGCAACATATCCATGCACTAACACATACTCATAACAAATTAACATACATATAATTTTCTATTGATGTAATCCTTGAATCTCTTTTTGTTACATGGGCTAGTTTCTTAATGCAATTAAACTATCATATTTAAAAGTTAAAAATTAGTCAAAAGAAAATCTAAAGACACAAAAAGTTCTATTTACAAAGGAAAATTAATTCTAAGTTTGAAACAATATATTCAACACTATAACCACTCTACTAAACTAAACAAAAACAATAAGAATATATAAAGTGATCTATTTAATTAAAAAAATAGAGGCACATTCTTTATGGCTTTAAGTAAATTTTAATTTATTTATGATTTTTTATGGGGTAAATATTTTGATTTAAATTAGAAAACAAATTCATGCGTAATATTATTTAGATTGAATTGTATCATATTATTATCAATTTGTAGAGTGAACTTATTTTGTCTAAAATCAATGCTAGAATTTAAAATAGTTTATCTACAATTTTTCAATATTGTTGATATTTTTTTCATATATTAATGTAGACATGATTAGAGGGTCTAATAAAGAATTATCCAATCATGCAATCAAATGAATAAACACACAAAAAAACTTGATGAAAAAAAAAAACATTTTCTTTGTTCATTCATTGTCACAGTGAAATTACAATCTATTGCAATGGGCTTCCAACATGCTAGTCTTAGCCATTTGATTACAAATGAATAAATTATATAAGTTAAATGATATTGTATTTGTAATGTCAATACTAAGCTATCTTCCACTGTCATTATTGAATTCTAATATTATCTATGGATTCTTATATATAAATTATATCCTTAGTAATGACCCTAATCAACCACAATGTGGTACAAAATATGATTCTTTATGAAACACTTCATTGAACAAATGCATAAAAGAAACTTATAGACTAAATGTGGTAATGATGGATCAATGAATCTTCATTTGGTCCATACCATAAGCTCTCTTAGGACCATTGAACATGTAAATGTGTTCCTTTTCCATTACATGTTTCAATAAGTTGCTACAAACTATGAACAAAAAAATTGAGTGTTGACCTATTATGCTTGATAGTAGGTCCAAGACTAAATTAGACATTTTCAGTGATTGGAAACTCCTAGAAATCAAATACAACATTGTAGTATCAAAGTGTAGAGTATTATTAAAACCAAATGGTAAAATTTTCAAATATAGTTAATGTGACCAATAGGATTTATGATGACTAGATAAAGACTAGAATGCAACTATAAACCTTCAACAAAGTAAATAAATTAAAATAGTTTCTCTTACAACCTAGGTAATTTTAAAAGTAAGTTGCTTACTTTATAGTGGCTAGAGGGAAACCGATGTGATCTATCTCAACCTTAGAAATCCATTTTGAATCTTCTTTAGATATTAATTTTCATTTCTGCAACTAGTCCTCATATTATATATTCCTCGCACTTCCAATTCTATTGTCCAAAACCTCATCAATCTCTTTTTTTGGTTGTTACAATATCTAACTCCTCAACATTTCAATTAAATCATTACTATTGATTGTCCTTCATGATACTAATATAAATCTATAGCATTGAATATTGGTGATATTCCTGAATCTCCTAGTAAGTCCACCTAATATACATTTCTTACATTAATTTTTTTGACAATTCTACAACAATCCTTGTAAGACCATGCAATCTCACTATTTCTCTAAAAAAAATATTAGTTAAATGTATTACATAATTATTATTTTATACATGGAATGAAATTTGACATACAAAAAAGACCTATCAAAAGATAAAAATATTGAATCATGTGATATCAATGTTATTATTAATCCCAATACAAAATCCATAATAATATTCTTCCAAGGTCCTTGAATACTAGTGGAGGATTAAACCTAACATTTTGACTAGTTCCATTTCTAACTTGGTAAATTTTGCAACTTTAAAAAAATTATCACATCCTTATATTTTTATGGCCAAAATAGTTCTCACTCACTAATGCCACAATCTTATCTACTCCAAAATTACCCACTATACCACTACTATGATTCTCCTTGTTCAAACTCTCCCTCATTAAGCTTAGATAAGAATATATACACAATTGATTACCTTTTAACAAAATATCATTCTAAATAAAATAATCAAGTTGTGACTTAAACCTATATTCCCTTAAAATTTCTTTGCATGTTCTCCGTGCTTCTATAAAATCTTGATATCATCTCTATAAAAATGTTGCAACTCTTAAAACTCAACTACCTTTATCCACATCTCTATTAATTAATTATATCTCCTACTCAATTAAAATACAACCTTGTTTTAATTTTCCACTTCTATGCTTCAACACAAAAGTATAACTTTGTATAAAATCAAGCCATTTAATGCATCTCTAGTTCAACTTACCTTGATTGTTCAAATATTGAACTACTTGATTATCAATATACAAAAAACATAATTTGACAAAAAATGATGTCTTCACTTCTTCAATAATTGAATTATGGAATAAAATTATTGATCATAAAATAAATATATCTTCCTTGTATCATTAAAATTCTCAATAAAATAAATTATTGGTCTACCATCTTGGGTCAATATTGCTCCTATTGAACTTCCACTTACATCATATTCAATCTAAAATACCTTGTTAAAATTCAATAATATTGACACTAATTGCTCTATCACATTCTTTAGTGGCTCCTAATATCCATCTAAACTTCTTTCTATCTCCCCCCATTTTCTTAGTTACTGGTCCACAAATACCACTAAAATTCTTGAATGATTTTTCTATAGAAACTTACCAAACCATGAAAAGATATTAAACATTTATTATCATAGGTCACTTAAAAAATACACTTTTATCCAAATCCATCTTCAATCCTTAAGATGAGACTAAAACTACTAAGTATAGTAATATTATATGATCTATGTGCTCATCCTTAATCTTATTGAAAATAAAAATATCATCCAACTAAACAATAAAAAACCTACCCACAAATTGCTTCAAGATATCATTCATCAACATCATAAATATAATCAATTTATTAATAAACACAAATGGGATAACCAATGATTTATACAACCCTTCATTCTTCTTAAATTCATATCCTTCTTTAATTTTTATCTAATGATAATAAATTTCTTTAAATCAATCTTGGTAAGATACTTTGCTCCACTCAAATAATCTATTATTCCATCCATCATTTGCAATGGTAAATTATACATGATTTTAATCTTATTGATTACTCTAGATTATGTGCACATCATCCATTTACCAAACTTGTTGGTGCTAGTAAAATAATTACTACAATGGATTCAAACTATCTCTAATCATTCCCTTCTTTAACAACTCTTGTACTTGTCGATTCAGTTCTTCATTTTATATGAGTGTCATCTTATTTGTTATCTTATTTGGTAAATTTGTCATTAGGATTATATTTATTTGATGATGGATACTCTCATCGATCATAATCCATCTGGGTAAGTACAAAAATATGGGGGACCAAAAAGTGGCCACACCACTTTTTGATCCCATACATGATATAATTCAAATATGTTATAACATGCTCATGTTATGGCTTGATAGTAACACAATATAGGGTCAATAACTACCAAGATATAACATGAGAACACTATAATGTGAGCATGTTTTAATGTAAGTTCTTTATAATGCAAGCATGCTATAACACTAATTAATTATCCTTCGCCCATTCCATACATGCTAAGTGATGACACTTAGGAAATTTAGTTGGGGGAAGGCTATTCAAGGCCATAGTCCTTAGTTTTTATTTATCTTTCTATCATATCATTTTCTACCATTATCAAGAAATCAAAGAGTGAGAAAGAGTAAGAAAGGTGTTCAATAGCAGAATTGAGTAATACAACATATAACATAGAAAATAAGCAATATAATTGGGTGATATAGAAAAAAAAAGCATAGAATAATAGAGCCAAAAAGAGGCGACTTAAGTGGAGATACTAAAATGGGGGGTGACATAGTGAGGAGGGAACAAATAGTCCATAATTTTCTACTGGAATGCAGACAATGCCTGCCTATCTTCCAGTAGGCTAGCTGACTAGACTAACTTTTGAGACACGGAATTCAACGAAGCTATGACCTAGAAATTTTCTAGTACCCTGCAAAATTATGAGGCAATTGTTAGGGGTTTGAGATTAGATGCATTAGAATCTATTGTATCCAAAGTTTTAGGACTTCCAAGGGTGGGAGAAGAGTTTCAAGTAAGAGAAAATACCATCACAACTAGGAATAAATTCTCCTTGCTAAGGGAAACCTTGGACTCTTCTTCACAAGGTACCAAAATTTTATCCTTACCCTAGCTTTGGGCCTCTTTAACCACTTATATTGTTAGGTACTTAACATGTGATGGAATACAATCACTATTATACATAGTTCATTTTAAATTGCTTAGTCACTTACGCCATGGGAGGCATGCAAATGTTCCAAATTTCCTTATTAATTTGTTGAAAATAATTTCCTCATAGTATAAAAGAAAAAGGAATCAACCAACACCGTCACATTTTTGTCTAGTCATTTATTGTTGAAAATGATCCTTAGGGTTCAATTTTCTAATGTGTCTTGGGAGGATTTCCTGAATTACAATAATATCAGAAACATCGTTCAATTACCTAATGAAGAAAAGAGGGGTCAGGAACATGAAGTAGAAGAACCTATCATGGTTACTATTGAGGGGGAAATGCTCTCTAGTTCCCCTATTGCAACACCTACCCACAACACACAGGAACTCATGAGAGAAAGGTATACAAGAAACTCAACTTGCAATCTCTATTGAATAGCCTATAGTTGAAGACAATCTAGAAACCCCAACTTCCAGTAAGAGGCCACCAAAAGAAAATAAAAGAAAGAGTAGGGAATCTACCTCTGCACCTGCAAACGGGTAGAGAAAGCCCACATAATCTAGGAGGCAATCAGATTGTCTAAGGAAGGGGCTCATGAGATGAACAAACAAAAATAAAAAAGAAGATTTCATAATGATAGAAACAAACACAAACTCAGAGGGTAATGCCCTTGGTGATGAATTAAAAACACCAATTGTACAACCTTTGTATTTTACCAGCACTTTTGACTCTAATTCATAAAAAATTTGTTGCCAAAAAGATGAGAAGAAGATCTCTAAAGAGCCCTATCTTAGAAGGGTTTGAGTATATAGAAGAGGTAGGAGAAGAAAAAAAATGGAGAAAGAAGAGGATTTTTTCTTGGAAGAAATGAATATGTAAGTAAATAACTATAAGAATCCTTGTAGAGAATCGAAAAATTAGAAGACTTATTGATAACATATCAGTAGAATTATAGTGAGAGGGATGCAAGAATCAAGGAGTTGGAAGAAAGACTCCATAAATTTGAGCATGGGTCAAAACTAGAAATATTGGCACAATTTTCCATGGTTGAGATAGATGGAAAATATCCATTTTCAAAGAACTCAATTGGACCAATAAAGACCCCCACTTGATCAATTGTCGTGTCATTAGGTATTGCATTGTTGAAGAGAACATAAGAATTATCCCACAAATAAAAGGAATGGGAAAAGGGAGAAAGTTGAAATGATATCTAATCATACTAGGGAATTTGAGAAGCAATAACCAAAGGTGGAGAAATTGAAAGTAAGAATTGAGGAACTGGAAGATAAAATAGTACAACTCATGAAATGTAGACCACCTACTAGGATTTATGCCTTGTTTTTGTAGGAAATTTTTTTATGTTTTGAGTTTAGTCAGATGATTAGTGACCTACCTGTTGCCATGAATAGGAATTTTTTGTTCTTACACTTTCTAGAACTCCACACCTGAAATGCAAGATCAATTGTGTGAGTTTTATTTACACAAATTTGTTCTTTCAAATGAAACTACATGGGACCCACTAATATTTGTAGGGGATCTCTAATTAAGGGCCTTTGCCTCTAATGTTATAAATCAGAACAAAAGGGGAAAAATTATATAGGAATATCATGAGAAAGAGAGATCTATCCCCTTATAGCTAAGAAAGGGGTTAGTGGACCCAAATGTAGCGATAGATCAATGGTTAAATATCTTACAACATAGGGGATTTAGAACAAAGATAATGGAATATAGAGAACAAGATTATAAAACAATGAGGGAACTAGTTGTAGAATGCATAATCAAAGAGACACTCAACTTTTCTCAAGGCATATGGGGGAGCTTACACCAAAACTGGAGAGGAACCCCATTCCATTTACAACTATGTGGTAGCAATTTGTAGGTCAAATAAATAGTTATAGTTCTTTAGTAGTTAACATTTATATTCTCGAGTGTTAGGTACCTGTAGCATAAGGTAATAGTTTATATTTATTTCCCCTATTTTATGAATTAGTATTTCATTTTATTTTCCAGCTTTTGTAGTCTTTTTAACATGTTTAATTACCCATACTCCATTGATATAGTATATGGCTAGGATCTATGAATGCATATATTGTGCAAGAATTATCTAAAGTTTACAAGTCCTTGGTTGATTATTAATGTGGCCTCTTTTGAAAAATGAACTATTTAGTTAGGAATTCATCCTCTAGCTTGTGTGTATGCTTAGTAGCACCAAGTTGATTAGACATTAGAGAGACTCTACAAGTACCCAATATTTATCTTCTCTCTTTCAAATTTCATTATTAGATCTTCGTTTGTTCTCAAGATATTATTGTTTCTATATATTATCAAATTGTAGGGTTTGAATGTATGAAGGAGTGAATTATATTCAAATCTTCATTCAATCCTCTTTATATTTGTAACTTCACATTCAAAATGAGAGAAAACGTTGTGCCATATAGGGGCTTGCCTTAGTCAAACCCCGTGTTGGTGTTTTTACCTCCATAATGGAAAATTTGATGATAAAGAGCTTATCCTTTTTATGGATTGAGGCTAAATGATAAATGAGTGATGAATCAAAAACTTATTGCAACTTGCCACTCAGATGTAATTTCCTTAAAGGGTTGAATTCATGCACATTGTTGGGAAAATATGTCTCAACCTTGAAATTACATAAGACTTATTGTTGATAGGTAAGAACGAGGGGTATAGGGGGGTACCCTTCCTACGGGGTCTAAGGGCTCACCCCCCTAGCGGGGAGTTCAAGGGAAACACCCCCAAAAGCTATATTGTATGCATATTTTATTATTGTAAATCTAGACCACTCATCATTAAGTCCTAGATCTGACAGTAGATATTTTGTTGGCTTGTCTTTCCCTAGAAGGCAACCCTATTTTATGAGGGAATTTTATTACGATTGTATAAATTGTGATGTATTTTGAGAGTCTAATAGTGATTGTGTTTCCTTTGGATCTCTAGTTGGTGATAATTGTGTGAAAAGCTTTCTCTACAAATATATTACAAATCTTTGTGATTTTTGAATAATATATTGGGAAAATTTTGGAGTGTCAGGTTTTTCTTTCGAAAGGGTTTTCCCCATGTAAATAAATGTGTTGTGGTATGCATGATATTTATGTTTATAAATATGTTTAAGTTTATGTAACTATTATAAAGATCTATAAAGTTTTTCATTATCCTCCTCTCAAGATTTATGTAGGAAGTTGTTTTTCTACCTTAGCTTCCTTACAAGTGGTGTCAGAGCCTGATCACCTTTAGTTTCAGTTGTGGGTTGTAGGGTTTTTTGAACTAATCCAGATTTGAGTGGGAGCTTGTGTAGAAGATAATTTGTGATCTTGTTTTAGAAGTTTTCAGATGACAATTTCATCACGGAGAATAGAGCTAGATAATGTTTTTGGAAATAATTTTGAGATGTGAAAGTTGAGGATAGACGATGTGTCGATAGATCAATATTGTGGGATATTGTTGATCAGAATGTTTCAAGGTCTGAAAATCCTACTTTGGCTACTCAATATGATGTTATGGATTGTAAAGCCAAGGTTCTAATCAGGTTGTGCTTGGTAGACTATTTTAATCAATTTCCATGAAGAGACCTTTGTACAAAAACTATGAAATAAACTTGGTGAGATGTATCAAGCTAAATCTTTAGTGAACAAGA
This sequence comes from Sequoiadendron giganteum, assembly GCA_007115665.2. Lineage (NCBI taxonomy): Eukaryota > Viridiplantae > Streptophyta > Pinopsida > Cupressales > Cupressaceae > Sequoiadendron > Sequoiadendron giganteum. The sequence continues at coordinate 392,346,211 of CM021110.1, read as the reverse complement.
TTTTCCTTAAGGAAGAAATTGTATTCCTTGAGAATGGAAGAGGGTGGATGAATTCCAAACTTCCTAGAGGCATTCAATATGTTGGTGGCTCAATTAGCATCAATTGGTGTTAAATTGGATGAGGAGGAGAAATCATAAATCTTGTTTTGTTCTTTTCCTGGTTTGACATGGGATTCTCTTGTTATGGATATTGGGAGTAAAAGTCAATTATCTTGAAGACTGAAGATGTGGTGGGTTCTTTTCTTTTTGAAGAGATGAGGAGAAAGGTATGCAATAGTGCCAAGGAAGCCCTAAATATTCATGGAAGACCTAATAAAAAAAGAAAGAAGAATGAGAAGCATGATAAATACAAGTCCAAGGGGAGATCCAAATCTCCTATAAATTCCAAATTTATTTAATGTAACTACGACAAGCCTATACATATTCGTAAGAACTGCAAAGAAGGAAAGAAGAAAAAAAAGAGATTTCATTCTGATTCTAAATTTGAGAAGGAAGATGGTGATGCATTCATTGTAGCTTTGGCAAATCATGTAGGTAATGATGCATGGTTAATTGACATAGGTGCATCTTTCCATATGACCTTTAATAGAGATTGGGTTTTTGAATATGAAGAATTTGATGGAGGTAAGGTTTATTGGGTGATGATTCTTATTTAAATATTGTTGGCCATGGTAAAGTTAGAATCAATTTTCTTGATGGTAGAATGAAAAATATTAATGGTGTGTTGCATATCCTTGTATTCGCATGAAATTTGTTATATGTGAGAAAACTAATAGATGCAGGTGTGTAGGTAGTGTTTTTTGATGCATAATGCAAGATGGTTAGAGGTGCTATGGTGATTTCTAGAGGTTTTATACATGGAACATTGTATAAGATTGATGCATGCACTATTGAGTACAATAGTATTTTTGTGAAAATAAAGTCTGTGGAAGAGGTGAGGGTTTCATCTTTAGCAGATGGTCATGGCTTCTAGGTACCTAAGGGTGCTCTTTCTTTGAAATGAAAGTTACTTGTAGAGAAAAATATGTAATGGGTGCACCAAAGACTTGGCCACATTGGAGAAACGGGTCTAAGGACCCTAAAAAAATAAAAACCTTATTGAAGGTTGTCTAATTTTAATTTTGAATTCGATTTTTGTGAGCATTGCATTTATGGAAAAAAAAATCATGTTTAGTTTTACTCAAGTTCTCATAAATTTTGTGGTGTATTGGATCCTATTCATTTTGATGTGTTTGGTCCTATAGATGTTCCTTCAATTAGAAAATCCACATATTGTGTTTCATTTATTGATGATTATAGTAGAAGGAAATGGGTATATTTTTTAAAGAGTAAATCTGAAGTTTTTAGTTGATTTAAAGAATTTAAAGAAATAGTTGAGTTGTAAACTAGAAAGAAAATAAAATGTTTGAGGACTGATAATGGTGGTGAATTCCAATAATTTTGATAGATTTTGTAAAGATTTTTGTATTCATAGAAAAAAGAAAACTCTGTATTCTCCATATAAAAATAGATTTACAAAAAGAATGAACAAGACATTGATGGAGAAGGCTAGGAGTATGTTGAGTGGTGCAGATCTAGAACAAAGGTTTTGGGATGAAGTTGTTGCAACTGCTTGTTACCTAATTAATAGGTCTCCTACATCAACTCTTGTTGATAAGACACCTATAGAGGTATGGTCAGGTCACAAGTCTTTATTAAGACATATTAGAGTTTTTGGTTGTGTGGCATACACACATGTGCCAAAGGATAAGTGAACAAAGTTGGAAAATAAGGCTATGAAATGTATCTTCATCAGATATATAATTATGGTGTGAAAGGATACAAGCTTTAGGATCTTGTTGTATAGAAGATAATATATAGTAGAAGTATTATTTCTAGAGAAACTAAGCCTTCTTTTGTTACATTGAAACTAGAACAAAGTAAACAAGAATCTATGTGATTCAATTTCCTTCTACACCTAAGAAATTTGAATTGAGGCATATGGATAGACAAGAAGTTGAGGATAGCTCATCTAGCTCCAAATCTTCAAAAGAGGAGGAAGAACCTCCAACTTAGCTTGTTTGTAGGTCTACAAGGCAAATACAACCACCTAAAAGGTATTGACTTGATGATTGGAGGTATATTTTTTCTTTGAATACTAACATGGATGAACCCATATTAGCAGAAGAGGCATTAGATATGAATGATGTAGAATCTTGGAAGGTTTCTATGGATGAAGAAATGAAAACTTTGAAAAAGGATGATACATGAGATCTTATACCATTTCCTAAAGGACAAAAACTTGATGGTTGCAAATGGGTTTTCAAGAAAAATATTGGTTTAGATGGAGGTATTGAGATGTACAAAGCAAGGTTGGTTGCAAAAGCTTACTTTCAAGTTGGGGGTATTGATTATGGTGAGATATTTTCTCCTATTGCAAAAATGGCATCCAGTAGATTTTTTCTTTCTATTGATGTTGCTTATGATTAAGAGGTTGAGAAAATGGATGTGGAAATTTATTTCCTTCATGGTGACTTGGAGGAGGATATTTATATGAAACAACCAAAGCACTACATGGTGAAAGGTAAAATTAAATTGGTTTGCAAATTGAATAAATATTTTTATGGTCTAAAATAAGTTCCTAGAATGTGGTACCAAAAGTTTGATACATGTTTTGAGTTTGGGATTTGAGCATTTTAAATCAGATCATTGTGTTTATTATAAAATTCATGGTGATTGTTTCCTATTTATTGTATTATGTGTTGATGATGTTATTTATTGGTAAAGAGAAAGGTATGATTTCAAAACTAAAATCTCAACTTGAAGCTAAATTTGAAATGAAAGATCTTGGTGTAGTTAGAAACATTCTTGGGATGGAAATTAGAAGAGATAGAGTGAAAATAAAGCTATGGTTTGGCCAAAGTAAGTATGTCAATTCAATTTTACAAAGGTTTGAGATGAATGATTATAGACCATTGTGTGTTCATTTTTCAATTGGAACAAAGTTATCTATTTCAGATTTTCCAACATTCCATCAAAGATGGAAGAAATGAGTAGAGTGTCTTACTAGAGTTTAGTTGGAAGTTTGATGTATGCTATAGTTTGTACTAGACCAAACATTGCCCAAGTAGTGGGATTTTTTTCCATATATATGTCTAATCCTAGTAGAGTTCATTGGGATGCAGTTAAAAGAGTTTTTATGTAATGCCCCGCCAAGTAACCCTAAAGGAAGTTGTAATTAATGACTTAAGCAAACCAATTTTTTTTTTAAAGTGCAATTAACATACACATTCACTTACTAATTAACAACAACCTCTAAGGCTACAAGGTTGGGATTAATTAGACCCACAAAAACAACAACATATAATCATAGCATTTAATACTTTATGAAATAAGCATCATACAACATAAGGATACAACACAACATAATAAGATAAACATCCTGTAATACCCCTCCATTTTGCATCTTGTTTGTTTTGCTTTATGCTATGTTTGGGATGCAACTACTATGATACTGGACACACCTTGTTGTTTGTGTTTTGATCGATACTATTGAGCGACAATGATGATTGTGTGATGTGGATTATCTGATTATTGTTTCACATGCATTATGGATTAATGATGTTAGTAGAGATAGCATGAGATATTATTATTATGTGATTATTGATTATGATGTAATGTCAGTCTTTGGTGAGTGGATTGGTGAAGAGGACGGTTTCGCATCACTCACTTGCGAGCGCCCTGCGAACCTATGATTTCTTCTTCACAGTGTGTATTATATACTAGATATACTTTATTATGTTGTTTACTCGGTTTCAGGTTGCAGGTACATGACATCAACTCCACCTGGTCTCACAGGTTTGAGCGTGTCGATCCAACGATTAAGTTGTAAGGGAGATAGTAGCTAGGTAACATGTGTCAGGTCTATGCCCTAGCCTTAGTGTGTTGATAGTCCTATTTTGTGAGTCATGTTTTATGATTTTATTAGATGCGTATTGTTAGATTAATGTTTAGAATAATTGCATTGGAAAGAGTAGTGATTATTTTAATATTAAATTAAAATTATGCTTTGATGTTTGTTTAAAAGTTTATAATGAAATTTAATTTAATTAAATTTTAATCTCAAAAGGGTTAAATTTAGTTATTAAATAATTAAAATTAATTAATTAAGTTATTGGGTGAAATTAAATTAAATAAATCATGAGAAATTGAAAAGGAATGAAAATTGCATTTTAATTCAATTTTGGGTTTTCGAAAATTAGAAAAGAAAATAAATATCTAATTCTCTACTTTGCATGCAAAAGGAAATTAGGGTTGGATTAGATATTTTGGGTTTTATGTGAATGCATGTTTTCAATTTTTGGAGAGAGAAGTTTTTGGAAGGATTCATATTTTTCAGAGGATTTGGAAATTTTTGAAGAATTTGCACAAGAAGGGTTTGAAATAATTTTTGGATTTTGGAATTGGAATTGTGCACGTTTGAGGAAAATCTTGGAGGAGGCTTCTATCAAAGAAATTTCATCTTCTTCTGTAGCTTCATATTCCAGGTTTTATACTTGTTGTTTATTTCAATTTTCAATTTAATGGTTGTGGAAATTTGATAAACTTACTGTAGGAGATTATTTAGAAAACAAAAACCCGTAGATCCATTGTTGAAATTCAATCTAAAATGTTCTCAAACATATAGGATTTACTATGGAAATTCTACTTTGAAACAACCAGATCTGTATTTCAAATTCAAACCCTGTAGAAAATCTACATTGAAAATCAAACAAAATTTAGTTCTGTACAAAGTTATTTGTTTAAATTTTTCAAAATCTGAAGGAATAGATTGAGGGAAAATAAAATTACATCTTTTGAATTTTGGAATGAAATTTTGGATAAAATTAATTAGTTTTCTTGTTTCTGGTTTTTGTTTAATATATTTTTCAATTTGACTAGTTTCAGATTCTGGTAAATATATAAATGATTTAGATTTATATATATAAAATATTAAATATTATATATGATTTAGATATGTATATTGAATATATAAAATATAGATCTTCATATATTAAATTAAACATCAATTAAAATTTTGATGTTGAAATTTTCCGTCTTGAAAAACGCGCATATGTTAAATATGCATTTTACCTTTTTCCTTTTTGGGGTTATGTGTGTCTTTAAAAATATATATATATATAAAATAAAATATAAGAATTACAATATAAATGAAATGCCGTTTGAAAAAAAAAAATTCTTTGAATCTTACCCGTATGGTATTTCGGACTGTATTGGAAATTGAAAAAGTTAAAAAAAAAATAATAATAAATAAATTCTAAGTGGACAGATGGGGAGGTCAAACCCCCACCGCCACACATCCCTATGGGATGGTCACATTTGCCATGGGCAGTGTGCCCACCTTTTGGGGGGATGCACTGCCCATGGGAGCTGCGGCCTCCCTTACTAGCGTCGGTCGTTGTACATTGTATAGTCGACGACAGCGAAGGTATGTCGGTCATTGTACAATGTACAGTCGGTGCCAGGCACAGGTACCATTAGGCGTGGGTACTGCTTTCAGTCGGCCGGTACAAGCCCAGTCCGACCATTAATATTATTCCTTGTTTGTTTTATTTTTTGTAATTTTATTTTGTTTATAATTTATTTATTTATGTATAATATATTTTATTTAAAAAGGATGTATACTTTTGACATATTAAACATTAAAATATAATATTTAATATAAAAGAAATTTTATCTATAAATGGGGAAATTAATGTCTGAGTGTGAACAGGTTACAAAATTTAGTTATTTTGTCTCAAATCGGTAATTATTGTAAAACAGAGGCTTAGTATGAGTATTATATAAGATCTTATTTATTTTTATTTAGTTTAGAATTTCAAATCAAATATGAGAGTATATATATTTATTCTTAAATATTTTGTTAGGCACTTTAAAACATGCAAATAGTTAGATAGTGAATTAAGTGAAATGTTTTCTTATGCATTGTTATTAAGTTGTGATAAATATTTATTTAGAAGAGGGATTTATTTAGTTAATGAATATTTGTATGGTTATTGGTTTAATTTTCTGCAAGAAGCTTTAAGTAGAAATATGGATTTAATATATCCAAACACAGTGTTGTTCTTTATCGATGCAATATTATATTGTTTTCCCTTTTAGTGAATGCTTTGGGAATGGGTAATTGTGTTAAGCAATGAGAAGTCTTCCAGTGAATGTGGGTCATTCCCATGTTAGTTAATTTTCATTTTCCTTGGGTAGTGTTGTATGAGTTTGTTTTCCTCCAGGTGTTGGAGTGGGATTCTTTATTGTCATCTCCTAGATTAGGAGAGATTAAGTTGTTCAGTTCTATAACACTTGAGTCACCCTTGGAGTCTAGATTTGAGTAGCGAGTTATCCATTAGAAGAGTGGCTTTTGTTAGGGGCCGGAACCCAAAGAGGTAAACTGGGTAACCTTCAAAAGTGCTTTTAATAAGTGATAATTAAAGTAAAGTACTTAGATGACTAGGATGCATTCACATTAACCAAGATTAAATTAACCTCACTCATAGACACAAGGGCTTGTTTAGACTTGGGGTGAGTGAGAAGGCTTGGAATGGCAAGGTCAACTAGCTTGTCCATATGAAAGGTAGTTGATTCCACATGAGTGAGTATGAGGGTCGGGATTCGATTGAGGTCACTAGGATTACCGGAGTTGGAGCCTATGAAGGATGCCCAGAGGAGATCTCATGATGCACCTTGCGATGAATATCTATCTAGGATAACCTTGTGTATATGTTGTGTGTATGGTTTCTTTAGCACACTTGATTATAATATGTCTGGAAGCAATGTAACCATGTTAGTGTTAAATTTATATTGTGCATATATTTGGTTCAGTCAGTATGTGTCAGTATGAGTCTGCTTTTGGTCAAAGGTAGTAGATTTCTTGTCCTTGTTGCATTTTTACTATCTCGTAGCATGGGGGTGGGCCTTCGGGTACCACTAGGTTGGGTGGAACATGCTCCAAAACTGTTGGGTCCCCCTGGTTCTTCAGTTTGTGGAAGTGAGACATCCAGTTGGACAGCTCGCGGATCTTGTATTCTTTTCTTGCACTGTTGTTATTCTACTTGTTATGAGTTGTATTTACCCCTCTTGTTGTTACGAGGTGGATCTTGTAATTATTATACTTATGTATTTTGACTCATTCTGGGAATGAGGATTGTAATCTTGTAATGGTTTATGTAATGGATTTATTTGATGGATAATCTATTCTTATCTTGTATTTACTTATGTTGAATGAATGCCATTGCTTGAGTTATTTAATGCAATGTAATTCAGATGTTGTATGTAAATGGGAATATAAGTAATCTCAGTTACATAGCCTTAGGGGAGGTTGTCAATTTTTAGATGAACATGTATGTTTAATACACTTTAATAAAAAAAAAATAGTACGCTTTTGTAGTGAATTGAAACTTCCTCTAGGGTTGCATGGTGGGGCATTACACATCCAATATACAATTTCATAATCAATAACTTAATCCAATAGTTACATCACTCATTCCCAGAATGAGGCAATAATACAAAAGTGTTACAATTACAAAATTCCACCTCGTACATACAAGAGGGGTAAAATAACTTATACAATTGAAATATTACAAAGCTTGAATTAACACAAGAACCACGAGCTGTCCAACTGGGTGTCTCACCACCAAGTACAAAAGATAAAGGGGGACCCATCGGTGTATGGTGCATGTTCCACCCAACCAAGTGGTACTCGAAGGCCCACCCCCCATGCTAGGAGATAGTAACAACGTAACATGGACAAAGATCTACAACCTCTAACCATAGGCAGACTCATACTGACACAACCAACCAATGAACTAACAAGTACAACTCACACATCACTGACATAGATCACATTGCTTCCAGACATAAAATAGATCAAGTATGTTTAGAGAACCATATATATAAAACAAAAACCAACTGTTGTCCTAGACAGAATGTCATCGCATAGTTAGTCATGAGATCTCCTTTGGGCATTCTTCATAGGCTCCGGATATCTTGGTGACCTCAACCAAACCCCAACCCCCATGCTCACTCATGCGGCATCAAATATCTCTCGTAAGGACAAGATAGATGACCATGCCATTTCAGGCCTTCCCACTCATCCCAAGTCTAAACGAGCCCTTGTGTCTATGAGTGAGAATAAATTATCTTGATTAGTGTGAAAGACATCCTAATCATCTAAGTACATTAATTTAATTATCACTTACTTAAACTACTTTCAAAGGTTACCTGGTCTTACCTCTTTGGGCCTCGACCCCTAATGGAAGCCACTCTTCTATTCGACAACACACACCCAAGCAATCCACCAAGGGAATCACAAGTGCGTACAACCTAGGTATCATAACCACTCTATCCCAAGGAGGAATCAAATAATAGAACTCACTCCAAACATCTTGGAGACAAAAAAAAAATAGTCCACTCCTTTCACAGGAGGTACAAAACATCCCCATTCGTGGAAACCGGGTAAATTACTAAAAAGACACCATGCACTACCCAAGGGAAAACCAGCTAGTTGACATAATGAATCGACAACCCTCATTCTCTAAGATCTTCTGAAAGACTTTCAAATTTTGGACTAACACTTAATCCCATATCCCACAATGCAACTTGATGAAATAGCTACAAAAAGCATTCCAGTCATAATTCACCTCTAATATTTGGATTTCCTAAATCCATACTCATTCAATAGGTCACGTTGACAAAGTCCAACATACGATAAATGGATTATCTAAAATAATTATATAACCATATTTCCTCTTTCATTATTGGAATGTCTAGAACAATTAAACTCACTTACCTTTACAATATATGGAGAAAGTAAAACATTTAAGGCAATCATGAGAAAATTACTATTTTTGGATATTCTAAATCCATATCTCTTTCATATTCCAATCACAATGATTTAATTACTCTAATAAAAATAAATAAATAAAAATAATTAATTGCCTCATCAATATAATCAATTCCTAAATTCACTTTTAAAAGCAACATAAATCCATGCATCTAAACCCTTTCAAATTTTCTAACCAAATCCTATATATCTTTCAATTTTTTTTATTTAAAACATGTAATATCTGCAATTTAAAATATCTTTTTTCTTATCTATTTGATCATGTGTTCAAATCTTATCTTTTAAAAATTCCATGCAAAACTAAATTACATGCACCTAAATAAAACAACATATATATATTGAAAATACTCATGTAATATATACATTAAATATATATATCAATATATTTAACTATATAAAAATATCTACTATTATTTACAAAATATCCTTTCGAAATATTCAAAATAAATAAAACTCTACTAATAATACTCCATAAAATTTATATACAAATATACATATATACATTATATATATATATTACCTCTTATATATATATATATATATAAATGTATATATATATATATTAATATATATTAAATATTGATCTTAATTAACATTTAATTATGAATTTCTTCGAAAGCGGTGGAATTGACTACAGGTTACCAGAAATACAATAAATAAAAATATATTTTAAAAAGTTTGGGGAAGGGTCGGTTGTAGTCGAACCCCCCTCCCTTCTCTCCATGGTGCGGCCTACAGGGGGTTGCGCTGCCATATGAGACAGTGCTCCCTCAACTAAGTGGAGGGCGCTGCCTCATAAGGCAGCCGCAACCTCCATACGTGGGGCAGTGGGGTGTGCAATGCACCCCCACCCAAAGTATTACCAAAACAAAAGCTAGCGAATAGAATTCGCATTTCAAGTATTTCCACGGTTTCCAAGAAAAACCAGAAAACGTCGTACAGACAGCGACACAGGGTTTTAAAATAAATTTACACAGCGATAATAAATATATATATCATATGTATATATATATTAACAAAATATATATTATATATACATTTAACCAAAATTTCAACTACAAAACAAATTGAAGAAGTTTTCCTGAAACATTCACCTACAGGTGAATTATAAAAGAAAATTTTCAAAAAAATACAAAATTCACAAAGATTTTTCTTTTGAAATAAATTTATTTATTTTCTATACAGAATTTAAATTTTCTAAAGCATTCTAAATGTGTTGTTCAACCTCTAGGTTTGATTTGACAACCAAAACTACAATTTCCTCATCAGAAATTAAATCCTACAGAAATTTTCCTAATTTTCCTGAAGAATTTTCACAGGAATAACAAAAGCTTCAAAATTTAATTAATTAATTTCTCTCCTCAAATATCAATCTCCATTCCTAAACGAATTTAAACAAGTAGTTATTTAATCACTACCATTTTAATTAAACAAATCAAGAACAATAAACCACAAAATAAAACCTAGTGTTGAAGTTATAGGAAAAGAAGATTTTTGATGCAGAGCCTCCTCCAAAGATCTCACAATTTCTCTTCAACCGTGCAGTGATTCCAAGCAAGCAAACAATCCAAAAGCACAACCAAATTCAACAAAATTTCCCCAAATCAATTCTACAGCCAAAAATTTCTTTAAACCCTCCTTTGTGCCATTCTTCCCAAAAATATCCTCTCACACCATAAGAAGTTTTTCCTCCCAAAATTCTCTCTGTGTCTCAATTTGCAACCCACTCCTCTAATTAATTCAACTTTCACATGTTGACATAATTGAAAATATCTTCAACAACCAAATCTGATTTTGCATGCAATATATAAATTCTAATAATAAATTAACTCCAGAAATTGAAAAATTAACTTTCCTTTTAAAATTCAAATTCAATTCCAAATTCTAATTTAATTCCCACAAATTGAAATTAAATTCCAAGTTAATTTTAATTATTTTCTTTCTTTTAATTTTCATACATCCCATTTAATTAATTAATTTAATTATTTAATAACTAAATTCAACTCGTTGGATTAAATTTAATTAATTAATTTAAATATAAACTTTTATCCACATTGCATAATTTAAATTAAATAACCATCAATATGATTTAATACAATTATTCTAAATATCTATTTCAAAAAACAAGAATCCCTTCATAATTAAATAAGATTAAAGCAAGGCAATCAATGACTCGACACAAATGACTAACGACACACTAAGGCTAAGGTATAGACTTGACACAAGCTACCTAGCTACTATCTCCCATTCAACTTCACCGTTGGATCAACACGCTCAAACCTGTGAAACCAGGTGGAGTCGATGTCATATACTTGCAATCCTAAAAACATAGTAAACAACATCATATAATATAACCAGCATATAATACCCACTGTGAAGAGGAAATCACGAAATCGCACGACGCTCGCAAGCGAGTGATGCGAACCCGTCCTCTTCACCCATACACTCATCAAAACTTACACTTCCATCATAATTCCAATAATCTCATAAGCAATTGCATGTTATATCCTTTAACATCATTACACCAATAAAACATGTAAAACAAATCATCAAATAAATCACATCACACAATAATAGTTCGTCGCTCTATAAGTAGCGATCAAATACACACACAAGATAAAATATCTAAATATCTAGAAACATAAATCAAAGCAAAATAAGGACACACTGTCCAGTCCATAAAGCAAAGCGGAGGGGTGTTACATTTTAGATATTTGTGTAGTACCTCAAAGTATTCCTTGTGTTATCATAGTAATTTAATTGAAGACAATATTTCCCTTGATATCCATGGTTATGTAGATTCAGATTGGGCAGGTGATTTTGATATTAGATGATCCACCAATGCTTATGTGTTTACTTTATTTAGCGGTACAATTAGTTAGATGAGTAAGCAATGGATTTTGGTTGCTTTGTCCACTACTATAGCTAAGTATATGGTAGCTACTCATGCTTGTAAAGAAGCCATTTGGCTTAAGATATAGTGTTCAAATATTGGAATGAAACAAGGTGTACTAATAATTTATTATAACATCCAAAGTGCAATTTGTCTAGATAACCTGACATTCCATGCCAAGACCAAGCACATTGATGTACAATATCATTTTGTTAGAGATATGGTTGAAGATGGCAAGGTGAAGTTGGTTAAGGTAGACACTTTGATGAATGTTATTGATTATTTAACTAAGACTGTGAGCATAGATAATTTCAAATGGTGTTTGGATTCTATGGGCCTTTTGAACCCTGGCAACTAAGAGATGATGTTTATACGCCCTCTTGTGGCTCCTGCAAGGTGTTCAAAAAGTGGGAGATTTGTTGGGAAAAATGTGTCTAAACCTTGCAATTACATAAGAATTACTGTTGATAGGTAAGTGTGGGTGGGTGTAGGGGGTACCCCCTTGTAATATTTGAGGGGCTCATCCCCCCAGTAGGGGGCTCGAGGTTCATTTTCCCCAGTGGGAGTTCGGGGACAAGGCCCTCGAAAGCCACATTTTATGTATATTTTATTATTGTAAATTTAGATCGTTCATCATTTGGTCTCGGATCTGATGGTAGATATTTTGTTGGCTTGTCTTAAACTATAAGGAAAACCTATTTTATGAGGGAATTATATTACAAATATGTATTCTAATGTATTATGAGAGTCTGATATCGATTTTGTTGCCTTTGGATCTCTAGTTGGTGATACTCGTGTGAGAAGCTTGCTCTACAAGTATATTGTAATCTTCCTAATTTATTCATAATATATTGGGTGGATTTTGGATTGTGGGGTGTTTCTTCGAAAAGGGTTTTCCCCATGTAAATCATTGTGTTGTATTATTCTCTATATTTATGTTTATTTCTTTTAAGTTTCTATAATTGTTGTAAAGATCTATAAAGTTTTGCATTATCCTCCTCTCAAGATTAGTGTAGGAATTTTTTCTGCTACCTTAGCTTCCTTACACATATCTCCTCAAGGTTTGATTGCAATTTGGCTTGGCTTGTTTTTAAGACCTACAAGTTTTAGTTCTCACAAAAAAATGTATGCATAAACATGAACAAACTCACATAAAGCTTGACATGATGCTTTGACAATGAAATGTTACAATAAATCTCTAAATTCTACTCTTGAATACTCTTGAATTGATAATAATTTTTTGAAAAATGCTCCTGATTTCTAATTCTTCTTACATTGATCTCAAATGATGAAATGACTAGGTATTTTTAATGAAATAACTATAATTCCCAAAAAATAAATCCCAATAGCTGAAAATAATAATTTTGATTTCAAATATTAAATTACTACCACCAACACTTTGAATTTTGGGCCCACATTAAGGGGACTAGGGTGCAAGGATGCCCAAGTCCAGATCCGTTAACTTTCAATATCCAAAGTGATAGGAGAAAATTATTAAATGTGTAATTGGATCTTGCAAATTTCATTTCTTGATAAATGTTTAAAATGGGCCATGTAATGCATAATTTAGTAAATTAGGAGTATAATTAGGTCCAATCACTTAGGGGGAGGGAAAATATAGTGTGAAATTATCAAGGGTGACAATTTACAATGTTATATTTAGCCCCTACTTTAGTGAGAGTATGAAATTACACTCAGACTCATACTAAAGTGAAAATATATCACTTTAGGGGTCCAATTATCTAAAATTTGAAGAGATGGGATAAAAAAAAATCAATGGGAAGCACACAAGCCCCTAGGATTCAAGATCCTATGGCAACATGACATAAGGGAAAAGGAACACACATGTATGAAACATAATGCAACATGGCATACATGAAGTATGTACACATGATGAAGGCACATAACATAATATAATGCAACATAACATGAATATCAAACACAAATAAAACATGATGCAAACACATAACATATAATACTCACAAAATAAAAAGACAAGGTTAGTACTAAAATGATTCGAGTCGATAAGGAAAAGAGACCCCAATCTTAAATTTGTCTCAAGTACCAAACATCATCCATCAAATGTGTTTTCAAACAAAATAGTGCTCTCATAAGGATGTCAAATTACTCATGAGGTACATAGATCTATTGGCTAGAAAGTTGTGTTATTCTCGGTTTCCATGCAATATGATTTCTTCCACAAGGCTAGCAAGTTACATTATGCTAAGATACTCATGAAACATGTGGTTCTATTAGAAAGCAAGTTATATTATGCTAGGAAACCATGTTAAAAAGGATTCTCAAGTTCATGAATCAACAAGATGTATTATTCCAAATCCATGTACTATCTTATAGAGTCTTTCTTTAGGGAGTGCTTAAAATTTAACATCCAAGTGAATGAACCCAAAACTCACCTCAAGGGGTGCATAAAATTTAATGTCCAAGGGAAAAAAAAAATGCTCAACATCATAGGGGATGAATTGATAGCTAGGCCTCATGGGTGTTACAAAAATAACCACCACTAAAGGGGTATGCCAATAGGTCATATCACACAAGAAAAAATAGATAGGGGTATTATATGCCCCCCTTAAAATTTCAACATACTTGCTATGTTGATATTTTAAGAAGAGGGGAAGAGAGGATCCTTCGAAGAATACACACCTCCCAAAACTAATTATCCTTTCCCCTAAGTATAGAGACAAGGAAAACCACACAAAATAATATCATGTTACTATCATAAAAAATATGGTTGCACCTAAGATTATACCACCATGAATAACAATGAGAAAAAAAATCAAGCTACAAAATGCCACATAGTGAGGACAAACACCATAGAATAAAGATCATTATTGTTTGGAGTGATTAGGTGCATCCACACATGGGAGAGCACCATAATCACTAAGTTGAATTTTATTACCCAAGGCCCGAATTTCATTGATAGAATGACCATGCACTCGATAATATGCATAAAATGAGTTTTTGTTATAAAATTTCTTTCATGTTTTTAGAGGAAGAGTGACCAAGCAGGCTTTGAGAGGCCTTGATAAAATATTCTCTTTCTCAATAGTAAGAGATATTTCTTTCTCTTGTGAAGAAAAGATTGCCCGCTTACCACAAGATGTCATAAATACAATAGATGATAAAGCATTAGATGAAGATGGGGATGAAGGTTGGAAACCTAGACCTTGCCTAGAAAAGTACAGTATAGACTTCACTTAATCTTTCTCATTTTGTTTCATGTTTGAATTATATCCATTTTTAGAAAGAATTTTGTATCCAAGCCCATAAAATTCTTCCAACTCAGATGAAAAAATAATATCTACATGCTCCTAAGAAGAATGAGATTTTTCCTAAGCTCACAAATCCTTTTTAAGTTTTTTAAAGTTAGGCATCTTCCACTCATGAGGGATGAAAGTTAAAGAGCCCCCATCACCATTATGGGATGATGTTTTTAAATCTATTAATGTAGAACAATATAAAACACAAGAATCTTTAGGTT
The DNA here is from genome assembly GCA_007115665.2 of Sequoiadendron giganteum. Taxonomy (NCBI): domain Eukaryota; kingdom Viridiplantae; phylum Streptophyta; class Pinopsida; order Cupressales; family Cupressaceae; genus Sequoiadendron; species Sequoiadendron giganteum. The sequence continues at coordinate 392,330,944 of CM021110.1, read as the reverse complement.
TAGATTGTGAGATGTTTTACTCTCCCATAAAGGAGGGTGTAAAATCTAATGAACCCCAATCATCACCAAAAAATGTGTTTGAAGATGAAGCAATATCATGATCATCATTTTTGTTTGAATCTTTGGACTTCGATGGTGAGATTTTAGACCCCCCTTTGAAACAAGGTGTAAAATATAACAACCCTTGATCATCATCTAAGAGTTATTAAAGGTGAAATATAATCAAGATTATGTTCAATATGTATAGGTTCCACCCTTGAAGTTGGAATCAAAGTATTAAGAGAGTTGGGATTGTCATGTTCAACTTTGACTTATGAATTATAACTTTTTTATTTTCTTTTCCCATATATATCTTATTATTATATTCATACTTCATCTCTATTAGAATTGAAGATTCAACCCACAACTCCCATGAAACACCTGCATGCAATTACCTATCACAATAGAGAAGATCAAAAGTGAGATTGTGCTCAATAACCTAAGAATTATAATGATGCAAATAACTTGGATGAATATTACAAGTGAATGTGCAAGATTTATAAAAGTATTGCACAAGAAAAACCTACATGTGATTTGACAAGATAGTGACAAGTGTTCTAATCTCATGTAATGAGACAAATTGTCCTAAATTTAGTCCAAAATAATAAAAAAATAAAACTAAAGATTGAAAAACAACTCCTAAGTTTATCTTAAGTGAACTAAAGTAAAAAATGTTCTAATAATTAATTGATGATTAATTAATTATCCGATAATGACTTATTTACTCCAACAATATCATGGTGAAGAGTCAAGAATCCCTTCATGGCATGAATCCATAGTCTACCTAGGATAAGATTATATGAAAGAGGTCTTGGCATGATATGGATAGGTGTAGGAAAAACCACGAGCCCTACCTTAATGGGTAGTGTGATCACCCCTAATGGTTGCTCACTAATATTATCAAAGCCACAAATATTAACATCATTAGTTTCTATAAGATTTTTTCCACACCAACTTTATCTAGAATATCAATGCTACAAACATTAAGACCTAATCCATTGTCTATGAGGGTACACCTAACTCTAGTTTTATTAATGACCACTATTATCATTAAGGCTTTATGTTTATTTTGGATCTCAAGCGAGGGTAATTCATGTTGAAGGAATGTAATACCATTTTTTTCACTTGCATATAATGAAACAAGGTGACTACATCATTCAGTTTAACAAAAGTTGGAACATCAATCTTCTAAAAAGCCACTTGGAGCATCTTGTGGTATGTAGGTGCTATTTGAATCAAACACCAAAGAGAGATCTTGGCTAGAGTATTATGAAGTTGCTCAACATGATCATATTCTTTACCACCATGTTAAAGAATATTATATGCAAGTGGAAGGTATGGTTGAGGTAATGGGTTGGATTTTGGAATTTTTTTTTTATTTCTTATCATTTATAGTGTTATATATGTGAGCAACTATGTGACATCTTGGTTTCTGCGACACATGATTCTAGTGATTTATTTTGAAAATTTTTGGATATGGCCATGAGATTTAGGAGGTCCTATAATGAGAGGTGACTTAAGAGGTCCAATAATTAGAGGAATTTTAGTAGGTCCAATAATTAGATGACTTTTAGGAGGTCCAATGATTTTAAAGGATATCTAATAGCTAATTGTGTGTTCATAACCTTAATTGAGTTATCTACTTGTTGACAATATTCTATCGATGGGGGATCTAATGTTACCTTAGCATCTTCATCTATGTAATAACCTTACTATCTTTTTAAAGAAATGTATCAATGATTTCACTTTCTTGTGCCACAATATCTTCCCAACTAGGAGAGGTATTGGGAGATAAACAAACAATATTATCAAGACTCCCAATGATTGGATCCTCTAACACCAAGATACCTTTTTCACAAGTAGGTGAGGTATCGAGAAAAGAACAACTATGATTTTCATGTCTGTCAATGATCCCATACTCTTCCACCAAAATATTCTCACAAATAAGAGAGATATTGGGAGAAGATCTAACATGATTGCCAATGATTTCATTTTTCTTCCTTAGATTATTCTCATTGGTAGAAAAATTATAGTTATACAAGTCATGTGTTACCATATCAAAGCCAAATATTTGAAAAGGAAAAATGTGGTTACTTGTATTGGCAAAAAAATGATAGATAACTTAGAGGGGGGGGGGTGAATCAGTTGTTACCAAAATCAAACTTATACAACATTAATCAACCTTAAATCTCAAAACTAACAATTAACAATGAAAGCATAAATCAACAACACATCAAAGATAGATGAACACCAAGATTTTATATGTGGAAACCTTGTTAGGGGAGAAACCATGATAGATGTTAGTCCACAAGATTATACCCTGTTAGAAGTATAATGAAGAATGAAAAGGGAATGCGCTTGCATTTAGGCACACTGTCTAGAGCACATTGCTCAGAGGAAGGCTCATTGCCTTACATACAATAATCAGATTAAGTCCGTTTGATGAAGTTGAACTGAGAAAATAGCTTCTACAAAAGCCTGATTATAGTTTTGATTAGGTGCACAAAAAAATCTACACACTCTTCCACACTCTACTCAAACTTCTTCACACTCTTCTTTTATCTTGAATTATTTGACCTTTATTCACATGTGTACACCTCTTGCACACACTGAGCATTGCCTCTAAATAAGGAAAACAAAAACTTATATATATTCGCTACACAGATTTACATCCACTCTTCAATCGGCCTCAAATAAAGAATAAATTACAATTGTCGGCCTCAATACATGAATAAATTTCAATTTGCACCAACACAAGTTGGTCACAACATAGTGAGGACCCAAAAAAACACCTTCAAACATGCCAAACAATAAAATATTAATCCCCATGGATCCACAACATGCTAACACCATCATGTTAGCCAAGAACATGAAAACTCAAGCACACATCAAAAAAATCTCTGATCACAAACACTCTGATCAATGTGGACGTACAACAAGGATAGGGTACAATATAGACACATCCATGAACATCACAGGTACATGCACAACACATGAAATTACCAGAATTTCATCCTCTTCATCCAAGAACACCATCTATAGAAACTAAATAACTGTAGGCACATAGATCTTCATAACTTCCATAGATCTTGATGCAAACCTCTAAAAATTTTAGCAAAAATAATAGAAAGCTTCAAGAACAAAACCTTTTAAGCACACCTTCAGATCTTCAATGTAACAAAACTTTCCAACATTTTGACCTTCTCAGTATCTCTAGCTACCAACAATATTATTTTTACAATTTTCTTAATATCCTCGACATATACAACCTTAAGCATCATTAATACTAATAGTGTTGACATTAATGATAACCACATATCATCAATGCAACCACAACATCCAAAAATCTCCCCCTTTGGCATTGATGGCAACACATGATGTGAAAAATAATGCCACCAACCCAACTAGCTCTTCTCCAACAATCTCCTCATGAGATTGTGCACTCTTTTCCTGTTTCCTTCTTCTCCCATGTTTTTCACATTTCTCTTCTCTCCCCCTTTGAAATCAATGGAAAATTTACACATGCTCTGATCACATATTTGAATCATGTGACTACCCCCTCTGAGTAGTAGCCACCACAACATCAATCCAGAATAAGATATGGCTATGAATTCAAAGACTGATGCAAAGGCCTACATCTTAGTTCTGATTAGGAGGGGAAATCACCCCTAACTTCCCTCTGAGGTACTCAAAATTATCCTTAGGCAATGGCTTAGTAGAGATTTCTGCAATTTTCTCCTTGGTATGTATATACTCTATTCTAACTTCTTTGTCACTCACTTTATCTCTCAAAAATTGGTATTTGATGGATATATGCTTTGTCTTTGAATGCAGCACTAGATTCTTGGAAATATTAATGGCACTTGAATTATCACGGAATATGGCAATGGGTTCTTCATACTCAATTATGACATCTCTCAACATTTGCTTCATCCACAATATTTGGGTACAACTATTTGCAGCAACAATATATTTTTCCTTAGCAATAGACAATGAAATGGAATTCTTCTTTTTTTTTTTTTTTTTTTGTAAGAGTTTTCTCAACATTCACATTACTAGTATATTCAGTGGACACCTGACCATTTTCTTTGATAGCAATAAATACCCATTTATCTTCATTTCCAGTTTCTTTATCAGATTCTTCATCAGTTACACCTTCTTCAGCATAATAGCATTTCCTTTGAAATCTAGTCTTCTTAGATTTGTACTTAGAAACTCTTTCGGGACATCTAGATGCAAAATGACCTATTTTACTGCAAGAAAAACATTTAATAGGTAACTTTCCTTTGTACTTACCATGACATTTGGCTTATCTTTTCACTATCAATGCTTCCAATTCTTCTAATTCTCTTTCTTCATCTTCAATATTTTTCATCTCATCTTCATATTTGAATGTCCTTTTGGAACTCTCCCCCGGATTGTATCTCTATTGGATTTTATTGGATACTGTAGCTTTGAATGTAGATTCAGTCTTAGGAGCAGATTCACCAAATTCACTTAACTCAAAGGCAACAAGTTTTCCAATCAACATGTCTCTTGTAATATTTGTTACTTTCCTAAGTTCATTAATAGCATGAGCTCTTGTTTTGTAGGAGGGAGGCACATATCCAAGTATCTTAGCCACAATTTATTCTTCATCCAAGGTTCCACCGACACATCTAATGCTCATCACCAGTTCATTTATATTTTAATAAAAAGAGAGGATGTTATCATCTTCACTCATCTTCATGTATTCTCACTTTCCTTTTAAACTTTGTAGCTTAGCACTTTTCACTAGCGCATCTCCTTCATACAATGTTTCCAAATTTTTCTAGATCTGCTATGCAGTCTTCAATCCTAACACATTTGTCATATTCGAATCTGTTAAAACACTCAAAAATGCTTCAATAGCCTTGGTATTAGCTTCTGCTTGCTTGATCTCATCTTTAGAGGATGGAACATTCTGATAAATAGTATATGCACTTTGTGTAATTTTCCAGAAAGGTTCTCCAATGCACTTCAAATGACACTCCATTTTGAATTTCCATAAAGAGTAGTTTGTAGCATCAAATCTAGGACTATCCTTCTTGTATGATGCCATCTCGGATCTCCTCAATTTGTTAGGCTTCTTCAGAGGAACTAGCTCTAATACCAATTGTTGGAAAAACAAGGATAGCCAACTAGGAGGGGGGGTGAATCAGTTGTTACCAAAATCAAACTTATACAACATTAATCAACCTTAAATCTCAGATATGATAAATAACAGTGCAAGCATAAATAAAAAACACATCAAAGACACATGAACACCAATATTTTATACATGGAAACCCTGTTAGGGGAAAAACCATGATGGATGTTAGTCCACAAGATTATACCCTATTAGAAGTATAATGAAGAATGAAAAGGGAATGCACTTGCATTCAGGCACACTTCCTAGAGCTCACTGCTCAAAGGAAGTCTCACTTCCTTACATACAATAATCAAATTAAGTCCATCTGATGAAGTTGAATTGAGAAAATAGCTTCTACAAAAGTTTGATTACAGTTCCAGTTAGGTGCACAAAAACTTCTACACACTCTTCCACACTTTGCTCAAACTTCTTCACACTCTGCTTTGGTCTTGAATGATTTGACCTTTATTCACACATGCACACCTCTTGCACACACTAATCATTGCCTATAAATGAGGAAAACAAACACTTATATATATCTGCTACACGAATTTACATCCACTATTCAATCGGCCTCAAATAAAGAATAAATTACAACTATCGGCCTCAATACATGAATAAATTTCAATGTGCACCAACCCAAGTCAGTCACAACATAGTGAGGACCCAAAAAAATACCTTCAAACACACCAAACAATAAAATATTAATCCTCATGGATTTGCAACATGCTAACACCATCATGTCAGCCAAGAACATGAAAACTCGAGCACACATCGAAAAAATATTTGATCAATGCGGACGTACAACAAGGATATAGTACGATCTAGACTCATCCATGAATGTAACAAGTACATGTGCAACACATGAAATTAGCATAATTACCTCCTCTTCATCCAGGAACACCATCTACTGAAACTGAATAACTATAGGCACACAAATCTTCATAACTTCCACAAATTTTGATGCGAACCTCTGAAACTTCCAAACAACATACTAGAAAGCTTTAGAAACAAACCCTTTTAAGCTCACCTTTAGATCTTCAATGTACAAAACTTTCCAACATTTTGTCCTTCTCAGTATCACTGGCTAACAACAATATTATTTTTACAATTTTCTCAATATCCTCGACATATACAGCCTTAAGCATCATTAATGCTAATAGTGTTGACATCAATGGCAACCACATATCATGAATGCAACCACAACATCAAACAACTTTCCCTATGGATCAAAATCAAATCAGAGAAGTCTATAAAACAAAATTCTAAACTATGAACCAGATTTAGATAGAGGACACACATAGAGATCTACACATCAAATTTTAGGCTAAAATAGGTGGACTAAGGTGCAAGGATGTCCTAGTCTAGATAGGTGTTTTAAAAATTTGGAAATTTGGAAATTATTAATAGTATCTTAAGGGTCCAATGTCTCAAAGGTTCAGGTTTGGAAGTCAACAAACTTTTGGAATTGCACCAAAACCTATTTTTTCTATATGAAGCACACGTATGCATGCAATTTTGGATATTTTCAAGACAATTGAATATGTTCAAATGATAATTTCTAAAAATGAAATACTATAATTGACTGATTTTTCCAAAAAATATATAGAAAAGCAATGCTTTTTGATTTTTTGAAATAACAATATACTATGTAATTTTGACACTTTTTCAATGTTTTTCACTAAAAATATGCATACATAAATGATAAAATAAATTTTCAATTAATTTTCCCAATGAATATAACTCAAATATAAACCTTAAACATTGAAAATAATATCTAAAAAAATTCAATTTTTTTGAATTTTTATGATGAAAAACTAATGAAAATGGATAGTTTTTTTTACAATAAATGCAAATTATTAACAATTTTTTTAAATAACCCAGATTTTAAATTTATTTTTTAGATTTATGGAATGAAAAATCAAAAACATTGCAAGTGTAGGATATGTCAGGTTCACCAAAATGTTTAGTAGGAAAAGTGATCCTAGCATTTCAACTAGGATTAGCTACTTTTCACTTACAAAACATTAGAATTCAGATCAACAAAGATATGATATCAACTTGTAACCTAAAAGGTGAGTTAATCAGCCTTGGATCTGAATTTTTATGGGGGCTTGAAATGTATTTTTGATGAAAATACAACGATGTATCTAAATGACTATGAAAAAGCACTGTTCTGATGCACATATAAAAAAAATGGAAATTGAAAGTCAAATTTAAGGACTAGATTTGAGTAAGGTATCTCGTACTATGCACCTGTAGCTTAAATTGGAGCTAGTTCTAGGTGGACGAGGGTGCAAGGATGCTCTAGTCGGGGTGTCTAAAACCTAAATCTAATTTCACAAGCCTTAGGTACCCATTTTGTAGCTTGTCTCTTCCAAATTTCATTGTTAGATCTTCATCTATTATCAAGATATTGTTGTTTATGTATCTTGTAAAGTTATAGGGTTTGAATGTATGAATGAGTAAATTATTTTCAAATCTTCCTTCAATCCTCTTCAAATCTATACCCACACATTCAAAAGGAGAGGAAGGGTTGTGCTATATAGGGGCTTACCTCAGTCAAACCCCGTGTTGGTGTTTCTACCTCCATAATGGCAAAATTGATGATAAAGAACTTATCCTTTTGAGGGATAGAGGATAAATGATAAGTAAATGTGTAGAGGAGGAAATTTTCCACCCTCAAGTCTCAAGACAATTAGATTCTTCAAGGAGAAAATGGTCCTCAACTACCTCAAGGAACAAAGCTTAGGTGACAATAAAATGGTGAGTTCCAAAAATAGAAAGAGTAGGTCACACAGGTTTTCTAGATATATTGACAAGCTCTTGGCCAAGGAAAACAATGAAGCACATGAACATCCATGTGTTGCACTAGCATCCCATACAAAACAAAAATTGAGACTATCACAAAAAATAGATTAAGTGACTACTAAAAATTTGATTTCTAGGAACTTTCAAGAATGCAAGGAAGATAATAGAGAGTAACATAACTAAAATAAAGTAAAGTAAACTAAGTAAATTGTAGATCAAATGGAATGTAGATGATGAAATAAAGGAAGAGAAAGAAATCACTCACAACCAACCAAGCAATGAAGCCTCCAATAAATAAATGTCTTCAATACCTGCACACATAAGACTGAGAGAAGTTGTTGGGGCTATTTAGGGGCTTACCTTAGTCAAACCCCTATTTTGATGTTTCCACCTCCTAGTACACCCAGGTAGATAAATAGATAGAAAGATAAATAAACAAAAAGGTAAATGCATAGACAAGGGATGTGATAAATCCCAATATTCTCAAAGACATAAGACAAATAGATATACCTACAAGGCTTGAGGAAGCCAAAGAGAGATAAATAAAGAGAAATTTGTGAGAGCCAAGAGAGTTGTAGAGAACGTTGTGAGAACTTGAGACCACTTTAGCAAGATGTAAAGAGATGTGCAAGCTTGTGATAAAGTGAAAGAGAAGAGAGAAATGTCCAAGAGAGATCAAGAGAGAAATATATACCAAGAAGAATCAAATGAATTGAAAAGATATACTTCAAAGAGAGAAGAGGAGAGAAAAAGAGATTCTTGAGCTGTTACAAGGCCTCCCAAGCCATTTCTACTAACCAAGATAGGTGAAAAGTGGAAAGATGCTTAGGAATGGTCATTTTAATGTTGAAATTTCATGGGACACTAGCGTGATGCATTGACATTTGCATGACATGCTAGTCTCTAGACAAATCATGCTCAAAATTGATGGGAATGCAAAGAAGATAGCCACCAAAAAAGGGCCTTGAGCATCCCGAGGGGAAAAAGGATGATGAAAGGGATGAAATGAGCCTACACAAATGCTAAGGGAGTAGACACTAAATTGGATTCAAAATTGTAGGTGAAATTGCAAGGGTATGCAATTTTGGACACTACAAAATGATAAATTAATAACTTGTTTCAACTCACCACTTAGATCTAATCTCCTTAAAGGACTAAATTCCTACACATCTCCTCAAGGTTTTTTTTCAATTTGGCATGGATTATTTGGATACCTACAAGTGTTAGTCCTCACAAATAAAATCTATGCATAAACATGGACAAACTCACATAAAACTCAAGACATGATGTTTTGACAATGAAATGTTGCAATAAATCTCTAAATTATGCTTTTGAGTGCTTTTGAATTGATAATAATTTCTTAAAAAATGCTCTTGATTTCCAATTCTTGCTAGATTGATCTCAAATGATGAAATGACTAGGTATTTATATGAAATAGCTCAAATTTCTCAAAAAATAAATCTTGATGGATGATAATCAGAATTTGAATTTCAAATATTAAATTACTACCATCAACACTTTGAATTTTGGAGCCAAATTAAGGGGACTAGGGCGCAAGGATGTCCTAGTCTAGATCTTTCAACTTTCGGGATCCAAAGTGATAGGACCAAAATATTAATTGTGTACTTGGATCTTGCATATTTGATTTCTCGATAAATGTTTAAAATGAGCCATGAAATGCATAATTTAGGAAATTAGGTGTACAATTAGGTTGAATCACTTAGGGGGAAGAAAAACATAGTGTGAAATTGTCAAGGGTGACAATTTATGATGCTACAAAAGAATTCTTCAATCATGAAGATCTTAATGGCTAATGGTGTTTATTTGGATGTATTTGGTAAAGGAGCTATTGATGTACCCAATGGTAGTTTTCATGATGTTATTTCATTGCTGATATTCAGCATAATCTTCTTTTTGTATATCAAATAGCACAAAATTATAAGTCAATTGAGTTCACTCTAGATTCAATATTCATTCATGATTTGCATAGTCGACAACTTGTTGCAATGGGTAAGGTTGATCATCATACAAACATCTACACCTTTTTTCATTTTATTCTTGATGGTGAATGTTATAAGGACCACTCTCATATATCTAGTGGGGGTAGTTGTTTAGATGGTGGTTGTGGTGGTTTTTTGAACCTCACCTTTCATTGGCCCTTTGATGAGGTTCTATCATCTCCTGCTTCGTCAAATCTGAGTGTTGATTGGTTTCCAATACTTTAAATGAGGAAGACACATTTTTCTTTCCATTTTTATTTATTTAGGATGGTTTCATGATAGGTATATCGAACTTGGTTTGTCATTCCTTGATGTAGGAGCATCCCTAATCGTAAAGAAATCATGTATCAACCAAAAATAGTTTTTCCTACATTGCATTCAGTAGTAGTTTTTAGTAGTCCATTCCAAATTTTATTAGATCATTGTTTCTCATCTTGAAAAACAAGATATAGCATCTACACATTGACATCTATCACATATCCAAATTTCAGATCATTTGCATTTGCCTACCGAAATTTATCGCTCTCAAAAACTCACTTTTTTATCAACCAGAGCATATGAGGATGACTTGGTCTAGTTTCTTAGTTCAAACCTATGCTGGAACATGCAAGGATTAATTGAGCATCATACACACATCTTGGCTTCATTGGGACCTACCCTAAAGATTCACAAGTTAATTCATCTCATGAGGAGTTAATTCTTCTTATCTTTTGTGGACAACATTCATGTTTGATCATTCAATGAGTTACCAACCCATGTGGCTAACACATATATACTTTGGAGCTTGAGAAGAATATTTATAAGCATTGCAATCATTTGTAGTGATCAATTAGTAATCAATGAGTAGTGCATTTTTAGATAGATTCAATATATTTTGCAATACCCTTCGGGGGCATGTAATAAGTCTTATTGGCCAATGTTATGTTGTAAGCCTACAAGGAAAGGCCTATGAGCCCTGGATATTTTTCCTTGTGGCTTGTGTTTCATGTAAACATTTCATATTTATGAAGATTCATGTTCACATATCTATTTTATGTGTTATCTCTGTTGTGTTGACTCATTACTGCACGATCCAAACTATTCCTTCTAGAAACTTCCTATCATGATTGCACCAAGTGGTATCAGAGTGAGATTCGATTCTTATAGGAATTCTTTGAGGTGGATAGATTTCCAAAAATAAGGCATACTACATTTTTTTTAATCGATCGCTGATTCTGAGGCAGTTGAAACCCTTGTATCCAAATTTCCAAATTGAGGCAGTTGCACTGATTCAAGGGGAGACATGGTGCCAAGGAGAATGCCTTGTATGGAGAATGTTTCTGGAAGAATGGATGAGATGTTGGAAATGATGCACAAAATGTGAGTTAGGTTAGATGTAGTTGAAGAGGATCAAAGGTGAGGCCTAAACCCTAGGTAGAATGATGAAAGTGATGATGAAACAAAACATGCAAATCAAATTGTAGTAAACCTAGATGATGAAGAAGAAGAATCAAATTAGGTAAATATGATGAAGGTGATTTCAAAAACTGGCAAGCGAACCAAAGCTAAAATTACACAAGAAATTTGAATTATAAGGAATTGATTGATTGGATCAATGAAATGGAGGAATACTTCGAATATGAAAAAAATGAAGATTTGGAAAGAGTTAGATTTGTGAAAACAAAATTGAAAGGTCATGTTGCATTATGGTGGAAAGAAGTTCAATTGGACCAAAATAGAAGAGGCAAATAAAGAATCATCAAATGGGATAGAATGGTGAAAAAGTTGAAGAATCAATTCACACTAGTTGACTATGAACTGGAATTATTGAAGAGATTGCAAAACTAGAGACAAAAAGAAAGATATGTGAAGGAATACATTGAAGAATTCTACAAGATGATAATCAAAACTGGTCATAGTGAAGCAAGCAAAGAAAAGGTTGGTAGATATATAAATGGACCAAGAACAAACGTTCAAGAAGAGTTGAGTTTGGTAAAGATGGCATCTGTTGAAGAAGCATACCAATTTGCATTGAAGGTCTAAGGAAAGTTGAACAAGAAATTTGAACAAACGTAGAGGAGTGCAAGAGGAATATTTCAAAAGAATGGAAACCAGTCTAGAAAAAGAAGATCATCTATGGAACATAACAAAGATGCAAAACCCTATTAGAGTGAAGAAAAGGATGTTAAACCATAATATAGAGGAAGAGAGGATAGAAATTTTTACCACAATCACAAAGGAGGTCATAATTCTTACCACAATAATGGATACCAAGGAAATGAAGGGAGAACTGACAGAAAACGATTCAGAGGAACTTGTTTCAAGTATGGAGGTGAAGGACATAGAGAATTTGAGTATCATCAAGGAAGTAATAGAAAGAAACTTGAGCATACCAAAAGAATATAATACGTGGAGGAAGAACATGTTGAATCCCCTAATTCAAGTGGAAAACTAGAGAAAGGTGAATCATTGGTAATGAGAAGAGCTTTGATGCATGACAAAGTAATTAAGGTACCATTACATAGGAAAAGTCTATTCAGAACCATGTGTAGGTCCAAAGGAAAGGTATGTAAAGTTATCATTGATAGTGGTAGCACTAATAATCTAGTTTCAGAGGAGATGGTAACAAAGTTAAATTTGAAGAGGCTAAAACATCCAAACCCTTATAGGATAGATTGAATTCAAGATGATCATAGGATATTGGTGAATGGATAATGTTTAGTGAAATCTCATATTGGATCATATAGGGATGAAGTATTATGTGATATTATGCCTATGGATGCATGTCATTTACTGTTAGGGAGACTATGACAGTATGATAAGAAATCTATTCACGATGGAAGAATAAATACTTATACCGTGACATCAAACGGAAAGAGAATCAAGTTGATAACTTTCAAGGAAGAGGAGAATACTGAATTTTGTGGCACTACTAGACTATGTTTGGTAGATGGAAGGAAATTTCTTGAGGGATTGAGGCATGAAAACCTATGTTTTACATTGATTCCAAAGAAAAGCAATGGTCTAGAGATAGAGAATCCCATTGGAGAAAATGAAGAAGTTGTAGAAATATTGTTTGAGTATAAAGAAATCATTTCAGATAATGTACCAGATGGTTTGCCAGAGGTCTGAAATATCAACAATTAGATAGATCTAATACTGGGAGTGAGTTTTCCAAATAAAGCAACACATAGGATGACACCAATAGAGAATGCAAAGTTAAACTAAAAAATTCAAGAGTTGTTGAAGAAAGGATCGATTAGAGAAAGTTTGAGCCCATGTGTGGTACCTTTTGTACTTGCACCTAAGAAATATTAAGAGTGGAGAATGTGTATAGATTCAAGAGTAATTAAGAGGATCACTATTATGTATACAATCCCATTGTCGAGGATGGATGACATTATGGATTGTTTGAGTGGAGAAAAGTATTTTACAAAGATTGATCTCAAAAGTGGATACCATCAAATCAAAATTAGAGAAGGAGATGAATAGAAGACTGCATTTAAGAAAAATGAAGGATTGTATGAGTGGTTAGTGATGCCTTTCAGATTGACCAATGCACGAAGCACTTTCATGAGATTGATGAATGAGGTATTGAAGAAATTCTTGGGTAAGTTTGTCATTGTTTACTTGGATGATATTATAATTTTCAATAAGACTAGAGAGGATCATTTGTGGCACATCTGACAAGTATTACAAAGGTTAAGAGAAGAGAAGTTGTTGATTAATGTCAAGAAGTGTAGTTTCATGAAGTCAAAGTTGGTGTACCTTGGATTTGTTATTTCTGCTAAAGGATTTTAGATGGATCTAGAGAAAGTGAAAGCAATTTTAGATTGGTCTACAACAATAAATATTGGAGAAGTAAGATCGTTCCATGGAATAGCGAGTTTCTACTAGAAGTTTATCAGGAGTTTCAATAGTGTTTGTAACCCTATGACAAAAACAATGAGGGGAGACAAGAAGGATTTTAAATGGATGTCTGGCGCACAATAGAGTTTTGAATTGTTGAAGTAAAAGGTGACAAAGCAGCCAATATTACCATTACCAAATTTTGACAAAGTATTTCAAGTGGATTGTGATACAAGTGGAAATGCAATTGGAGGAGTGTTGAGTCAAGAAGGAAGACCTATAGCTTATTTGGGTGAAAATTTGAATGTCACCAAAAAGAAGATACTCAATTTATGATCAAGAATTCTATGCCATAATCCAAGCTTTGAAGAAGTGGAGACATTACTTGTTGCCTAAGGAGTTTGTGTTGTATATAGATTATCAATCTTGGTAGTATTTGAATAGTCAAGGAAAGTTGAATCAAAAAAATATGAGATGGGTTGAGTTCTTGTAGAGTTATACATTTGTGCTGAAGCATAGGAGTGGCAAGTCAAACAAAGTTGCAAATGCATTGAGTAGAAGAAGAAATTTGTTGATAGAGATGGGAGTAGTAGTATTGGGATTTTATGAATTGAAGCATATGTATGAAGGTGATGAGGATTTCAGTGAAGCCTAGAAATCATGTAGAGAACCAATAGTGACAAACTAGAGCCAATAGTTGGATTACCTTATTCAAGAAGGTATGCTATTTAGAGGAAATAAGTTGTGTATATCGAGGAGCTCAATGAGGGATAATTTGATCAATGAGAAGCATGGTGGAGGTTTATTAGGAAATTTTGGAGTGGATAAGACAATAGCCTTGGTAAGTGAACACTATTTTTGGCCACAAATATATAAGGATTTGAGGAAGTATGTTCAAATTTGTAGAATTTGTCAAGTTGCAAAAGGAAGCAATCAAAATTGTAGATTGTATAAAACTTTGACAGTATCGGAGAGACCCTGGGAAGATATATGCATGGATTTCATTTTAGGATTACCTAGAACATAGAGAGGATATGATTCAGTAATGGTAACTTAGTGGATATATTTTCCAAAATGGTACATTTTATTCCTTGTAAGAAGACTAATGATGCTATTCATGTTTCTCCTTTATTTTTCAAGGAGATTGTGAGATTTCATGGATTACCTAAGAGTATAGTTTCATATAGAGATACTAAATTCATTAGATACTTTTGGAGGACATTGTGGAACAATATGAAGACGGATTTGAAGATCAACTCAACATATCACCCATAGACAGATGGACAAATAGAGGTAGTAAACAAAAGTATGGGTAGCTTGTTGAGATGTTTGGTTGGAGATAAGGCAAGAAGTTGGGATAGAATTCTACCCTAGGTAGAGTAATAATTCAGTGAACCAGAGTACAGGGAAGACACCATTTCAGATTTTTACTAGAGTAAATCTTAGAGGAGTTGCAAAATTAAGAGACATCAGTATGGAGAAAAAGAGGAGTGTAGAAGCAGAAAAGTTTTCATATTTCATGGAGATGTTACATAATCAGGTCCGAGAGCATTTGGAACACATGAACAATAAGTATAAGGAGACGAAAGATGAACACCAAAGACATAAGGAATTTTTTGTTGGAGATGAAGTGATGGTATATTTGAGGAAGGAGAGATTTCCAGTTGGTACATACAACAAGATGAAGATGAGGAAGTTTGGACCATGTAAGATTCTAAGGAAGTTTGATTCTGGAAATGAATATGAAGTGGAGTTACCAGAGACATTGGGTATTTCACCTATTTTCAATGTTACAGACATATCTAAGTTTCACAAAGGAGAATAAAGTGGCAGTAGTTATGAAATAGATTTGAAGAACCAGTTACCACATCAGGAACCAGAGGAGATTGAATAGATTTTGGATACCAGAACCTCGAAAAAAGCACTAGGAACAAGCAGTATAAATAATATCTTGTGAAATGGAAAGGAAAACCAGTGGAGGATTCATCATGGATTTCTTAGGCTGAGGTGGACCATTTTGGTTTTTGTCTTAGCCCTAGAAATTGAGGGACTCACTTTTCTTCCAACCCCGGGTGTCTGATACAAGAGCATCCTTAGCCGTAAAGCAATCTTATATCAACCAAATATAGTTTTTCCTGGATTGCATCTAGTTGCAATTTTTAGTAGTCCATTCCAAATTTTACTGGATCATTTTTTCTCAACATCTACACATCGACATCTATTACATATCCAAATTTTGTTGGAGTTGAGAAGATACAACACCACAGAAGCCCAAAAGATCTTTGCAAGCAAATAACCTGTTACAAGGAGAAACAAAGAGAAGCAACAAAGGAAATGCTCAAGAATGTGGAGCCATGAATTGACACAAAATGTAAAATGAATTATCATACAAAAGATAGTTTTCAACCATATATAGATGAAAACCCTAAAAAAGGAAAACCCTAGGCTTGCACAATAATAATTAATAAAGTAATTAATTATTATGTACCTAATGTTAGCTTAAGTGAAAAAAGTTAAAAAGAAACTTTACGTAATTAAACAAATATTATTTAATTAATAAAGTAAATGTCCAATTAATCTAACACCCCCCATTATCTGTACGTATCCACCAGATAGAAAGACCAGACTGCTTCTCTACAAATGTCTTGAAGACATGAAAGGAATCAAAGACATCAGACTTGTACTTAAGAAAGTACAACCATGTGCATCTGGAGAAGTCATCAATGAATGTGAGTACATACTTGGCCCCTGAAAAAGAAGGAGTGGAAAATGACATGAGGTCACTATGAATCAACTCCAAGGGTTCCAAGGCACGAGTGGTACTTCCCTTCGGAAAGGGATCCCTATGATGCTTGCCAAGCACACAACCATGACAAACACCGTCAGTACAAGAAATCAATGGAAGACCAAGAACAAGTGACTGTGTACTCATCTGTTGAAGATATCTGTAGTTGACATGGCCCAAACGCTCATGCCAAAGCTGACTCACTGAATCTACATGCCCTATAAGAGATGAGCCTGTACCCTCAGAAGGCGCAAATCCATCAAATCTGTAAAGACGAGATGCAGTATCAACACTACCAGTAGCCACAACCAAATCAAAATCATGAAGGTCCCGAATAACCACATCATGTGGTGAGAACTCAACTGTCTTACCAGAGCCAGTGTGGCAAATCAAATAAATAGACAAGAGGTTCGTCAAAATGTTAGGAACAACCAAAACATCCTGTAGAGTGCCCCCATCCAAAGAAACAGAACCTGAACCCAAGACGAAAAGCTGTGAAGAGTCACCCACTACAATCTGTGAAGTACCACAAGAGGCAAAAGAAGTGACCAACTGCTGAGTGTGTGTCATACGGTGAGAAGCACCAGAGTCTAAAATCCAAGTGGACCCATTGGTCGATGCTCGTGCAGTGAGAGCATGACCCTTCCCTGTAGTGGAAGAAGAAAACTAAGGTGAGAAGATGTGTTGCTGCTGCATGGCCTCCTCTAAAGCCTCTAATCATTTCCAACACCTGAAAACTGGATGACCTTGCTTGCCACATAAACTACAAGTGTCTCCTGATTTCTCCTTAGTCTTGGAGGAAGACTCACCAGACTTCAAAGATTTCCCATGTTTTGGATTAAATGGTGGTTTAGAATCAGACTTAGGAGGCGGTTTGGAGGAATACTCACTACCTGCAAAATCTTTATTGGGCCTCGGTTTCTGCTTCTATTTCCCCTTCGGTGACTAAACAACCAATGCTTTGCTCTTTGAACCTGAAAGCATATCCATCTGAGAAAGGTGAGACTGTTCCCGAGACAATCGCTCACAAAATAAATCAAAGGAAGGCATGGTAAAACTAGCACCCAAACCATCCATGGTGGAGTAGAAGGAGGAAGCAAATATCTAAAATGGACCACGAAGCTTCGAAAGAATCAAGGAAATGCACTCTGTGTTTGTCTTGTTCTTCCCACAACCCTGTAAAATAGTACGGATAGTTTTGAACTGGTTCAAAAAATCTTCAATAGTGGGAAATGAATTAGGTAACAATGAAGTCAGCTCTACCTCAATCTGTAATGCGCGAAACTCATTAACGGCCCCAAAAAGTGTCTCAAACTTTAGCCACATGGTTCGAGGAGTGAGCAAAGCATCAAGGTAAAACAAAAGACTATCTGAAACATGCATGCATAACAAACCCATAGCCTCATCCATCTTGTTCCTGTGCTGCATAATCTCAAAAAGACGCTGCAACTAAGGCTGAACCTCATCTAAACAAGACCATAACCCTCGGGACCTGAGTAGCCTCATCATACGAGACTTCCAAGTGTGATAGTTATGTGATGTGAGTAGCTCAACTAAAGAGTCTGCCATGAAACCCTGCACCTGTACCTAAAATTTTTTTTGAGAAAATAGATCACATCATTGAATAGAGCATGTTGAGAGCTTTCCAATGCCTATTCAAGTTTGAAAAACAGAGTTCATTTGCAAGTGATAATACAAAGCGAATAGAATTCATCTTGGCGACAGGGGAAAATGTCTCGGAGTAATCAATACCCTCAACCTGTGAGAAACCCTTCGCAACAAGACGTGCTTTGTAATTATCAATAGAACCATCAACAACATACTTGGTACGATACAACCATCGGCACCGAACCATCTTTTTGCCCTTAGGAAGAGGACAGAGATCCCATGTATTATTCCTCATCAAAGAAGAATACTCCTCCATAGCACAATCCCACTCAGGGTGACCTGTCGCCTCTGAAAATCTCTGAGGATCCTCTGAAAGAGCATGAGTCAAAAGACTAGAACCTGTAGTATGAGAACGAGTGCGACGAGTGTCTGAAGGATCACCGGCCATAGATCCTGCTGCCTCAATAATAAAGCGAGCCCATTTGGGCCTCTGAGGTGGAGCAAGTGGAGGTGGAGATGGGGGATCATCAATATCCTCATCAGAATCCTCAAAATAATCCTGAAGAGTTGTAGTGGGTGGAGTAGGTAGTGAAGTGGACACTGGAGACAAGGTATCAACTGGAGGAAGGCGCTCATCAAACTGAACATCTCGTCGAAACAGGACCTCTCTGGAATCAGGAACAAACAACCTATACGCCTTAACATCCTCACAGTAGCCGACAAATATGAGGGGTCGACTCTTCCGCTCCATAGCTCTCCTCTGAGCATCAGGAATAAAAGCCCATGCCTCACTACCAAATACTCGAAATGATGAAATATCAGGCTTGTCATGAGACCAAGCCTCCTCAGAAGTCATATGTCGAATCGCCTTGTGAGGCATCCGATTCTGAATATAGTTGGCACAATTGATTGCCTCAGCCCAAAAAGATGAATCCATGGACCTGGACTGAATCATACAATTAGCCATCTCCTGTAAAAATGGCTAATTATTAATTATTATGCACCTAATGTTAGCTTAAGTGAAAAGAGGTAAGAGGAAACTTTACGTAATTAAACAAATATTGTTTAATTAATAAAGTAAATACCCAATTACTCTAACACCCCCCTTAAGATAAACATAGGGAGAAGCTAAAACCTAGAAGAAGCTACTGAAAGCAAAAGCAATGGGTCTCGGCAACAAGGCCAAATCAGGTACCCATGTACAAAATCAATGCAAACTAAATGAAATGGGGTAAAGGAGAAAACCTAGTGGGAACAAAACTCCTGCCCAAAATAGAATGCATTGAAGGAATGCAATGCACTAATGAAAGAAAGATAGGAGGTGGATAACATGATACCCCCCATAGACAACTTCTATCATATAAGTACATGTACAATGATCTCCATAGGAGAGATAGAAAGAGAGAAGAAGGCCCCCCCACAATGGTAGATGCCTAATGTAGAATCCAAAAGGATATCCTGAAGCAGCAAATAATATTCCTCCCCTTGGGAAGAAACAGATCCATGGACCTGTATTGAAGAAACCTTGTGAAGAATGATGAACCAATCTGTCTCAAGATGTGTGCTATGATAGGATGCTGAAGAGTCTCACTGTCTGAACTGAAACAAATAATGTCAAATCCAAACTGATGTGGAGAATACTGAAATGCAACCTCTGAATACACAGATAATGGTGGGCGAACAATGATAACCTGACTGTCAAGGTAGAGGAGATGAATGTCCTCAAAATAATCCTCCAAATTTGCAATATAGGACTCCACAAACAAGAAAGATTTGTCTGCAACATAAGAGTTCAAAGTAGCTATGTCTGGAAGATGTATGATTCCCTGCTG
The DNA here is from genome assembly GCA_007115665.2 of Sequoiadendron giganteum. Classification (NCBI taxonomy): domain Eukaryota; kingdom Viridiplantae; phylum Streptophyta; class Pinopsida; order Cupressales; family Cupressaceae; genus Sequoiadendron; species Sequoiadendron giganteum. The sequence continues at coordinate 392,310,892 of CM021110.1, read as the reverse complement.
CACTGAATCAAGAACAACAAGAGATGCTGATAAAGTCTCAGTCTGAAGAGTAGGAACTGTGAGACAAACTTCTGATCCATCAGAATAAGTAAGGGTGTCTAAATACTCAAGCTCCTCTAAAGTATCATGATCAAATGGTGTATTCTCTCTCCAAACAATGGGTATGAGACAATCTGAAGCAGGATCCTCTGGGAATAGAGATAGAATAGGGTCTCCATAGATCTCCCAAAGATGTGTCCAAAGTGGATGAGGACAATTAATGTCCGATATAACCAACACAGTGTCATGATCAACACTAGATAATATAACTCCTGTAATGTGATTTCTAATAATATCCCATGCTAATCTGCCCTCTAAAGTTGTTGGTTCAGGTATGAGATCATACAAATAAGGAAAAATATTAAGCCACCTATAATGTGTAAGTATACCTTTTGCCCATGACTCATAATTACCCTGTTCCAGAAGAACAACTGAAAGGTGAGTAGAGAAACCCATAATAACTCTTCAAATGAAAAATTCAGAGACTAATGATCTCACCAATGATAAAACATATCAACATAACCCATCCAATGCAACCAAACCCCGTGTAGGAGCTAAGATGACCAAGTAATTGAGCAAAGTGTAAAAACACACAAAATTGAATAAAAAATACCTGGTAAATATTCTGATAAAATAGACTGTAAATTTGGAAAGAGCACTATAACACCTTTCCAATGCCTATTCGTTTGAGCAAAACGGACACAGTGGCCAAAAGTTATGAATTTTTCAAAAACTGAATTTAGTTTGCAGGAAACGAATTTTCTATCAAAAAATGTTTATTTCTAACTTGATTTCTGAAAAATCTACTCATTCTTTGTAGACAAAAATAAAAACCCAGAAATATTTTGATTCTAAAAACAAAACCCAGAAATCGTTTTTTGATCCAACAAGCAAAATATGAGAAAATGATTTTTTTTTTTTACTTTCAGCCAAGAGAAAAATGACGCGCGCCATTTTTTCAATAATAATTTTCTCCAGATCTGTGCAAGATATGCAAAATCTAAAAGATACCCATTTCAGATTTCGACATTGGCTACAAAACCCAGAAATCGTTTTTCCTGCAAATCAATGAAAACTGAATTTTTGAAGCAAAAATGATGACAGCTCCAATAAAAAACGATTTGCAACAAACCCTTGTAAGTCTAAAAATCTTCAAAACAAGAACAAGCAGCTGCAGATCTGAAACTCTGATACCATATTGGAGTTGAGAAGATACAACACCATAGAAGCCCAAAAGATCTTTGCAAGCAAATAACCTGGTTCAAGGAGGAACAAAGAGAAGCAACAAAAAAAATGCTCAAGAATGTGGAGCAATGTATTCACTTGAAAATGTAAAATGAATAATGATACAAAAGATAGTTTTCAATGTTGGAGTTGAGAAGATACAACACCATAGAAGCCCAAAAGATCTTTGCAAGCAAATAACCTATTACAAGGAGAAACAAAGAGAAGCAACAAAGGAAATGCTTAAGAATGTGGAGCCATGAATTCACACAAAATGTAAAATGAATTATAATACAAAAAATAGTTTTCAACTATATATAGATGAAAACCCTAAAAAAGGAAAACCTTAGGTTTGTACAATAATAATTAATAAAGTAATTAATTATTATGTACCTAATGTTAGTTTAAGTGAAAAAGAGTTAAAAGGAAACTTTACATAATTAAACAAATACCCAATTACTCTAACACCCCCCCTTAAGATAGACATAGGGAGAAGCTAAAACCTAGAAGAAGCTATTGAAATCAAAAGCAATGGGTCCCGGCAACAAGGCCAGATCAGGTACCCATGTACAAAATCAATGCAAACTAAATAAAATGGGGTAAAGGAGAAAACCCAGTGGGAACAAAACTCCTCCCCAAAATAGAATGCAAGAAAGAAATGCAATGCACTAATGAAAGAAGGATAGGAGGTGGATAACATAATACCCCCTATAGACAACTTCTATCATATAAATACATGTGCAATGATCTCCATAGGAGATATAGAAAGAAAGAAGAAGGCCCCCCCACAATGAAGAAACTCCTGTCACAATGGTAGATGCCTGATGTAGAATCCAAAAAAAAATCCTGAAGCGGCAAATGATATTCCTCCCCTTGGGAAGAAACAGATCCATGGACCTGTACCGAAGAAACCCTATGAAGAAGGAAAAACCAATCTGTCTCAAGATGTGTGCCATGATAGGATGCTGAAGAGTCTCACTGTCTGAATGGAAACAAATAATGTCAAATCCAAATCGATGTGGAGAATACTGAAATGCAACCTTTGAATGCACAGATAATGGTGGGCGAATAGTGAAAACCTGACTGTCAAGGTAGAAGAGATGAATGTCCTCAAAGTAATCCTCCAAATTTGCAATATAGGACTCAACAAACAAGAAAGATATGTCTGCAACATAAGAGTCCAGAGTAGCTATGTCTGGAAGATGTAGGATTCCATACTGCACTAAATCAAGAACAACAAGAGATGCTGATGAAGTCTCAGTTTGAAGAGTAGGAACTGTGAGACAAACCTCTGATCCATCGGAATAAGTAAGGGTGTCTAAATACTCAAGCTCCTCTAAAGTATCATGATCAAATGGTGTATTATCTCTCCAAAAAATGGGTATGAGACAATCTGAAGCAGGATCCTCTGGGAATGGAGATAGAATAGGGTCTTCATAGATCTCCCAAAGATGTGTCCAAAGTGGGTGAGGACAATCAATATCCAATATAGCCAACACAGTGTCATGATCAACACTAGACAATATAACTCCTGCAATGTGATTTCTAATAATATCCCATGCTAATCTGCCCTCTGAAGTTGTTAGTTCAGGTATGAGATCATATAAATAAGGCAAAATATTAAGCCACCTACAATGTGTAAGTATACCCTTTGCCCATGACTCATAATTACCCCGTTCTAGAAGAACAACTGAAGGGTGAGTAGAGAAACCCATGATAACTCTTCAAATGAAAAATTCAGAGACTAATGATCTCAACAATGATAAAGCATATCAACATAACCCATCCAACGCAAACAAACCCCATGTAGGAGCCAAGATGACCAAGTAATTGAGCAAAGTGTAAAAACACACAAAACTGAATAAAAAGTACTTGATAAATATTTTGATAAAATAGACTATAAATCTGGAAAGAGCACTGTAACACCTTTCCAACGCCTATTCGTTTGTGCAAAACGGACACTGTGGCCAAAAGTTATGAATTTTTCAAAAACTGAATTTAGCTTGCAGGAAACGAATTTTTTGGCCAAAAACATTTATTTCTAACTTGATTTCTGGAAAATCTACTCACTGTCTGTAGACAAAAATAAAAACCCAGAAATATTTTGATGCTAGAAACAAAACCCAGAAATCATTTTTTGATCCAACAAGCAGAATACGAGAAAATATTTTTTTTTTACTTTCAGCCAAGAGAAAAATGACGCGCGCCATTTTTTCAACTGTGATTTTCTTCAGATCTGTGCAAGATATGCAAAATTTAAAAGATACTCAGTTCAGATTTCAACACTAGCTACAAAACCCAGAAATCGTTTTTCTTGCAAATGAGTGAAAACTGGATTTTTGAAGCAAAAATAATGATGGCTCCAATAAAAAACGGCTTGCAACAAACCCTTGTAGCTCCAAAAATCTTCAAAACAAGAACAAGCAGGTGCAAATCTGAAGCTCTGATACCATGTTGGAGTTGAGAAGATACAACACCATAGAAGCCCAAAAGATTTTTGCAAGCAAATAACTTGTTACAAGGAGAAACAAAGAGAAGCAACAAAGGAAATGCTCAAGAATGTGGAGCCATAAATTCACACAAAATGTAAAATGAATTATAATACAAAAGATAGTTTTCAACTACATATAGATGAAAACCCTAAAAAAGGAAAACCCTAGGTTTGTACAATAATAATTAATAAAGTAATTAATTATTATGTACCTAATGTTAGCTTAAGTGAAAAAAAGTTAAAAGGAAACTTTACATAATTAAACAAATATTGTTTAATTAATAAAGTAAATACCCAATTACTCTAACAAATTTCAGATCATTTTCATTTTCCTACCAGAACTTATCACTCTTAAAAACTCACTTTGTTATCAACCATAGCATATGGGGCCAACTTGGTCTAGTTTCTTAGTCTGGACCTGTGATGGAATGTGTGAGGCTTAATTGAGCATCATACAAGCATCTTGGGTTTGTTGTGACCTACCTTGAAGATTCACAAGTTAATTCATCTCACATGGAGTTAATTCTTCTTATCTTTTGTGTCTGACATTCATGTTTGATCATTCAACAAGTTATCAACCCTTATGGCTAATGCATATCTATTTTGGAGCTTGAGAAGCATATGTATAAGCATTGTAATCATTTGTAGTGATCAATTAGTAATCACTGAGTAGTACATCATTAGATAGATTCAATATGTTTCATAATACCCTTCGGGGGCATGTAATAAGGCCTGTTGGCCAGTGGTATGTTGTAAGCCTACGAGGAAAGGCTTATGAGCCCTGGATATTTGCCCTTGTGGCCAATTTTGCATGTAAGTTCATATTTATGAAGATTCATGTTCACATATATCTATTTTTTGTGTTATTTTCGTTGTGTTGACTCATTATTGCACAGTCTACATTGTTCCTTCTGGAACCCTCCTACCATGATTGCACCATTCCTCTTCTACATATTTAGAGTACATGTTTGAGGGGGTTACTCTCCTCTTTGATCACACATCTTCTTTGAAGGTTACACTTGAGTTTCCACATCCTTTGTCTTCTTCCTTGATTGGGATCACATCTAATTTTGTTGAGACATCTTTGGAGACACTTGATGCACCTTTAGAGATATCACTCATGAGGCTTATTCCCTCTTTATTTGTCATGGAGATGAGGTTTATTTAGCATTGGCCATTAGATAGATTTCTTCCCAAGGGGAGACATATTGTTTGTCGACATTAAATTATCTTTTGTCTTCATACTTTCTTTAATGGTTGTGGAGCTACTCCATTATGGGGGCTCTATGGTATTTTTCTTTTCCTCTTAAGGGGGGCATTTGTAATTTATATACGTGATGGATTTTGTACTTGGGGGTATCATGGAGTCACCCCTTTCATCACTTGATTGTATCTTTTCCATCATTTGGAGAGGGGTATTTTCCCATGTAGTTTTTATCCTCTTCTCCATTTATGAGAGATCACATTTACATTTGTACATGGATACCTAAAATGGCCTCATAGTTAGGACCCATCCTTGCATCATTTATGTAATAACTAATTCTCTCTAAGTTGCACTTAAGGGGGGTGTTGGTGTAAATAGGTACTTTTCCTAAATATTTATTTAGTTGGGTCCTATTTACATGTTAATTCCACTTAAGTCCTAGGCATATATTTAAGTTTTTTAGATAAGATTTTATCCTTTTAGCTTTTATTAAATATTAGAGTCCCAGGTCATTTAATGTTGGGTCAATGCCATTTAATAATGACAACCATTTAATGTTTGGTACTTCATCACACCTTGTCTATATAAGCAAGGTTGTTGTACACTTTTATAACATACCTCATAATCATATTTGATAGATCTTAATATCAATCAAGCTTATTTATTACATACTCTCTTGTAGAAGGTTCCCATTGTTTTTGCAGGTGGTTGTGAGATAGAGCTAGTTTTTAACTCCTACAAAGAGAAAGTAGGTAAAAATAAATTGTATCCTTTGATGCCTTAAAAATAGTAAACAATGAGTGTAAGCTAATGAATAAAAATCAACATGAGATTTATAGTTACTGTATATCACTTGCACTAGAATAAGAGGCAAATTTTTTGTACTAGTAGGAAAATAATGATATTCTTGACATAGAAATATCATATGAATGAAGATGAAACTCAACATTCTCATAGTTTTTAGCACTATATTTATTTAAATACAACATGAGACCATTATTCTAGGATTGAATTTTTTATGCTTAAAAGCACATAGTAAAATTCATATCAAATAATAATATAATTAGAGAAAGTAAACACATTGTAGTAAAATTATAATAATGATGACTATTATCATAACTTATGTAAGGACCTTAACAAAATTAATAATATATATACATTTATAGGTTTATGTAAAGTGTGGTTGAATTAGAGTTAAATGGTTTATAATTTTTTTGGATTTAAAAGTAATTATAAGAAAACCTCGTAAGGGCAACAATAAGGTTCATATTATCTCTATAAAAGGATAAAATGAATGTTCATAATATTCTACTTGGTATGCACACTCCATTGAAAAATACAAAACAATAAAAAAAATGTAGTCAATAGCTTTGTCCATGTGATCAAAATAAGCATGAACTATGAGTTGATTTAAATACTTAAGAAAAACAAGAAGAGAAGAGAGAGAAAGAGAATTACACATATTTTGAAAGTGGTATGAAAATATTGAATGGTGCACAAGTCTAATGAGAGTCCTCAAAATGTGGTCTTGCAATGAAGTCCTTTGTAATGTAACTCAATGTGATAAAGTTCCAATCAATGTGGTAATATAATTTATAAAAAATCCACTATCATATAGGCACTGTCAAATTATACATGATATAATTCTATTTAAATATGATGATAAATATTTATGTAGAACAAGATGTCATCTAAAATTTCAACCATGAAAAGTGTTAGGGTAAAAGTACAAACTTGTGTCACACTTTAGAAAGGAATTAGTCAACACATATATAAATTTTCAACTTCGATTGCATAAAAGCGATCTTTATGTTTTGAATTTCAAAATGATGTAAACTAGTTAATGAAATATAAAACTTTTGATGAAGTTTATTTCTATAAATTTTTTAAAATTTTAAAATTGTTTAATTCTTTTTACATAAATTTAAGAGAAGATTTTGAATTGTTGAAAATTTTAAGAAAAATTGACGTTGAGTTGATGCCAAGAAAAAATTAGGAAAAAAATATTTAGCTCTAATTTCTTTTCCCAAATAGATAAATTCAATATCTAGTGCATGGAAAAAAATTAAATTTTTTGATGGATATTGTCCTTGTAATAACATTTTAAGGTCAAACATACCATAATTTGATAGTTTTCATTTGACATCAATTATTGTCTAATGTTTTTATCATATTCAAAAAGAAAATTATACCCATTTGAAAAGGATTCTCTCCTCTAGTGCACCATATATTTTTCAATTTTTTACTATATTTTGGTAGTTTTTAAAAATTTCTAATCAACCTCATTTTTTATTTTAACAACCTACTCTCATTATTTAAAATTAAGAATAAATAAAACTAATCAAAATATCAATAAATTTATATATTTGGATTCTTGACTCCAAGCTCTACAAATTATTTGTTTAAAAAAATCATTTTGATTAAAGAAATATCATGTTCAAGTGAATATTTTCAAAAATTTGTAAAAAAAGATTAGGTGAATGCCAACAAGGATGCCACATAGACAATTTTGGGTGAAAGGGTTTCGACCAAAACCATTTCTATCGAAACCTTACATATAAATTGAGTCGCATTGTAAAATGATAAAGAAAAAGCTTCAAATTTTGTAGTTTCGAGCGAAAGGGTTTCACTTGAAAATCTACGTGCCACATATAGGCCACATAGTTTCGAGTGAAACTGTTTAGGTCAAAACTGTTTCATTCAGAACAGTTTAGTTGCATGAAAGTGTGACACAAATTTGTGCTTTTACCTATTAATACAATATATATGTCCCTTTTCAATTGATTGTATCTAAGAGATATGAAGAAATAAAAGAGAGGTGAAGGTAACATCATAATGATGTATATAAATATTATTAGTATCATGTGACAAAAAATAGTGAATATTGAATCATATAAGCATATAGAATCATTGGGTAAAATTATGCCCCTAATAGTGGATCAACTATCATATCCAATAATAAATCATATACAGGCACAAAATGATACATGACCTATATGATATAAACATTGCGTAAATAACATATACGTAAGGACTACAAAAGTAAAGACACTATTAAAAAAGCATATAGAGTGACAATGAATGACCTAGAGTCTATATATGTTTATTACCATATAATAATTAAATATAAGTGTTATATGAAAATGGGTTTAAAGAACCTTATCACTCATGCAATGCCCTATTAATGATCAAAGTGTAAAAACTAATCATAATTAATAGTGATTAGTGTGGTGTAATAATAGGTAATGTAATCTTTGGTTCACAAACAATGTATAGGAATTCACACCACCTTGCAAACTATTTGCACATTAATCAAATAAATGCAATCAATTGACACAAAATTAATAACTAACCTATATAATAGAATTGAGTAAGATAATAGAACTAAAGAAGATGCATTAATTTAATAGGAGAAGTGTACTTAGCTTTAGGATCTATTATCTAGATAAATGATGATGATACTAGATTCTAGGATGATTTGTCATTTTCAAACAAAAAATCACCTTGATTTGTTGAATATCTTACTCTAAATTGACATAGAAAACTTTTCAAATTGATGCCACAACTTGCACAATCAATATTATTTAACATGAAACTAATTTGACACATGAAACTAATCTAGTCTATGCAATAATATTTAGATAAAACATGAGCTTTACAATTTAATTTGTTTGGCTTTGTCTTCTAGATATTTGAATATGTTAAGGTAATCTCTAGAGACATGATTGAGGAAGTTTCCAAATTGATAGGTAAATGATTTCTCCTAGGTTAAACCCCTTGATGGACTTAAGTAATAGTGATGAGAAAGATGGAAGATATCATTCACAAACAGATATAGGGTCTATATGATGATGGATATTTGATTCCTTTAAATGTCCTTTTAAAATTCAAATATTCTATAGTAATCTCCCTTTGATATTTTCCCTCTTTGAAATTATTTGAGAAAGATGGAAGATATCATTCACAAACAGGTATAGGGTCTATATGATGATGGATATTTGATTCCTTTAAATGTCCTTTTAAAATTCAAATATTCTATAGTAATCTCCCTTTGATATTTTCCCTCTTTGAAATTATTTTAAGTGCATAATGAATGTATTTAAATACCATGAGATAATGATATGTCACATGAAATGTGTGCTATGTCAACTTATAATAGTTAGTAAAAGGAGGTGGGAAATTTTAAATTTAAATTTTATAGCTTGAACTTCAAGGGTCATTTTCATGCTCCTCGAGGTTGATCTAATCTATCAATCCTAACCGCTAAAAAATGACCTAAAAAGGTAAAATTCTAATTTGAAGGGAGGGAAATGAATGTATGAAAATTAGTGTAAAAGGAGTACAAATAAAGATGAATAAGGATTGGGTTGTGAGCCAAGTATAACACAAGAGTATGTCACTTGCAAATATATTATCATATTAAGATGTTTCAATCAATGTAGACACAAAATTAAATGGGAAGTAGCATGGATATGGTACTTTGATCATTAGGATAATTTTTAAAGAAGGTAATAGTTCTATTTGAAGAATTTTCTTTGTACGAATAATGTATATCAAAACTAGAAAAAGCAAAGACTAGATTTAAAAGACTTAAGTATTCTTACTCAAATACCACAATCATAAATTAAAAAACCAATCCATAAATATTCATGTAGAGATGGTGAGTGAAAGAGATTTCAAATCAATCTAACATTAAAAATTACATAAAAATTATTATGATGATGGTGATAATAATATTCACAAAAGGTAAAAACTGGTTCAAGGGATAAAAAAATTATAATGAAAAATAAGAAGGGAGTGTAACTACCAATGTAATAAAATTAAAAGAGAATAGAAAAAGAACATGCACTTAGAAGGAAAGTATATAAAACTAAATTACATTCTTTAATGTCTCACAAATCATAAACAATGAATTAAATTAACCGATAAAGTCAACATCAAATTCGTAGTTACCATACTCACCTCTAAATTGATAAAGCATTCAATGTTTTTAACTATAAAAAAATGACTACTATTGACATAAATAGATCATACAAATACAAATGTAACATGATATTCTCACCATTATTTTTTCTTCACATAAAATCACCTTTCCACCATTTATAAAAACAAAAACTTAAGAAACCCACATTAATATTTACTAACAAAAAAATGACGTACTATTGACATAAATAGATATACAAACAAAAATGTTTTCCACCATTTATAAAAACAAAAATTTATAAAAAAAATGGCGTGCTATTGACATAAATAGATCATACAGACAAAAACGTTCTCCAGCATTCGTAAAAACAAAAACTTAAGAAACCCACAATAATATTTACGGATAAAAAGATGACATACTATTGACATAACTCAATCATACAAATAAACAAGTATCACAAGAATGTCACCATTATTATTTTTTCCACATAAAATAACTTTCCACCATTGATAAAAACAAAATCTTTAAACAAACCCACAATAATGTAACTAGAAAGAGCAAATAACCAGTAGTAAGAATGGCACTAACGACCACTAATGTAATGCCCCCACAAAATTTATAAGATGTTATAAGGTAAAGTGCACGGTAAAATAATAAAAAAAACTCAGAACCAGGAAATATTAAAAACTTGGAGTTTAAACCGGCATAGGAAAGGATGAATGAATTGGGTATTTAAGAGGGCACTTCTATCCGCCATTACAAAGTTTAGATGAGAACGTTACGTAGCGTCTCAACCTTCTCACGAGCGCTCTTACCATCGCCGACAATTTAGGACGGTCAATATCAGTGTACAAACCTGTTTTTGTTTTGTATGCGAATCCCCCGTGACTCTTGCTGTTGATTCATCCCATTTTTCTTCTTCATTCTATAGCACAATCTCAATCTCCCTATGATTTAAGGGCCAAGGGCAGGATCTTTTTATTCAGCTATGGAGCATTTAGAATGTTGTACCAATGGTCTTAACAAGCAGAGGTCCAATATGGGCAAGGGGAAACCTTACAGAGGAGTAAGAATGAGAAAATGGGGTAAGTGGGTTTCAGAAGTGAGGGAACCCAACAAGCGTTCTAGGATATGGCTAGGGTCATATGCTACTCCTGAGGCTGCTGCAAGGGCTTATGATACGGCTGTTCTTTATCTCAGAGGGCCTTCTGCCTCCTTGAATTTCCCTGATGAGGTGCTTAAACAGGAGTATAGGGACCTCAAGCCATCTGACCTCTCACCTACTAGTATTCAGAAGAGAGCTCAAGAGGCTGGTGCTGCTGTGGATCATGCCTTACAGCTGCAGAGGGGTTTACCTTCTAAGCCCAAGAAAAACAATCATGATGATTGTAAGATGAGTAAGGTTGAACTTAGGAAAGATAGGGAGATGGAGGAGGAAGAGGAGGAGCAGAATGAAGAATCTAATCGTCATGTGGTTTATAATTACGACTGGTTTGCTAATGAGGCAGAGGGGCCATTATCTTCCTCACCATCATCTACTACAACAAGTGTTAGTTCAGTAGGATCAAACAGTGGGCTGAATTCCAGGCACTTGTTGGTTTTTAGGTCCAGTAAGAGTTTTGGAGACCAACCACTTGAACTGAACAATCTGTACAGTTCAGAAAAAAGGGTCTGAGTATTTTTCACAAGGAAATACAATAAATTTTTTGCATTTTGTGGTATCTTGATTTTTTTTTTGGTTAATGGAACATGAAATATGGTTTTTCCTATTTTATTGATGGATTACAAAGTGAAATATGAATGTAAAAAAAATTATAATTTGTTCGAAAAATATATCAGTCATCTTTATGAACTGAAAAATCATATCTATAATAAATTTGTCTATATTTTTGTCGTTTCAAAATAAAAAGCATAAAAGAAAAAAAATAACAGTTGAAAAAAAAAATCAATTTTTTTTTTCAATTTTTTTTAAAGAGCTGGTTGTTTTTCATATTAATGTTCTTAGTTTCTAAGTTCTTGCTTCATGCCATTCCTGTTCTCTTTGGTTTTTGTTTCATGTCATTGCTGTTCTCTTTGGTTTTTGTTTCACATCATTTTTGTTCTCTTTAATTTTTGTTTCATATCATTATGTTACCTATCACAATTAATACAATAGAAAAAGTTTTGAATGCTACTAATGCTTGTTTTATTGATAAGATAATTTTCGGATTCAACTGTGTATGCTTCTTTTGTTTTATGTTATGATTTTTTTCACATTTTAAAACATGAAAAATAGAAATTAATTATCTTTCTTTTAATATACATCATACTTTCAAAAAAATTCACTTATTTTACATATACTGAATGATTATCAAGTTTATACTTTACCAAGCATGATCTTATATTGGATGCAACACAGGCTTGATTCAATATTTTTAAGTTAATGAAATGATTGAAAAATATTTTGTGTTGATTTTTATGCTAATGGGGTGATTGGAAATATTCCCTGATAAATATAATATTGCCTCCTGTTTGATTGAATGCAAGTTCCACTTTCACTCTTCTGTGGCTAAATCTTTTTCAACAATATTATAGTTATTAATGAATAAAACATGTTCTATGATACAGCTTTAGTTGTGAACTCAGCCTCCCATAGGTATTCATTCTCTTTTGGAACTGAATAACTTGAAAACCATATAAACTGAAACTAAACTAATCTGAGTATTAATGAATGGCATGTTGTTATGGTCCTTGTTTGGCTGTGTGTGAGTTATTGGCAGCCATGTGATTCCGACTTTGGGGCAGAATAATGAAGCAGAAGAGACATTTCAAAGTTTTTATTTTTTGGTTTGTTTGAAGCAACCATGGCTTGTATTCCAAGGCAAAATGCTGACATAAAGTATGGAATGAAATATTTTATTAAAAAAAGTTGATGGTGTAGAAAGCATCCATGTGATGAATGGTCGGTGGGGAATGCGGTGGGACAATTATTTAATGAGTAATTTGTTTAAAATTAATGATAGGTAGTGGGCAGATGGAGATGGTGGATTAGGCAGTTATAGATGTCGGTGGTGACAGCCACTAAGGAGGTGGGGAATTGCGATGAATTTCTTCTCTTTTACTGAATAAATGGGATGAATGTGCAAACGCAATGTCGGTGGCAATAAAAGGGCCCATCTTAACTTTTCAACTCCCTAAAAGTAGCTTTCTATGTTTCGTCACTTCCATTAATTTGGCCACAAGTCATGTTTGGTGTGTTTTTTATGAGCCCACGTGCTCTGTTTTTAATGACCGTTTATACCAGTTGCACTCTAAATCTGAAGATGGCCATGTGGGCTGTGTACCAGGCATCCCTGCTCAGAAATTTCTGCCTGTAAATTCAATTTTAAGATGTACTTTTTAACAGTGTTTCGAAAATTTAGGAGTGAGAGGAAGGAGGTTTTTTCTTAATTTTATTTTTTCATTTCAAGATGGAATGAATCATCGAACAAGTAAATATACAATTAATCAATATATTAAAAGATTATAGAAATAAAATGAGACGACAAGTAAGACGTATCAAACAAGCAAATAAACATATTTATCTACAATATATCACTTCAAAAATAAGATGAGATAATGAGTAAGAAAATATAAGAAAGTTCAGAAGTAATGAACAAGAAGATAAACATATTTACATACAATCTATCACTTCAAAAATAAGATGAGACGATGAGCAAGTAAATATAAGAAAAGTAAGGCATAATGAACAAGAAGATTAAGATATTTATCTACAATCAATCAACTATAATAAAAGATTTCAGAAATAACATGAGACAACGGGCAAACAAATATAAGGTAGGTAAGACATAATGAACAAACGAACAAGCATACTTATCCACAATCAATCAACCATAATTAAAGACTTCATGAATAAGATGAGACAACAAACAAGTATATATAAGAAAGGTAAGATGTAACAAACAAGCAAACAACCATATTTATCTACAATCAATCAACCATAATTAAAGACTTCAAAAATAATATGAGATGACAAGCAAGTATATATAAGAAAGGTAAGATGTAACACACAAGAAAACAAACATATTTATCTACAATCAATCGACCATAATAAAAGACTTCAGAAATAAAATGAGATGAAAAACAAGTAAATATAAGATAGGTAAGATGTGACAATAAGCAAATTAACATACTTATTTAAATAATCAATCAACCATATAAGAAAATATTTCAAGAATAAGATCAAATTAAATATAAGTCGGGCATCGAACTTTCGGAGATCGGAGGTCAGTGTTTTTTTTTGGCTTTCATAGAAGAGAAAGAAGGTAAAAGGTAGAAGAGAAATCCGAATCTTGACAAGACTTTAAAGGTAAGTCGGGCTTTTCAATTTGGTGTTTCACCTAGCAATTTAAACATGTTTTTAGTCAAAATGTGGCAAAGGTCACAAAAATTGGGCATTGGACTTTCAGAGATCAAAGGTCAAATTGTTGGCATTTACAAAAGTGAAAGAAGGTTAAGGTAGAAGAGACTCTCATTTCCCAACAAGTCTAAAGAAAAATCGGACTTCCCAATTTGGAGTTTCAAAGATCGAACCTCAGGCTTACCATTCATTGTTTACTAGAAACAAAGGAGTTAGTCAAATTTCACTAAGTTTGATCGGGTTTCAAACTTCGGTCTGATTGCTTACTTGTTGCAAAGAAGATTGGACTTCGGGCATTGTGGTTGTGGCTTGCGATGATTAAGCAGTGTAAAGGGTATGAGGGATCCCCGACCCTTGAAAAAGGGAAGCAACAAGAAATTTTTGCGAGTTGGTGATGAGGCTTGTGCTGTACATGAAAATGGTAGTCATTAAGGATGTGCGAACCCCAACCACTGACAAGGTGAATGCAAAGCTAGTGTTTTTGGGTTTCAATGCTTGGTCATGCTTCATACATTCTAACACGCATTTCATGGAAGCGATATGAAGGAATTGAGAATTTTGACTCTCGACAAGTCTAATGGTGTGACATGCTTCTTAGACCGAACTTTTGAAGATTGGGCACTTTTGTAATTACTTACTATTGTTATTAATATAATATATAAGCTATTAGCCTTTTGCAAAAAAAAGAAAAGAACAAAAAGATAAACATACTTACTTACAATCAATCAACCATAAGAAAATATTTCAAGAATAAGATCAAATGAGTAAGTAAATATAAGAAAGGTAAGAAATAATGAACAAACAAACAAATATGCTTATCTACAATTAATCAACCGTAATAAAAGACTTTAGAAATAAAATGAGACGATGAACAAGTAAATATAAGAAAGGTATGACGTAACAAACAAGAAAACAAACATATTTATCTACAATTAATCAACCATAATAAAAGACTTCAAAAATAACACATGAGATGTCGAGAAAGTAAATATAAGAAAGGTCAAACATAATGAATAGGAAAACAAACATACTTGTCTACAATCAGTTAACATAGCAAAAGACTTTAGATATAAGATGAGACAATGAACAAGAAAATATAAGAAAGGAAAAATATAACGAGCAAGCAAACAAACATATTTATCTACAATCAATTAACCATAACAAAATACTTTGGAAATAACATGAGACAACGACCAAGAAATGTAAGAAAGGTAATATGTAACAAATAAGCAAACATACATATTTAGATCTACAATCAATCAACCAAAATAAAAGACTTCAAAAATAACATGAAATAAAAATAAGTAAATATAAGAAAGGTTACAATCAATCAACCATAAGAAAAGATTTCAAGAATAAGATCAAATGAGCGGGCAAATATAAGAAAGGTAAGATGTAATGAACACAAAAATAAATTTACTTATTTACAATCAATCAACCATAAGAAAATATTTCAAGAATAAGATCAAACGAGTGAGTATAAGAAAGGTAAGACATAATGAACAAGCAAGCAAATATTCTACAATTAATCAGTCATAATAAAAGACTTTAGATATAACATGAGACATGAGTGAGTTAATATAAGAAAGGTAAGACATAACAAATAGACAAACAAACATACTTAATCATAATAAGACTTTCAAAATAAGATGAGACAGTTCGAGCAAGTGAATATAAAAAAGGTAAGACGTATCAAACAAGCAATCAAACATATTTATCTACAATCAATAAACCATAATAAAAGATTTCAAAAATAATATTAGACAAGCAGCAAATAAATATAAGGTAAGATGTAACAAACAAACAAACATACTTATCTACAATCAATCAATCAATTATAATAAAAACTTAAAAATAAGATTAGATGAACAAGTAAATATAAAAAAAGCAAGACATAATATACAAGTAAACAAACAAACATATTTATCTACAATCAATCAACAATTAAGAAAAAAACGCTTCAAAAACAAGATGAAGCTAACAAATAATGGTATATATCTGCAATCAATCATAATATAAACTTGAAAAATACAATTAAATGAACAAGTAAACATAAGAAAAATAAAACGTAATATACAAGTAAACAAACAAATATATTTATCTACAATCAATCAACGATTAAAAAAACGCTTTGAAGCTCAGAAGTAACAGTATATATCTGTAATGAATGAAGCATAAAAGACATTTCACCTCATTGACATAAAAATCATGACAAGAGCAGACAAATATGATCTGTTACACAACCTTGTGGCCTACAAAGACGACCTCATGCGGTGCACTGGGCCTACCCTTCCATACAATTGCCTGCACATGATGCACAGCCATTAAAGTCCATTGAAAAGCTTTAACTTCTTCTACACCTGTCAGTCACGCGTGGCTTACCCAACACTCTACAACTCTATCAATGAGAGGATCATGTTCGACACCATTTTTACCACGCATTCTCAGGAATTCAAAATAGACTACTGAATATATGACGTCCCTCCATTACAGCCAATGATGAATAATTTCGAATTTCAAACAAGATAAGCATAACTTTCAAGGTTATCAAGATGCTGACTAATGATTTTTTAAAAATAAATACCTCTCATTGGTTCAGACTTTACTTTCTCAGTTAAAAGACCCAAAATATCTGATTTAACCGTAGCAAAAACAAATCTAGGTTTCTAACGGGACTTTAGTTGGTACGTATCTTTTGTTGCTTGAGCGTCTTTACATAAAATTGGACTAGTATGAAAATTCAGGCCCACTTTGATTACAATGTCTTGAATGAAATAATTAGTTATGAGTATTGTATTTTCTTTTTCAAATTTGGTTTATATCTTTGATATTTTTATTATTAATTTTTAATTTTAGATTAGATGTTTAGGCATGGATTCGGTTGATGTCAGTTTTGTAGTTGTAGATTTGAACTGTAATTTTTAAAATTCAAAACAAATTAATATTGTGTTGATCATTTCACTAATTGTTGTCCATTGGTCTAGTAAATTTTTTGTTGATTTGTGAGTTTAGTTTGTGTATTTAAAGACATTCACATATTCACTTGCAATCATGATAGAATGTCGGGGATCATTTAGGATTTATGTAAAGACTTGTCGTTAAGTATTTAGGAGAGCATTTATTGTAGTGCATCATCCTAGGTCGATTGCATGCCTACTTTTTGTTTTTGAGTTTTTCTCTCGATCATATTTAATCAATGTGTTATGGGTTTGACTACGAAGAACTTGATCCTTGAAATTTAGTAGACTCCCTAAAGGTGTTCCTAAGCACTATCTATTCGTACACACATCTAGACAACAAAACTTGGGGTGAAGTGGATTCTAGCAGTTCACAATCTAGTTGTTGAGATACACATGTTTTAGTTTAGATGTGTGCATAGGTTAGATTTCAACTCATGGAGATCAAATCTACACTCACATAAATGATCCAAAGTAAAAAAAAATACACATCTACATAATATAACATCTTTATCTAAGTCGATCCTAAAATTTTAGAATATTGGTAAACCAACTTCTAACATCTATCACATCACTTCCTCATCATCAAATATTGAGCTAAGTATCTCATCTAATTTGTTTAAATTTCTACATTTTTTTTAGCATTCACTTCAATTATAGTTCTTAGGTCTAAAACCCTAAGTATTTATTATTATTTAATTATTTTTTCTCGAAAAAGTATGTTTATC
Organism: Sequoiadendron giganteum; assembly: GCA_007115665.2. NCBI lineage: Eukaryota > Viridiplantae > Streptophyta > Pinopsida > Cupressales > Cupressaceae > Sequoiadendron > Sequoiadendron giganteum. The sequence goes on along the minus strand of CM021110.1, from coordinate 392,292,926 downwards.
TAGATTGAATTATTTCTAGGTGAATTTGACCACTCTTACACTTCCTAGGGTTTTGACTTTAGCATTTTGGGCCTTCTTCCATTAGGCTTTCAAATATTATTATTTGTTATTTGTGTAAGATGAATGGGGGGGCTTTCATTTTCCAAGTTTTTAGTAGAAAATGATTACATTTGGTGGTTCAAAATAATCTTCAGAAGAGGGTCTATCACAAATTTTGAGTGCAGTTTGAAAGCTGCATGAATTTGTTTTATGGGGTTGCAATATCCACATTGATTTTTTGGAATCTTGAGTTCTTGCATCAAATGGTATTAGAGCCAGAAGATCTTGAGAGTGCAGAGTATGCACCGGGACCTGTGGGTGCAAAGTGGTGAAGAGTGAAGCATTGAATCTGCAAAAGAGAGTTGTGAGAGAATTTGTTTGTTGTGGGTATAAAAGAGGGCACATGTCTTCTATCCTTCAACAAAGATAAAGTTGGGTAGAAGGTGTAGAGTTTCTCCACTGAGAGAGAGTGGGTAGAGGAAGCATCTTTTAGAGTCTTTGTTGTGTAGAGGGCAGTGTGTTGCGAAAAAGTGTTTTTCAAAGCCTATGATGTATTGTGGAAGCAAAAAAAAAGGGTATACACATGAGGAAGAAACCTTCAGCATGATATGGGAAGGATGGAGCAAGTATCAAAAGAGGAGGATTGCCTAGATGATCATGGATATAAATGAAAGGTTGGATAGATTGGAGCTACTGCAACAAGGAGAGATAGTCAAGGGACATGTGAAGAGTTGAAAGCTGCAACATAAGATGAAAGAGAAGAAATTGGGACAATAAAAAGAAATGGGGTACAATTTGAGAATTATGAGTTTGATTTGTTTGTGAGTAAAGAAAGTGAGACAAATGGAGGTGTGAAAGTGGGACTCTTTGATGAGAAAATTGGTGAAGAAGATCTCCTATTGAGAGAGAAGATAAGAGGAACAGAAAGGTTATTAAGTGGAGAAGTAACATCTAGTTTTTTAGAATTTTATGAATAAGAAATCGACATGAATTTGTTTGTAGTTGAGATGGACATGAAGTTGCAAATACATGTGAAGAAAATAAATGAAGATGGAGATTTGTATGCAACATGTTTGTGTGAAGAAGCTGTTGAAGATGTTATAGTGGTTAAAGATACGAAGATCATGGTGAGAGTATATGGGGTAGATGAAAGTTACCTCATAGTGAAAGATGTGATATAGGTTGTAGCTAAATATAACATCAGAAACATTGCAGCAAAGAAAGAGGAAGTAAATTTGTTTACATTTTGTGATTTTCATGAAGTTGTAGGGGGTAGATTTTTGTGTATATGTTGTAGGTGTTGATGTGTATGATGAGGGAAATTGGTGGAGGTGGTCAGATTTTGGTGGGTTGGATCCCATGAAAGAGGTTAGGAAAGGATATAATCAATGGAGGAGTATGGTTTGTGGTGGATACAAAACCATGAGAGGAAAGAAGAATGGTGAACAAAGATGTTGGAAGAAGATGAAGAAAAGGCAAGAAGATAAGGAAGAAAATTAGATGAAGAACAAACATAGGATGTTTAAATGATCATGATTTCTCACTCATGAAACATTTCTCTTACTCGGATTGTTTGATGCAGGAGCATCTAGGTGTATGAGTAATCTTGCACAACAAAAAAAAATTACATTTTCTTTTTTTTCTTTTTTATTTTGGTCTTAAAGGTATGATTTCAAGGCACTTTTCACACATTTCAAATATATTAAAAATTAAATCCTAATACCTATTGGATATATGACACCAAAGGCTTGATTTTCATATGTTTTATGACTCATAAAATGACTTTTGCCTCCCCAGTTTGGAGGAGAAAAAATTCCAACATGCAAGCATGGAGAGGCCATTTTTTGGCACCTATAACTCCTCTTGAATTTTAATTTTTCATTAATTAAATAGGCAAGAAGAATCTGGATGCATAGAAGTGGGGTAGTGGAGTGAAACGGTGGAAGACCATTTTAGTAAAGAATTTAAAATTCTTGTTGGAAATGAATGAAGGGGGATTAATGAGGAATATGGCAACACATAGGAAAGAGAGGAAGAATGAAAATATAGCTGATTTGATAGGAATGGAAATGTCTAGGTTAAAGAAGGAAAAAAGAAGTGAAATGCAAGAAAAATCAAGTAAATGAAAGGAAAATACTTGTGAGGCTTGGCTAAGAGGCCCAGGGGTGATGCAATAGAGATTTGCAGATGCATGCGCTATTGATTGTAGCTGATTTAGAGACTTTTGGGTCTGATTTTCTGATGTTGAATGTAAGATATTGTTTGTGGCAATGCTTTGGTTGTGTTTGTTTTACTTTGTAGCTTGTTGCTGACTATGCAAGTATGAATAATGGAAACCACATTTATACTTGAATTTATGAATTTTCATGTGATGATTAATCATTTGGAATGTTCTCTCTATGGTTTTAATTCATATTTTCTTGATTGAATGATTTAGGTGTTGCTGTAATTGTTTGTTGTTGCCTGAAGTTAGTTGTTGAATGTGGGGATTTATGGGTTTTTTGAGTTTTTAACTATAAAATTAGAAGGCTATTGATGGGGTAAAAATTATGATCTATTTCCTAAAGATGAATGTGGGGTCTTTCATTTTACAAATTTTTCGTAGAAAAATATTACATTTGATGGTTCAAAATAATCTTCAAAAGAAGGTCTATCATGAATTTTGAGTGCAGTTTCAAAGCTGCATGAATTTGTTTTATGGGGTTGTGATCTCCACACTAATTTTTGGGATTATTGAGTTCTTCTTGCATCAAATGGTATTAGAGCTAGAAGATCTTGAGAGTGTTGAGTATGCACTAGAACCTGTGAGTGAAGAGTGGTGAAGAGTGAAGTAGTGAAGTTGTGAAAGAGAGTTGTGAGAGAATTTGTTTGTTGCAGGTATAAAAGAGGGCATGCGACTTCTAGATCCTCTAACAGAGATAAGGATAGGTAGAAGGTGTAGATTTATTCCACTAAGAGAGAGTGGGTAGAGGAAGCATCTTCTAGAGTATTTGTTGGGTAGAGGGCAACGTGTTGTGAAAAAGTGTTTTGTAGCAGCAAAAAAGATGGGTATACACATGAGGAAGAAACCTATGATATGGGAAGGATGGAGCAAGTATCGAATAAGGAAGATCACTTGGATGTTTGTGGATATATATGGAAGGTTGGATAGACTGGAACTACTGCACAAGAAGGAGAGATAGTCAAGAGACATGAAGAGTCGAAAGGTGTAGGAGAAGATGAAAGAGAAGAAATTGGGACAGCAAAAGGAAATGGGGTACGATTTGATACTTTTGAGTTTGATTTTTTTGTGAGTAAAGAAAGTGAGATAGATGGAGGTTTGAAAGTAGGGCTCTTTCGGCAGTCCCATATTTGATGAGGAAATTGGTGAAGAAGATCTCCTATTAAGAGAGGAGATAAGAGGAATAGAAAGGTTATTAAGTGGAGAAGTAACATCTGATTTTTTAGAATTGTATGAAGATAAAATTGATAGGGATTTGTTTGTTGCTAAGATAGATATGAAGTTGCAAATAGATGGGAAGAATATAAATGAAGATGTAGATTTGTATGTAGTATGTTCGTGTGAAGAAGTTGTTGAAGATGTTATAGTGGTTGAAGATACGAAGGTCATGGTGAGAGTAGATGGGGTAGATGAAAACCTCATAGTGAAGGATGTGATAAAGGTTGTAGTTGAAGACAACATCAAAAACATTGCAATGAAGAAAGATGAGGTAATTTTTTTTGCATTTTTTTATTTTCGTGAAGTTGTAGGGGTATTTTTTATGTGTATGTTGTAGGTGTTGATGTATATGATGAGGAAAATTGGTGGAGGTGGTCAGATTTTGGTGGGTTGGATTCCATGAAAGAGGTTAGGAAAGGATAGAATCATTGTAGGAGGAGGATGGTTCATGGTACAAAACCATGAGAGGAAAGAAGAATGGTGAGTAGAGATGTTGGAAGAAGGGGAAGAAAATGCAAGAAGAAAAGGAAGAAAATGGATGACGAAAAAAATATAGGATCTTCAAATCTTCATCAGTTCTCGCTCATGAAACATTTCTCTTATCTGGGTTGTTTGATGCAGGAGCATTTGGGTGTACAAGTAATCCAGCACAACCAAAAAGAATTACATTTTCTTTTTTTGATTTTGTTGTGATTTTTTAAATTTTGGTCTTATAGGCATATTTCAAGGCACTTTTCACACATTTCCATTATATTAAAAATTAAATCCTAATACATAATGGATATATGACACCAAAGGCTTGATTTTCATATGTTTTATGGCTCATAAAATGACTTTTGCCTCCCCAAATTGGAGGAGAAAAAATTCCAAAGCCCAGGCATGAGGAGGCCATTTTTGGCATTTGTAACTCCTCTTGATTTTTTCTTTTTATTAATCGAATAGGTAGGAAGAATCTGGATGCATAGAAGTGGGGTAGTGGAGTGAAATGGTGGAGGACCATTTTAGCAAATAATTTGAAATTATTGCTGGAAATGAATGAAGGGGGATTAATGAGGAATATGGCAATACATAGGAAAGAGAGAGGAATGAAAATGCAATCTATTTGATAAGAATGACAATGTCCAAGTTGAAGAAGGGAAGAAGAAGTGAAATGTGAGAAAAATAAAGGAAATGAAAGGAAAATACCTATGAGGCCTCACTAGGAGGCCTAGGAGTGATGCAATAGAGATTTGTAGCTGCATGTGCTATTGATTGTAGCTGATTTGGAGACTTGTGGGTTTGATTTTTTGATGTTGAATGTAAGATCTTTCCCATGGAATTGTTTTGGTTGTGTTTGTTTTGCTTTGTAGCTTGTTGCAAACTATGTAAGTATGAAAAATGAAAATAAGATTTATCCTTGAATTTATGAATTTTCATGTGATGATAAATCATTTAGAATGTTCTCTCTATGGTTTCAATTCATAATTTCTTGGTTGAATGATTTGGGTGTTGTTGCAACTATTTGTTGTTGCCTGAAGCTAGTTGTTAAATGTGGGGATTTATGGGTTTTTTGAGTTTTCAACTATAAAATCAGAAGGATATTAATGGGGTAAAAATCATGATCTATTAACATTATTGAAGATGAATGTTCCCATGGGATTTAATTTTCCAAGCTTTCAATAGAAAAGGATTGCATTTGATGGTTCAAAAATAATCTTCAAAAGAGGGTTTGTCACAAATTTTGAGTGCAGTATCAGAGCTGCATGAATTTATTTTATGGGGCTGAAATCTCCACACTGATTTTTGGGAGTCTTGAGTTCTTCTTGCATCACTAAGTTAGGGATTAAATAATTAAAATGATTATTTAATCAAAAGAGGTAGATTAATTAAAAAATTAAATTTGTTTAATTAACAAAAGAAGAGAGATAAGAAGATTAATTAGATTATTTAATTAATCTTAGAAGAGAATTAAATAATTAAATAATTAAAATTATTTAATTATGATGGAAAAGAGGAAGGATGAAATTAGAGTTGGACAAAACTAAAGAAAGTAGAAAGAAATTATCCTAACTAAATAATAATAAAATTTATTTAGATTAAACGAGAATTGGTAGGAAAATTATTTAATTAGATTAGATGAGAATTGGTAGGAAAATATCACCATAGGCTTAGGGACAATTTTTAGTGTCTATATTTTGCCCTTCTTTGAGACAATGTGATTTTTAGTGTTGTCTCAAATAAAATTTGAGAAGATTTTGATTAGGCCTTGCCCCAACATACTCCAATAGTAGTGGGATAATACGACGCCTCCTCGGGAAATCTGGCAAAAAATATAGAAATTGAGCCAAAATTGCCAACAAGCTAGAAGAAAATGTTCTAGTAAGAAGTGAAGAATGGTTAGTTTGATCAATATCGGATGTGGAAAAACTTGATTCATCAAGTAGTATAGATAGTATAATATTGAATGAAGTTGATAAAGATTGGAAATGGATTGATAGGTAGAATTTGAGCTTTCATTAGTGTACAAATATCATCATAGAGCATTTTTATTTTGCAAATGGATAACATGCACTTGTTGAACACCCAAAATACTAAGAGGGGGGTGAATCAATATTCCCTGAAATTCAATAAATTAAAAGTGCATTACAAAGAATCTCCTTAAACTTGTAGAAATGAAAGGAAACAAGTAAAGAATGCACCACAACAATGAATATAAGAACACCATATTTTACATGGAAAACTCTTGAAAGGGAAAAACCACGGTGAGGATTAAATCACTATATTTCATAATTGGTTACAATAGATTACAGCTTAAAGGACTCACTATCTAGAAAATAGGAAGGCTCACTGCCCAAGGAAGATCACTTCTTCCTAAATTACAAATGGACATACAAAATTTTGCACTGCCACGGTTTGAATTGTTTACAATGCATTTGCTATATGTTGAAGATATAGTTCCTTATTTTTCTCAAAATTAATGACTTTACACACTTCATCACTCTTATGCACATGCATAAGATTACATCACATTACCTCACTCTTCTCTTTAGATACACACACACTGAATTATCCTTCTTTATACATATATATCTTCTCCAAACATTCATACCATCAACTAGGTCAACCTAATTGGATGAAATGTGTGACCTAAAAACCCTATCAACTCAAAAATCCAACACACATACCTTGTGAAAGTAACCAAGGTGTTTTATTCAAAAAAATAGCTCGACATGACCTATAGATACTTTTATGAATTTTCTCCATACATAATTTATTCCCACACAACCGAAAACCCTTAGATCAACACCATAGAAACAAACTGGTAAAGCAACAACTGAATGAACCGATTCTTCATCCAAAACTTGAACACGAATCACCAAACCACTTGAAACTTAGAATACACACACATCTAACATCTCCAAACACTTCCTAAAATTTAAAAAACACAATGATCATCCATGGTGGAATACAAAGCATTCTAACATGAACTCTGTAACTATAACTCTTTCACTACTTAGTCTGATACTCTATCATTAATATATTTTGTTGTAGAGGACATAAAACCCTAAAAATTTGGATATGGAATCTCCTTGATACATACCATTATTACCTCAAAACCACATGACAAGATAATGCAAAGAGGAACAATGTGAACCATCAAATTGTTCCTCTATTAAATTGAAAATACATTGTCCTAGTCTAGGACTTATCCAATTCTCCCAAAAACACTTGGTCATCTCCAGACTATATTCATACTAATACACCATCAATTCTACAATGGATTGAAATCAATGACAACACCATACATCATCATGCTCATTTTGCCAACAATCTCCCCCTTTGTTATTGATGGAAACACACTTCTCTACTTCAGTCCCCCTTTGACATCAAAGGCAAAGGGTTGTAAATCCGCATAACATCTTGTTGTGAATTTTTCACACATGCCCCATTCAAAATAGGGACCACCTTTCTTTCTTGGTCCTGCTATAGGTTGCTACCTTTTACCCTTGAGGGATAGGTCCTCAAAATTTTGATGTTATCATTTTCTCAAGCTTTCGAAGATAACTTAAATTGCAAAATGAGTTTGGTTTACAATGAGCCCTTATGATCTAGATGGTCAGGAATCATCATTTTGAGCCCCTTAGTGTTTAATTGGTTTGTCTCAAATATTTTTTTATCTCCAAGAAATTCCCAATAGTGGTTGTCTTGCAGATTTCACATCCCTTGAAAATTCTTGCATTTTGATATGTTAAAGATTTTTTTCCCTCACAAAATCCCAAATGGTGCCTACTTATCGCTGATTTCCTATCTCCTTGAAATCTCCAATGGTTCCTACCTATCACATATTTCTCACATATTTGAAATATATGATTAAGCCTTGGTCACAAATTTATTAATGGTATTCCTCAAGGCTGTCTATCCCAAAAATTTCTTTTTTGCATGAAATCCTCGATGCTTCAAAAAAGTTTCATTTCAAAGAGTTTAATTCGTTCTGAAGTATGGTGAGTGGACTTTGGTTTGCATTAATGGTGACAAAAGTGAGAGGTTTACAAGAATTTTGAGTCATTATATCGCCATTTCTTTCATTTTTGCAAACTTTTGGTCAAGAATTTGTGCGATTTGCTGAGCTAAGGTTTCTTGTTGATCACATGAGTGAAGTCTCAAGGGATTTGGGCAATGGATTAAAGAGTGTCGATGACTGGTTTGTACTTTATTTCCTCCATCCTTTGGTTTCAAAGGTTAATTGCATTCTCCATTTGATTGAAAGTTAAAGTTAGGGGATGATATTGTTTCACCATGTAAGGAAAGAAAAGGTGTGGAAACGCCTTCCTAATGCTAATTCTAAGAGGAATAGTGCAGACTATAGGTTCAAATACAATTATAGTTCATTCAAATTGCACATTACTGGAAACAAAATAGACAATTAAAGCATACACAAAATTGGACACCAACATTTAACGTGGGAAATACCTTATGGGAGGAAAACCCACCACACCAAGAAAAACACTTTGTATTACAGTAAACAACAATAACATACAAATTTGCAGTTCTCCTTTGTAGATATCAATTTCATAGCAACAACATTTCCTTGATCAACCTTGTACAAATCAAATCCTAATTACAGTTATATGAATCATTGTTACAATTCTTATACAACATACAATGAAGAACATCAACTATCAAATTGCTTGACCTATTTACTATTACAACACATTGCAATATATGTCCAACAACCATGGTCAATTCGATCTTTGTTCAAATGGTTTGATTCATTTCATATGTAGAGAAACTGTTGATCTTACCAGTTAGGGAATGATCACCACCAACTCAACACAGTCTTCCAATGACCATCGTACAACTCAACAGGTCAACCAAGTCAATATTTGTTCAAACACAGTCCACCTTTGATTCCATCGACATGACCAAAACTATCGATGAAAGATTGGAAAGTCACATCGATATCCCATGTGTCCCCGATGTCCCAAAAGAACCATCATGACCATGAGCATCTGATCGACAAGAGTCTCCTCAACGGAACTCTTCGGCTAGACTTTTATCATCAATGAGAATTGGAACATTTGCACCGATAGCTCAGGTCACACCAATGACTTTCACTCGGATTGACAAGAGTCTCCCTGACGTCAACCAATCAGCCTTATTAGAAAGACAACAAGCATCAGAGATAGTCCAGAATGTCCCACCAAGGTCTCAAGTCTTCTTGATGAGCATAATTTCAACTATAGTTCAAAGCCTCATTGGAAGGAGTCACACCGAAGTTGCATGTCACCCTGATGCCTCCAAGATTGGTAAGAGTCCCACTGATGTCCAATTATCATCCAGACAACATGCTTCGCTATGAGCTAGTAAAATCACACCGACAGTTCAAGTCATACCGACGGCTTCCATCGGCAAGAGTCTCCTCTATCTAAACTTCTCGACCAGACTCCTAGCATCATTCAGAGTTAGAAAACTTACATCGACAGCTCAGGTCCTACTGATGGTTATCATCGGCAAGAGTCTCCCTGATCTAAACTCCTCTAAACCTTTAAAGCTAAACTTTCGGTCGGCAAGACATCCAAGGTGTCTCACCGATTTTTCTCTTTCAAGAGGTTTAAGTCAAAATATTGAGGCACAGGTTTCCAACAAACTCCCACTTGACAAAGATCTTCGGACCCCTCTAGAGCATTCAAGAACTACTGAGATTCATGGGCTCCAAGGCCCATCGAACTAGCACATCACCTATACTTGTCTGTGCTCACTGGTTCCGTCAATGCATCTACAACATTTTCCAGAGTATCCACTTTTTCTAAACAAACCTTTCCATCCTCCACCATATCTCATACAAAGTGATACTGCACATCAATATGTTTCATCTTGGCATGGAAAGTTGGATTTTTTGCCAGAAAAATAACACTCTGACTATCACAACAAATTGTAATTTTCCCTACACTGAACCCAACATCAGAATACAAATGCCTAATCCAAACAACTTCTTTGTTGGCATGAGTTGCTGCCATGTACTCTACTTCAGTAGTGGATAAAGCGACTATAGCCTGTCGTTTGCTCATCCAACTAACTGCACCACTATTTAACATGAAAATGTATCCACTGGTGGACCTTCTACTGTCAATGTCCCTTGCCCAATTGAAATCAACATAACCGCGAATGTTGAGTGATCTATGTGAACTAGCCGAGTTGCCATGATAGCACAAAGTGTACTATGGTGTACCTTTTAAATATCTAAATACTCTTTTCACAACATCCCAATGTGGCCTTCTTGGATTCACCATAAACTGGCTAAGTACTCCCACTGCTTGGTAAATGTCTGGCCTTGTACAAACCATTGCATACATTAAACTTCCAACTGCACTTGCATAGGGCACTCTGTTCATGTCCTTCATCTCAGTAGCATATTTTGGACAATCTTCAATAGATAGCTTTGTTCCCTGCAAAACTGGAACTAGTTGCTTGCAATCATTCATACAAAATCTCTCTAGAACAGTGTTAATATACTTACTCTGGTTGAGCCAAAGCTTTCTTCTTTTTCTATCCCTTGCTATTTCTATCCCCAAAATATACCTTGCTACACCAAGATCCTTCTTTTCGAACTTTGCAAACAACTGAGATTTTAGATCATAAATAATAAACTTATTATTCCCTATGAACAACATATCATCAACATAGAGGGCAATAATAAGAATACGATCATTTTCAGTTTTGAAGTACACACAATGATTTGATTTCAATCTTACAAATCCCAATGACAAAACAAATGTGTCAAATTTTTGGTACCACATTCTAGGCGACTGTTTCAAACCATACATATATTTCTTTAACTTGCAAACCAGATTTTCTTTACCTTTTTCCACAAAGTGCTCAAGCTAGGACATATAGATTTATTCTTGAAGATCACCATGAAGAAAAAATTTCTTCACATCCATCTGCTCAATCTCCATGTCATATGCTGCTGCAAGTGACAAAAGAAATCTGATAGATGTCAGCTTGGCTACATGATAAAATATTTCTCCATAATCAATTCCCTCTACCTGGGAATATCTCTTCGCAACCAACCTCGCTTTATATTTTTCAACACTTCCATCCAGACCAATTTTATTTTTAAATACCCATTTACAACCAACAAATTTCTCGACTTCAGGCAAGGGCACCAAACTCCAGGTTTCATTCTCCTCTAATGATGCCATTTCTTCCTTCATGCCTTCCAACCAAGAGTTTGAGTCAAGCATTCCAATTTCCCCTTTTACAGTTCTAGGCTCATTAGTGCTAGTAATTAAAGCATAGGCACATGTAGAATCTAAGATAGATAATCCATACCTATCAGGTTGCTTCTTCTCACGTGAAAAACTCCTCACAAGTTGAGGCTGAGGTTGTGGTTCTTCTCTAGAACTCTAAAAGTTGCTCGAGCTGTCATCAGATTCATGTACACTGTCAATTTGTTGTTCCTCTTTTTTTGGTGTTAGAGGAATTTCAAAAACATCATTTTCCTCCTTGACTTCTTTCATCCCTAATTGCAGATCCATTGAAGAAGGTTTTAGCTCACAAAAAATAACACTTATGCTATACACAACCTTTTCAGTCACATAATTCTGAAGCTTGTATCCTTTCACACCAATGTCGTAGCCAATGAAGATACACTTAATTTTTTTTTTCTCCAATTTAGATCTCTTCTCATTCAAAACATAAACATATGCTTCGTAGCCAAAGACACAAACATGTCTAAAAGAGGGCTTATGACCAGACCACACTTCCAAAGGTGTTTGATCAACAAGTGTTGACGAAGGAGAACAATTCAATAAGTAACATGCTATAGCCACAACCTTAGCCCAAAATTTTTTCTCTAGACCAACATTTCTCAACATACTTCTTTCCTTCTCCATCAATGTCCTGTTCAACCTTTCAACAAATCCATTTTGTTGCGGAGTGTAAGGTATTTTTTTATGCCTTTTAATTCCATGGTATTTACAATACCTTTCAAAATATGTAGAATAGAATTCACCACCATTATCTATCCTCAAGAATTTAATTTTTCTTCTAGTCTGATTTTCAACCAAGTTCTTAAACTTTTTAAACCAACTAAATTTTTTTGATTTACTTTTCAAAAAATATACAAATTCCCTTCTTGAATAATCATCAATGAAAGATATGTACATAGTATTTTGACTTCGACAACGAAGGAACATTTACTAGACCAAAAACATCAGAGTGAATATAATCCAGAACACCAAAAGATTTATCAGGACTAGAGTAAAAAGAAACACGATGATGTTTTCCATATATATAATGTTCACAAAATTCAAATTATAGGTTACAATCATCAAGCCCCTCAACCAAGTTTTTGTTTTTCAATGCTTTTAAACCTTTCTCACCAATGTGACCAAGCCTTTGATGCCAGAGAATAGTCTTCTCCATTGGAAGTTTAACTTCCAAAGAGTTTGCAATAACATGAATATTTTCCTCCTTCTCTTCACAAACAACTTTTTGTGACTTTGCAGAGACACTGCTACATTGAACAATAAGTGCTTCCAACTTGTACAGAGTACCAATTCGAGCACCACTTGCAAGCACAATGGAGCCTCTAGTCATTTTTCAGCCATTTCTTGAGAAAGAGACTTGCACTCCAACATCATTCAACTTGCTTATAGAAAGTAAATTCTGAGCCAGACTTGTATATGCATTACACCATCAATTCCTTTGATTCTTCCATCCAAAAATTTAATTCTAAATCTTCCATGACCAACTATTTCTAGAGATGAATCGCTTACAAAATACACCTTTCCACCATTGTATTTTTCATACTTTGTGAACCAGTCTCTATGATATTTCATGTTGAAAGATGCTCCAAAATCAATCATCTAGGCATCATCTGATGCCCAAGTTGCCAAGGCTGCAATGAAGGCATCTGTATCGCTCTAAGAAAAACCATTGTCTGAAGAGTTGTTGTTCTTATTCTTTTTCTCCTCTTTACAATCCTTTCAGACATGACTAGGCTACCCATAGTTCCAACACTTCACCTTGGACTTCTTTCCAGGATAATTTGATCTACCTTCTGATTTTGATTTGGACTTCTTATCCTTCTCCTTCTTGCCCTTTTCTTTTGATCTACCACGAACAACAAGAGCCCACTTTGCCATCTTAGAGGAATTCCTTCTGATCTCTTTTGAAAACAAAGAAGCAACCACATCTTCCATCTTGAAAGTGGTTGTCGTAATCCCTATAGCCATTACTAAATGATCCCAAGAGTCAGACAAAGAACATAATAGAAGCATACAGCTATCTTTGTCATCAATTTTCACACTCACATACAATAACTGAGAAATCAACATTTTAAATGTATTCAAGTGATCAGTAGTATACACTCCTTCCTCCATCTTCAAGGAATACCGCTTCTTCCTTAGAAATAAATTATTCACCAAGGACTTGCGCTGATAAATATCTCCCAATTTCTTCCATAAAGAAGATGCAGTCTTCTCTTCATGAACATTTAGAAGGACAAAGTCTGCCAAATAGAGCCTTTTTGATTTTCAATATGCCAGATCCCATTCTTCTTGCTTCATTCCAGAAGGTTTCACTCTAGACACAACAACCAAAAGATCATGATCCACCAATAGATCTTCTATTTTAACTTTCCATAACTCAAAATTGCTACCATTGAACTTTTCGATTTCTACTCTTCCAGATGTGCTTGCAATTTTAATCTGCAATTTCAAATTACTAGACTTCTACAAGACTCAAACTTCAAAATTGACACAAAAAAACAACCCTACCCACAAGGATAACACAACTGACCAGGCTTTGATACCACTTGTAAGGAAAGAAAAGGTGCAAAAATGCCTTCCTAATGCTAATTCTAAGAGGAATAGTGTAGACTATAGGTTCGAAAGCAATTAAAGGTTCATTAAAATTGCTCATTACTAGAAACATAATAGAAAATTAAAGCATACATAGAATTGGAAACTAGTATTTAACGTGGGAAAACCCTTACGGGAGAAAAACCCACCGCACTAAGACAAACACTTTGTATTACAATAAACAACAATTACATACAAAGTTGCAGTTCTCCTTTGCAGATATCAATTTCACAGCACCAAAATTTCCTTGATCAACCTTATACAAATCAAATCTTGATTATATTTCTATGAATCATTGTTATAATGCTTATACAACATACAATGAAGAACATCAACTATTGAATTGCTCAACCTCTTTAATGTTACAACACATTGCAATATATGCCCAATAGCCATGGTCGATTTGATCTCTATTCAAATGGTTCGGTTCAGTTTCCTCTGTAGAGAAACTATCGATCTTACCAGTTGGGGAATGGTCACCACCAACTCAGCAAAATCCTCCAATGACCATCGTACAACTCAACAGGTCAACCAAGTCAATGTCCATTCAACCACGGTCCACCTTCGAGTCCATCAGCATGACCAACACTACCAATGAAAGACTGGAAAGTCACATCATTATCCCATGTCTCCCTGATGTCCCAAAAGAACCATCATGAACATGAGTATCAGATTGGAAAGAGTCTCTCTGATAGAAATCTTCATCCACACTTCTATCATCAATGAGAATTAGAACACTCGCTCCAATAGTTTGGGTCACATCGACAAATTTCACTTGGATCGGCAAGAGTCTCCTTGATGTCAACAAATCAGCCTTATCGGCAAGACAACAAGCATCAAAGATAGTCTAAAATTTCCCACTGAGGTCTCAAGTCTTCCCGATGAGCATAAGTTCAACTGTAGTTCGAAACCTCATCAGCAGGAGACACCGATGTCCAACTCTCGGCAAGACAATGTGCTTTGGAACAAGTTCAAAATGTTGCATTGAATTTGCATGTCACCCTGAAACCTCCGAGATCGGTAAGAGTCCCACCAATGTCCAACTATCAACCAAACAAAGTGCTTCACTATGAGCTAGGAAAATCACATCGACAGTTCAGGTCATACCAACGGCTTATGTTGGCAAGAGTCTCCTCGATCTGAACTTCTCAACTAGACTCCTAGCATCGTTCGGAGTTAGAAAACTTATGCTGATAGTTCAGGTCTTACCAATGGCTGTCGTCGACAAGTTTCCCCAATCTAAACTCCTCCGAACCTTTAAAGCTAAACTGTCGATCGGCAAGACATCCAAGGTGTCTCATCGATTTTTATCTTTTAGCAGGTTTAGGTCAGAAGATTGAGGCACATGTTTCCAACACCATTTGCATTTTGTGCATCTTAAATTGCTTCCTTGGTTTAAAATGTAATATCTTTGAATCGTTTTGTCCATTTTGAAGCCAACCTAGGTTTAGGGCATCCCATTAACACAAATTCTAAATTTTATTAAATTTATGTCAGCCCTTAGGTCAATCCATGTTGTGCATGAGGCTTATAAATTTGTATATAGGTGAGATGGGGGGTGTTAAAATTCAAATGTTGAATCAAAACCTAGGGTTATGTGGTAAGGGTTTGTCTCCATACATTTTGGAACCTATGGTTTTCTATTTTAGGGCTAGGATTTAAAATTTGGGTAGAAACAATGAGTCATGGCATTTTTTTCTAAGCTTGTACTATGAAGATTCTTTAAAATCCTAGGTCACCTGCATGGAGCCAAATGCTTATATCATGTGAGTGAAGAATGGTTGGTAAATGATTGCTAAAGTGTGCATTTCTAGGGGAAACATCAAAATAAGATTCCACATCAGTCTTCAATTACCATCACACATATTTCACCTACCGAAATCCAACCATTATGATGGAGTTTCTTTAAACTCTATTAGTCATGAAATTCTTGGTCGAATGGAGCATTTCTAGCACTCCCAAAATTCCCAACGAACCCATGAAATCAAGATGAAACATTAATTAATGATTTTGGGAGTTGAAGCTTTGCCATCGTGAACTTCTCACATAGAAGGAATCCCCAAGACCTCCTTGAGCTACGAGATTCATAACCCTTGGATAAACCTAAAAATAAATCTATCGCTAATTTCACATTCACAAGAAATGTTCGACGAAGTTTTCATCATGAAATTTGCCTCCTCATAAAAAATATGATAGCTTCATCATTGCAAATTTCACATCTATGTGAAATTGCTAATACACTTTGCCATTGTGAATTTCCTGTCCGCTTGAAATTTCTAGATCCTTATGCCTATCATGAAATGGTTTCTTAAGGACTTGTTTTCTCGGGGGTGGGGGGGGTGGGGGTTTAGGTTACTTGGTGGTGATTTCAATTTGAATGTAGCATGCTAGGGTGAAGTGTAATAATATGATTTTGATGTCCAATTTCTCCTAGTGATGAAAATTTACACAACTTGGATTTACCCTATGGATTTATTGAGCCTAAAAAATTCCTAGGATGTTTGGTATCGCAAATTTTTCAACCTTGGGAAATCCTCAATGTCAAGTGTCGTTGATTTCTTGAACACCCAAAATCCTTGAATTTCTTAAAGAGGCTAAATACTCGGATTTGTGTATGAGTGTAAAACTCAAGGCTGGTCTTCTGGGATGAATTTAATGGTTGTCTATGAGATTTGAAGCATGTTATTCATGATATCATCTTATGCATTGCTTAATGTGGGTGTGGGTTTTTTCTTCATGATTTATTTATGATGATAGTCCTATTGGACATTTTTTCATTCTTTCTACACTTTTCCTTGCTTTTCAATTGATTATGTTATTCACTAATAGATGTAGGATAAGTCTAGAGAAGAAAAAACAAGAAAAAGGAAAGAAAAATACAATTGAGAAGGAGGAACTATCCAAAGCAGAATGGATGAAGTATGATTTCAAGGGTGTTATATTAGAGTTCAATATTTCCTCCTATTGGGGAGAGGTTGGAGACACCAAACTTTGGCACATATATTTGGAAGATTTGAAGAAAAGATTTAATTCCTCAACCCCCTCTGAATTGGTAGGGAGGTTGGTCAAAATAGGAATGGCACAAGCTGCAGGATTCCTTCCCTCTATTTAGTGTCTTGAGCTAATTGTTGAGTTCTCCAAACACTATGATTCATGTCAAAGGAAGATTATTGGTCCACAAGGGAGAATCATGGAAAACCTCACAGAGGAGGTATTGGCTAAAGCATTTGGAATCTCATCCCAACAGAAGTTAACTATGTTCATTCTAGAAACAACAAGGAAGTTCCATACAAACAACCCTAAGAAGTCTTTGTAGATCATAAATTTTGCATGGATGGATAAGCCTAGGAAACATTACACCAATTTTCCTAAGGTGATGCATAGAAATGAATTCAAGGTGGATTACAATGACATGATAACTCTCTTTAGCAGAGTGATGGTTAAAGATTGGATGTTCTATATCATGGTAAAATAACAAAAGGGACTAATCACCACTAGTAAATATTGATCAACAACAACATAGAGAAGCAATTTAGAGAGGTCCAAGACATGAAGAAATTCACTATGACCTCCTATGTTGGGTATATGTTAGCCCAAAGCTTCAAATATAGAGGGTTAACCTACAAAGGAATAGTTGGAGAATATAAGGTCTATCAATGTTATCCCCAATTTCACCTATCAAGTACTTCTCAGTACAGAAGGGTTAATGATGGCTTCATGATGTACATCACCAACACATTGGAAGAGGCCTTGCATGTTAGGTTATCTGTAGACTCCTTGGAGTTGGTGAAGAAGTATGGTTATTGGTTTTTGTAGTTTCAAGAGTACACGAGTGGCCCTTCATAGCATACAGGATGCCAAGGTATCCCACTAATAATTTGGTCATGCTGGAGGTCACCATGTAGTTGGTTGCCTTTGATAAAGTGTTGAAGATTTTTTATAAGACTGACATAGGGGGTGAATTCCCCATTAAAATGAATGGATGGGAAGCCTTCCCTTCTTTCCTTAGTGCCCAAGATTCAAAAACAAAGATGAAATATTTTCATTTTCCCACTCATATGGAGAGAAGGTACTTTGATCCTTATGGAGTTGCTCAGAAGGGTTCAACCATGAATTATAGGCACAAGGTGCACATTGAAGACTATTGGGCTAATTGTCAAGATGAATTTGAGATCTTCTAAAGGAAATTCTCCTAACTGTCTCTAAAAATGATTAAATTGTATAAAATTATGGATGTTACAGATCAGGTAGAGGATGAGGAGGATTTAATTTAACATCATGATTACATGGACATTACAAACAAACCCCTTCATTTGATTGATTGAGTAGCAGAGTAAGTAGCAGGATTGAATGAGGTCACTTCTCTTGTGATCAAGTACTCCAAGCATAAAAATTTGGAGCTGGAGGCTAATGGAGTGAGTTTTTCTTATGAATTGATGGTTGATATCGAATCAAATTCATCCTTCAAGGAAGAATCTGATGTTGAAGAAAAAGAGGGAGGTGAAGAAGAGGAATCTGAGGAAGAGAGGCCTCTAATAATCAAGAGGGCTAAAGCTAAGAAAAAACTAAAGGTGAAGAGTGAAGAGGTTGAGAAAAAACCCATCCCTAAGAAAAGAAATCTGTAATGCCCCACCAAGTAACCTTAAAGGAAGTTGCAATTAACGTCTTAAGCAAACCAATTTTTTTTTTTAAAGTGCATTTAACATACACATTCACTCACTAATTAACAACAACCTCTAAGGCTACAAGGTTAGGATTACTTAAACCTACACATACATATTACATATAACCATAGCATTATGAACTTTATGAAATAAACATCATACATCATAAGAATACCACATAACATAATAGGATAATCAACCAAGATACAATCTCATAATCATTAACTTAATCCAATAGTTACATCACTCATTCCCAAAATTAGACACTTGTACATAAGGTTACAATTACAAAATTCCACCTCATAAACATAAGAGGGATAAAATAACTTATACAAATTGAAATATTACAATGCAAGAAATTACAACAAGAACTGCGAGCTGTCCATTTGGATGTCTCACCACCAATTACTGAAGATAGATGGGGACCCAACGGTTTTGATGCATGTTCCACCCAACCAAGTGGTACCCGAAGGCCCACCCCCCATGCTAGGAGATAGTAACAACGTAACATGGAAAAATATCTACAACCACTAATCAAAGGTAGACTCATACTGATATAACCAAACAAATGAACTAAACAAGTACAACTCAATTACAATACAAGTACAAAACAAGTACAACTCAAACCTCACTGACATAGGTCACATTGCTTCTAGACATAAAGATAGATCAAGTATGTTCATAGAACCATACACATAAAACAAAACCAACTGTTGTCCTAGATAGAGTGTCATCGCATAGTAGTCATGAGATCTCCTCTGGGCATTCTTCATAGGCTCCGATAATCCTGGTGGCCTTAACCGAATCCCGACCCTCATACTCACTCATGCGGCATCAAATACCTCTTGTACTGACAAGATAAATGACTATGCCATTCCAGGCCTTCTCACTCATCCCAAGTCTAAACGAGCCCTTGTGTCTATGAGTGAGGATTAAATTATCTTGATCAATGTGGAAGGCATTCTAATCATCTAAGTACATTAATTTAATTATCACTTGATTAACTCACTTCTGAAGGTTACCCGGTTTACCACTTTGGGCTCCGGCCCCTAACAAAAGCCACTCTTCTATTCGACAACACACACCCAAACAATCCACCAAGGGAAATACAAGTGCATACCAACTAGGCATCATAATCCACTCCAACACAATGAGGAAAAAAATGATAGAACTCGCTCCAAATATCTTGGAGGCAACAAACACATAGTCCACTCCTTTCACAGGAGGCACAAAACATCCCCGTTCATGGAAACCAGGTAAAACTGGAAAGACACCATGCACTACCCAAGGGAAAACAACTGGATGGCAAAAAGATTCAACAACCCTTATCTTCTAAGTTTTTCTGGAAGACTTATAATTTAGGACTAACACTAAATCCCAAAACCCACAATGCAACTTGACGACATAGCAACAAAAGCATTCAAGTCATTAATCAAATCTAATATTTGGATTTCCTAAATCCATACTCATTCAATAGGTAACGTTAACAAGGTCAAAGACACACATATAGGGTTAACTCAAATGATCATATACCCATATTTCTATTTCCATCATAGGAAGTCAAACAATTTAAACTTACATCCCTTTACGAAATACAGAGAAGCTAGAACATTTAAGGCAATCACGAGAAAATTCGTATTTTTTGGATATTCTATATCCATATCTCTTTCATATTTCATTCACAATAAATTATTTGCTCTAATAGAAATAAAATAAATTAAAATAGCTATTTGCCTCATCAATATAAACAACTTCTTAATTTACTTTTAAATCGACACAAATCCATGCAAGTAAACTCTTTCCATTTCCTAACCAAATCTTACATCTCATTCAATTTTCTATTTAGAATATGCAATCACTTTAATATAATAAAATATTGTTTCTCTTTCCATTTTCCCACATACACTAATCAATCCATTTTTAAATCTCTATTCAATAATATATTGCATGCATCTTAATAAAATAAAATATGATAATGAATTTACACTTAATATATATATACATGTGCTCCGTATTATATATACACCAAATATATATATTAATAAATTTAATTGTATATATTCTTTAATATTCCAATCACACGATTAAATTGCTCTATGGAAATAAATAAAACATAATAAATATTTGCCTTTTTCAATATAGTCATTTCCTAAATTTACTTCTAATACAACATAAAATATTGCAAATACTATATTCAATTTTCTATGCTCTATGGAAATAAATAAAACATAATAAATATTTGCCTTTTTCAATATAATCATTTCCATTTTCTACCCAAAATCTATGTTTCTTCAACTATCCATTTAAAACATGCAATTTAAAATATCTTAAATTATCATTTTCCCTAACAGTTTAATCATGCATTTAACCTTATCTTTTTAAAAATCTCCATGCAAACTCAAATACATGTACTTAAATAAAACTAATTATACTCTTGATTGAAAACCATATGTAAATATACATCATATGTATATATTAATATATTTTATTAAATAATACATTATTTAATAAAACATATTAAATATCAACAAATAATCTCCAAGAGTCTATACTTTTAAACATTTGAATAAAGCCAAAAAGTTTTTTTTATAATATTATTTCATATTATACAAATTTACACAACACTCATATTAATTATTTCTTTAATCCAATTAAACAAATGATATATAAATATATCATATTATTTACACATTGTACCTTATTATTCATTTTATTAACCAAATATATTTATCATTTAAAAATTATTTAATATGCATTGATATTAAATAACAAACATCAAAATTTTATTAAACTAAAATCTATACCAGAAAAGCCCTAAATATGTCGGACTGAACAATTTTGTGGTTTTAAAAAAATAATTAAAAAAAATAAAAAGTTTAATTTTATAAAAGGGAGGGGTCGACTGTGGCCGAACCCCCCACTCCTCCTCCATCATGCGCCTCCCTTTGGGGCTGCGCTGCCACCAAAGGCAGCGCTCCCTCCACATAGTGGAGGGTGCTGCCTTGGAGGTAGCCGCACCTCCATTGGTGAGGGCGGTGGAGTGTGCAATGCACCCCCACCCCAAAGTATATAACAAAACCCATAAAAAAAAACAGCGAATGGAAATTCGCTTGGCAAAATTCCGTAGTTTCTCAGAAACACACAGCGTCATATGGACGACGGACAATTTACAGACCAGTAAAATTTAATATATATAAATTGTATGTATATGTATATTATATATATATATATACATATACATATATATATATATATATATATATATATATATATATAT
Organism: Sequoiadendron giganteum; assembly: GCA_007115665.2. Classification (NCBI taxonomy): domain Eukaryota; kingdom Viridiplantae; phylum Streptophyta; class Pinopsida; order Cupressales; family Cupressaceae; genus Sequoiadendron; species Sequoiadendron giganteum. Next base: position 392,271,161 of record CM021110.1, on the reverse strand, counting down.
ATATATATATATATATATATATATACATATATATATATATATATATATATATATATATACATATATATATATATATATATATATATACATATATATATATACATATATATATATATATATATATATATATATAAAGATATATACATATATATATAACAAACGAATTTCAACAATAAATAATTGGGGAAATTTGTGAAAAATATTCACCTGTAAGAGAAATTGTAAAACTCTTTTTCCAGAAAACCCAAATTTCATAGAGATCTTAAGAACTAATTCCTTTAAACTATTTTCTCAAATTCATGAACAATTAGAAGAAAAATCAAATGGATCTAGATTAAAATCAGAAGTTTCAAAAAAAACCTCAAAGTTTCTCCACCTAATTTCTACAGGGGGTTTTTTCAAAATAAAAATTGATTTTCTACAGAGGGTTTTTTTTTCAAAATAAAATTTGATTTTCTACAGAGGGTTTTAAATTTTCCAAACAAATCTAATGTGTTGCTCAACCCCTAGATTTGATTCAAATAACAAATTTCTTTTCTAACAACAAATTTATCAAACAAATCTTAAATCACTACTATTTTAAAAGCAACTAAGAACAATAAAAACACAGAAGATTCAAGAAGCTACAAGAAAAGATGAATTTTCGATGCAAGCCTCCTCCAAAGATCTCCTGAATTTTCTTCAATCATCCAATGAATCCAATCCAAAACCCAACAAATTCAAACAGTCTTTCCTCCAATCAAAACTTTCTTCAAACCCTCCTTTGTGCAAATTTTTCCAAAAATTTTTCTCTACTGTAAAAATGAATTTTCCTAAAAACTTCTCCCTCAAAATTAAAAAATGCATTCCTTATAAATCAAAAATACCTAATACAACCCTAATTCACATTACATGCAAATTAGATATTAATTTCAATTTCAATTTTCGAAACCCCACTTTCAATGCAATTTCAAATAGTAAATTAATTTCCAAAGTTGCAATTAATTTCCCAAATAAACATTTAATTACAATTTCTAATTTAATTCCCACAAGTTGAAACTAAATTCCAAAATTAATTTTAATTCTTTTATTTCCTTTTATTTTCTTGCATCACATTTAATTAATTAATCTAATTATTTAATAACTAAATTCATCCTTTGGATTAAATTTAATTAATTAAATAATTAAATTTAATCAATTAATTTAAATAATACTTTCAATCAACAAAATATAATTTTAATTAAATAACCATCAACATGATTTCATGCAATAGTTCTAAAAATTGATTAAATAAATATGCACCTTTCAAAATCAAATGATGTTAAAATAAGGTAAACTATGACTCAACAACCAAGGCTAACGACACACTAAGGCTAGGGCGTAGACTTGACACATGTTACCTAGCTACTATCTCCCGCTCAACTTAACTGTTGGATCGACACGCTCGAACCTGTGAAACCAGGTGGAGTCGATGTCATGTACCTGCAATCGTGAAACCAAGTAAACAACATCATACAATATATCCAGCATATAATACACACCATGAAAAAGAAATTACGGATTCGTAGGGCGCTCGCAAGCGAGTGATACAAACCCATCCTCTTCACCAATACACTCATTGAAACTGACACTTCCATCATAATCCAATAATCTCATAATAACATCTCATGTTAACTTTACAACATCATTAATCCATAATGCATGTGAAACAATAATCAGATAACCACATCCCACAATAATAGTTGTCGCTCAATAGTAGCGATCAAAACATCATAACAAAATGTATCTAGTATCAATGTAACTGCAATCAAACATAGCATAAAGCAAACCGAACAAGAAGCAAAATGGAGAGGTATTACAAAATCCAACAAAGCCTACTACAGAGGGAAGCCCAAAGAGGATAAGGATTACATGGGCTAGGAAAAAGGGTGCCTTTGTAGATACCACCCCTCCACTAAAAAAAAAAGTAAACTAAGTAAGAGGAAGAGACCCCTTCTGATGTAGCGAAACGAGAAACAAAGGAGGAAGCCATAGATATTGAGATTTTTGAGTAGAAACCTCAGGTTCTATACCAAAGGAAGGCTTCTCCAAGGAGTGGGATTCCCTTTCCTAACTTAACCAATATTGAGAGGGTTTCTATAGAATTAGAAAAGGTTGTAAGTGAAGGATTAGTTCAAAGGAGGAAGCTATTGATCAAGATACATATGTAGAGGACATAGTTCTAGAACAATCAAATGATAATTAGCCTTTTTATGTAGAGGAAGATGTTGAAAGGAAGAGCCAAACATTTGAAGACTCTTCCAAAGGCTCCCAATCTGAGGTTGGTTTTGAAGAAATAAACATTGAAAATCCTAAGCAACAAGTCAAAGATGACCAACAAAAACCTCAAGATTATGAACTACAACAAAAAGGAAATGTCAATGAAGAAGAACATAATAAAGATAAAGATGCTAAAAATGGTAAGGTTGTTCAACACGATCAAGAACATGAACAACAGGAATGGACACAAATGTGGAAGTATCCACAGTTCTTGATTGGCTTAAAGAGAGCCTAAAACCAAAACCAATTGTTGAGGTGGTAGTCCCATATTGGGATAACTTTTAGGCCACCATGAATAAGCCTAAATAAAAGAAGAAGGAAAAGGTTTTCTCAAGTATTCTTAAGGATGATTCTAATGACAAGGTGGTGCACATTGCAACACCTATAGTTGAAAAGAGTAAGGAGGATATTACTCTAGAAGAATATAATGTTACATCTATTAATTTGGGCCCTTCCACCAAAAAAATGAGGTTGAGGATTTAAGGGGGTTGATGGAGACTATTTTGTAGAGATTGGAAAAGGAGGTAAGAGCTAAGGAGAAACTAAAGAAGAAAATGGATGAAATCCAAAGCTATATTAAGCACTTAGTTAGCCCTCTTCAGACCAAGCCCAACTCTATTGCACAACCTAGTATTTTATCAAATGATGTCATCAATGATCTTGGAAAGATGAAGTCCTTAGCCTAGGTAGAACAAGATGGGTAGCAGGAGTCTATGAAAATGGTATTCCTTTGACTGCAGAAGTTGTGCAACTATATGAAAGATGTTCAACTTGTCTGGACATAGTGCAAAAAATTACAACTGAGTGCAAGGCTATAAATGACAAGTCCATAGTGAGGTTGAATATGTTGGTTGTTAGTTGATATTCCTAAGAAAGAAAGTACTAATTGAAGAGTAGGTTCTCACTACATAAAATTTCGATAAACCCAAGGCTAGGATAGAAGAATTCAAATTTAAAAGAGAAATTATGGACAAGGTGTTGAAAGAAGGCACAAAAATAGAAAAGGATATAGGTGAACTTTGTGCAAGGTGTGTATTATTCTTGGAAGCTATGATTGGAAATATCCTTACTAAGGAATCTATCAAGTTAGATTCATTGAAACAATGGTGGAAGGACAACTTTACACAAGTTGAAGATGGTAATGTTACTAAGGATCATTTGGAAAATGTTGCCCTGTATGTTAGCCTAATGTACAAATTTCAAGGGTCTAAATTGGATTGGGATAAGATTTACAAGAAGCATGAAGCTATAGTGGCTTCTAAAAATCATACAATAAAAAATATTCCAATTCCCAACAAGAAGGGTTAAATAATATTCTATAGAAATTTCAAGAATTTACAAAGAGACACCAATTGGAAAATGGGACATAATACAATGAATTGGCCTTGGAGTTAGTAAAAAATATTTTTGGAGAGCATAAGACATCCAGAGCGACCTAAGTATTAGTTCCAAGAATGTTTTATTTTGAATGGAAAATGGAATTTAATGTAAAAATGAGATTTAGTGATTTTAAATATTAAATTCAAATGGGCATTAGAATCACATGAGGCTAACCTATTTTAGTTGACCTAATTAGGGCACCCAACTTGATGTAATCTAGACCATTGATTTAGAAACCCTAAACTTATGATGAACTCTATAAATATGAGGCTTTCCCTCATTTTGTAGTTGGATATGGAATTGTTGTAAAAACTTTTGGAGCTAATATAAGAAGAAGATATTGATTTTGGGTGTTCTATTCTTTGTTTCTTCATATTATTGCATGGTTCCTACTTTCCAAATTATTTCAAGTTATTAGTTTCATGTTCATTCCTATTTGTGGCAAAGTGTTGAAGAATATTGGATAAGTTTGCTGCTCATACCATTTGTAATTTTTTTCTTGTAAGTTATAGTGCATGGTTTGTCTGAGCCATTTTTAATGTAATAGTTCAACTGTGAATGTTTATTCATAATATTCCAAAATCTAGGTATGTGTTTGAATGATTTACAGTCTGAAAATATTTTGAATTCCTTGGAAGATTGCACCATTTATGTGGAGTTGTAGGGTTTTCTTTGATTAAGAAGAGATAGGATTTCATTGGGGACTTGTCCTTTTGAAGCATTTTCCATTTACATGATTTTCCTTATGTTTTAGATTAGATCTCTTCAAAACCCTTTAATATTTTGTATTTTTCTTTGAATTTGGATTAGTATTGTTGTAAGGGGGGGAAATAGCATAAGGAAAACAAGCAATGAATTAAACTAAATCAATTCAAAATAAGATTAAATTCCATACCCCATACTCATGAAATAAATTGTAAAGTAATGAATTCAATCAAATAGATTAGCATAAGCAAGAAACAATGAATTCACAAAACACAACTATACCATACCATGTTGAAGTTGTGTTTGTATTGATGTTTGAATGTCAGATTGCTTGATTCAATACAAATCCTCCATTTTTGTTGTTGCAAAATATTTAAAGTGCATTAATGGTGAACTAGAATAATAAGACAATAATTCTCAATGTGCTCAAGAATCAATTGTTCAATGCTTCACTATGTAGATTCTAGATGATTTGTGAGAAGGTAGAAGATTTTTTTATAGATTTCATATTTTGAGATGAACAATCGAGATTTTGTAGTAAAAGATATTGATCAATGGTTGAGAACCGTTGAGAGGAAATAGATTGGAAGGATTAGTGGGATTGGGAAAGCCAATTTGAGTGGTTAGTGGGATTGAAGAAATAAATAGGATTGGAGAATAGATGAGTTAGTTAACCAATTAGAGTAAGAAATCAGTGATCATGATTTGCTCAATCAAAAAGGAGGGTAAGGATAATTAATTAATATTAACGGTGTTGGCAAGAAGTTGAGTCCACTTTTTGGGCAAAAAATGGAAGTGTTTTCCCTGATTTTCAAAATTCGACACATTTGACCTTAAAATTTGAAGCACTTAGAGATGAAATCTTCAAAAAGGTCACTAATCATAAAATGTAGTACTCAAGATTCTAGTTTTCAAATATGTAATTTAATTCAATACTCGGATGCTATAAATTGATTTTCAATAGGCGTTTCTAAAAACCACTATTTAAAAGTCACTTTTTTTTACCATACCATGCACGTGTACGTCATCCATATTTTGACCTAAATTATCGTATTTTTCTAAATCCTTTTGGGAAAATATTTGTAACTCACTGAAGCACATTTTCGATATGTTTTTGTAATTTTTTATTGAGTATTTTTTTGTTAAATTTTTAGTAGCCATATTTGTCATTTTGAAAAATCGTCATGTATGTCATGCATAAGATGACCTAAAATTATCATTTTTTGATGTTTTTTTAAAATTGAAAAGAATTGTCTAAAGTACGTTTTCATGCAATTCGTTCGTCAAAAAATTATGTTAATAAAAAGTTATTAAAATACTAAAAAACCCTGATAATTCAAGTTTATAGACCTGTTTCATCATAAATTAATTGAAAAATAGAAAAATAATCCAATTGTAAAAAAATTACATATTCGAAATCTGCATTGTCTCATCTATAATGGGTTTTAATTTCATCGAAAAATTCTACAAAAAAATTCATCAGCCATATGTCCAAAGTCACTATTTTTTTGTGACATTGTTAGGAACTTCAACTTGCAGGTCAAACCAGGTTGAAGGTCTAGGTTCAAATTCCCAATGCTTTTCCCGAACCAGAATACAAGCCAAAAAATCGACCACAAAGCAAAGGCGGTTTCAATTTTTTAGAAACATGATCCATTTCCCAATATTAAATGTTGGGACCATTGACATGGAAATGGGATCCTGTTTAATACGAGATCCTGATTATAAAACGGGATCCCGTTTCTTTCTTTACCATTTTTTTTTAATTTATTGGAAATTTTTACTGTGAAGTCTACAACTTCACATGTACGACCGAATGTGACATATTGGGCTATTTTCTATCAAGTTTTGTTTTTTTAGGTGTTCAACTTGCATTTTGGATTGAAATTTTCAAAGGAGACATCATGTAAACAGTTTTTAAAGTGGAATTGTGCTATCTTTGTACTCATTTGGAGGAACAAAAGAGGAATACTTTTTTTTTATAGATCTTCAACTTGCAATTTGGATTGAATTTTTGAAAGGAGGCATCATTTAAATATTTTTTAAGTGGAATTATGTTAGTTTTCTACTCATTTAGAGGAACAAAAGAGGAAGACTTTTGTATTTACAAGTATTCAACTTGTAATTTGGATTGAATTTTTTGAAGACTTTCACTATTGACATTCATTTATGCTTGAGAATTTTATAATCATGGGTTCACAAGCTCATAATAAGAGGAAAGATTGGAAGATATTGACTCTTGAAGAAATTCAAGCAAGGAAAGATAAAGAAGAAAAAAGGAAAACAGATAGAAGAATGAGGATTCAATCAATGAATAATGCTAAAGCATCCAATTCCACAACTATTGAAGATAAAAACATTGAGGAGACCATGGTTGTAGATGAAGCTAGTTTGCAAGAAGTCAATTTGGAAAATAATATGACTATACAAACAAGTCCTAGTATGTCTTCAAATCCCTCTTTCAATGTTATGGAGAATGTTTCAATAGGCACAAATCCAAGCATGTCTTCAAATCCGCATTTTAGTGAAATGAAAAATTTGTTTGTAGAATTTTTCTAAGATGCTAGACTTAATGATGTTGACATTGATAATATTCGGAGAGATGAAAATTTTATAGAATTTTTTGAAAATCAATTAGAAAATGAAAATAAAAATTATTTAAATGTTGTTGAAAATGAAAATGAAAAATATTTTGTTGAAAATGAAAATGAGAATGATCCTTTTGTTGAAAATGAAAATGAAAACCATTTTGTTGATGAAAAAGAAGATGAAAATGAAAATGAAAACGAAAATGAAAATCTAGGATGTGATGTTGAATTTAATGATTTTTTTTTAAAAAATTGAAAGTGATTTTTTGGTAAATCTTCTTGGTAATATTTCTTGGAGGCAAATAAGAGCACATACGAATAAAATATACAAAAAATTATTTTATCATAAAAAACTTGCATTTCAATGTTAACTAATGATGCAATTGATGAGAATGCAAAAAATGAGAAAAGTAATGAAAAATTTAGGCTTTTTTGTTAAACCAAAAAGAAAAGATCAATCATTAAAACATGTTATGTCTACTGCTGCTAGTGCCATTCAATCTATTAGAAAAAATAGTCGATCTAAAGATAAAAATGCATTAAGAAGAGCTATAACAATTGCTATAGTTAATAAAGAAACTTTGAATAAAAGAATGGTAAGTACTATTAGTGAAGTTCTACAAATACATCCTCAAACATTGCTAAGAGTGGCAAAAAGAAGAGAAAGTATAGAAAATGATCCAATTAACCAATGTTGGAGTTTTAGTGGTTGAATCCCAAGGTCTGACATGAAATTGAATGTTCAAATTAAATTTTTGATTGAAAAATATTGGCATGATAATACTAGGGTATCATCTAATGCTAGAGATGTTTTAAAACTAAGAGTGGGGTCCAAAGTTTGTGATCCTCATCCAAAAACCTATTAGATACAACATAAACTAAATTTTATAAAAAAAATTATGGTGATTTAGTGTTATCAGATAATAATAAAATAAGTCAAAGGTCTTTTGAAAAATGCAAACCTTGGTATGTAAAAATTAATAAGCAGCAAATATCTTGTTGTAAAATGCATGATCAATTTTGTTATTTTTATGATGTTTTTTGATATATACGTTGTACTTTGCATACTAACATGATTATATAGGATTGTGGTATTAATATGCCACCTGAAATAATAAGAGAGTTTATATCAGGTTTGTTTTGTGAAATATCTAATGGTAAATTATTTTATTTAAGTTCTTGTATTTATGGATAATGCACTAGTTGTGGAAATGTTTCATTCTTAACAATTTGTATGCATGGAAGTGTTGATAATTATTCTAGTTAAAATATTTAAGAATGTTGTTTATTCTTTAAAAGATGGGAAAATAGGAAAGCATTGTGATTTAGTTACAAAAAAAGTTAGTGTACATGCATTCATAAGTGAATTTAAGAATAAGATTGTACTAAAATATGTCATGCAGTCTCAACATGCTCAATGACTTGATGGACAATTTTGAGCATGCAGAAACAAATTTCCAATTGGTACTATACTTTCAGTGGTTGATTTTGCATAAAATTATACTCTAGCTCCACAAGAGGAAAATCAATCACAGTATTATAATTTAGTGCAAGTAGCTATGTTTGTCCATATTTTTTTATAGACATGCATATGATAGCACAAAGGATGATAAAATTTTTTTGAGGGAGTATCATTTTTATTTGAGTGACAATCGGTTACACTCGTTAGATTTTGTTCAATACTGTTTCAATATATTTTATAGAAATTTAAGAGAAAGAGGAATCCTGATGACAACACCTCATATGGTCAGATAATTGTATAGAGCAATTCAAGAATGCTCGAATGTTCTATTGATTAAGTAGGGTTTGCAAGGAACTTAATTTACAACATATATGGAGTATTTTTGAAGTTGGGCATGGTAAAGGAGAACATGATGGAGCTGGTGCGTGTGTCAAAATAATTCTTACTAGAGAAAAAATGAAATTTGAGGATGCAGTAAAATTTAAAGATGCACGTGGGATTGTGGATTGGTGCAATACAAGATTATCTACACCTGGTTTGAGTGAGTGCTCTACAGTTCGTTAATTCTTTTGGTTGGTTGAAGAAAATAAAATTCTACCTATAGTTGACTATGAGATAATCAGTGGATCTACTAAATGGCATTCATTTAAGAGTTCGACAACAAGCACATGGACTATCTGGACATGGGAGCTTGCATTTTTTTGTTAGTTTTGTATCTCAAGAGATTGGGAAGCATGTGAAAATATATAATGGGTTGAAGAGTGGGAGCACATATCATTGACACCTGCACAAGCACATGATCAATATGAAACAACTATTGGAGATAATGATCAAGTGTTTGCATCAAAAGACTATGACCATGTTTCAGACCTTGTACAAGAAGGTAATTTAATTCAATTTATTACTATTTTATAATAGTAAATTATTTATTTATAGACATATGGATGTATATATGTAGATTAGTCAAATTATATGGATGTGCACACAAGCTATTAAATCAAATTTTGTTTGCAGGACATGTGTATGGTGTTGTTGCACCTGAGGGAAATGAAGAGGAAACAAAATATTGGTTGGTTCATTGTGTGGAGACTAAACATAAGTTAATAGAACCTCGAGAATATGATGGTAACTTATTTCCCATACGTCTTCTATTTCTTCCCAAGTTTGCTAACTTATTTCCCTTCTCTTTCTATCTGCTTATCATCCTGATGATGGATCATGGAGTATGATCCGAAACGTTGATGAAAAAACTTACACACAGTTATTCCAGAAATCTTTCTCACAATATGATGATGGATATCATTATCCAAGAAGTACGGTGACCCCCTTAAGACATCCCCTTAAAAAAAAATTGATAACAAGTTTTTGATCCCCTTAAGAACTTTTTTAGAACTAGTCCTTGATCCCCTTAAGAAAATTTTGATAACTTATTTGATGATGGTTAAATCATGTTTTTCAATAGGATCAGTGGTGGTTGTTGGCACTTGGCTACAAAAATACCTGATAAGGAAGAATGATCTATCTGTATTCGAAGATTATGAAACATATAAAAATATTATACACTATTCACATTTGGTGGTGGAAACAAATATATAACTAGATCAGTATTGTGGAAGACCTACAAATAAAGTGCTATGGACAATTTCTATGGAAGAGTATGAGATAATCATAGATGTGTTGCAAAAAAGAGAGGATGTAGATGGTACAATGGAATAAGTAAATATAGGTAAATATAGTTTTAGTTTTATATTATCCTTTTAAATAGATTAAATACATGTTTTGATATTGGTCAAGGGTGTTATTAGTTGAAATTGATTTAAATTATCCTTTTATAGATCCTTAAGCCATCATCACAAAAATGAGAGTTCGTGCAAATTCAACCTAGACAACATGGAATACTTGGTAAAAACAAGTAATCATTAGTTAAATTATATTGAAATACATGTTTTCATTTTATATTGATATTTCTTGACACATTAATAGTTAAAATTGATTTATTATCCTTTGTTGTATCCTTAAGTCATCATCACATTTATCTCATACTTTGATACAAAAATGAGAGGATGCAGATTCAACCTACACACATGTGTGGAATAGTTTTAAATACAAGTACTTGAGTTGTGTACATATAGATAGTTTTATACAAATTAAAATATGCATGTTTTGATGATTTCATTGATATTTCTTGTATCATTTTGATATCAGGTGGCATGAAGAAATTCTACATTCCAGGCACAAGTTTGAGATGTTCTTGAGATACCATAGGCAAATTTTATAAACATTTTTTGAGATGACATAGATGTACATACATACCTACACAATTATTGTTAAATCACTAAGTATCATGTATAAATTATTGTTAAATCAATTATATCAATTGCGATTAAATATTCAAGACATGTACTTTGAAGTATTTCATCCCCTTAAGATCTCCTATTAGGACCCCTTAAGACATCCCCTTAAGACATGTTGGATGCTATTATTTATTTTTTTAGCTTATAAATTAGTGTTTTTTGTGGAACATGAGGTCAAAAGGAATTTTATTAGGACCTCATATGTCTCTAGGATTCTTTCTGGACTCCTAAGTGTGTATTTATCATTTTTAGGTATAGTCCTAATTGTCATTACACTAGGGATCTATTTCATGTTGAATTTTTCCAAATTTGGACTCAAATCTACCATTTGACCTATAGTACGTGATTATAGCATTCAAAATTTAGATCCTCCTTTCTTGTTAGATTTGAAACCCTAACCTTGAGAATACCTTTTATGAGTTCTTCAATATTCTACATTTACTTATTAGCCCATTCTCTTTTTCCATCCAACATGACTTTTATGTATTTAATCAATTTGTCAATATTTTCTTGTGACACATTCCCACCTTTAGAAGTAATGGTAAGATGAATTAATAATTTCTAACTCAAAACAAATTTGAGATAAATAATTCTCTATTAGCTTCATTACATTGTGTAGAATGTATAGCCAAAGAATTTTCCTCTAGTGTTGAGGTATCCCCCACTTGCTTAATAATGAGTTGCCCAATCATTCCTTAAATAATCGAGTCTTATCATGATTATAGATAATGAACCAAAATGTTAGATTTTATCAAATAGAGAAATGTTCAAATCCTAAGTAGAATTTCCTTTCTTGCTAAGTTCTTTGAACACATCTTTGGCTTCACAACTTCTTCTTAGAGTATTAAAAGCAATAATAGAGGCCAGATCCCAAATTAGAAGTAACAAGCATCTACTCTATCTCACTAATTTACTAGCCTTTTCAAGAGATATATATTCTATATTCAAATAAACAATAGATACCTTTAGCTAAATCAAGATTGTCTCCCATAAATTTAGTGAATTCTCTTTTTGTTACTAGATCCTTCCTAGGATGTGTTTTTAGTTTGACAATAAAATTCTTAATTTTTTTTGCCTTGAAAAATTATCATTAGAGGTGAGTATCTCACATATTATGTTAGTTACATATTTAACTATCTTTTATCCCTCAAAATATCCCAATAAAGTAGTATTTGAGAGAGAAATGGCCTCAATTATCCAAAGATGATGTAGGGACTTAAAATATTCATAATCTCATCTCTAGTAGGAATAAATTCATCAAATCCTTTAATTTCATCATGAGACACTAAGGGTTGTGAGGGGATCAATATTTGTTGAAAAACCATAACATGTCCAAACTTTGATGGTTTTTTAGAGGACTCTTTCACCATTATGTTTCTTTCCACTGTAATGCCCCGCCAGGGAACCCCAGATTATGACACAACTAAGACATAAGAATGAAATACTTTTTTTTAAAGTAAACAAAAATATTTCGCATCACATAACATAATACATAATCTATAGCTAAGTCCTCTAAGGTTCCATGACTACACTACTGACATAACTGATAATTAAGAAGTATAATCAAATCATTAACTATAAAGATAACATGATAAGACTAGCAAGTAAATTTCATTTAAAACTATCACATTATATGATTCTTTGTTACATAATTCAATACTATGCCATTAAATAAACATCAGTAAAGATCATATCCAATAGTTGTCATATGCAAAGTACATCACTTAACTAAATTCATTACAAGAGAGTTCATCAACATCCGTTACATTGTTACCAAGTTACAACAAAGCTTCCTGATTACATGCAGAAAGAGATTTTTTGAATACAATAAGAGATACAACTAATACAAGATACAATACAAATACATAAAAGATAGAGAACTTGAATATGAACAGGTATAGATGTCCACAACACCATGAGCAATATTCATGCACACGAACACGTAGCAAGGGTACCCAATGTAGAAAATAGCACAAACCACTTGATCATGTGGAACCCTAAGGTACACCCCCCATGCTAGGGGATAACACATGGTCCCACAACAAGTAGTCAAACAAGAAGACAATAGTCTAACATAACAAGACTATACATGAATCCAACACAACACTGCTAACCATACTAACATCACATAAAACACTTACATTTTTTCTAGAGGTAACCATTAAACAGAAGGAGAAATCATAACTAGGGAATGAAAGAATACATTAGGTAAGAGTGTCATCACATGGACCTGATATGGGTTGTCCTAGTAGCCTCTCACTAGACACCGAACCCATAGAGTGACACATGTAGAACCAACATTCCTTTCGTGAGGACAAGGAATTTGATATTTCCAACAAGGCCTTCTCAACCCATCCTTAGCCTAAACGAGCACTACAGGCATGGGTGAGGCATCCATTTTCTTATTTAATGTGAAATCTACCCATCCCACTAGTTCATTTTAAGGTTATCATTGAATTAAGAAAACTCCTCAATGGGTTGTCCTAGACACCAGTTTGGGTTTCGACCCCCATTGAGAGCCACTCCCCCTACTTGCAACTAGTAAACCCTAAACAAGCAAGATATTACCATCTTGCACACTAAACATAATCATATGATTCCAACCACCATGCAAGGAATAGACCCTTTGGCACACATATCACAATTAAAAGAATCAATATATAGTGCAAGGCATGAACCTTCTTGCACACACAAAACATTGCAAAACATCATCCAAAGTGAAACCAATAAAAGAACCTTACATACAATATTACTCCCTTCGAAACCTCTAGAATTTAAGTTTACCACTTGCACAATGACTGCCTCTTAAAACAATCTCCAAAATCAAGTTCCATTACCAAACATCGATTCAATATCCATTTCAAGCAACCAATCCCATAATAACCACAAAACATACTGTTTCCACAATCACAATTTTTCTCAAAAACTAATGACATGGTAAATTTTTTAATTCAACTATAAAAAATTATAAAAGAAATCAAAACCTTCATTTATCATAATAAGAGTAAATATACTTTTTTGCTTATTCTATTCTATAACTATGATACACATACATATATACATATATATAATCATAATGTTGTTGGAATACAATATTCCAAATTATAATAAGAAAATAAATATTTATATACACACATATGAAACACACATATATATAAATACATATATATATATGTATATAGACATATATATATATATTCAAATTCCAAAGCTTAATACATACACATGTAATTGAATGCCATCGCATTTCTATCGATCACCAAATGTAAAATCTATAAAATGAATGCATATAAATCAAAATGAGGTGAAACATGAAGTATCAGTTATAACTAACGACTACCCAAATTAAAGTAGAAGCATCATACATCTGTTATAAGCTTCAAAATACTTGATATTGAATGTCAAAACATAATCGTTCTACATATAATTGATTTACCATTGCAATGCATAGTATTCAAATTCTAATCATAATAAATATTCAACGAATACTAAAGATGGGGCGACAAAAATATAATCGAATTACATAGTATTCATTGCAAGAACAGTAAAAAAAATCAACCACCAAGGTATACTATCACAATAAATTGAAGTATCACAAAATAGAGGTATGGCACAGGGGAAAAGAAACCGTAAACTTCAGTACCAAAGCCAAACGTAGAACAAAGCATCGTATACTCAACATAAAGTCAATATATTGATTTCCCAATATAATCACCAAAATTAAATCACAAACAATAGTGTGGAGATGCCAAATACAATAATAAAATAAACAATAGATTAAACCCTAAAGCATAGAAAATATAACAAATCCACAGGAAAAAGGAGAGCCACCAGCCGGCCAAGATGCCAATCCTGGCTCACAAACTGGCTCCAAATATAAAGCAGGTACCCTAAGAAAATTTGCCATAGGGAAAGATGGGTTACAATGCCAAAACAAAAAAATATGAGGTTTAAGAATTTCACAAGAAAGCAATGGCAGGGAAAATTCAATTTCATGCAATGAAATGCAATAGCTACCAATTATTAGGAAAAAAAATTGAAGGCATACGGTGAAGAGAGGGTGCATAACAGGAGTCAAAGAATAATCTTTAGAAACTTTCAAGAAAATACCTTTAGTAGGGGAAAGACAAATTCTATCACATTGAATGCAATGGTTGCAAGATATACACGGATTGGGTTTATTACAAACCTTCACGAAAGCTATTGATTAGAAGATTTACAGAATACACATAAAACAATCTGCTTAGAGAACTAAAGAATTCTTCAGAAATTTCATTTATTAATTATTTCAATTCGAAGTTAAACAGATGTAATATTCAAAAAATAATGGAACCTAGTTTCAAGCAATTGGTTGAAATGAATATTGATGCGAGGCTCCGACTTCCAAAGATACAACTCCAATCTCTTCAAAAATCTCAACAATCTCTGCAGAATCCCAATTCAAAACCTCCAAAATCCAGATGAAATTCTCCAAAACAAGAAAATATTCATGGGAACGAAACAAGACCATTTCTAGATTAATTTCCATCCCCTTTTCATGAAAAAATAACCAATTTTATTAACTTCTCTTGAGTGCACGTTGTTTCATGCAACCCATTTATTTAATCATTTTTATTTTTGCATTCCTTATTCCCTACAACTATTTATATATTTAGTTTTATTTTATTTACTAAGACAAAATATTATATAGTTGAACTTAATATTCTCCTTTATATTATTTTATCTATTAATTTCGACTTTACATTATAATCTATTTGATCATAACAATTTAATTATATAAAAACATTTATTTTAACTTTACGAAATTCCTTTTTAACTAAATAATTTATTTTAATGTGAGAATTACAAAAAACATTAATCAAATGAATTTAAATCAAATGGACTAAATTCCAAACAATACCTGACTACAAAGCGAGGTTGAAAAGAAAGACCAAAAGAACACTGACGGATCAAACCAACCATACTGACCAAACTAACAGGGTGTAAAAATCGGATACTCGTCTCTTCAAATATGATGGTTGAAATAGGGAATCAAGTGTTATATCCAGAAAAAAAATCCATTGGCTTTTGAGGCACACTCAAACCTATCAATTTAGATGGATTTGATGCCTAATACCTGGAACTTGTAGCACACAAAACTGTTGAGCATATATATATAGTCATACAATTAGGCACACCGTGAAAGGAATTCGTAGGGTAGGAGGGTACTCATGAAGGAGTAATGCGACACCATCCATTTCACTAAAAACATCAAACAAGTAACCACATCAATGCATAAAAATTAGTTGCTTAACAACAAATAAGAACAGTCACGAGAATCACATAATGCTCATGATCAAATAAAACCATATGTTAACCATACCATGTGCATAAAACTCAAATAACAAAAATGTCATCACAAGCATCATCAAAGTAATAAGTACAACATCAAAAAATTACCATAAGTTCTCATCTCAAAACAAAAAAGCTTTCAGTCTATCCGAGAAAAGCATGAGGAGCACTATATCCTCTCCCCTAGAATCAGGCTTACTCTTGGAAGCCTGCAAATAAGAAAGGGTATAACTCTCGCATCATCCAAAGTAGTTGAAGACTCATCATTAGGATCCCACTGGACCCTCACCTTCTCAACATCTTGACCCCTAAGGGCGAGTCCCCTATGCTACAGAATGCCCATGGGCTCTAAAGCCAGCTGCCCATCCTCTACCTATAAATAATTCTAGTCATGGACATGAGAAATATTAGGATAATATGCTCTGAGAATAGAAATGTGGAATACATTGTGGAAGCACAATAGACTGGGTAGCAAAGCAAGGTGGTACACAACAAGACCAATCCTCTCCAAAATCTTGAACAAACCAATAAAATGTGGTGTGAGCTTAGAGCCTAAGTTTCCATAGCGGATCAAACTCTTTTGTAGATGCAAATGCAAGAATACCCAGTCACAATAGAAAACTAACGATCAACCCTATGAGCATCCACATACTTCTTCTACCTATCCTACGCTCCAACCAAAAGCTCTCTAATTTGAACAACCTGTTATTCCATATCCTCAAGCATCTCTGGTCCTAAAAGGACTTTTTCCTCAAGACGATCCCAACTCAGTGGGGTCCAACAAGGATGACCATACAAAACCTGGAAAGGAGGCATACTGATAGAAATATGGTACCCATTATTGCACTCAAACTCCACTAATTACAGATAGTCCTCCCATTGATTCTATTGATCCATGATATACATCTTGAGCATATCCTCAAGGACCTGATTAACTCTCTCAGTTGGGTGATCCCACAATACTGGTTTACAATTTTTGGGCAAACTGGACACTGAACTGATTTTTTTTAACTAAATCTTCACTTTCGGGCTCCTATAGTAGCTAAACCATGAGGAATTTGAAGATGATGCAAACTAGTGATTTGTGATGTTTTGTCTATAGATTGTAAATATATATTTTTTCAAAATGTTTGGAATCAGATTTCACTTCATTTTCAATCTCCTTCGAAAACTAGCTTTTTTTTTTAAATAACATTTTTAAGGAGTGACGCTCACCGTATACAACATAACTTATTTTTTATGAAGGATAAAATTCAATTTTCTTCGAATTTAGATTTGTAACTATGATATCTAGCACTTTTATTTGGTTTCATAGTTTCTTATTAAATATTTTTTCCTTAATCAAGTTTCGAAGTCAAATCGATTAAAATTGAAACATACGCGGACTGTATACAATATAACTTTTTCTGTATGTATCAGAATTCAATTTTTTGTTTTTAATGGATTAAGGACATCAATACTGAGGCTGAACATATTTTTTAAAATTTTATTTTGATAATTTTCTATTTTTCCACATGTGGAGAACAAAGAGCTTGATTTTTGGTGAAAAACCTATGTTTAATAAAATTAAAAAAACACATACATAATAAAACCAAAACATATTAAAATTATATTTGTTGGCTAGCTCGTTTTGAAAACTACCATGATCATTTAAAATAAATTTTAAATGAATTCATTTGATCCCCCAAAAGGTAAATCAAAATTGATTTTTTATCAACATTTTGATAGGTGTAATGGAGACTCCATTGCGGGTATGGTTTAAAACTAGCAGGCTTGTATCCAAGGGGGTTTGATATAAGGTGGTTTGATCAAACCATCTTCAATTGAAATCCTTAAAATGGAGCTTTTTAAGGCTTAAATCATTATATTTTCTAAAAATATGTGATTTCAGTAAAAATCAGAATCTCTAGAAATTGTAAACCAGCTTTGTGGGATCACCCAGCTTTCCCATCAATCTTTAAATGGTAAGAAGAACTGAAGTTCAATTGAGTCCCCAATGCATGTTGCAAGGATGTCCAAAGAGTTGAAATGAACATTGGATCCCTATCAAAGATAAGCATACGAGGAATCCCATGCAACCTAACTATATCCTCTATGAATATCCTAACCACAAAAGATGCATTATATGAGGATTGAGCAAGAGAGAAGTGTGCTACCTTAGTCAACCTATCCACAATGACCATGATAGCATCATGGAGATGAGAAGATACATGCAAGCTAACTATAAATCTACTAAAATGATGTTCCATTTCCATTTTGGAATAAGATGCAGTTGTAAAAGACCTGCGGGGTGCTAGTGCTCTACCTTAACCCTTTGACACTCTGAACACCTCGAGATAAAATACAACTAACGAAGGTCTGCATGCATCTTCTTGACACTCGAATGAGATGATTAGGGTTCCCGATGTGCCTTTGACATAATTAGGGTGCGAAGACCCTCAAAAGGAGGAACATAAATGTGACCCAAATGTCACAAAATACAATTTGAATCAAGGGAATAACCTACAAATCTACCCTCTAAGGCTCTGCCTAACTCCACCTTAGACCTCACCTCTTGATACCAATCATCTGTAGGAAGTGCTACAAGGATTTGACTCCTCAAATCTACTCCAAGAGTCACTGCAGAAAGCTCATTCCTCCTTTGAATAAGAACATCTACTACAACATTCTCCTTACCTTGGATATACTTCACCTCAAAATCATACTCACATAGGAACTCCATCCACCGCGTCTAACTAGCATTTAGGTTTGGCTGCAGGAAAATATACTATAAACTACAGTGATCACTATGCAACTCAAACTAATGCCCCAACATAAATTTTTTCCATCGCACTAAAGCATTAACGATGACGGCTAAATCCAATTCATGTGTAGGATATCTCAACTCATGATACTTGAGTTTGTGAGACTAATAGGATATCATGCAACCATCCTACATCATCACTACTCCTAGACCCTCCAAAGATGCATTAGTACATACCACAAAATCTCTAGTAAGATCAGGAACTGCCAAAATAGGTGCACCATTCAAACTCTCCTTAAGATTCTGAAAGTTTTCCTAACACTACTCTTACCAAATAAAATTCTCCCCTTTCCTCTGAAGAGAAGTGATAGGGTGAGATATCCTAAAAAAACCCTACACAAACCATTGATAATAACCTACTAAACCCATAAAACTATGAACCTTGACAACATTAGTGGGCTTAGGCCAATCCATAATGGCTTGGATCTTCAAAGGATCCATAACAATACCCTCTCCTAAAATAACATGACCCAAATATCTCACCTCGGTTTGGAAGAATTCACACTTTTCCAAATTTGTATAAAGTTGATTCTCCCTCAAACATTGCAATACCTAGTGCAAATGCTCCTCATGCTCCTCCATAGTCCTTGAATACATTAAAATTTCATCTAGGAATACAAGGAAAAATCTATCAAGATAGGTGCAGAATAATCCATTCATCAGGCTCATAAATATAGACGATGTGTTCATCAACCCCAACAATATAATAGTGAACTCATAATGCCCGTAGCATGTGTGAAATGCAATCTTATGAAAGTCCACCTCAAAGATGCAAAACTGATGATATCTCGACTTAAGATCAATCTTCAAAAACACCCTAGCTCCCTTAGTTTTATCAAAGAGGTCATCAATCCTCGATAATGGATATCTATTATTTAGAATCACCTTATTCAACTATCGATAGTCAATACACAATCAAAGGGATCCATCCTTCTTCTTCACAAAATAACTAGTGCTCCCTAAGGAGAGACACTAGGATGAGGAAAGCCCTTAGCCAACAATTCCTCAAGCTGCTACTGAAGCTCCTTAAGCTCTTTAGTGGTCATCTAATATGTGTTAGTGTAATTAATATTTAATTACACTTGCATAACTTTACTTAGGTTTTTCTTAGGTAATAATTATTTTACTTAATTAATAAGTAAGCTTTATTTAATTGAGTTGTTTTTAGGTCAACATTAGGGTTGCATACATTGCTTTTATAAAGCAATTCTCTTATTGTAATTTCTGAATTCTGAATAATATCAATTTGCACATTTCATGCAAAGCTCTACTTTTTCATTGTTTTTCTCTTCTATGGAAGGTGTTTAGGTTTGCATGTATGGTCTTGGTTTCTAACATGGTATCAGAGCCTTGACATGTAGCCCCTTCTCAAATTCTGGAGAAAATCATTACAGAGTTCATTCGGGGTTCCTCGAGGGTATCATGCATTGAGTTCATTTATGCAGCATCTTGGATCAAATCAGGCATTTTGATTGGATTCAGAGCGTTGGAAAAAGTTAGGAATGACTTTTAATTTTTTTGATTTTGGCCATCGTTGAAGAAATCTATGAGGGTTTCAAGCTCGGTGATTTTTTGCAAGCTCTGGAGGTAGCCTATTTTTCGGAGCATCTTGGAGCAAAACGAACACCGCCATCGCATTCACAGTGCCCCAAAACCCTAAGATTTCCCTTTCATTTCATCGATTTTGGCGAAGTTGGTTTACGAGGCAAACAATTATTGCTAGGGAAGCCGTACGACCTCCCCAACATGCTTTCCGAGGCATGGATTTAAAAAAAAATCAATTTTTTGTAGGTTTCCTATGCCTGCAGTTTTGAGGACTCTGTCACCGAAGCGCCACCAAATTCCACCGCTCCCCTATGCTAAGGCCTCGTGGGCCCCTAAACCAAAGCACTCGGTTATAACGGAGACCGCGAGCCCCGCGGCCAACCCCCGCCAGGGTCCTATTGCCAACCAAGAGCTCCATCGACCCACCTTAGCCCTTGCAGTGGTCATATGGAGAACCGAGGGCCAGTCCCACGACCTTCAAATTTTTGTAGGGGGGCTGATTTTTTGTGGCGATGGCCAGATGGCCATCAAATTTTTTGTAGTGAAGTGCTGACATCATCGGTTGTACAACCCTCTTTGCCCACTCCTAGCCTTGATTTGCCTTCAAGGAGCATTTTTTTTCTTTTTGGCATAACTTGGGCATACAGTATCGAAATTGGGCAAACAAGATATCACCGAAAAGCTGGTTCTGAGCACTTTCCTGTGGTGTAGTTTATTTTATAGTATTTTTCTGTTTTACTAAATTTATTGCTGTTTGAAGTCAGATGTTTATTTTATGCTTTCGAGCTTATAAAGTTTTGCCACAATCTCCGATTTTTGCTATCTTTGTGGTGTTGGAAAGGTATTGAGGAGCTCTATGTTGCTATCCATGCACTTTTTCTATATCTATCCCAGGTTGATCACTTAGTCTAGATTTTTCCCGATGGGTTGTTTGGTGATTACTTGGATGTTTTGGTAGTTGGGAGGGTGCAACTTGCATCTTTGCACTTCATTTTCAGTAATACATCATTCAATAATCGATTGTTGCTTCATAGATTCTGGGGT
This sequence comes from Sequoiadendron giganteum, assembly GCA_007115665.2. Taxonomy (NCBI): domain Eukaryota; kingdom Viridiplantae; phylum Streptophyta; class Pinopsida; order Cupressales; family Cupressaceae; genus Sequoiadendron; species Sequoiadendron giganteum. Next base: position 392,249,651 of record CM021110.1, on the reverse strand, counting down.
TCTTTCCATTTGGAGTTTTCAAGTGTTCTGTGGCATCGAGTCTACTGTTGCATTATTATGATTCTAATATGGTTTCTTGTAGACATAAGTATCTTTCCTTGCTTATTGGATTGCAGTTCCAGTTTTACTCTACAGTGCTTCTTTGCAGCATGTCATCTCATTGTAGGGGGGTTTTTCCCACCGAGTTTTCCTTCTCTACCTCTTTCCTGCATTTGTAAATGGGTACCTAATCAGGCCTAGTTGTCGGGACCCATCCTTGCTTGCATGCATCTTCTTCTAGTGTTTTAGCTTCTTCCTAAGTTCATCTTAAGGGGGGGTGTTAGAGTAATAAGTTATTACACTTAATTAATTATATCATACTGGTTAATTAATTAAGTCACTTATTCCTTTAGTTACTTAAGCTAAACTTAGGCACAGTAATAATTGATTAATTATTAATTGTGCACACAAGGGTTTAGGTAGATATGAGGTCTATTTTCATTTTCTGGAGATCGAGAAATAGGTTTTTCTTTGGGAACAAGATCTATCTTGAAATCAATGTCACGCTTAGGTAGCATCCCTAGAATCTCATTGAGAAAGGTTTCTGCAAACTCCTTAAGGATAGGATGAATATCTAGGGACACCTCTCGACTATCCCCTAACTCCAAATCATTTACCATCATGACAAAAAAATGGCATCCCTGATGCATACATCTCCTCAACTGCATAGCAAAAATCATACACAAGGAAATGGGTCTTTGAATGCCAACTACCTCTACCTCCCTACCTAAATCATCCACACACTATACTGACTTATGCCAACAATCTATCACTACTTGATGAGCATCCAACCAATCCATACCCAACACTATGTCATAAGATCCTAGGTGTATTCCATGAATATCCACCATGGTAAAGAGATTACCAACCTTCAGACCACATCCATACATAAGGGATTCTACTGCTACTCTAGCTTCAGTGGTCAACTTGACCTACCACCTAACATCCTACTTTTCTTACACCAATTCACATCGTGCTACTAAAGAAGGGTAAATGAATGAATCATAAGCACCAGAGTAAAAAAGGATAGAAACACCAATACCCTACAAAACACCTATGGTCTCTACAATTGTGACTTCATGCTCCTGCCTGGTGATTATCAACCATAGAAAACACTTGGTGAGACCTTCCTGTGTCACCTACTATTGGCTCTAAAGCTGTTAGCATCTAATTGATACCTGATGTGCCCTTCTAAGGACACTACTTAGCTATATGGCCCTATTGGCTGCAAGAGAAACATCTTGTACCTCTGCCATGCCCCCTACCACCTGAGGGTACACTAGACTACTAGAAGCTACCTCTACTAACTATTAACTGTGTGCTTTGAGCCAACTGGTTGGGATGGTAATGCTTGGCTCGTTGCCAACTCTGATGTTTCCTATACTGGAAACTATTGGTAGATGGTCAGTGCTCCCTTCAAGATTCATGACATGGACTAACCAACTCCCGTGGATCTATTAACTCTGACAGTTTTCTCAAGCATTAATAGGTTGATAGTTTTGTGCAATAGAAACTATGGGCCAACAAGTGCTATCAGAGCCAAAGGTGTCAGGTTCGAATCCCCCTGAATAACGTTGAGGGGGAGATTATTGCCTGATGGTCAATTCTCCCCTCGAGATTCATAGCATGGACTAACCACCTCCCATGGATCCATTAACTCTTGTAGTTGTATCAGGAATTAACAAGTCGATCTTTTGGTGAAACGACAACTGTGGGCCAACAAAAACCACTACCTTGCTAATTCTGAAAATTATTTTCTTTCAACTAGGAACACTATTGCTAGTGCTGACCACCCTCAGTTTGTGCATGATGGCGCCTAGAGGAAATCGCTTCCTGGGACTGACCACCTCTAGACCCAAATCCTATTGGAGGTGCACTACCAATCTACACACCTGTATGACCTCCTAATGCAATATCCAAATTCTCCTCTACCAATCAATCCTTCTCTATAGCCACCTCCATGGTCTTCAACTCAAAGACACAAACTCCCCCACTAATATAGGCATTCAAAACCCTAATGAAATGTTGCACCAACATGACCTAATCATCACCAATACCTACATACTGCTTAAGCTCATAAAACCTATGCTCATACTACTCCACACACATAGCCATCTGCCTCAACACATGAAACTCATCAACACGATGCTACCTCTAGTGATCTGACAAGAAAGAATCTCTGAACCTATCCAAGTATATCTCCCAAGAAACTGAACCAATGTCCAAATGTAATTTTTGTTCCTCCATCCGCCACCATGTAGAAGAAAAACCCATAAGGTGCATGATGGCACATCTCACCTTTGTGTTACTACCATACAAATGCATGGAAAAAAACTTGTTCAAATCTATCAACCATGTCTCTGCATCCAAACCAGTACTAGAACCATCAAAGGTAGGAAGGTGTGCCCTCAGAAGATCCCTCATGTGACCTGCTAAAATAGTCTCTCGCTCTGTTGTAACATCTCTTCTCTAAGGAGACCCTTCTCTTTCCCTATCCACCTATTGATTACCCTCTTGTCTAGGACCTAGGAAATCAAGGACCTCTTCAAGAAATTGATGCAACTAGGCTCCCTCTTGGATGACCCAGATTCTGACTTGTATTTCCTTGATCATTATGAGAACTCTACTATTCCTCACAATCACTCTCATGGAAACTTGGAGATGGGTTTCTCTAGCGGTTGGCCCCACAACCACTACCACAACCTCTACCATGTCCCCAACCTCGACCTTTACCTCTAGGAATTTTCCTACATAGGCACCACCAATGAACAAGTCTTGAGTTGTTAGGTGAGGATGAAAAAAGGCTAAATATAAACTCCATAGTCTAAACAACTAAGACAACATCATGGGATCCTATAAACTAGAGAGCCTACTATTAGAACTTTGGCTCTGATACCAAGTGTAATGCCCTGCTAGGGAATTCCAGAGGATGAAACAACTAAGAAATAAGAATGCAATATTTTTTTTAAATTAAAAAATAATAGTTTGTATCACATAACATAATACATAATCTATACCTAAGTCCTCTAAGGTTCCATGACTATGCTACTGACATAACTAATAATCAAGAACTATAATCAAATCATTAATTCTAAAGATAACATGATAAGACTAACAATTAAAGTTCATTTAAAACCATCACATTATATGATTATTTGTTACATACTTCCATACTATGCCATTAAATAAACATCATTAAAGATCATATCCAATAGTTGTCATATGAAAATTGCATCACTTAACTAAATTCATTACAAGAGAGTTCATCAACATCCATTACATTGTTACAAAGTTACAAAAAAGCTTCCCGATTACATGTGGGAAAAAAAAAATTGAATACAATAAGAGATATAACTGATACAAGATACAATACAAATACATAAAAGATAGGCCATTCACATAGGAATAAGTACAAATTTCCACAAAACCATGAGAAATCTTCATGCACACAAACACGTAACAAGGGTACCCAATAGATAAAATAACACAAACCACCTAACCATATGGAACCCTAAGGTCCACCCCCATGCTAGGAGATAACACATGGTCCCACAATAAACAATCAAACAGTAAGATAATACACCAGCATAACAAGACTATACATGACTCCAACATAACACTGCTAACCATACTAACATCATATAAAACACTTACATTTCTTCTAGAGGTAACCACATAACAGAAGGATAAATCACAACTAGGGAATGCTAGACTGCATTAGGGAAGAGTGTCATCACATGGAATTGATATGGGTTGTCCTAGTAGTCTCTCACTAGACCCCGACCCCCATAGAATGACACATATGGAAGCAATGTTCCTTTCGTAAAGACAAGAAAGTTGATCTTTCCAAGAAGTCCTTCTCTACCAATCCTTAGACTAAACAAGAACTATAGGCATGGGTGAGGCATCCATTATCTTATTTAATGTGAAATCTACCTGTCCCACTAGTTCATTTTAAGGTTATCAGCGAATTGAGAAAACTCCTCAATGGGTTGTCATGGACACCACTTTGGGTTCCAATCTTTGTTGAGAGCCACTCCCCCTACTTGCAACTAGTAAACCCTACATAAGCATGGAATTACCATATTGCACACTAAACATAATCATATGACTCCAACCACCACACAAGGCATAGACCCTCTAACACATAGCACAATCAAAAGAATCAATACATAGTGCAAGGCATGAACCTTCTTGCACACACAAAAAATTGCCTAACATCATCCAAAGTGAAAACAATAAAATAACCTTACATACAATATTACTCCCTTCGAAACCTCTGGAAGCTAATTTTACTACTTGCACAATGGCTTCCTCTTAAAATAATCTCCAAAATCACTCCATTACCAAACATCAATTCAATATTCATTACAAGCAACCAATCCCATAATAACCATAAAATACATTGTTTCCACAATCACAATTGTTCTCAAAAACTAATGACATGCTAAATTTTATAATTCAACTATAAAAAAATTATAAAAGAAATCAAAACCTTCATTTATCATAGTAAGAGTAAATCAACTTTTTTGCTTATTCTATTCTATAACTATGATACACATACATGTATACATATATTTAACCATAATGTCATTGGAATAAAATATTCCATATTATAATAAGACAATAAATATTTATATACATACATGGGTAAGTGCACCAAGATGGTTCCCATAAAGGGGACTTAAGTGGACAGTTTTTTTTTTGAAATCAGGAAATATTGACCTTGGACATGAAATTGAGGATACTTAGACTCAAAATTTTGAGATGGAACAAAAAGATGGACTCAAGTGATTTGAGTCTATTCTCTAAACTACTAATTTATTTTTAAAATGGTTGAGATTAAGGGGTTCAAACGAGGGACATACAAAAATTGGTGTTGTTTTTGTCAGAAAAACATAACATAGCAACTCCTGTACGACCCTCGTATAGTGAATTTTTTTTTAGTATTTTTAAAATCGCAATGGTCAAAAGTTAGCTAATAGTATGTAGTTGATGCATGATTTTTTCTGATAATTTTTTAATGAATATTGGATTTTTTACTAATTTGCGAAGTGGACATATCTTGAAAATAGAATTTGGGCCATGCTACCCCTACAAATTTTGGAAACTAATTGATTTGTTTTTTTTTTTAATTTTTTAATTTTGTAGAATGGAGTCTAGTTTCTAAAAATGTAATTTATTTGAAAAATTGATGAACGGTTAATTTATAACAAAAAAAATACCAAACACTGCTTTTTGGCAAAAAAAAAGACATACAGATAAAATAAATTATGGATGAAAGACTTAACATTTTCAGAAAGTGAAAAAAATTACATCGTTGGATAGCTAAGAGATAACCCAACATTACCCATGTGCTCGATTTGTTTGATATTGAACCACGTGCAATCCTGACGGTGAGCATGAACTCGATTATGAGAAGTATGGTGGATTTTTTAAAAACACATCTCTAGTCATTGGGAATGCCCTCCAAGCCTTTGGGTTGGAATTCCAAGGCAATACCAAGCTTAAAGTTTGGTAATTCTCAAAGCAAGATATAATGCGAGCGGCTATAACAAGAGCATGTTATAGTGCGCTTGCATTATATCTCACTTTTGACATGGTGTTTGCTTATGTGGGGAACATGTCTACTAGCACATAACGCGAGCACGTTATAATGTGCTCGTGTTATGTCTTAATTTATGTTAAATGCTAATATATTAATGTATGTTGATATATTTTTATGTACATGTATGTATGTATGCTTGTATGGATGTAAGATTATATGTAAAAATGTATTATGCTTGTATGTATGCATTTATGTATGTCTTTAGATGAAGGGAGAATTTAGAGAGACTCTAGAGAGATGGAGAGGGGGTTGAAGTGAGAGTTTAAGAGAAAGGGAGTGGGAATGGGAGAGAAGGGGTTGGATTGAGGGGGACTTAGCTAGGTAGGGTGGGAGGGATAGAGGGAGGGAGAGAGAGAGAATTGATGGAGAGGGAGAGAGATAGAGGGGGGTGGGAGAGAGAATTGAGGGAGAGGGAGAGACAAAGAGACAAAGAGAAAGAGAGGGTTATGTAGGTAGGGTGCGAAAGGGAGAGACTTGAGAGTGTGAGAGGGAGAGACTTGAGAGTATGAGGGGGGTGAGAGGGAGAGACTTGAGAGATAGGTAGTGAGAGGGAGTGTGAGAGAGATGGAGTGTGAGAAAGAGGGAGTGGGAGAGAGAGGGAGTGTGAGTGAGAGACCTAAGAGAGGGAGAGGGTGTGAGAGGGAGTGACCTGATAGAGGTAGAGAAAGAGGGGGGTGGAGTGAGAGGGACTTATCTAGGCAGGGCTGGAGGGATAGATAGAGAAAGGGGAGAGAGACAAAGAGAGAGTTACCTAGGTAGGTTGGTAGAGGGAGAGACCTTAGAGAGAGAGGGGGTGGGAGGAAGAGACATGAGAGAGAGGGAGAGAGAGGTAGTGGGAGAGAGTGGGATGGAGTGGGAGGGACATAAAGAGAGATGGATAGAGGGAGTGAGAGAGGGTGGTAGGGATTGATTGAACGAGAGGTACGCAGAAAGAGGGAGACAGTAGATAGAGACAATTAGAGAGGGTGGGAGGGAGGCAAGGAGGGAGAGGTGAGATGTATAGATAGAGAGAAAGTGATAGGGGTTGATGGTATAGGGTAGAGGGATTAGGGTGGAGGACCTATAGGGTTGATGGTTTCTAGGGTATTAGGGTTTAAGGTTTGAGGGTTGAGGGAATAGGTTTGATGGTAGAGGGTATAGGGTACAAGGTTTAAGGTTTAAGCATTTAGAGTTGAAGGGTTTGGGGTTAAGGGTTTAGGGTTAAGGGTTTACTTGGTTGAGGGTAGAGGGTTTAGGGTATAGGTTTGAGGGTATATGGTTGAAGGATTAGGTTCAGGGTCCAATGTAAGGGGTGGAGGGTTTAGGTTTTAAGGATTGAGGGTTGAGGGATTAAGGGTTGAAGGTTGAGAATTGAGGGTTGAGTGTTTAATGTATAGGGTAAAGAGTAGAGGGTTTAAGGGTTGAGGGTTGAAGATTGAGGGTTTAAGGTATAGGGTTGAGGGATTAGGGTTGAGGGTCCAATATATAGGGTAGATGTTATAGGGGTTGAGAGATTAAGGGTTGAGGGATTAGGGTTTAGGGTAGCGAGTATTGGGTTGAGGGTAGAGGTTAGAGGGTAGAGGGTAGAGGGTAGAGGGTTTAACAGTTTAGGGTTTAGGGGGTTAGGGTTAAGGGCCGAGGGTTTAGGGT
>CM021110.1:392145149-392242275 GCA_007115665.2 Sequoiadendron giganteum | reverse complement strand
CTCCTCCCTCTCTATCTCCTACTCTCCCCCTCTCTCCCTCCCACTCTCTCTCCCTCCCACTCTCAAAAATATACTAAGAAAACCAAATTTCACATAACGCACTCGTGTTATAATGTGAGCACATTTTTTACTCCACTAAAATGGTAAAAAACTCTATATACCCGTGATTTCAAGGCCCATAGTCTGCATATTCCCCTGGTTTTGTGCGTGCTCTGACAAAAAGAAGCTTTTTGATGATGTTGTGTAGTGTGCAAGCATGTTTTTCACATTCCATCACCTTTTCCATGATCTTTTTACCACCTTTGCATGAATTAATAAAGCTTCCACATTGAAATACATATAATATCAATTGAAGTTTGAATTCCATTGAAAACTAATATACAATTGAAGTGTGGAATGGAACAAGCTTTTGAACAAGTCAAATTGTTGTGGAGTTTGAAGAAAGAAGAAGGTAAGGCTACATAATTGGGTTGAAATCCTCCATTTGAAAGCCTAGTTTTTAAGGTATGTGAAGTCTTTACACATTTTATTTCATTCTATTATGGCTTGATTTCATTTTTTTTTGTCATTATAACCTTAGGTTGTCAATGCACATTTTAAATTACCATTATATACACAATTATATACACTTGCAGAGCATCTACCAGGATCCAAAAATCATCAAGGGTACTTCTGACCCTAACTTAAATTGAAGAAGATCAACAAACAAACTCAATCCTCTTTTCATCAAAACATTAGAACTTGGTTTAAACTCTTTTTCAGACTCAAAAAAATAGATTAACCATCATAAAATTGATTGTAACATAGCATAAAGCTGATTAGAAGCTCAGAAACATTCACGAAAATTCATCCTTTAAGAAAAATCCAAGCCTCTCCCATTCCTCTGAAGGGTCCAAACACCTTCCAATACCTCTACACAAACTGATGTAGTAGAAAGGAAGAAATCAAGACCTTTCTTGACACACTTATTCAACTATATTTCCCTTCAAAAAAAAATTGATTTGTATACTCAAATTAGCATTAAGAGTTCCCAATTCCTTAAGGACCTTCGAAAAACCTTGAAAATCTTGAAAATAACTGATTACAATCAACTAGGTTCCTCAAAACATCAACCAATGATTATGTCATTCACAAGTTGTCTTAAATCTTCCATAATGGCACCATTGTTTACAAACACAAACTATAAGTCTTAAGGCACAACCAAACCATTATTTGCTTTATAAATCTTTGTTTGAGTTAGTACAAAAAAAATGAAACCTTTTAGAAGTTTTCCCTTACACACAAAATTAGTTCCTTTGTTCACTGTCCACATTACTAGTAGCCAAGCATCTGCAAACTGTCACATGTATCTCCCAAACCATGCACACACTTCAAACTGTGATACTCATTTTTGATGTAGAGTTAGAGGACCCAAAACCATTGAAGATGTCAACTTTCCTTCATGAGGCATCTAAGAAGATTAAAAATGCTTAATGGACCAATCCTAACACTCCTCCAAGCTAAACAACAAACAAATACATTATTTCGCACATTTCACCCTTGGAATCTAGTTACTGTGCAAAACCAGTTTTGGGTCCTTAACTCCAAAACTTTCCAAAAAACCAAGAAAATAAAAGAATGATTGTAGCACCCATTTCAGATTTTCAAGACATACTTTAACCCATCACATGATTCCTTTGGGACAACTTTAAGAAAACTGACCCTTTCACTATTTTAGGCCTCCAAGTAGGCCAATTTTACAAAGGAAATACCCTTAGATCTTCACACCAGACTTACAAACCCAAAAAAAATCTTTAATTAGGTCTCAAAACAAGATAATTTCTAGGTCTTAGGACCTTACCCACTCAACTAGGCTTCCAATACAAAAACCCCCATTTTTCAATACAAAGAGGGAGGATTTATAGAAACTCCTATACCCGAGCCTTCCCAAACCATTCCAAAGCATCAAACACCTTCAAAATACCCTACACAAGGTCAAAAGTTCATTACATAGACTACTCCTTCAACACTTTTTCAAAATCACTCCTTGGTTCCTCAAATTCTCATGGAAAAGTGCTTGTTTGAGCTAAGAACCCCATCCTATTGTCATTAGTTTCATTCCAAGTCATGTTAAAAAAAAAAAGACCCTACTCTAACAATTTGCATGCCATCCCAGTGAGAAACAAGTCATAATAGTAGGTGGGATGGTCATTTCATAATTAAATCCTACTCAAACCCTTGACTGGCTTGAAATGAGTAGTTTCAGAAAATTGTCAATTGCTCCCTTCAAACGTAATGTTAAGCCCTCAAAACTGATGAATTATAGAGTTAAGACATGTTAATACAATATTATATTATTTTTCTATCAAGGGGAGGCTATATAGATGCGTACAAGTGCACGAAACTGCAAAAAAACGAGTGAATTTCTGCAAAAGAGCATTTTTTTTATCAAAAAAATGGATTTCAAAATGAACAAAAATTCCCCCTTCAAGCCAATGGAGGTTGTTTAAACCTTTTTCAATGAAAACCAACACCCCCCAATTCCTATAACTAACAAACAACCACCTTTGAAATCTCATATAACCGATACATGGACAATGTCTTTAATGACCCTCTTACAACATGAAGATACCCAAAATTGAATCAAATTTCAAAATGGAAGCATAGATTTTCAAGGTTCTCCTACACCAAAAAATTATGAAACACTCACAATGCCATTAAACTCATTAGTTTTTAGAATCACCATCATGGTTATTCACTTTTAGTTAGGAATGTGCTCTGGCCAGTCTAGTGCTTCCATAATTTGTACACATTTGTCTACATCCTAGGTTAACTTTTGTACATGATGATTGTAAGTATTATTTAAATGAAGCCTTCAATAACATATATTTTTCAATTAAATTCAATGGATATATTTCTTAGGAACTAATATTCGTCTCATTACCATGGTATAGATAAAATTATCTGCCATGTCGAAGAAAAAGACAAAGAGGAAACTAACAAATGAAGAGAAGGAAACCTTGAAAGAAAAGGAGAGAGTTCAGGTGGTGACATATCGTGAAAAGAAGAAATTGGAAATGATTGATGAAAAAAACTGATTGTAGAGGAACCTCAACCATCAAAAAGAGAACGGGAATTGGTAGCACAATAGGCACGAATGCGAAAGCATCATCGTAAGACAGATTCAGATATCGTAGTTGGAGACACACCCTCTACGACAAGTGAATATGAAGGGACACCATTAAGCACAAACGAATATGGAGGGACACCATCTAGCACAAGTGAGTATGGAGGGACACCATGTACTGCAAGTGAATATTGTTCGACACCATCCAACACATCTCAAGTTGAGAGTACATCATCACTCATAATTGATGAAGAAGGTATGCCATCATTCCCATGTGAACCTCAAGGTATGTCTTCTTCTCCACCCTCGATCATAGGTACACAATCTAGTCCACCTCAATTAAATATTGATGAAATTCCTAATGTTGAAATGTATGTACCTAGGAGAACACCACCTAGAATTTTTCATAGAAAGCCAAAGTATTTGATTAATATTGATGATGAGATTTTGCAGCACATGGAAGGTAATATTTCAAGATGCACTTGTAGAAGATATGCTGATAAGATTTGGGACTGATTCTTTGAAAGGCTAAATGAGACTCCAAGATGTCAACTATTTGTTGAAATGATCCGGGGTGTAAAGTATAGGAGCATCATGAAGACTCTTGGGTTGAGAACATCGAATGCATCGAGTGAAGAAACTATTGTGAAGAATCTAATGGATGCTTATGAGAGTGTGGGTAAGACCTCATGCTCAAAGGATGATAATGTCACCTGACATGTCATTACATTGACTTTGGTAAGCTATCAAACAAAGAGAGCTTGTCTAATTAAAAAGACTAGTGAAAAAACAAGAATTAGTAGAATTTTTTTATCAAGAGCCATTCAAAGGCGACAATGATACAAATGAATTATGGGCATTCTCGGTGAGACTTTCATGAAAAGATAAAGAAGTTGTCCAAGCCTTGAGAACACTAATTGAAGAGTATTGGAAGAATAACACAAGGCCATCTCTAAATCAAAGGGATGTGGTAAGAAGGAGAATTGGTAGTCGGAATCGTGAGCCACATCCAAAGCATATTTTGGATATGACTCAAACCCAATTTTTTCGGAAGTTTGAAAATGATTATCCTCAAATTAGTATTTCTCAAATATTTTTTGAAATTCTTATACCTTTTTATGTCAAGATAAATCACACGCACTATTTGTTGTTGTAGAATACATATTGAGTTTTCTAACCATTATGATGTTTATCGTTCTATATGTTTAGATTTGCATACTAATGATGTTTTGCAGGATTGTGGCATAGAAGCCCCACCAAAAACTTCAAGAGAGTTCTTATCAAAAAAGTTATGTGAAATAGAGGATGTCCAGATATTCTATAGGACAACATGCTTGGATGGTTCATGTGAGCATTACGGTGGCTTCCACTGTATGCCAGTATGTCAACCTATGGAAAGCACAAATTAGGTGGGACACAAACTAGTAGAGTTTGGGAAGTATAAAATAGTGGCATATGCTACAAAAGATGGGTCTCAAGCAAAAAGGTGTGATTTGGTTATTGAAAAGATTCTAGTGTACCAATTTATGAATACATTTCGTGACAATATACTATCTGAGTATGCAATGCATACCCATAGAGCCCGATGGTTGGACACGCAGTTCAATCTATGCAAGGACATCTTTCCAGTTGGAAGCATAGTATCCGTGGTTGACTTTGTAGAGAAATTCACTCTACAACCACAACATGAGGTGCAGTCAAAGTATTACAACTCCACACAAGTTTCAATATTTGGGCACATAGCATTAATTCATGCATTTGATAGTACAGATGAGTAAAGGAAGGTATTGACGGAGTACCACTTTTGCATTAGTAATGATCACACACATTCTCCAGAGTTCATGCAAGGTTGCTTCCAGATGTTCTATAGTGGTTTGGCTCAGAGGGGCATAAAATATGATCAACATATAATATGGTTTGATAACTGCGCAACACAATTCAAGAGCTTGTGCATGTTCTACTCGTTGTGCAGGATGCATGTCATTATAGGTGTTCAACATATGTGGAAATTTTGTGAGGTTGGACATGGAAAGGGGGAGCATGCATGAAAAGAGCATTAGAACGAGAAGAGTTAAAGTATAAAGAGAGTGCAAAGTTGACAGATGTGAAATCAATCGTTGAGTGGTGTAATGATTTGATGGGTCTAGGTAATGAAGGTATGTCTTCAGTTCGTAGATTTTCTTGGTTGATGGATGATACTAACATTGCACCATATGAAGATTATTGTACACTAATAGGATCGAGTGATCTACACTCTTTCCTTAGCTCAAATGAAGGTTCATGGAGTATCGATACATGAAAGATGGCATGCTTTTGTTCTTCATGTATAATGCAAGCCTAGAATGATTGTGAGTTAGGGGAGTGGGTTGACAAATGGTTCACAAGTTATCTTAGCCCATTTCACATGTATCGCCCTCTGACGGAATTGGAACTGACACAGATAGAATCATCGGTCAAATTTGACCACATATAAGATCTAGCTCAACGAGGTGATATATCTACTTTCTTAGTTGTTGAAATTCCATATCGTTAGATCTTACTTTGTATTGTATTTGTAATGTTGACAAATTTCAAGAGATGTTTTGCACATATCAATGCAGGGCATGTTTATGTAGTTATTGCAGATGAAGAAAATGAAGAGGGAATAGACTATTACTTGTGTCATTGTGTTGAGACCAAAAATAAATTGGAGGCCCCAGTTATAGATGGAGAAAACATCGAATACCCTACAGGCTCAGTTGTGGTTACTGTAACATGGCTTAGAAGGTACCCACATTCAAGTGTTAAACATTGGCTATTTCAGGACTTTGACATGCAATGTAAGATTCTTCATTACTTGAACCTTGTCATGGCATCCAATGTTCATTTGACCAAATATGGGGGTAGACCTTTGAACAATACATTATGGAAGGTCCGTGAGTCTGACCATGAGGTAATACTTGACACAATAAAGAGTAGAGCAGACCCAAATGGTTCGTTGGATTAATTTGTAGGTATATGCACATTGGTTCTTATTAATTTATACTTGTATGCACATTAATTTCTTTGATTCCAATGCTATCATCTTCTTTTACAGTGATTGGTGTCCCCTTGCAAAAAATGAAGATATATGAGCCATCCAAGAGAATGTTAGCCAGAAAAGCAATGCAATATCCTTATTTTGATGCCGGCATGCAACATCTATAAGTGCCTGCCATCTAATTTTATTTCATTTCCATTTTGGATGCTCTTTATTTTTCTCTTTTACTTTGCATATTTTTAAGTAAACTACTAAAAAGTGATTGCTCTTTCATTACAGAAAATGCTGATTTAAGAGCCATCAAAGAGAATCTCAGCCAAAAAAGCAATGCAACATACTTATTTTGATGATTTTGACAAATCTCAATTTTGATTTCAAGCCATTATAAGAGAGCGTGTAAAGCTTAGCAAGGGCATCTCAAGTTACTCATTTGAAGTTAACCTTATAATGAGCACCTATGATGTAGACATTTAAAGAGAATCTTGAATGTATGAGTGACATTATAAAAGATCTGAGAGAACGAAGTGGCAGAGGAATTGTACTAAGATTTAGTTACATAATGAGATATAATCAAATATTGTAAGGTTGGAGTTCATGTTTGGTGTAGTAGCACCTTGTTATGTAAATGTCTTGAGTAGGAAAATTTGCAAACTTTGAATTTTGAAATGTAAACAATGTGAAAAAGGTCATGTAAACAATTTGTACATATTTTTCTGCAACTTGTGTGACCAAGCAAACTATTCCAACATGTCTCAATAGGTATGTTTATGCTAGGAATGGTCCTCTTTCGCATTGAAACACGTAGAATCACTTTGAGCTTTGTTCCACCGGATCGATCCCTTAAGGGTCCAAAGTGCAAAATGGCTGCAAACTTCAGCATGCTATTACTCGGATACTGTGACACTTAGAAACTTCTCATCTGATCCTACAGAAATGCATTGGGCCCCTGTAGAAAAACCTCTCTTAGTTTTGGCTATCTTGGAGTGGTTTTCTCGTGGCGGCGGATTTTCACTTGATGGAAAAAGCATCAAATGCAAGCAATGCAAAGTTGTAAAGTGGTGCAACTTTGGTTCTTCAACTTGTGTGACCAAGCAGATTGTTCCAATACATTTGAATAGGAATTTTTATGCTATTCATGGTCCTCTTTTTCATCGAAACACGTGGAATCGCTCTGAGCTATCTTCCACCGGATCGATCCCTTAAGGGTCCAAAGTGCAAAATGGCTGAAAAATTCAACATGCTATTACTTGGATACTGTGACACTTAGAAAATTCTCCTCTAATCCTAAAGAAAGGATTTGTGCCCCTCTAGAAAAAACTCTCTTGGTTTTGGCTATCTTGGAGTGGTTTTCTCATGGCGACAAATTTTCACTTGATGGAAAAAGCATCAAATTCAAGCAGTGCAAAGCTACAAAGTGGTGCAACTTTTGTTTTCCAACTTGTGTGACCAAGAGGATTGTTCCAACACATCTGAATAGGTATTTTTACACTAGGCATGGTCCTATTTTGCACCCAAACATGTGGAATCGATTCGAGCTATGTTCCACTGGATCAATCCTTGAAGGGTCCAAAGTGCAAAATGGCTACAAACTTCAGCATGCTATTACTTGGATACCATTACAATTAAAAAATTCTCATTTGATCCTATAAGAAGGCGTCGGGCCCCTCTAGAAAAACCTCTCTTGGTTTTGGCTATCTTGGAGTGGTTTTCTCGTGGCGACAGATTTTCATTTGATGGAAAAAGTGTCAAATTCAAGTTGTGCAGAAAATTCTCATTTGATCCTATAGGATCACATTGAGGCCTTCTACAAACACCTCTCTCGGTTTTGGCTATCTCAGAGTGGTTTTTCGGTGGTGGTGGATTTTCACTTGATGGAAAAAGCATCAAATGCAAGTAGTACAAAGTTGCAAAGTGGTGCAACTTCCATTCTGCAACTTGTGTGACCAAGCAGACTGTTCCAACACGTCTGAATAGGTATGTTTACACTAGGCATGGTCCTCTTTCACACTGAAACACATGGAATCACTCTGAGCTATGTTCCACCAGATCGATCCCTGAAGGGTCCAAAGTGCAAAATGGCTACAAACTTAAGCATGCTATTACTTGAATACCATGACACTTAGAAACTTCTTGTCTAATCCTACAGAAAGGAGTTGGGTCCCTCTAGAAAAACCTCTCTTGGTTTTGGCTATCTTGGAGTGGTTTTCTCGTGGCAGTGAATTTTCACTTGATGGAAAAAGTGTCAAATTCAAGTTGTGCAAAGTTGCAAAGTGGTGCAACTTTCGCTCTGCAAATCATGTGACTAAGTAGACTCTTCCAACACATCTGAATAGGTATTTTTACGCTAGCATGGTCCTCTTTTACATCGAAACACGTGGAATCGCTCCGAGCTATGTTCCACCGGATCGATCCCTTAAGGGTCCAAAGTGCTTAATGGCTGCAAACTTGAGAATGCTATTACTTAGATACCGTGATACTTAGAAACTTTTCGTCTAATCCTCTAGGATTGCGTTGAGCCTGTGTACAAAAACCTCTCTCAGTTTTGGCTATCTCAAAGTGGTTTTCTAGTGGTGGCGGATTTTCACTTGATGGAAAAAGCATCAAATGCAAGCAGTGCAAAGTTGTAAAGTGGTGCAACTTTCGTTCTGCAACTTGTGTAACCAAGTGAACTATTCCAACACATCCAAATAGGTATGTTTACACTAGGCATGGTTATCTTTTTCACTAAAACGCATGGAATCACTCCGAGCTATGTTCCACCGAATCGATCCCTTAGGTTGGAGGAGTCTAAAGTTGTAAATTTGTAAGTTGCTTAAAGAAACAAATTTGAAATGATATTGAATGGCCCACTTAGCACTCATTGCATCTAGGTGATTCTCACAGAGGTGAGGCACTAGGCCTTCCCGAGAGGTCACCCATTCCAGTATACTCTAGCTCAAGTGCTTAACCACAAAGTTTTTTCCCCAAGGTTAAGCCCACTTAGCTTGCAACCCCATTTGAAAAACCTTTAGCAAGTGTTGTGCCTTATGGAACATTCATTATAGAGCCCCTTTAGCTCATCAATTGATAAGTAGGAGGTATTTTCTACAATGTGTCAAATTGTGATATTGCTATTAGGATTCCATTGAGCAGTCATTTGTAGTATTAGATATAGCTCTAGCTTCTATAGTATTGCACATGATTGCAGATAGTTTCAAAGATCTAGATGACATCAATAATTCACATTACTCAAGAAGGATGAACATCTTAAAGACATTTGCGGAAATTAGGATAAGTAACATTCTTATGGACTTAGGGTTGCAATATTTGATCTACAACATGTTCCACCATTTCTTCAGTAGGATCAAGAACACACATAATGAAGGTGTATTTGTAGCCATGAAATATTATGGTTTGAACTATCCAGAAGAGTGATGTTTTATCTCAACCAACCATATCTATACCATGGTTTTTTTGGAAACAAGGATGGGTTCTCTCTTCATCGGCATATACATTATTCTTTGATGTGTTCACACTAGTGTTATAAGACTAGGACTCGCCTCGGACTTGACAAGCCATTTTTTGACTTGGACTCGGACTCAGAGCCTAGACTCGAAAAATAGAAAAACCTAAGAAATTCAAATATTTTTAAGGATTTAAAACTTGTTTCATGCACCCTTTAATAAATAAACCTTAAAGACACAATAGCATCATCAAATAGAAATTACTATGATCCCATACACAAACATACATCAATCACATAATTATAAGCACAAATTTTAGCTGAAGGAAATAACACATTTAGATATATAAATATTATGATATTGCTATTAGGATTCAATCATGTAGTTTTACAAGTCAAACTCATTGATCCATGATTCATCAGTAGTGGTTCATAAGAACCCATCTCTCATGATAATGAATGGTTCATAAGGAGGAAGATAAACCTTCATACATTTATTCTATCACAAATGAGATAAGTGCTTGGTTTCATGAAGGTCATGAGACAACCATTAATGGGGAGTGGATACATGAAGAACTAATGGAGAATGATAATGGCTTCAGACCTGCTATAAAGGAATTTTTTTTTCATTTCAATGATGTAAGAGGTTTTTGGTTTCAATACCAAAATGAGCCTATGAAGAATGCATGTGAAACTCCTTTTGACCTTGAGGGTGTTCTTAATCCATCTCAAGGATCATGCATTGAGGATGACATAGATCAATGCTAGGGCTAACCAATTAATAATTATATGTGTGTATAAGTCAAACATGTACACGTCAATAAGGGAAGTACAAGTACTGAAAAACACGTAAGCCTCAAAAAGTATACACAAATTAAAACAAAGTATATGCACAAATACAACGTATATGCATGAAAAAATGTAAGCCACAAAGTATACATTCGAATGCACATAAGTCACAAAGTATACACGTAAGTTGTAAAGTATACACTTGAATACACGTAACTCATATCTATTGAACCATCAATTTAGAATGCAAATATGGATAGGCATCGATAAAAGATATTTGTATTAACCAAATAGCCATATAGGAATACATCAATATATATTGATATAAGTATGAAATATATGTACAAAATAGCCATATAGGCTTATGAGAATGCCATCTAGGCATACAATGTCAAATATGTCCAATAAAAAATATATACAAAACTGCCACGCAGGCATACAACAAAGGACTCTGGAATCAAAAGTCATTGCTCTCCATGCCCTAGAAATAAAATCTTTCCCTTTCTTTTTTTCTCAAATGGTGATAGGTCTATCACTCATTTTTGCTGTGCTCGTGGAGTGCTCTTGCTACTCCTCCTAGGGTTTAGTTCATGGTGAAGTTTTAATTGTTACAATAATAAGTAAAGACATGAATATATAGAAATTACATTATAAAAAATTATATATTTGACAAAATAATCACTTACAGCCATCTCATGATCTCTCTCCATGATGGAAATATTCTCACACCCATGCTCAGGCATGCTCAAGCCCTGTATAAACCATACAAATAGAAATTAAACTACGTGAATCAATAATGGTTTGATTTTTCACTAACTAAAATCTATAATAACAAATGTAAATTGAAATTTAATAATTTGCCCCATACCTCTTCTGTCAGAGCCATTGAGGATTTTATAGCAGATGCCACACCAATATCCATTGCCCTCATCACATTCGGAGGTGTATCATCTCAAAACAACTGAAAATAAAACAACACATTATTCAAGGTAATCAACGATGTGCATGTATAAACTACACAAATCTATTAAGTAATTGATTCATTAGTTAAACTCTTTATTCTATTACCTGTGTGAAGGTTTGAGTAAATCCATCGCCACTAGGAAGCGTTCCATCAAAACCTCCAATATTAGTTTTCTCAACATCCAAAATAGCATATTAAATTACCATTCGTAAAACAATGCCATTAACATGCAATAAATTTATAATTGTTTAGTAGTTACATACCCTAGCAATAGGTGTACTACATAAATAGGTTGGTGGGGGGCCAGTGTATCCAGTCTCAACACTATGACCCTACAATTTTATTAAAATCATAAAACATTTTTAGTTAATCTTGCATTTCAAAATCAAAATTTAATAAATGAAATTCAATGAACACATGCACTAAATTTTACCTGAATATCAATGCCATATGCCTCATACAAAATTTCAGCTGCCCTCTCCATCTCCATAGCTACAGACGGATCCTATGTACCAGTCTCCTGAGGGTCGGTGGGGTAATGTGAACAAGTAGCCCTGCAAAATTAACACACATGTGTTTGAAGGCCACCACTCGAAGACTCCCCTGGATGGCATTGTAGAATAGGGCTAGTATGATGGATGACACTTTGGGTCAAAGTGTCGATTGCTTGCAATGTCTCTACATCAACACTTTCCTTCATGATAGAAGGCATAACAACATGCTCACGAGGTGGCCTAGCGAGAGCTCGTCCACCTTGCCACGTAGGATCCGGTTGTGCACTAGGTCTATCCTGAGTTGATCCCCACCTCTCCCCTGGAAATCCCTCATATCAAAATAATTTGGGATTTTGTTCAATATGAACTCACTATATAGTTTCCTAAGGAAATATTGCGGGACCTCGCAATTGTTGTACGGTGGATAATCGAGGACCATGTACCACCAATCATAAAACTGGTGCCTAATCTATTGGTGGTGGCACTAATGGATAGGAAACCTCTTCGCATTGAGGGTAAGATTTTGATTTGTGTGTAGGTCAGTGAATAATGAGCACAAATCACCTTTTGTAATTTTTAAATCCTTTCCATCCTTGTATGATAGTTTATTTGCATAATAGTCCCTAGCCGCCTGCCTCCTATCTTGTCATCCAGTTATTTGTTTGCTAATTGAATCTACATTTTTTAACATAAATTTCAATGAATTTTCTAGGGTCATTCTTTCTGTGGTTGAACCATTTGGATCACTCAACCTATTGATCAAATCCTCAATTTATTTTTTGTTGTTCTCAATTTCACTCATTAAATTTTGTTGAGTGCTAGGAGGGGATTGAGTGATTGGTGGAGGAGGTTGATGTTGTGGTTGATTTTGATCTTGAGGATTTGTTTGGTCTTCTTATTTAGGATTTTGAGGGTTTGTAGGTTGATTTGCATCTCCTTAAAAATTGAAACATATAGATATCAAATTCAACCTAAAACTAACAAATTCAAAACAAAAACCATAGAATACTTACCTCTCACAGGTCCTCATCATTGTGGTGCCATCATTGTCTAGAAATAGGGATTGTTGGTGAAGAAATTCTCCTCCTAGAATGCAAGCGCGATATTGTGGGGTTTTTGGCCATGGGTGCAAAAAAAGACCAGTCGAAATGCAAATGAGAGATTTGCATTTTTTTTTCTTTTAATAGTCAATAACTTGCTCATGTTATTTTTTTGTAGCTATCGAGACCTAGCCTAGGCTTAACGGAGACATAACGCAATCATGTTATAACATGCTCACATTATGGTTTTCATAATTTTTTTTTGAGGGTGTCCATGAAATTGCTACCCATCTCCATGCACCCGCCCACATATGAAACATACATACATATATATGTCTATATACACATAAATATATATACATACATATATATATATTTATATTCAAATGCCAAAGCTTAATACATACACATGTAATCAAATGCCATCACATTTCTATCGATCACCAAATGTAAAATCTATAAAATGAATGCATATAGATCTAAATGAGGTGAAACATGGAGTATCAGTTATAACTAATGACTACCCAAATTCAAATACAAGCATCATACATCTCTTATAAGCTTTAGAATACTTGATATCAAATGTCAAAACATAATCATTCTACATATAATTGATTTACCACTATAATGCATAGTATTCAAATTCTAATCATAATAAATATTCAGCGAACACTAAAGATGGGGCAACCAAAATACAATCAAATTACATAGTATTCATTGCAAAAATAGTAAAAAAAATCAACCACCAAGGTATACTATCACAATAAATCAAAGTATCAAAAAATAGAGGTACGACACAGGGGAAAAGAAAATGCAAAATTTTGTAACGCCCCACCATGTAACCCTAGAGGAAGATGCATCTACAATGGAAGCATAATTTATTTTTTCTTAAAAATTTAAGTAATAACAAGTAAAGTGAACTACACTAACACATACATCCTCTAAGGTACGTGTCAACGCTAACAAATGAATCCCATAACATATAAAAGTAACTCATTCCTAGCATATAAAATTAATCCTCATGAATTAAAGATCATACATCGAAAGCAATAAATACATCTCATAAGATAAAAGTACATAAAATATCCATATATTGCATTCATTCCAAATAATATTTACAAAACCCATTTCTAGAATGAGGAAGATCATACAATAATGTTACAATTACAAGAACCCTCCTTGAATACAGATGAGGAGTAATACATATACAAAGTATCCAACTGATACAATAAAACATAAGAGATGGAACATAATAACTAGAATATGCGAGATCTCCAATTTGGAAGATATCACCATCACAAACATAAAGTGGAAACCCAGCAGTGTAAGGTGCACATTCCACCCAACCAAGTAGTACCCGAAGGCCCACCCCCCTTGCGAGGAGATAATAACAAGGCTTCCTAGGAAAAACCAACAACCTCTAAACGTAGGCTATCACTAACATAAAGGTTATCTTTCAAAGGTACAAGATGATGATCTTGCCAATCTAGGCCTTCTCGTCTCATCCTAACTCTAAACGAGCCCTTGAGCCCATGAGTGAGGTATAATAACTAGAATACATGAGCTCTCCAATTTGGAATATCCCACCATCACAAACATAAAGTGGGAACCCAATGGTGTAAGGTGCACATTCCACCCAACCAAGTGGTACTCGAAGGCCAACCCCCCTTGCTAGGAGATAGTAACAAGGATTCGTAGGAAAAACCAACAACCTCTAGACATAGATTGTCACATGATTGAACTAAAAAAATACAAGTGAAACACTAACATAAAGGTTTCATTTCTTTCAAAGCTAGATAATCAAATATATCACTTAACCAAAAAAACTACTGTCATAGGAGGAGTGTGATCACAAATCTTCATGAGTTACCCTGGTGAATCTTCCTTGGCCCCGAACCCCATTTTGGTTTACCCTAGTAGCCTCTCACAACCCCCATCCCCACATGCAAACCAATGTGAAATCAATTATCTTTCAAAGGGACAAGATAATTATCTTTCCAATCCAGGCCTTCTCATCTCATCCCAATTCTAAACAAGCCCTTGAGCCCATGAGTGAGGCACAATTATTCTTGTTAAGTGTTAAAAGCTACCCTTTCCCCTAATACATTTATTAGTTTCCACTAAGTTAACTAACTCTCACATGAGTTACCCTGGCACCACTTTGTGTGTCAACCCCCATTGAGATCCAATCCCCTACAGAAAACACATGGATATAATCCATAACCCAAGGGTAAACACAATGCACACATACGGATAATAAATCCCAATCCAAAATATAAGAGGCAATACATCCCCGTTCATAGTAACTGGGTAATAAATTGAATACAACTTAGTGCACTACCCAAGGGAAATCAAAGGGCTAAACAATAAAATACAACAACAACCCCCTCATAAAATAACATTATTTGGAAGACTTACAACATGCCAAGTAACCAATTTCTCCAACAATGTGAACAAAAGAAACCATAAATAATAAAGGCAATTCAACATAGTAATTAATGCTACCATTAGGATTTCCTAAATCCAATACCGATATCGAGAGAAACACAATATTACATTGTTGACAATAATCTAATTTAATACCATTTCATTTTAAAACAACAGAGAAATTGAAATCTAATATTTAATTCAATTCCCCAATAATTTTTAAATTAAAATCAATTTCCTCCATTAAAATTATTTCATTTTAAACTTATCAACTTGTGCATTTAATGCATCTATTATAAAATATATTTAAATATATATATATATTATTTAAATATTTACAACTAATTACAAATTCCAAATATATATTAAATATATATATATATATATATATATTTATATATATACATATATGTAGCACCCCTCTGATTCGCTCATTTGTTCAGACAGTGTGTTTCTCTGATATGCTTATGTTTTTAGACAGTACCTTTACTTTGATACACCATGATACTACGTTGTTATTTCATCATTGACTTTGGAGTGATGTTGGTTTTTATATTATGATGTGATGGTACACTATATGGATGTTTATTGTTAATGACATGGTTTCTGATTAGCATAGTTGTTTATTTGAGTTGATATTGATATATGCTCATTTGTATTTATTGAGGATTTAGTTTCGTCAGTTTGATGTGAAACTATATTGGTGAAGGGAACAAGATTGCATTACTCGCTTGCGAGCACCCTGCGATTCCACAATTCTCTTTTCACGATGTGATTGATTATGATATATATATACATGTTTGACATATGATTTGATTGCAGGATTGCAGGTACAAGACATTGACTCCACCTGGATTTACAGGTTTGAGCATGTCAATTTTCCAACGGTTAGTTGATTGGGAGATAGTAACTAGGTTCCCTTGTCAAACCACAACCCTTGTCACAGTGTGTCATCAGTCTTTGTTACGGTATGCTTAGTTGTCATGTTGTCCCTTTTTGTCTTGTTTATTTATGTTGTAAGGTATGTTTATGGCAAATTAATTCTTAAAATGTTTTATAAGATTATTTAATTAATCTTGAATTTTGTGATAGAAGCTTTGTATATAATTTAATTTATTTTGTACAGTGATTTAATCTTCGAGATTAAATTTATTTTATAAAGTGATTAAATTAATTAGATTAAATTTAAATTAGAAATTACTATGTGGTTTTGAATTATTAAAAGGTATAAATATCTTGAAAATATCTAGCGGGATTATTTGTGAATTGGTTGAGAAGATATTTGATTTCTAACATGTGTTGGGAAAATTTAAAACACGGTTGTTGGAAAATTATTCTCAGAGAGAATATTTTCTTTAACTGAAAGAGGAAATATGGTACTTCACAGAAGGAGAGAAGATATTTTTGGGGAGGTTGTTGAAAGTTGAAAGGGTTGTTGACATCGGTTGTGGAAAATTTGGGAAAAGAAATTCTTGGGAAAATATTTTGGCTTTGGCTTTGTTTTGCTCTTTCTGGAAAAAAGATTATTTGGGAAGAAGCTTGTTTTTTTTGGAAGAAACTTTGGTTAATTGGAATATGGAAGCGAAGCTCCACTTCAATCTTCATTTACTCAAGCATCTGGAATCAGGTTCTTTAATTTTTTTTATTTAATTTCAATTTGGAAAGGCTATTAGATTAAATTGTTGTTCTGGAAAAGATTGTTCGTGCAAGAAAATATGCTATTTGTTTGAAGCAATTTTATTTTAAAGATTGTCATGTCTGGAAATTGTCATGAGAGCTTGATCTTTTATAGAGTTGTTTTAAGTTTTTATTCATTTTGAAATTAGAAAATTGTCGGGAAAGCTTTAAACCTCTGTAGGAGATTGTTTTAACCAAAAGAAATTCCCAGAAGAATACAATAGAAGTTTTGGAAAAAAATCATTGAAATGGATGTAAATCTACTTGTGAAATTTGTTAAAAACCTCTGGAAGAAATTTGAAAACCTCTGTGAAAATTTTGAAACAACCTTCTATAGAAAAACTATGTAAAAAGTTTTTCTCTAGAAAGTTTCGTAAATCCTTTCCTGTATGAAAAATTGTGAAAAACTTGCCCTTACTGTGCAAGAATAATTGTGCCTCGCTAATGGGCTCAAGGGCTTGTTTAGAGTTCAGATGAGACGAGAAGGCCTAGATTGGCAAGATCATCATCTTGTACATTTGAAAGATAACCTTTATGTTAGTGATAGCGTACGTCTAGAGGTTGTTGGTTTTTCCTAGGAAGCCTTGTTATTATCTCCTAGCAAGGGGGGTGGGCCTTCGGGTACTACTTGGTTGGGTGGAATGTGCACCTTACACTGTTGGGTTCCCACTTTATGTTTGTGATGGCAAGATCTTCCAGATTGGAGATCTCGCGTATTCTAATTATTATGTTCCATCTCTTATGTTTTATTGTATCAGTTGGATACTTTGTATATGTATTACTCCTCATCTGTATTCAAGGAGGGTTCTCGTAATTGAAACATTATTGTATGATCTTCCTCATTCTGTAAATGAGTTTTGTAAATATTTTTTGGAATGAATGCAATCTATGGATCTTTTATGTACTTTTATCTTATGAGATATATTTATTGCTTTGGATGTATGATCTTTAATTCATGACTATTAATTTTATATGCTATGAATGAGTTACTTTTATATTATATGGGATTCAGTTGTAAGCATTGTCACATACCTTAGAGGATGTATGTGAACATAGTGTAGTGCACTTTACATGTTATTAATTACACTTTTAAGAAAAAAATTGATATTCTTATGTTGTAGTTGCATCTTCCTCTAGAGTTACGTGGTAGGGCATTACACATGGTATCACAACCCAAGTTTAAAAACTAGGTGCTCTGGGATAATGATGAACCCATTAAGCTCCTAGTTGCATAGGTTTTAAGTTGTGTACCTTGTCTAATACCTTGGTGTGTCTGTGTAGGGTCATGCCACCTAGATGAGGTCAAGGTCATGGTTGTGGAGGCGGTCACAAAGGTAGTCAGCATGATTCACCTCCCCATGTTCCCCATGAATCTAATTGTGAGGAGCATCAGGCTTCCTAGAATGCTCTAGGAGGCAGATATCAACATCAGGATCCACCAGGGATCAAGGGTGCACAGTTGCACAAATTTTTAGAGGAGATAATTGCTCGCCTCGAGCCAAGGTAGGGTGGAGATTAGAATAATATTGTTGGGAGGGAGGTACCAACTCAGTCAGAGGCAGTCATAGCCACACACATGAGGTATTTACTTAGAGCTCGTCCACCTACCTTTGATGGTTCTGACAGTGGTCTTGAGGTCGAGACCTAGTTAATTGACCTGAATCGCTATTTTTCTGTGCACCCCTATTGTAGAAACACCAAGGCTAGGTGTGAGATCATGCACTTGAGAGGTTTTAATTCTACTTGGTGGAGGTTAGTGGAGCAGAAGCTCTGAATTGATATTAATTTTGTTTCATGGGATTTTTTTATTGAGAGGTTCAAAGCCCAATTCCTTTCTGATCATTGGCGGCAACACCGTGGAGATGAGTTCCATGCCTTTTAATAGATGGTCATGTCAGTGGAATAGTAGGAGCATCATTTCTATGAGCTCAAGCAGTTCACTAGCATTGGTGATGATGAGGGCATGCTTGTCCAACACTTTGTTAGGGGCTTAAATGCCCAAATCAATGGTGGTGTTCGGGTTGTTGAACCCAAGACCATGGAGACAATGGTGGGAAAGGCTAGGATGGTAGAGGAGAACTTGGCGATGGTGTTGGGTGGCCATACTAGAGTGTAGATAGACATTGCTTCAGCTACAGGGTCTAGTTCACATAGTGGCCAGGCTAAGCGAGCTAGACCACCTAGGACTCAATAGGTGCCTGCACAGGGTGGTCAACAACAACAACACTCTGAGTCAAAATGTAAGGATTCAAAATCTCATCA
Organism: Sequoiadendron giganteum; assembly: GCA_007115665.2. NCBI lineage: Eukaryota > Viridiplantae > Streptophyta > Pinopsida > Cupressales > Cupressaceae > Sequoiadendron > Sequoiadendron giganteum. The sequence goes on along the minus strand of CM021110.1, from coordinate 392,223,055 downwards.
TGATGGTGACGGTTCTCAATCTAGGAAGAACCAAAACTAGTGGTGTCATAAGCACAACCGTTAGGAGCAACCCACATATAAACAGTCTATGGCTAACTGGGGTAGTGTTTAGTAGTCTAGTGCACCTCAAGGTGACAGGGGTTTTGGACATAACACAGGTTGTTTCTCTTGCAGTCAATAGGGCCAGATTACTAGGAATTTTCCACAAAGGAACACTACAGGTTTTAGTCAGGGGCCAAACATTTTTGAGCTGATGGTGGGTGATGTAGGCAGGTCACACCAAGCATTTATTATGATTCATAAACGCCTGGCTAGGCATCAAGGTACAAATGCTAAGGCTTCTGGTAGGGGATGGGCAACTGAATTTGGAGTTCGTGGTCGTCATGCAACATAGGAGACTTTCCCTTAGGGGTTGAGATATTGAGCAGGTGAGGGTCCAGTGGGATCCTAAGGATGATACTTCTGCTACCTAAGAGGATGCGACTAGGATGAGGGAGCTCTATCCCTATTTGTTCATAGGCTTCCAGGAGTAAGCCTAACCCTAGCGGGGGAGGACGTAGCACCCCTCCGATTTTCTCATATGTTCAGATAGTGTATTTCTTCGATATGCTTATGTTTTTTGATAGTACCTTTACTTTGATACACCATGATACTACGTTGTTATTTAATCACTCACTTTGGAGCAATGTTGGTTTTTATATTATGATATGATGGTACACTATATGGATGTTTATTGTTTATGACATGCTTTCTGATTAGCATAGTTGTTTATTTGAGTTGATATTGATATATACTCATTTGTATTTATTGAGGCTTTAGTTTCATCAGTTTGATGTGACACTGTATTGGTGAAGCGAATGGGATCGCATCACTCGCTTGCAAGTGCCTTGTGATTCCATGATTCTCTCTTCATGGTATGATTGATTATGATATATACATGTTCAACATATGCTTTGACTAGAAGATTGTAGGTACAAGACATCGACTCCACTTGGATTCACAGGTTTGAGTGTGTCCATTTCCCAACGATTAGTTGATTGGGAGATAGTAATTGGGTTCCCTTGTCAAACCACAACCCTTGTCATAGTGTGTCACTAGTCTTTGTTTCGGTATGCTTGGTTGTATTTTTTTCCCCTTTTGCCCTATTTAGATATGTTTCAAGGTATGCTTATGCAAAATTAAAGCTTAAATTTTTTTATGAGATTATTTAATTAATCTTGATTTTTGTGATAGAAGCTTTGTATTTAATTTATTTTATTTTGTAAGGTGATTTAATCTTTTGAGATTAAATTTATTTTATAAAGTGATTAAATTAATTAGATTAAATTTAAATTAGAAATTTCTATGTGGTTTTGAATTATTAAAAGGCATAAATGTCTTGAAAATATCTAGAGGGATTATCTATGAATTGGTTGAGAAGATATTTGATTTCTGACATGTGGTGGGAAAACTTAAAATACGGTTGTTGGAAAATTATTCTAAAAGAGAATATTTGCTTTAGCTGAAAGAGGAAAGAGGGTACTTCATGGAAGGAGAGAAGATATTTTTGGGGAGGTTGTTGAAAGTTGAAAGGGTTGTGGAAAATTTGGGAAAATAAATTCTTGAGAAATATTTTGGCTCTGGCTCTATTTTACTCTTTTTGGAAAAGTGATTATTTGGGAAGAAGCTTTGGTTAATTGGAATATGAAGGTGAAGCTCCACTTCAATCTTTATTTCCTCAAGCATCTGGAATTAGGTTCTTTATATTGTTTTATTTAATTTCAATTTGGAAAGGCTATTAGATTAAATTGTTGTTTTGGAAAAGATTGTTTGTGCAAGGAAATATTCTATTTGTTTAAAGCTTTTAATATACTTTGTTATTTGAAAGATTGTCGTGTTTGGAAATTTTCGTGAGAGCTTGATCTTATGTAGATTTGTTTTAAGTTTTTATTCATTTTGAAATTAGAAAATTGTCGAGAAAACTTTAAACCTTTGTAGGAGATTGTTTTAAAAAAAAGAAATTCTCAAAAGAATACAATAGAAGTTTTGGAAAAATTCCATTGAAATGGATGTAAATCTTCTTGTGAAATTTTTAGAAAACCTTTGGAAGAAATTTGAAAACCTCTCTAAAAAGTTTGAAACAACCTTCTATAGAAAAATTGTGAAAAACTTGCCCTTACTGGAGCAATTGATTTGATGAATATATATACATACAAATATGTTTGTATATTAATTTAAAATACCCTGTAAGAATTTCATATTGTAGAATGTAGGTTTAAAAACTCCATATGTGAATTTTTATTTTAATCCCAAGTATTATTGCGAAAATGTTTTTAAGTGATTTGTATGGGGGTGTTGTGGCCACCCCACAGTTGACTCCCCATTGGGGGGGAAAGCCAACACTGTGAGGCAGCGCTGGGCGTTGCCCCACAAGCCACACCCTCACCACTATGGGGGGGTTCAGTTGTGTGAAGGCACAACTGCCCCTTAAACTCTATGAAGCCATTGTAATAAGTGACAACTTACCTCCTTTATTTCGTTTGCCTAATGAAAATTATATTTGCTAGGTTTTGAATTTTACTTTGACATTTAGTTTATATATATTTATTAAATATAATATATATGTGTATATACATAAGTATGTATATATAAATATATATATATATATTTATGTATGTATATGTATATGTATATGCATATTTATATATATATGTTTATGTATGTATATGTATATGTATATGCATATTTATATATATATATATATATATATTTAATATATATTTTTGGAATTTTTAATTAGTTGTAAATAATTAAATAATATATATATATATATATATATATTTAAATATATTTTATAATAGATGCATTAAATGCACAAGTTGATAAGTTTAAAATGAAATAATTTTAATAGAGGAAATTGCTTTTATTTTAAAAGTTATTGGGGAATTGAATTAAATATTAGATTTTAATTTCTCTTTTGTTTCTAAATGAAATGGTATTAAATTAGATTATTGTGGAGAATGTACTATTTTGTTTCTCTTGATATGGGTATTGGATTTAGGAAATCCTAATGGTAGCATTAATTACTATGTTGATTTTCCTTTATTATTTATGGTTTCTTTTGTTCTCATTGTTGGGGAAATTGATTAGGTGGGATGTCGTAAGTCTTCCAAATAATGTTATTTTATGAGGGGGTTGTTGTATTTTATTGTTCAACCCTTTGATTTCCCTTGGGTAGTGCACTAAGTTGTATTCAGTTTATCACCCGGTTACTATGAACGAGGATGTATTGCCTCTTATGTTTTGGATTGGGATTTATCATCTGTATGTGTGCACCATGTTTACCCTTGGCTTATGGATTAAATCCATGTGTTTTCTATAGGGGAGTTTCTCTCAATGGGGGCCAACACACAAAGTGGTGCCAGGGTAGCTCATGTGAGAGTTAGTTAACATAGTGGAAACTCAATAAATGTATTAGGGAAAAGGGTAGATTTTAACACTTAACAAGAATAATTGTGCCTCGCTCATGGGCCCAAGGGCTTTTTTAGAGTTGGGATGAGATGAGAAGGTCTAGATTGGCAAGATAATTATCTTGTCCCTTTGAAAGATAATTGATTCTGCATTGGTTTGCATGTGGGGCCGAAGGTCATGATAGGCTACCAATGTAACCCAAGACGGGGGTCGGTGCCTAGGAAGATCAGCCAGGGTAACCCATGCAACTTTGTGATGAAGCTCCTCCTATGATAGTGGTTTGTTTGGTTCAGTGATATATTTGATTATTTGGCTCTGGAAGCAATGTAACCTTTATGTTAGTGTTGTACTTGTATTTATTTAGTTTAGTCATGTGATAGCCTGTGTTTAGAGGTTGTTGGTTTTGCCTACGAATCCTTGTTACTATCTCCTAGCATGAGGAGTGGGCCTTCGGGTGCCACTTATTTGGGTGGAACGTGTACCTTACACAGTTGGGATCCCACTTTATGTTCGTGATGGTGGGATCTTCTAGATTGGAGAGCTCGCTTATTCCAGTTATTATGTTCCATCTCTTATGTTTTATTGTATCAATTGGATACTTTGTATATGTATTAATCCCCATCTGTATTCAAGGAGGATTCTTGTAATTGTAACATTATTGTATGATCTTCCTCATTCTGGAAATGAGTTTTGTAAATATTTTTTGGAATGAATGCAATCTATGGATATTTTATGTATGATATGTATTTATTGCTTTGGATGTATGATCTTTAATTCACGAGTATTAATTTTATATGCTATGAATGAGTTACTTTTATATGTTATGGGATTTAGTTGTAAGCATTGTCGCATACCTTAGAGGATGTATGTGGTAGTGTAGTACACTTTACTTGTTATTGATTACAATTTTAAGAAAAAAAATTGTTATGCTTCTGTTGTAGTTGCATATTCCTCTATGGTGACATGGCAGGGTGTTACAACTTCAGTACCAAAGCCAAATGCAGGGAAAAGTATCTTATACTCAACAGAAAGTCAATATATCAATTTCCCAATATAATCGCTAAAATTAAATCACAAACAATAGTGTGGAGATGCCAAATACAGTAATCAAATCAACAACAGATTAAATCATAAATCATAGAAAATGTAACCAGTCCATAAGAAAAAGGAGACCCACCGACTAGCCGAGATGCCAAGCCTGGCTCACAAACCAGCTCCAAATATAAAGTAGGTGCCCTAAGAAATTCCACCACAAGGAATGATGGGTCATAATTCCAAAATAAAAAAATATGAGGTTTAAGAATTTCACAAGAAAGTGATGGTAGGGAAAATTCAATTGCATGCAATGAATTGCAACAACTACCAATTATTAACACAAAAAATTGAAGGCATATGGTGAAGAGAGGCCGAGTAACAAGAGCCAAAGAATAAGATTTAGAAACTTTTAAGAAAATAAATTTAGCAGGGGAAGGTAAATTCTATCATATTGAATGTAATGGTTGCAAGATATACATAGATTGGGTTTATTATAAACCTTTAGGAAATAAATCAAATAGAAGATTTATAGAATACACACAAAACAATTTGCTAAGAGAACTAAAGAATTCTTCAGAAGTTTCATTTATTAATTTATTCAATTCAAAATTAAATAGATGTAATATTTAGAAACTAATGGAACCTAGTTTCAATCAATTGTTTGAGCTGAAGATTGATGTCGAGCTTTGAATTCCAAAGATGCAACTCCAATCTCTTCAAAAACCCTAACAATCTCTACAGAATCCCAATTCAAAACCTCAAAAAACTAGATGAAAGTCTCCAAAACAAGAAAATATTCACGGGAAGGAAACAAGACCATTTCTAGATTAATTCCCATCTCCTTTTCATGCAAAAATAGCCAGTTTTATTAACTTCTCTTCAGTGCATGTTGTTGCATGCAACCCCTTTATTTAATCATTTTTATTTTTGCATTCCTTATTTCTTACAACTATTTATATATTTATTTTTGTTTTATCTACTAAGACATAATCTTATATATTTGAACTTAACATTCTCCTTTATATTATTTTATTTATTAATTTCAACTTTACATTATAATCTATTTAATCATAACAATAATTATATAAAACTATTTATTTTTACTTTACAAAATTCCTTTTCAACTAAATAATTATATTTTAATGCGACAATTAAACAAAACATTAATTAAATGAATTTAAATCAAATGAACTAAAAACCAAAAAATACCTAACCACAAAGCGAGGTTGAAAAGCAAGACCAAAACAACACTGATAGACCAAACCAGCCATACTAACAAAACTGACATGGTGTAAAAATTGGATATTCATCCTCTTCAAGGATGATGGATGAAATAGGGAGCCAAGTGTTATCTCCAAACAACAATTCCATTGGGTTTTGAGCCCCACTCAAACCTTTCAATTTAGGTGGAGTTCATTCCTAGTACCTACAACTTGCAACACACAAAATTGTCGAGCATATATATATAGTCATACAATTAGGCACACCATGAAAGGAAGTCACACGTAGCAGGGTACTCATGAAGGAGTAATGTGACACTATCCCTTTCACCAGAACACATCAAAAAATTAACCACATCAACTCATAACAATGAGTTGCTTAACAATAGATAAGAACAATCACTAGAATCACATAATGCTCATGATCAAATGAAACCATACCATGTGCATAAAACTCAAATAAAAAAAATTCATCACAAGCATCATCAAAGCAATAAGTCCAACATCAACATAGTACCATAAGGTCTCATCTTAAAAAAAAAACAATTGTCAATCTATCTGAGAAAAGCATAAGGGGCACTACATCCACCCTCTTTCATGAATAAAATAGGAGGACTAGGGTAGCTATATTTAAGTAGGGACTTTGAAACTAGTTTTAACCTAGGCATTATGTTTAGAGTATCAACATTTTGCAGTAAATGGCAGGTGGCAAAGGTGTAAAATTTTGGAAAATCTTTCCTTAGATTTGAAAAAAAATAAAAAAAATTCTTGGTTAATCTTCATGAATAATTGGTAAAAATAATAATCATAGTGGCAAATCCTAGTGAATAATCACTAAAAAGATTAATTACAATGGAAAATATCTCCTTTAAAAAATTTCACAGTTGGTCGACGCAGTTGCCCCATATGTTTTTTTAATTTTTTTAATATTGAAGTAGGGGCCCAGGGGCAGAAGCCACTGACGAGGTCAAGGGGCAGTGCCCCTTGTAGGGGTCAAGGGGGTAGAGCCCCCTTGTGGGGGTTGAGGGAGAAACGCCCCCTCACCACCAAGCATAAATTCACTATTGAAAATGCATTGGAACACACATAGATGAAGTGTTTTTAAAAAATCTCACTTGAAAAGTAAGACTAAATGAAACTTGAAAATTTTATCATCAATCAGCTTTTAAATCGGACTGCTGCAAGTTCATTATGTGAGCAAATATCGACATGATTGAACATCATTGGTGGGACACTTAGGGATGTCCCGCCGATACAACGATGATGATGTATGTCATGAACTATTGGCAACAGTGAATGGTGGAGATCAAATAGAGCTTTGATCGAATATCTTTCTGGGAGCTTTGCACGAATATTGTAGATTCCCTTCATGATTCTCTGAAATTGCACAAGTGGTGTACCTGTGCCTTGGTGGACCCCATGTGGAGTATGTAAGCCTTATCGGCGTGAATGAACATCATGGGTGGGATACTTAGGTATGTCCCACTGATACAACGATGATGATGTATGTCATGAACTATTGGAAATAGTGAATGGTGGAGATCAAATAGAGCTTTGATCAGATGTCTTTTCAGGAGCTTGGCGTGAATATAGTACATTCCCTTCTTGATTCTCCGAAATTACAAAATATTATTGGCGAATATTATTAATATTTTTAAATTTTACTGTATAAACTACTGGCTAATCAGTGCCAATGACACATTGTTTAGATGGTGAATTAATCGAGACAAAATTATTATTTTTATAAAACCCTGGCTATTCATTCTCTATTTTAGCTTGTACTATTCACCATTTTTGAAGCTCTCGATTTCTATTATTCACCAATTGGCGAAGATTCGCAACTAAATTTTTCCCTGGTACATGGCCTTAATTCTCTGGATAAGGTCTTGAATCAAAATAATTTTTCATATCACTTAATATTTATACTTAATTATACTCTTCTTTGATCTCCTTAAGGCGCCATATTAGGACCCCTTAAGACATCCCCTCAAGACATGTTGGATGCTATTATTTGTTTTGACAACTTATAAATTAGGTTTTTTGTGGAACATGTAGTCAAGAGGACTTTTATGTTCTTAATTTTTCTCTATCACTTTGCATGATTTGTAAATATGAGACTACATGATTTAATTTCAAAAATTTAGCCTATTCTTGGATAATTAAGTTCTTTAATTTAATGTTGAAAAAGAACTAGGAAATATGGTGTATACTTATAGAACAATTTTTTTGGCAAAAATTGCTGCATTTTGATTGGTATTTATGTTTAGTTTATAAAATTTATTAATGCTTTTGTTCTCTAATCTTGTATGGTATTGTTTATTTCTTAAAATTTTATCCTTTGTGGTATATAAACAAATTGCTTTTGTTTGTAGATTATGATTTATTTTCTTATTTTATTAGATCTAACCTATGCATTACAACCCCTTAAGACATCCTATCAGGATGTGAATTGAATAAGTTCATTGACTAATTATCGCTAATTAATGAATGTACATATCATGTATATCATTTATGGATCACTAAATTTGTAAAGTACAAATAATAAAATGTCCTATTAATTTCACATTAATGTCATATATTAAATGTCTTGACTGCGAACATAAAATGTATAAGTGTACATGTGTAAATTAAATTGAACAATAATAAAGTCCATTATTTACAATATATTAAGTGCATGAAACCAATATATTAAGAGCACGAAATAAATTCCATCAGAGTACAACCCATGAAATAAAGTCCAACAAAGTACTTAACCCATGAAATAAAGTCCAATAGAGTACATGAGAAACTAAATATACGTAGTCCATGAAATAATCAAATATAAACCATAAAATCATGTTTAGGTCATGTATTTTCTCTATAATCAAGAGACCTCTTCACACCATGCAGACTACATGAATGACTTGAAACACTCTATACAAGAGAAAGATGAAATCAAATGTAAGATGATGAAAACTGATTTAATGACAATTTAATTTATAATTCATCATAAAATTAAACTACCATCATATCTGGATCTAGATGCTCTAGTGCACCTGGACCAACCTCTAAATTCTCTGAATCAATCTACATATACAAGACAAAGAAAGTTGAAATTAGATGTAAGTCTAAAATTAAAAATGATTTAATTCAATTTAATTTATAATTTATCATATTTAAATTTTACTGTAGGAGGTTGTGCACCCTTTACTCTAGGACCTGTTTGTACATTCTCAACTACAAGATGTATCTCATGCTATAAAAGAAAAATATTTTAACATGTCTGAGCTCATATATATTCAATTTTAAATTTAATTAAAGTTATTCACAATGTATAATTTGTAATTGACTCTAAATATAATAAAAAATTTAAATTACCATGATATCTGGAGCCTAATTTGCATGTCGTCCTGGAGGTGTAACTATGACTGGGTCATGGCAAAAAGTTGCACACACAAATTCCAGGTGCTGGCAAGAAGTTGAGTCCACTTTTTGGCCAAAAAGTGCAAGTGTTTTCCTTAATTTTCAAAGTTTGACACATTTGACCTTAAAATTCGAAGCACTTAGAGATGAAATATTCAAACAAGTCACTAATCATAAAATGTAGTACTCGGAGTCTAGTTTCCAAATATGTAATTTATTTCAATACCTAGATTGTACAAATTGAGTTTCAATAGGCTTTTGTAAAACCCACTATTTAAAAGTTATTTTTTTTTACCATACCATGCACATGTACGACATCCATATTTTGACTTAAATTATCATATTTTTCTAAATCCTTTTGGGAAAAAACTTGTGACTCATTGAAGCGTGTCTTGGAATTTTTAAAAAAAATTTCTATTGAATATATTTTTTTTTTGTTAATTTTTTATCAGGCATATTTGAAGTTTAGAAAAATCGTCATGTACGACACACATAAAATGACCTAAAGTTATCATTTTTTGCAATTTTTTTTTTTAAAATTGAAAAGAATTGTCTGAAGTTTTTCCTTGTGCAATTTGTTCGTCAAAATGTTATGTTGATCAAAAGTTATTAAAATAGTAAAAAACACTGATATTTAAAGTTTATGGACCAATTTCATTAGAAATTAATTGAAAAATAGAAAAAATAATCCAATAGTAAAAAAAATTACATATTTGAAATCTACATTGCCTCATCTAAAATGGGTTTTAATTTCGTCAAAAAATTCTGCAAAAAAAAGTCCTCAACCATATGTCCAAACTTGATTTTTTTCCCTAACATTGTTAGAACCTTCAATTTGCAGGTCAAACCAGGTTGAAGGCCTAGGTTCAGATTCCCAATTCTTTTCCCAAACCAAAATTTGAGGCAGAAACCTGACCACAAGACAAAAAGAAAATCAAATTAAAAAAAATGGGATCCCGTTTCCGATTATTCAATGCAGTGACTATTGGCAGGGGAACGGGATCTCGTTTTATAATCGAGATCCCGGTTTGTAAAAAATGGGATCCCGATTTATAAAAAATAAATATTCTTATGAAACGAGATCCAAATTTGTAAAAAACGGGATCCTGATTTTTACAAATCGTGATCCCATTCTTTACAAACCGGGATCCCGTTTCCTCTCCGCGGGTTCGAGACCCTCTAGAAAACGGGATCTTGTTTGTGATTCAGGCTCGGGATCCCGAACCAAAATAGGATCCCGATTTTTAAAAATCGGGATTCTGTTCTTAAAAATCGGGATCCCATTTTTGCTTAGTCGATTTCATTTTTTCGGCTAAGGAAAAAACTTCAACATTTTGTGGACCCAAATTTGTGCATTTATCCTTCCTACAAGATTAATTTTAAAGCATGTATACTTTAATTAGGTCAAAATATATATATTCAAGTTTTCACAGGTGTAGAATTTTTCATAAACAACCTGAAATTCAGAGGCCTCATGAGTAGAGACAACATATAATGTTTGTCTGATGCTCATTCTCATTGTCATATCAACCTAGACATATATATAGATATTTAATGCTTATAATTTTTAAAAGTGTACATGCACATTTGATATATAGTGAATTCAAAATTCATAATTGTAACTATATAGTAATGTAAGTTAAACAATTTAGAATATAAATGTCATTTCCCCTAATCTGCGATGCTCGATAGTAGAGGAGCACTCGAAAACCCCTCAGGTGGAATCAACATGGAAGTTGATTGAATCCCTTGAACCAACATAAATATTTAAAATATATGTTCATGATTGAATTATAAATTATAAATTCAAGTTAAAAATTATTTCATATATAATTTAAAAAATTGAAATCAAAATACCCCATAAGGGTTGCTAACTAGGATTGGTGTTGACATATGTACTCGTGACACAAATGATTTCCCCATCGTTAGTGTCATATATACACCAAATAGTTTGATTGTTAAAATGTTTTTTTTTTAATATATACATTCATTATAATTCTTATAAATTCAACATGTAGATGCATATTTATACCTATGTCACACTATCCTCAGGGTGATGGTCTACACTAAGAAATTCTACAAATGAGCCGAGGTGACCAAATGATCCACCAAAATCTCCATGTCCAATTGAACTAGGTGTGGCCTGATTGGGTCTATAGCATAACTGATGGCAACTATAAAATACATGTGGTCTCAAAACTCGTGGAGTGGTACTAGGACCAACTCTAGAAAATGCTCCTCCATCATCAAGGTCTCTATGCTCCCTACCCACTATTGTAGAAGCATGTTGATCAGGGTATCCCGCGAGTTTACTGAGGGATCCTAATGTCGATACCATCACATATTGATGCACAAGTGTAGGAATGGAAGGACCAAGAGGATCAAAAAGATATTGCATAAGCACAGGGTGTTGGGGATCAACCCTTTCCCCTAGCCTTTGTTGTGGCATGTCGCCACCAACACCCTAAAATGCTTTAAAATCAAAATAATTGGGATTTTACCCCATAAAAAACTCTACATATAGTTTCCTCGAAAAATATAATGGGACCTCTAGATTAGCGTGTGGTGGATTGTCAAATACCATATACCATCAATCCCAAAAATTTACACTCATTTGTGGATGTATACACCACCTCATGGATATTCTAGATTTACTGGTAGAAATAGGCTACTGAGTATTAGGGTCGATGAAATAAGGGGCTAGATGGGTTTTTGTTATTTTTATGTCTAAATTTTTTTTATATGAGAGACCATCTGCATAAAATCATCTCATCTCCTCTCTATCTCGTTGATGCCTATCTAAGTTAGAATCAATTGTCCTGATGGCATAGACAATGTTTTGCATTACAAATGCAAAATGTCTCACATGTGGTGGAATCAATGGTTCAATTTTCATAGCATTGATTTGGTTTTGAATGGATGCAACTCATTCATTTATACATGCTCGTAAGTGAGCCTCCTATAATCCAATGGGTGATGGAGGTGGAGGGGGTGGAGGTGGAGGTTGTTGAGGTGTTGGATTGATGATATCATCAATTTAAAATTTATCCATGATATATATATATGTGTTCACTCGCATTAAATTATACACAATTAACATACAAACTTACAAAATTACAAGAAATAGTTAAATTTTAAACGTACATGCATTTAAAAAAAAATAGGATGTGCATACATATACATACACATACATACATTGATTGAACTTGATCATGTGAATACAAATTTCAAAATTTAACATCTACATACATTTAAAATAAAAAATATGATGCATACATCATTCAACTAAACTATGTGTACACACAAGTTTCAAAATTTAAGATCTAAAAGTATGTAATTTTAATACCTGTATATTCTAAAAAATAAACGTGAAAATTTCACAAAAATCTCATTTATGTCTAACACACACACACACACACACACACACACACACACATATATTTATTACATTTTTCCAACAGGAGAAATCATGATCTAGTAGATCTAGTCATGAAATATATACTATTATAAATTCATCATTATAAGTTCATAAATTCAACCAAATTCGTAAATTCATTACTAAAAATATCCATCCAACCAAATTCATAAATTCTTCACACAAAATATCCATCGAACCAAATTCATAACTATAAGATCATTGCCTTAATTTATAAATTTGAGGGATCTCTACTAAATCTCTTCATTTCTTTATGTTTTCTATTTGATAATTGGAAGTTATCCTCTCCTCTAGCCATCGTCGATGCTCATCTAACATCCCATCTATAGCCCTAACAACAAAACATTTTTCATCCTAGATGTAATCATCCTCAAAGGTGGTGGGATACATTCTTCATTTTGAATAATGTTGATTTGATCCTTAATGGTTCTAACATAAACATTGATTCGTGCTTGCAAGCTTGCACCATAGATTTTAGGTGGTGGAGGTGGGGGGTTATGAGGTGGAGTGGGTGGAGGTGAAGGTGGTGGAGATGGAGGGCATGGAGGTAGATTATGAATATTATTGAATCGATCCATGTGATCTATAAGATATAAGTGAACCTGCATTAGATTTGTAATTTCAAAATGTAAGATACATGTTCAAGAAATACCTTTAAACCATTTAATATAAATGTCCTAATTGAATACAAAGGATAAAATGTGTAAACCTCATTATGTCTAAGGCATGTTACTTGAATGATAAAAAAATTAACTATTAGTATAGGATAATTTATGAATTCTTTAGGGTTTAGAATAATAGGATGTCTTAAGGGGATCCATGTAGTAAGGTCCTAGGGAAAAATGACATGGCTTAAGTGAATAAAATTTGGTGAAGTTGCCCAAGGAAACCAAATTTCATTAAGGTCCTATGTCAAAATGATGGTTTAGAGTTTAGAGTTTAATGTTTAGGGTAATATGATGGCTTAAGGGAATCTATATAGTAAGGTCCTAAGACATAATGGCATGGCTTAAGAGAATAAAATTTGGTGGAGTTACCCAAGGCAACCAAATTTCATTTTAAGGTCCTACGAAAAAATGAGTGCTTTAGGGTTTAGGGTTTAGATTTTAAGATAGCTTTTGTGATATGATGGCTTAAGGAGATCTATGTAGTAAGGTCCCAGGAAAAAAGGGCATGGCTTAAGAGAATAAAATTTGGTGAAGTTTCAACAAAATATCATTAAGGGCTTAGGAAAAAATAATGGCTTTAGGTTTTAGGGTTTAGGGTAATTTAGGATTGCTTCAGGGAATCTATGTAGTAAGGTCCTAGGACAAAATGACATGGCTTAAGGGAATAAAATTTTGTGGAGTTTCCCAAGGAAATCAAATTTCATTTTAAGGTCCTAGGACAAAATGAATGCTTTAGGTTTTAGGGTTTCAATTTTAGGGTTTAGGGTTTAGGGTAATAGGATTGCTTAAGGGGATCTATGTAGTAAGGTGCCAGGACAAAATGAAATTGCTTAAGGGAATAAAATTTTGTGGAGTTTCCCAGGGAAACCAAATTTAATTTTAAGGTCCTAGGACAAAATGATTTCTTTAGCCCATTTAGGGTTTATATTTTAGAGTTCAGGGTTTACGGTTTAGGGAACTTAGGGTGAAGTTTGGGTGGCCCTTGGAATAATTGACTTGCAAGTTAGTGAAAAAAAATTTCTTATAGAAAAATTGGTTGAGATAGCTCTTTTTTTGAATAACCAACCTCATGAAAGATCATTCATATTATAATCTTGCATGATCTTATTATTGTTAAATTTGGTTGCCTTGGGAAACTTCACCAAATTTTGACAACTTCTTTGATCCCCTTAAGAAATGTCATATTAGGACCCCTTAATAAATCAACTTATGGTTTAGGGTGATAGGATGGCTTAATGGGATCTATGTAGTAAGGTCCTAGGAAATAATGACATGGCTTAAGTGAATAAAATTTGGTGAAGTTTCCCAAGGAAACCAAATTTTATTAAGGGTTTAGGGAGCTTAGGGTGAAGTTTGGGTGGCTCTTGGAATAATGGACTTGCAAGTTAGTGAACAACATATTCTTGTGGAATAGTTGATTGAGATAACTCATATTTTTATTAACCAACCTCTCATTAAATCTCATTCATATTATAATCTTGCACGATCTTATTATATTGTTAAATTTGGTTGCCTTGGGCAACTTAACCAAATTTTGAGAACTTATTTGATCCCCTTAAGAAATGTCATATTAGGACCCCTTAAGAGATTGGTTTACGGTTTATGGTAATAGACTTACTATATTTTTTGTTTTATGAATAGACTAACTATTTCCATAACAAAAAAACATAATTATGTATTATTAAAATTGAGTTTGATGTATACTTTAACTTGATATTTTTAATTGAATATAAGATTATTTTATTTAATGTATGTTTTTCATTAATTAATATTGATTATATATATATATATATATATATATATACTATGATAAAGTTGAATATTTCCCACTTAAATAAATTTTATGACATAAAATGTATAGTAAAATTAGTTAATTTTGAATCTTATTTTATTTTGGATTGTTTGGAATTGAAAGAACCTAAAAGAAAGAAAAGAAAAATATTTAGATTCTTTTAGTGTCTAGGTAACTAGTGAAAATTGAGAGTTAAGACTAAAAAAAAAGCCTAATTAACAACTAATTGACTAGAATGAGAGTTAAGATTGTTGAAAGACAATAGACAACACATGCAAACAAGAAATGGAAACAAGCCATGACTAAGAGAGATACAAACATAAAATAGAAATGAATGCACACATTATCTAATTAAGTGACAATTGGAAAAGGATTGTACAAGGATTTAGGAACTTGCTAACTAAATTTGCAAACTAACATTGAAAATTTATCAATTGTAATGATCCACTAGTCCCACAAGTAAAGATTAACATATTGTTTTCTATTATAATTATATCTATGTTCATAATGTTTAATTGATTGTGTCTCTTGATGAATACACATTTAAATGTATAAAATTTATCGAATCCTATTTCATTGTTAATATCAAGGACCTTAATTTACAATGCAAATGTTCAATTTAAAATAGTTAAGCAATGCAAATCAATTTTTTCCATTATCAAAAATTCTTGAGCTTGAAATCAAAGTTTTCATTTGAATGCAAATTTTTTTGTTTGATTTCAATTTAGGGTTTTGGAATTTTTTTTTATTTTAATTGAACTTAGGGTTTTAAATGTATATTTGTTATTTCATTTCAAATTAGGGTTTTCAATGCATTTTTTTTTGTTTTCTTTTGGTTTACGGTTTTCAAATGCAATTTTTTTTGTTTGATTGAATAATTTAGGTTTCAAAAGCTATATTTTGTTCTTAAGATATGATTCAAGGATGATTATTTTCATTTCTATAGGGTTTCATTTTGTTTTTTCTTCTACCTCTACAAATTATCAATTCTCTTATTACACCTAAATAAAATACATTAAATTCTTAATAAATTGAAAAAAATCATGCTAAAACCTAATTTTATCTTATAAATTTCAAGAAAACACTAAAAAAACATAGATAAATGTAGGTGGATGCATACTTGAAGGTCAGAGGTCAGTGTTGATGTCATCCTCACCAATGTCTCTATTAAATCAGGATCTTGAACAAATGATTGTGTTTTTCTTTTTAAAAAAAAAATACAACATAAAAATGGGATCCCGTTATGCAAAGATCAAGATTTCGTTTCTCATCCTTTGGTTCGATATTAGTTAATAAATGGGATCTCGTTTAGAATTTAGGCTTTAGATTCTGAAGCTAAATGGGATCTCATTTTTTAAAAGTGAGATCTTGTTTATTAAAAAGCAAGATCCCGTTTTTGCAATGTCAATTTTATTTTTTTTGTCTAAGGTAAGAACTTACATGTTTCATGGACTCAACTTCTTGCACTTACCCTCAAGGATGAATGTGCAAGTCATGTTTGATTTTAACAAATAGAGTTGTATTTATTTGTTGACTATGTTGAATGATGTTGAATAATTGATTTAGTTATTTAGGTTTAGAGAGGGGAAAGTGCTTTTATTAAATTATTAAATGATAAAAATTTAATTGATTTAGGTGAATAGGGTATATTAGTGACATAATTAAATAATTGATGTTTATTTAATTAATCAAGAGGAATAAAGTAGATTAATGATGAAATAGTGAATTAATTAAATAATTAAAGATCATTGAATTAATAGAGGAAAATTAGGGTTAATGATACAAATGATTTGAAATGAAATTAGACTAATGATAAATGATGTTGATAATGAAAAATGTCATTCAATATGTGCGATATATGTTAGGTCATTTTTACATGTCTTCATTTTGCTCCACTTTGAACAAAGTACTACTTGCTTTGTTTCAAAGAATCCAATGTTAAGATCATAATTTTAAAAAAATTATGTGGCCCATTGTGCCTTGGTGGTCCATGGAAAGATAGTATGATGTCAGGTTTCCCCCTTGAGAGATTGGCTCGAAAAAGTATTTTTTTGGGTCGAGCTTTTGACAAGGTTTTATTGTAGTTCAGATGTGTAGAGGATGAAAACTTAGACTATAGGACCCTCATTTATGGTTTCAAATTGACATAGGTGCTCTAAAAATTGACCTAGAAGGGATTCCGAGGGTAAAAAGAGTTTGGGGGCTTCTAATGGTAAATTAGGTTGAAATTACCCCTCATTTGCACTCCTTGATTTGAGATTTTCTTTCCTCTAGACTTTTTGTGAGATTTCCTTCTATAGATGGTGGTTCACGATGCCTCAATTTTTTGGAGTTCCACATAGGGTGAAGGAAGTCAGGGTATACTGATGGCCAATTGGCACAGGGGATCTGTTATATATGTCTTTAATTTTTCCTTTCATTTTTTTTGTACTCGTAATTAATGCTCAAAATTTTTCTAGGAAATAGCAGTAGTTTAGGAAGGTTTTTTCTTTTTCCTTGGTATGAATTCTATTGCCCCTTTATTAAGGGTGCTATTGAAAAACATTTTCTCTTTTGAAAATTATATGCACTATTGCAAAATATGCATGCTATTGCAAAATATGTGTGCTATTGAAAAATATTGTCACTTTTGAAAATTATACACGCTATTGCAAAATATGCACACTATTTCCTTAGAAATATTTTTCTTTTTCTCCAAAACAACTGATTTGCAATGTTTAGTTCTAGTTTGAAGTTCTCAAAAATCTTGACGTTATGAGTTGAATGTTTGTAGCTTATCCTTAAGCCTTTGTCTATGTGAGAGAGACATCCTCGGTTGATGGACGGGTTAGCTGCTTTTGAGGATGTTTAGAGAGACTTTCTCAATGCCATCAGTTTGCACTACATTGTTCACATGCTACTACTCAGGGCTCATCAAGCAATGATGACTACTTTGGTAAAGTGGTGGCATTCTGAGACCTCTTCATTTCATTTGCCTACTAGAGAGTGCATAATTACCTTGGAGGATGTCTCAAGGATTCTAAGGATCCCCATTCATGGTGAGCTGATCAATTATGACATTAAAAGGGACACCTCAGTGATGGAGAGGTTACTCGATGTGGAGTAGTTGTAGGTTGTTGATTCTAAGATCGATTTGGGGTCTTTTGTTGATAGTGTTGATCCTATTGTTCTCATCTTGGTAGGTTTGATCATTGGACTTATAATGCTTGACAAGAGGGCTAAGAGGTTCGTTGTTGGTTGGAGCATTGTCATTGATCAGATGATGGAGGCCACATTATATTCTTGGGGTCAGTGTGTGTTGGCCCACCTTTATAGAGATATGCACGAGGTCATTTACAATGGTGGTAGCAATATATCAGTTGATGCCAGTTTATTGCATTTTTGGGCCTTGGAGAGGATAGAAATCACTCAACCAAAGGGCATGCAAGATAGGGATGCTCATGATCCCTATGGTTGGGTGATCCAACAATAGTGGTTTACACTTTTTGGCCAAACTAGACATTGAATTGATTTTTTTTAACTAAATCTTCACTTTTGGGCACCTATAGCTGCTAAACCATGAGGAATTTGAAGATGATGCAAACTAGTGATTTGCAATATTTTTTCTACAGATTATAAATATATATTTTAAAATTTTTGGAATCAAATTGTAATTCTTTTTCCATCTCCTTCGAAAACTATTTTTTAATAGTATACATTATTTTTAAAGAGTGACATGTACTTGCTAACACAAATTTTTTTCTATGAAGGATAAAATTTTAATTTTTTCAAATTTAGATTTGTAACTATGATATCTAGTGCATGCAATTGGTTTCATAGTGTTTAATTGAATATTTTTTTCTTAATTAAGTTTTGAAGTTAAACTAGTTACAATTTAGACATAGGTTTACTTGCTAAAAAATAAATGGTTTTGTATGTATTGAAATTCAATTTTTTTTGGTTGGATCAAGGACATCAATATCTAGTGCATAGATATTTTAAAGATTTTTTTTGATAATCTGCTATTTTTTCACATGTGCAGAACATAAAGCTTGATTTTTGGTGAAAAACCTATGTTTAATTAAACTAAAAAATACATAATAAAACTAAAATATATTAAAAAAATTTCATGGGTATCTCATTCCGAGGACTACCATCATCCAGTTGGGTTTGTGAAGCTACCTCCATTTTCATCTTCAATTTGAGCCTAGAAACACAAAATTTTGTAGTAAAATGAGAAAGGAGGAGGAGAAAGGGAAAAAAAGGGGGTTCAAGTAAACTCCCCTTTGAGAGAACACCCCTTGACCCCTTCAAGTGAAGGGGGTTAACTTGAAGGGGGTTCGCTGGAAGGGGGGTTCACTCAAACCCCCCTTTTTTGAAAATTTCCTTAAAAAAACCATGCCATATGGGTTTCGAGTGAACTTGGCATGGAAAATGGGTTCGCTCGAACTAGGGGGTTTGAGTGAACCCTTTTATACCTTCATGCAAACCTACATGTTCGAGCGAACCCCTAAAAACTTGAATTTTTGTTTTTGGGAGCTTGTTTGCAATTTTCCTTCGTGAAGGAATTGTAAACCTATTTTATGGGATCACCTAGTTATTAGTACCACAATTATCTACATTATACTCAGCTCAATAGACTATCTTATTGGAGGGTTAGTTTTCAATGATGTGATAGATTTTACATGATGACCATATAGAGACTATGAGGAATGGTTGGATGATGCACTGGAGGCTCAATTATGCTGATTAGGCCTATTTTTCAAAGCAACATGCCTTTAAACCTATCATAGGACCATGAAACCTTGGTGCAGCAATTCATATGCCTTCAAACCTCCAAAATCACAAAAATATTCCATTGGTACGGACAAATACATGCCAAACTTGAAAAACCTTGTTTTAGGCACAATTCATGAGGGTTTATTGAAAATATGGGTTCCAAGACATATCATAACATTCCAATACATTAGACCTTCATAAAATGACCTGCAAAAACTCAAAACACTATCACATATAGAGTTCCAATCATATTTTTCCAAAACCTTACTTTAGTTCCTCAATTTCACTTGGAAAACTCATGAAAACACCCTAAGGCATCCCCCTAAAACCATACAACTTGTATTTTATGCCTCCCAAACCATTGGTACATCTAAAATTCCATGAAATAAGTCATTCCACCGAGTTACAGGGCTGGACAGCAAGTGGAATGACTAGAACATCATTTTTTACACCAATCAAACCCTCAAATTAGTTAGAAACAGGCAGTCCCAGAAAAATGAAGAGATCTCTCTCAAAAATCAATATTAGAACCTCTAATTGGATTCAGATGAAAGCTATTTCATTCCCCTACAAGATGATATAAGTCTCAGATCATATGGTGATGGTACAGATCCGTACAATGCTTGCAAAGTTCAGGAAAACAGGAAAAACATGGGATTTGAGACCACCCGGTAGTAAAACGGGGATATCTCACTCAATTCTCAATGAAATCACACCATTCCAACGCCAAAAGAAAGGTTATTTAATTATCTATCCAACCATAATAGGCTTGTAGTGTAAAACAATATGTACAGGTCGTACAATGCACGGGATCAGCAATTTCTTAATGGAAAACACAAAAAAACAGCAAACTTCTTATTAGAAACTCATTCCAAACTTCTCCAACAGCCTCAATTCGAGATCTTACAAAAATATATCATGTAATAACATCCAAACCACCCCTTGAACCGACCAACTACCATAACCACCTTTTGTTAGAGTCTAAGATGACAATTTTTGCCAATTTTGCTCTTAATCACTACCCCATTACAACTTGATCAACTTGATTTTGCAAATACCACCTAACTGACCTATTAAGCCCTCCAATACATTTAAAATGCTCATTGAGACCTTATTTAACATGGAATAAGACCCTACTCCCCATATCCCTTAAAACTCATGATTTCACATGGCCTTGGCATTATGAATCAAACTGACAAATTCAACTAAATGATTCAAAACCTTTTCAAATTACATTATGACTGGTCCTTTAGACCTTATTAAGCATAAATGAACACAAGACACACCTAGCTATCAACTTAGACTTCACAAGGTGTAGGTGCTCTTGCACCATACACCCCCCCATAAAAAAGACTCTTGCCCCAAGAGTGGAAACTTGTTCTTGGCCTTCTCATTGTTGCTTCAAGCATCTTCAGACCTGGTACTGATCTCTTTAGTCCTGGATCAAAATTTGGTGTTGTTCTATGCCTTAGACCTGCAGATAAACAAACATTAGAATCATATAAACCTGCTCTCTTCCTTGCTCCACCCATACATGGATAGCTCCTCACCATTCCTTGCACATTCTGCCTTACTGGCTC
This sequence comes from Sequoiadendron giganteum, assembly GCA_007115665.2. Classification (NCBI taxonomy): domain Eukaryota; kingdom Viridiplantae; phylum Streptophyta; class Pinopsida; order Cupressales; family Cupressaceae; genus Sequoiadendron; species Sequoiadendron giganteum. The sequence goes on along the minus strand of CM021110.1, from coordinate 392,201,714 downwards.
TGTGATCAGACCTGCATGCCTCTGCTTAATTTGTTCCTTTTGTAATGCCCCTAGACCTGCCATGTCACCATCCTCTTGTGCCCCTGCACTAACAACTCTATCCTCTTTTGCATTACCAAATTTCACTTGGCTTGCAGCAACCTTCATAGTAATGGGACACACCATAGTCCCAACAACAATTTCACCCTGTCCTTCATACTCCTTTGCACACTTATCACTTACCTTGATCAAATCAGACTTAGGCTTGAGTTCTCTCGTTGCCCCTTGCAAAAACAAACTCCATACTGTCTTAACATCATTTGTGGGTGCCTTCCTTGCTGTCACAACACCACTAATCTGTTCTAAACCTGCAACCATATCAGACTTACTGTCCTCAGGCCTTAAAGGCTCCTTCTTGCCAAACAACACTACCTTAGACTTACCCTTATCCCTTACACTTGTTTTCAAGGGAAGCAACTTAAAAGTTTTGTCCTCCTTCTTGATGGTGTATGTGTTCTCCCAGCCATCATATATAGACCTCCTATCAAATTGCCAAGGCCTCCCTAAGAGCACATGACAACAATCCATTGGCAAAATATCACATAGAACCCTATCCTTATACTCTCCAATCTGAAAATCAACATATGCTTGCTCTTTTACCACCAAAGTTTGATTATCATTGACCCAAGAAACTCTATAAGGTGATTCATGAGGTAACTTTTCCAAACTCAACTTATCCACCATCTCCCTAGACACTAGATTATCTTGAGAACCAGAATCAATGACAACTTGACACACTTTACCTTTGCTTTTGCATGTAGTTCTGAATAGACTCCTCCTTTGACTCAATTCTTCCTCCTTGGATGCTTGCAACACAGTTCTCCTTATCATGAGTGCCTCTCCTTCTTCTGATGTAAGGTTAACTATAGGTGAATTCCCACTCTCTTCATCTTCATGCACTAATTGATTCCTCCTTTCTCCACCATAAGAGCTTGAGGCTTGCTTTTCAGGACACTTGAAGGCTGGGTGTCCAGGCTGGTTACAATTGTAGCATCTTCCTGAGAATTGATAGGAACCTCTTCCTCCACCAAATCTGCCTCTTGAACCTCTCCATCCACCTCTTGAATCAGATTTCTCTTGATCCTTCTTGTCTTCTCCTTGGCCCTCATTGTTTGTCTTTGAACTAGGATTGAACCCTCTTCCTCTAGAAGTGTTGCCTCTTCCTCTTGCTGCTTTGTCTTGCCTTCTCTTCATTTTCTCCTCCACCCTAATAGCCATTTGATAACAATCCTCTACACTCCTAGGGTTAGCCAAAACCAATTCATCTTGTATATTAAGCCTTAAACCACCAACATATCTAGCAATCTTTTCATCTTCATTCTCATGATGACCAGATCTTAAACTCAATTTATAAAACTCCTCAGTATAAGACTTAATATCCATTTCCCTTTGTCTTAAGTTTTGCAATCTCTTAAACAATTGAACTTGGTGATCCTTGGGTAAGAATTTACCTTTGATTTTTGATATCATCTTATCCCATGATGTGATCTTAGACTTTCCTTGCTTCCTCCTCTCAGATTGAAGGTAATCCCACCATACCAAAGCATGACCCTGCAACTTAGTTTTTGCAATCTTGACCCTTTGTTCTTCAGGAACCTCATCACATTCAAAATGATTATCTATTGCAGCAATCCAATCCAATAGTTCTTCATCATTTAAACTACCACCATACTTAGGAACATCAAGTTTTACCTTAGGTTTGTCATTCTTTATTGCCTTCAGCAACCTTGCAATTCTTTGATCCTCTGGAGTAAGCTCTTCTTCCACATCTTCAAACTCCTCATCTTCCTCTTCTTCAGTCTCAGTCTCTTCCACTTCCCTTCTTTTGTTTGTCTCCAAGGCTATGACTCTCTCTTCCAACTCTCTGAGTTCTCTTGCATGCCTATCTTTCATCTCCTTCATCTCTTTAGCCATATCATTCTTCTTTGGAGGCATCTTGTCAACCTTGCCTCTTCTTCAACCCTGCAAAATGAAAATAGATCTACTTCCTGATGCTCTGATACCACTATGATGCAGACCCAGGAGGCTCAATTATGCTGATTAGGCCTATTTTTCAAAGCAACATGCCTTTAAACCTATCATAGGACCATGAAACCTTGGTGCAGCAATTCATATGCCTTCAAACCTCCAAAATCACAAAAATATTCCATTGGTACGGACAAATACATGCCAAACTTGAAAAACCTTGTTTTAGGCACAATTCATGAGGGTTTATTGAAAATATGGGTTCCAAGACATATCATAACATTCCAATACATTAGACCTTCATAAAATGACCTGCAAAAACTCAAAACACTATCACATATAGAGTTCCAATCATATTTTTCCAAAACCTTACTTTAGTTCCTCAATTTCACTTGGAAAACTCATGAAAACACCCTAAGGCATCCCCCTAAAACCATACAACTTGTATTTTATGCCTCCCAAACCATTGGTACATCTAAAATTCCATGAAATAAGTCATTCCACCGAGTTACAGGGCTGGACAGCAAGTGGAATGACTAGAACATCATTTTTTACACCAATCAAACCCTCAAATTAGTTAGAAACAGGCAGTCCCAGAAAAATGAAGAGATCTCTCTCAAAAATCAATATTAGAACCTCTAATTGGATTCAGATGAAAGCTATTTCATTCCCCTACAAGATGATATAAGTCTCAGATCATATGGTGATGGTACAGATCCGTACAATGCTTGCAAAGTTCAGGAAAACAGGAAAAACATGGGATTTGAGACCACCCGGTAGTAAAACGGGGATATCTCACTCAATTCTCAATGAAATCACACCATTCCAACGCCAAAAGAAAGGTTATTTAATTATATATCCAACCATAATAGGCTTGTAGTGTAAAACAATATGTACAGGTCGTACAATGCACGGGATCAGCAATTTCTTAATGGAAAACACAAAAAAACAGCAAACTTCTTATTAGAAACTCATTCCAAACTTCTCCAACAGCCTCAATTCGAGATCTTACAAAAATATATCATGTAATAACATCCAAACCATCCCTTGAACCGACCAACTACCATAACCACCTTTTGTTAGAGTCTAAGATGACAATTTTTGCCAATTTTGCTCTTAATCACTACCCCATTACAACTTGATCAACTTGATTTTGCAAATACCACCTAACTGACCTATTAAGCCCTCCAATACATTTAAAATGCTCATTGAGACCTTATTTAACATGGAATAAGACCCTACTCCCCATATCCCTTAAAACTCATGATTTCACATGGCCTTGGCATTATGAATCAAACTGACAAATTCAACTAAATGATTCAAAACCTTTTCAAATTACATTATGACTGGTCCTTTAGACCTTATTAAGCATAAATGAACACAAGACACACCTAGCTATCAACTTAGACTTCACAAGGTGTAGGTGCTCTTGCACCATTGGATGACCAAGAGCAACTAGTCTATTGTGGGTAGACACAATTTTTGATTGGTTGTTCTGACCTTCTTCTTGAGAGATATTTACTAGATAGATTTTTGAGATACTTTGGAGAGCGCCAAAGTTGGCCAACCAATGATTACATTGCTATATTTGGATGCACTACACAAGAGGAGACCGTATGGGGGCCTCGTGTTGATTCTAGGGTGACAGTAGCAACTTTTAGAGATTTGAGACCTTTTCCATGGGGTTGGGCAGTTGGTCTTATAGAACTTGGGATGACTTGTGATTATGATGGATGGTGGGCATACTACAAGACTTTGAGATTTACCATGCCTCATAGATTTTTAGTGTTGGGTGTTCACAAAGGAGGTTACATTAAGCATCGACAAGATTGACATCGTCTTATAATTTCTCATAATAAATTGTAGCAAGTACAAGATCAACAAGATTAGTAGCATGATGGGCAACAGAAGCCACAATGAGGACCATAGGCTCCTTAGGTTCCTCCCCCATAGGGGGATATGGTAAGTCAAATAGCTCAAATGATGGTAGATAGGGATGCACTTAGAGCAAAGAAAGATGCTAAGATTACATGGTGAGAAGCCACTGATGCATAGATTTTGATCATGATTGCAGAGAGGGATACACTTAGAGTAGAGTAGTATACCCTTTGCTAATATCTAGCCACATACAGGTAGTCAAGGCTCATAGATAAGATATCATTAGCTTCTTCCATTCTTGTGGATCAGTACCAAGCCAAGCAGGATCAACTGTTATAGTGATGCACATACTATCAAATTATATGAGGCCTTCATTCCTAGATCATAGAGGCATCCTCACTATGGAGAGCTAAGTACATAGACATGTGTAGAGTCTAGTGGTCAATCAGTGACACAGTCACATCAATCTCCAATTATCCCACAACCCTCTCCTCATTAGAGCTAGTAGTAGTCCAAGTACAGAGTTTGGTGGTCAATTAGTGAGACAATCACACCAGTCTTTAATTATCCCACAACCCTCTCCTCATTAGATCTAGTAGTAGTCAAGATCCCCACCCCAAATGGCCAGTATGGCTGATTTTTCTTGATCTTTATATTGATATTTTTTGTATCGGGGACTTTTGTAGACATGATATTTTTTATATACATTCATTGACCTAGTTGGGGCCTCACATATATGCATTTGTTGTATATTTGGATATCACACATGTTAGTTGATGATGTGTATGACATTCTCATTTATGGTGATATATGATATACCATATTTGGATTCATCTTATTATGTGCTATGAGATGTTTCATGGATGATTATGGATGTTAATACGTATGTGTTGATGTTTTATACTTTCTCATGTTTTTGTGCTTTTTCTACAACATTTATATGATATAGATGGATGCATGATTTATATATCTATGTGATGGATGATGATATATGATATATGTATGTATTTCTACATGATGTATGATGTTATTAGTTTTACTATGGTCATGATATGTACTAATGAATTTGTGGATGCAAGATGCATGTGGTACTAATGATATTGTGATGCAGGATGAAGCTATTTTTAGAAGAAGTGTTAGTTGGATTTTTCTTTCATAGAGGCTTCATATCTTTATAAATCCTTATTGATGTAGCAAAAAGATACGATGCAACATGGTATTAATGATCAAGATGGCTTTGTATCCATTGCGTGGAATTTGACTCTACAAACAAAGAATATTCTCTCTCATACCAGTCATATAGAAACCATGTTAGAGTGTATATATGATAATTTTTAAGGCATTTTAGACTAGTTACATAGAGAGGTATGGAGTACCTAACATGAAACTAGTATACGAATTGCCTCAAAACAAATTCCACACACCAAACAAAGCAAGTATTCAGCATGGTAGTATCAAAAAAATATCTAATAAAAAGAATAAATAAAAATTGATGATCAATATCTCCATTCCTTCCTCTCTAAATCTTTATGGATATCCTCAAGAGATCTTGAGAATGTGATATTTAAGATAAATAAAAAATATAAGATCATAAAAATATAAATAATGTTGCCAATCACTTGTCATAGCTGTTTGATGTTTCAGGATATTATCCATTAGTGATGTCTATTGTAGGAACATTTTATCTCTTAAGAAATATGTTAGGATGTTGATGATGAATTATCGATAGGGATGTAGTTAATACTTTAAGCATTGTTTCAACTTGATAAAGATCGAGTTGTTTCAATATTTTTATTTAGTGTTTTAGATTCTAATGTTTGTTTTTCTTGATTTTTTCTTTGTCAAAGGGTGAGGGTGGCACTTGTTTATTATGCATGGAGAGTTTATTGCTGATAGATGACAATGGGCATAGGACCTTTTTGAGAGATATATATTTGATGTTGTTTTTGTTGTTTTTCAGAAATTTAGAGAGAATTAGGGGGACCTAAAGGGACTGACCTAGTTCCTTGAGGGCTCATCAAAGATGGCCTTGCCTACATGACGAACACAGAGGCTCGTAGTTCAATAGTTTTGTCTAACATTGTTTTTGGAGTTTTATGACTTATATGATTTTTTTTGGATTTTTATAAGCTTATTTGGATGTTTTTGTTTTGGGGGACTAACCTAGGGCCTCAGGGACTCATCAATGATGGTATTTCCTATGTTATCCATGTATATCCTCATAATTCACTTTGTTTGATTAGAGTAAGTTTTTGACTTTATCTAATTTTTTGAGTGTTTTTAAATTTTTGATTAAGTTTAAAGACCATGAAAGACACCTAAGGTGATTAACCTAGGGCCTTAGGGGCTAATAAAATATTAGCCTTGTCTACATTATATATGTAGAGATCATTTAGTTTGACTAGTGTTAACTCAAAGCATAAAATGTTTTGGGATTTTGATGTTTTTTACTTTGTTTTGTAGATTTTATTTTTATTTTTAATGGTTTTTTGATAAAGATGGGATGTACAAGGATCCAATCTGCTACTAGTTTTGAGAATTCATCCCTAGTTTGCGACAATATTACATTCATTAGGGTAGATGGATGAATATGGTGTAACATGGTTCAATACCTGATCAATTATCAATCCATGGTTGGATGCACATTTCATTATGGGATGAATGGGTGGATCCTTTTGATAGATAGAGATGGAGGTATTATTTAAATGTAGCGCTGGTTTACCAATATTTCACTATGGTATCTATCTTAGAAGTACCACAAGGTGGTTTTCACTTAAAGGATGTTTTATTTATGTTTACTATTTTTCTTGATTTTTGATATTTTTATTTTTCTAGCTTTTTTTTCTTGGAATAATTTGATGTGCTCAAGTATAAAACCTTTTGAGATGGTTTCTATTTAGAGGTTTAGCTAAAGGTTCTCCTTTAGGATTAGCCAAGTGATAAGCTCCAAATCTATAGATTTCTATTATGATGAAAGGACCTAACTAGTTTGGTTCAAACTTCATTTTCCCATCCTAATTTAGTACTAGGTCACCAACTTGAAAGCTTTTGTTCTTGATCTTTCTATTGTAGCTTTTCTTGAGCCAATTATGATAAACCCAGAGATGGTTTAATGTGCTCAAACATATTTCATATATAATCTCTAGCTCATTTAGTCTTGACACTTGATATTCCTCATTGTTGACCATGCCTTTCAAGGATACTCATAGTGAGGGGATATCGACTTAAAGAGGTAGGATCGCTTCAGATTCGTAGACCATGGAAAAAGGTGTAACACCTACTGGTGTGTAGATGTTGGTTTTGTAAGCCCATAAGGCTGGATTTAGCTGCAAATGACAATCACGACCAACATCATTAATAATATTTTTTACTATTTTAAGAATAGTTTTAGTGGATTCTTCAGCTTGACCATTTCCTTGGGGATAACATGGGGTTGAGAATCAGTGTTGGATAGAAAAATTCGAACAAAGTTCATGGAAATATTGGTTCTTGAATGAGGTTCTATTATCCATTATGATAGTTTAAGGAATTCCATAGTGACAAATCAAATAATTCAGGATGAACTTGGATATTTTCTTTCCTATGATGTAGGTTAATGGAAGGACTTCTATCCACTTTGTAAAGTATTATGTCGCGGTTATAATTAATTTATGCCCATTGGATGAAGTGGGAGATATCTTACCTATGAAGTATAGTCCCCACTATGATAAAGGCCATGGTGTAGTTATAGGTTGCAGCTCTTGAGCTGGTGTGTGAACAAGATCACTGTGCTATTGACATTAGTGAAATTTCCTTGAGTAATGAGGGCATTCTTGTTCCATTAAGGGCCAATAATACCCTATTCTTACCAAATTTTGTATTAGATTAGGTCCACTAGAGTGAGACCCACAAATACCTTCATACAATTCTTGTAAATTGGATTACACTTTGTCCACATTGATACATCAAAGTAATGTAGTGTTTAGAATTCGTCTATATAAGTTATCTCCTAAGATGGTGAATCAAGATTTTTTGTAGAAAATTTTTTTCTTTTGGTTTTTCATTAAGTCAATGGGTATGATACCAGTCGTATATAGGAAAATGTATCTTGGTACCAAGGTGAGTTAGGACCAACAACATCACAAACAATTTCTGATTTTGAGATATCAAATGTTGGTATAAGTAATTGGTCAATGAGGAATTCATATTTTGGAATGTTTTGGGGAATGTTGAGGAGTGAACCTATTGTTTCCATAGCATAAACTACTTTGTTGTTGATTTTGGGAACCTATTCAAAGGTGATCACAACAAAGTATTAATCGAAACTATCCACCATCATTTTGTATGGAATTATCTTTTTATCCTTTGTTTGGTACTCATCATTTACCTACCTTATTACCACCTAGGAGTCTCCAAAGACCTATAATTCCTTTATCTTCCTATTATCCACATAGTTGTTGTTGCACCAAAAGGTTGAATTTTTAATGCCCAATAAAACCGCTAAAGTTAACGAATCCACAGGAGGCGATCAGTCCATGTCACAAATCCTAAGGGGAGTGTTAACCATCTAGTAACAATATCCCCCTCAATTTTACCTAAGGGGATTTGAACCTGACACCTTTGGCTCTGATATCAATTTTTGGACCCACAATTTTTTGTTGCACCAAAATTTTGACTTGTTAATGCCCGATACAACCACTAGAGTTAATGGATGAATGAGAGGTGATCAGTCCATGTCACGAATCCTAAGGGGATCTGTGATCTTATGCCAATACTTCTATGTGACGGTCATCTTTAGTTAGGTGATGAGAACTTCATATTTAGAGATGTTATTGGTACATGGAAAGAAAATTATATAATCTTTGGGTATGCTATCTCCCTACAATGTGAGAAACAATATGCTAGCCCTTGAGCCATGTTGAGTGTGGGATCCATCAAAGTACAAGGTCCAATGGCTTGATTGATTAGTTAGAAGTATGCTTTCATTTGGAAATTTTGTTACTAGAGGCCAATGATCTTCCATTGGTGCATCTTCTAATTAATGTGCTATGACTTGTCCCTTTATAGATTTTATGTCAATGTATTCTATTTCAAATTCACAAGTATCATTACCCACTTAGTGATCCTCCTAGTTAGAGCTACTTTTTCCAATAGATACTTTAAGGGATCCACTTTTGATATTAGCTTTCCTTGTCTATTTAAAATGTAGTGTCTTAGTTTTTGTGTTGAAAAGACTACAAATAGACATGCTCTTTCTATGTGCATATAATTTAATTCATAGCCCACCAGTTTTTTACTAATATAATATACCACTCTTTCCTTGTTGTTGTCATCCAGTTGCACTAATAGAGATCCTAAAGTAGCTAGTGTTGTAGATACATACAAGATCATTTCCTTTTCTTGAATTGAAGGAATTAGCACTAGAGGAGTGAGTAATTAATACCTGACTTGTTTGAAAGCCTGATCACATCTTCCATCCCACTTGAATGTTATGTATTTATGTAACAAATGGGTGAATGGATGACACTTGTCTGCTAATTGTGTGATGAATCTCCTTATAGATTGTAGTTTACCTTGTAGACTTCTTGACTACTTCAATTTCTTTGGAGCAGGAATTTCTAATATGGATTTTACCTTGGTGGGATCTACCTCGATGCCTCTTTTGTATACTATGTAACCCAACAATTTTATAGAAGTCATGCTGAATATGCAGTTCTTTGGGTTGAGATGTAAATTGTATTTATCTAGCCTATCAAATACCTTTGCTAGGTTAGCAAAATGATCTTCTCTTTTGATGTATTTTGCTAATATATCATTCATAGAATCCTTCATAGTTGTATGCAATATATGATGAAACATGGTGGTCATTTCTCATGGGTAGGTTTCCCCTACATTCTTTAGACTAAATGACATGTTCCAACAAAAGGTTCCCCATGCACAAGTGAAAGTTTTTCTATGTTAGTTCTCAGGGGATATATTTATTTGATTATATCTTGAGAACTCATTCATCAGTGATATAATTTCATGCCCCATAGTTAGATCTACAATCATGTTGATTCTGGGTAGAGGGAAGTCATCCTTTGAGCATGCCTTGTTGAGATCCCTAAAGTCTATGCAGATTATTATGCCCCCATTAGGCTTTGATACTAGTAACAAATTAGACACCCATTCAGGATAGTTGATGGGTCTAATAAATCCTAGATATAGAATTTTATGAAGTTCTAATTTGACCAAGAGTGCAATTTGTAGATGCATCTTTCATAGCTTTTGTTTGATGGGTTTAGCTTCAGGGAACACTTCTAGCTGATGTACTACAAATTTTGGATCCAGCCCTGGAATGTATTTATATGTCCATGCAAAGTTGATTTTTTGTTCATTGATAAATGTTGAGAAACTTATCTTTTCCTCAAGATCAATTGATGTTGCATGATATGTTATTGTTGGTGTCTATGTTGTGCAGACATTGATAGGTTTGGGGTCTTCAACTAAGAGCACTATTTTTTCTAGATATTCTATAGTGGGGAGATTTAATCCTTCATCTTCAAGTACCTTAGAGAGGTTTTCACCCTTGGATGCATCCTTTGTTTTTCTCTTTTCTTGATATGATAAAGCCACATTATGGCTTTCCTTAGGGGACCTCTTTTTGATTTTTAATTTTTCTGTTTATTTTTGTGACTAGAGGACACAATCTCCCCTCCAAAATAGGCTTGTTGATCCAGCTCCATCGCAAATCTCACTTTATGATCTCCTTGTGGTATATTAGTTTGAAGTCCCATGAACTCCATAATAGCCTCATCATTCTAGAATGTTTCCAAAATATGTGTATGATCTTGTTGGTTCCAATCTATCAAGTATGGATAATGCAAGGATATTTTGTCATTGGTATCAATGAAGCTTACAGAGGCTGTAGCTATGGTAAAGATATTGGATTTGTTATTACCCCATAGGGTTTCTAGGTTATACTCACTAAAGTCACAAGAATCCCATTCATATTCATTAGAATCCATTTCAATGTGGTCATCGCCAAATGTAGATTCAAAAGTGATGGTACTTATGTTGAGCTTTTCAAACATGTTTTGGATATACAAGTATTCATCGAGATGTTCACAATTCTTTGATGTCTCAACAACAGTAGAAGTAGCTGCTTCCTCATAGGAGGTGTTTTCGATACATGGTATAATCATGTTAGATGAACCATAACCTAGTCCAAGATTCTTCAAGAATATTTTTATGACAACTAATTCTCTTCTACCTCATCCATGTAAACCAAGGCAACCTTGTCCATGTAAACCAAGGACACCTTATCTAGTGAACCCCATGCCTTTTGCTATTTTATATCCTTTACTATTTTCATTAGTAGGAAAGGGAGGTAGTGGTTATTCTTATCATTCTTCTTTGTATATCCATGAAGATAGGTCTTATTAAAACAATTCTTCATCTTACATGTCTCCCCACTTGGTGAAAATAGTGAGTTTGACTATCATTGCCACAGTTTGCACATGTTTGATATCTTTTACTCCTCCATAATTTTTCAATGTAGGGGGAAGCATTTGTATGCAAAAGGATTGGTTGAAGTGGTATTCCCTATAGTCCTTGTCAAGCACTTGGATCTTGACATTATATTTTAATTGCTTAGTTGATGGAGATGTAGTTGAGGATTAAGGTAGTGATGATGGGTCAACATATGAAAAGGAGTGGAAAGATATATCATTTCTAGGTATTTGAAGGATATTTTTATACTTCTCCAATTTGGGATAGTAATGAAAAGGTTTGGGGTTGGCATATATGGTATCTTCCTTATTATCATAAGGAAATTTCAAGCACTAATGGAATTTTTATGGGACTTCTTGTAGGGCATGGATCCATGGTCACCCTAAGAGAAGGTTATAGGGAGCTCAAGATCCAGTACTTGACATGTAGTCTCTATTGGTCCTATATAAACAACAAGTCTAATTGTTCCCTTTGAATTTATTTCCATATCATCATAAGCTCTAATGGTGATACTTTTATTTTCATGAATTACGTCATCAAAATATCCTAGGTGTTTCACTAATTTTAAGGTACAAATGTTTAAACTTGCATTGTTATCTATCAGTACTCTCTTGAATTTGTATTTGTGGACACATAATTCTAAATAGAGAGATTGATTGTGGAAAGCTTTTTAAAGAATGCTTTTCTCAAAAAATACTAAATGATGGGTGGATGTGATATTTCCAACCATGTCTTGAAACTAATCAACATTAATGTTTTTTGGGACTGACATTTTGACAATAACTTTCTCCAATATTTGGTTATGTGTTGGCAATAATTTCAAAAGATAAAGGATGGAGATTAAGGTGGGAGTTTTCCTTAGTTGTTCCACAATTTTGTAGCTACTTGATAGCTTACTTGTGGATTTTACTTGGGTTAGTGCTCCTTGGATTGCTACTCTCCACCTTTGGGTAGTTACATTACATTCAGGATCTCCACCTAGTATGGTTACCACACAAAGGGAATGATCGTCATGAGAGACAGTTCCTATGAGTTCGTCATAAGTGAAGTTTACTTTATAGTAATCTTGAATTTTTCTCTTGTCATTTCCCTAGAATGGTTGGGGATTGGATCCTTGTAAATATTTAGTTCTTTATTTCTATGATGAGGTTCTATGTTGACCTCTCCTTTTTTTATTAAGTCTTGCACAATTTTTCTGAGCCTCATGCAATTTTTCGTGGTATGCCCCTTTATTTTGTGAAACACATTTGTTGTTCTCATTATACCATGGGGGTTTAAATTTTGGATCCTCATAGTTTGTTCTGTCATTAATTTTGATGAGGTTTGTTTGGACCAACTTATGCATGATTACCTCTAGGGGTTATCCCAATGATGTGTATTTCCTTCTGGGTTGGTAATATTATATTGGGTGTCTCCTTTCATTATCTTGTCCTTGATTTTATTATTGGTTATTGGGTTGGTTTTTTGATGTTAATTGAGTTGATTGTTCTATGGATAATTGGGTTGGTTTTTTGGTGTATTTTTTGTAATGTATCCCTATTGTGTTTTCTAGACATGATTCTATGGTGCATTGGGTGTTTGTATGTTTCATACAACCTTAGCATCAACTAATCCTTAATTGGTTACATTTTTTTTTCACCCATATCTTTGTCTTGTTATTTGAAGTAGAAGGTTGACCTTTAGGGTTGCAAAATTTAATTACTACCCTTGCGATGAGAGCTCTTTCGACTAGATAACCATTTTCAATTATTTCCTCAAAGTTGTTATGGCACAACACAGTAAGTTAGAAGTTGATGTTTGTGTGTACGTTAGAGATAAAGATGTCTACAAGTTGTTTCTCGGGAACAAGCCATTTACATTTTTCTTCTTTGTATCTCCATACTTGTAGATACGAAGCAAATGATTCACCTTAACTTTGTTTTATTTTGTAGAGATTAGTGATTGTTATATCATATTCTATGTTGTACAAGAAACAGTTTACAAATTTATCTAAAAAATCATTGAATGTTCTGATACCAAGTGGTAGATGAGAGAACCAATATATTGTGGGCTCATCAAGACTTCACCAGAAAAGCATCATTAGATAGGTATCATTTCATTGTAGATCCATGCAAGTCACTGAAATTTTTCTCACGTGCTCTATTGGATCCCGTCTTCCCCTATACTTGTTAAATTTTGGTATTTTAAAGCCTTTTGGGAAAGGTACCATAGATAAGTTTTGATCGAAAGGATATGGAAAAATATCTCATAAAGCATAGCTCTTCTTCCACTTTCCAATTTGTATGTCCAATATCCTTTGGTTGATAGTTTTTAGTTGCACGTTTATGTCATTGGTTGGTGCACTAGATTGAGGATTTTGTGCATTGTAGCTCTATTGTCCCATGACATTTTCTGGGTTATAAACGAGATATTGTGTAGTGATAGGACCTTGAGGACCATGTTGTGTATAAGGTAGGTTGGATCCTTATTGTGGATTGTAGATATGTTATGTTTTTTATTTACCTTGGTATTGGTTTTGAGGGATACTTTGTTGTTGTTGTTGAAGATTTTTATTTTGGTTTTGTGGAATATCATGCTATGGATTTTGGGTTGTACCTTCATAGTTCATTTGTGGTATTCCTCAGTGTGTTGGATTTTGTTGAAGGGTACCTTGGTATTGTGCTGATGGAACACCTTGTTGTGAATATTGTTGAAGGGTACCTTGATATTATGTTGATGGTTCATCTTGTTGTTGTGGATTTTGTTGAAGGGTACCTTGGTATTGCGTTGATGGTACAACTTATTGTTGTGGATTTCATTGAAGGGCACCCTGGTATTGCATTGATGGTACACCTTGTTGTGGATTTTTCCAAGGTAACCTTGGTATTGTGTTGATGGTGTACGCCTTTTTGTTGTGAATGTTGTTGAAGGGTACCCTGGTATTTCATTAATGGTACACCTTGTTGTTGTGGATTGTATTGAAGGATACCTTTGTATTGCGTTGATGGTACACCTTTTTGTTGTGAATTTTGTTGAAGGGTACCTTGGTATTGTGTTGATGTTACGCCTTATTGTGGATTTTGTTGAAGGGTGCCTTGTTATTTCGTTCATGATACACCTTGTTGTTGTGAATTGTTTTGAAGGGTACCTTGGTATTGCGTGATGGTACACCATGTTGTTGTGTATTTTGTTGAAAGTTACCCGTTGATGGGTGTTTTTTCACTTCTAAATATAGACAAAACAAAATTGTAATGTATCTCTTGAAAGGTAAAAATCCACAAACAAGTTTTAGATAACTACCCCAAGGTCTCTCGAATGTTAGGTCATGATTGTGCATAAACAAACCAATTGATGATGTGTGATTTTCTGGCAATCAAAAGGGTCCTTTATGGTTCACAAAGAATGGAATTTTATGGGTCTATAATTGAATTTCATAATTCTAGAATTAGTGAATAGTAACAACAAATTTATGATAGTAACCTAAAACTCATCTCATTCATCATATTTATCATTTCTGTGATGTTGTAATGTGAATTTTAATTCAGATTTTAAAGAAAAGATAAAGGGATGTGAGGGTTTAGAAGCTATTCTAACTCTAAAACTATGAACAATAGCAACAATGAGAGATATTAAAGTAGATAGACTTCCCAAGCTAATTTTTGCTTAACCAAGGATAGTCTATAGTGTCAAAAAGCTAGTGCAATCTTCTAAGGCTCTTTGCATATTTTCATGTTGTAATATTCACCTATTAAGCATGAACACACAATTGAAATTAGGTGGAAGAAGTAAATAATATTAGACAACTTTACATAAAAATTTATCATCAATAAATTACAAGAAGTGTGAGTTGGAAGTACATCAAATACTATAACATGCTATCACCATTAAAGCTGGATATTTAATAACAAGATGAAAATGAACTTAAACAGTAAATAGGAAAGCTGAAATAAACATACGGAGGCTGAATCATGCACACAACAACTCACAACTTCAAATGACTTTCTTTTATAATGTTGCAAAATGTCTTTACACAACAACTCATCTCTCTCTTGAAAATGAGAGGATGACCCTATTTATAGTTTTTGAAAAGTAGAATGAATGGCCTAGATTTACTTTCAATGAATGGCATAGATTCATTCTAACCTAGGGTTTTCACATCACCCCAGAAAAAGTAGAAAATTTATAATATAAAATAAGCTACTTTATCTCCTTCCCTAGTCTTTCCTTTAGCCTATTTTGTCTTTTTACTACTTTTTAAAATACTTATCCTCTATTATAGGATTTCCAACTTAATTTTGCAATAAAGCATAGTAGATAAACTTCCCTATAATAGTTTGGAGCTTATCCTATTCTGTGAAGTCAGATTTGGCATTTCTAAAGGAAATCCTCTTGAAATCATCCACCATTTCATCGTGATGCTGCACACATGTATCTCCTGTGTGAACCATTTGTTTTGATGCCAAGAAATATCATGCAACAAAATCCATAAAATCAACTAATAGAGTGTCACTGGCTCCCTATTCCAATCTTTTATGGAATTCATGCTTTATAGACTCGTGATCCAATTCATGCGCTGACATCTTGTATCTTATCACTAGTTCTAAAATATCATCACTCTCAGCTAGATGGCCAACAATAGGGGCATGGATAAAATCTAATTTAATTAAAGATTTTTCCAAGACCCCTTTTTTGAATTCATAATTAAATAACCATGTATTAGGTGGCTAGTGATCATCTTTCAATAGAGCTAACTCCTTTTACCAAAATTTTGTAGATAGTTTCAGAATGCTCTATAATTTGGGGTATGTGACTCTATAAATATTGAAGAAATATTTACATGTTTATGCCTCTTTCTCAATATCTTTATTCAAGAACAAATAATGATTATGCATTCTGATTGCATAATAGATTCCCTTATTTCGTATGGCTATCACCCTTTTGAACCATTCGGATGTGGACTTGGTCCAATTCTTCATTCTTTCCATTTTATTGATCTTATAAATTTTGATAGTAGGGCGAGTGCTTGTGATTCCATTGGAGCCCCTTCTTTGATTTTGGTCCACTACTGTATGAAGGAAATCAAGTCTTCCACTTGTACTTTTAATTCTTCTTTTGTGGGC
Source organism: Sequoiadendron giganteum (assembly GCA_007115665.2). Classification (NCBI taxonomy): domain Eukaryota; kingdom Viridiplantae; phylum Streptophyta; class Pinopsida; order Cupressales; family Cupressaceae; genus Sequoiadendron; species Sequoiadendron giganteum. Next base: position 392,185,263 of record CM021110.1, on the reverse strand, counting down.
TAATCTTTGTCCATTTGTTGTAGAATCATGGTAAGAGACCCCTAAAAATCATCAATATTTTTGGCTCTGGATGTGAGGCCTAGGTTGATAGTCATTACCTGATAGTCCTTGGCATGAAGGGTCCCCACATCTTTATCCACCGCTAGGGTTTCTACTTATAGTATCTAAGATCCCAAGACGTCTGTTGTGATGTGAGACCCGAACTTTAGTTTCTTCTTCTCTTATTTCTTCACTTGGGCTCGAGCTAGTATAGCTTCTAGATGGGCCTTAGGATCTAGGATTACAAGAGCTTTAGCCTTGATTTTTTTCTCCAACTAGGAGGGGATATTTTTTTATTGACTAGGGGATGTAGTGTTGAATTCATTATTAGTATCCCCTTGATCCTTTTAAGGTTCTTCCTCTTCATATCTAGGAGCGTCCTTGATATTATTTTCTCCTTCATCTTGATCCTCCTCTTATATTATTGCTTTTCCTTTCTCAGGATCAAGTGATTCTTCACTTTTCTCATCAGAATTACCTCCTTCTTGGTCTAGCTCATCTTTATTTTCACTTTTTGCATGCTCACCCCCAACTTCTTGATCAAGCTCAATTTTATTTTCATCTATGTTATCCTTCTCTTTATTTTGTTCTTCTTCTAGAGGCCTTCATCTTAGTTATTTTCTAAGATTTTATTAGTTTTCTCCAAATTATCCTTTGTATCAATGTTTTCTTCCTTAGAGCGATGCTCCTCTGGATTCACCTCTTTGTTATCATGTTTTTCATGTTATTCATCCTTGGGATCTTGGTTTGAGGTCCCTACCTCATAGTGGGTATCAAATTTATTGACATCTTCATCCTTGGGAATTTTATGCCCTTCCTCATCTAAAGCTACTTCATCTATATCAATCCTTAAGTTTCCTTCAACATGTTCAAAATAATCTTCACGATCTGAATCCTTAGGCTCCTCAATGATATCCACTTTTTCCTTGGGCTTCAACTCGCTTAGTCTCTCCATTTCCTCACAAATTTTCATTGTGGCTTCCATTTTGGGAGGCTTGGTAGGAGGTGGAGGGACAAGAAATGAAACAACAAGTTGATCCATAAGAAATTTAAATTAAGGACTCAGAATAACCTCAAAAAATTGGGGAGGTATATTTTGCAAATAAGAGACAAAATTCTCAAGCAAGAAAATAGGTGTCATAGAGGTTGTGGGCATAGAGGGTGGCAAGGTGGAGAATGTTGGTAGTGGAGGTGGGAGCAAGAAATTTGATAGTAGAGAAGTGGTCAAAGAAGAGGAATTGAGCATAACCACAGGGGTAGTTAGAGAGGCAGAGGTGAAGTGGATAGAGATGTCCAAAGTAGGCAGAGATGAAATGGGTATTGATAGGGGAGTGGAAGGATATGGCATGATAGTGGTAGCTAGAAGCACATAAGTGGTACATGGTGGAGATTATGGTTGTTCATTTTCCTCCTATGGATGGGACTCTTCTTGAATGAGAGGCATGTAAGGAACAAAGGTTCATGGTCTCTTGGATTTCTTAGGTGATCTTTTTCCCTTGATCATATTCCTAGTAGACATATTCTATTTAGGTTGCCACTCTATCACTGCATTTATTTTCTTGGTAATAGGTGGAGACTTGGGAGCATCACCCAAAAAACCTACACTGGCACCATTGACTATTTCACTTTGAAGGTCATCTTCTAATTTTCCATACGTTATCTTTACACCATTTTGTTACAATTGGGCTACTTGATCATCAAGCTACTTCTTAGTCCTTTGATCTATCGAGCGAGTGACAATGCCCAAATCAATGACCCTCAACTCTATATAGTTAATAAATGACAAGGACACATTAGCTAGAGAATTGTATCTCTCATCAAGAACATTATCTTCTTCGACCACCTAGTTAGGGACTGAAAAACAAATTCACATACTTTACAAATTTTGTAGTCATTCTCATGTAGTATCTCCTTCTAATGTCATTATCATCATCACAATTTTCCCATAAGTCTTCAATGTGGGTTGGTGGGTATACTGCCTACCAACCTACTTCTTTAGTTTTTTTAGAGGATCCAAGCCTCCTCTCTTTATGTGTAGTTCCAGGTGGTACTCTGCAAGCTCCTTTTTTGAGTATTCCACATATGGTGTAGTAGGGAACAAATATAATCCTTGGCCAAAAATAATGGGATAGGGAACCCCAACATGGTTCTTGTCTTGCAACAACAAGTGGGCAGTCTACAATTTTTAGGTGAGCTCAAACAAGATTATCTTGTGACGAGGGCACCTTGGAAAATGATATGGAAATATCGAGAATCCTTATACCCTTATGTAGGTGAACTTGGGTAAATGAATGAACTAGTACCCAAAGCCTTTGACCAACACCTTTGCACTGTGAGACATTCTTCAATCATAATCTCTTGACAGAGTCCGAACAATGTGCATGATGAAGGAATCATTGACCCACTTGTAATCCTTCTTATAATTTTTGTATTGCAACAATGGGTAACAATAATAGATGGGGTTTCCCCCCTTCTTCATTCACAATGTACCAAAAAAATTCAATCCTTTGTAGGGTAACATAACTACCAGAAGATACAAAAGATAGGAAGTCAAATAAAACTCCCTAGTCTTCTTCACTGCAACAAATTGATTGTGCAAGTTCTCACTAATTATCTTTACCAAATTGATTTTTCTCAACAATGTTATGAGTCAATTGACCTCTTCTATGAAATCACTCTGCTACAGCTGCTAAGGTACTTTTTTGTGACTACCCCTCTTTTCAAGCAACCATTTTTGGTTTATGGTTCTCTTGTAGCCAATGGGATCTTCTTTCCACATATTTAGGGAATATTCCTTTTATGTTTCCTCCATCTTGTCAAATAGCAAGATCTCAAACATTCTCTCAATTGACATGGGAGTCAAATCAGCTATCACTCTTCCATATACAATAACTATTCTGTTAGATTGTGGGTGGCAGCATTCTTTGCATGTGAAAACTAACTCTGGGATGATTAGAGTTGGGGGAAAACTCGTTTCCTTTGCAATATTACTCTTCTTTATCCTCAAATATTCTTCAGTTCTTGGATTGACCAAGACTAGTTTCCTGAATTCATTTATGTTGATGTGTCCTAGGTCTGTATTTGTTACCTTTTCCCAATTTGAGGTAATAATTGAGTTGCACTCAACCCCGTGGAACTCGTAGTTCATTTTGGCCTTTTCTTATTTTCCCCTTGTACCTTTCACAATCTTCTTGCCCTTATTAGTTTTCTCAGCTAGTTCCATAAATCTTGCACAAAGAACATGTAGCGAGTGTCTCAATAAATCAGAAGAGTGATATGTGAGTTAAACCATGTTAAAATGTCATTAAATACATCCATATACCTCAAAGAGATCATTTCATTCATCAATTTTCATCATTTCATCCTCGTTTGTGAGGTTTGTAGTTTTGTGGGTCAGGAGTTGTGGGTTTCTGCCCAGCAGAATCCGTTGGTGATTTGGATGTAGAAAATAACTCAAGGAGCACAACAACTCATACATGAAGTTCCAATGAGAAATTCTTGCATTGGAAAAACCCTAACTATTTTTGGATGTGAACTCAAGAGAAATGTGGGGGACGCCAACTAAATCATTTGAAATCATTTTCCTTGGTCAATGTGGATCCTTAGGCTCATGTAGAGATTGATGATGTAAAATTTATCACTCAAAAGGCCATTTTAGTTCTATTTCTAATGATGACCTTGGTTCTAAGGCAACCCACTGATGGAGTTTCATAGGGAAGAACACACAATGGATTTTCACTTGGTCATTTTTTTAAAATATTTTTGGCATGTGGAGAAAATCATGTCTAGCTACCTTACTTGAAAATTTTGTCACTTTATGGATTGCAAAATTTTTGTGTGTGGAAGCCTTTGGGGCGAATGTCAACAAGTGTTTGGTAGCTAGGAGGTGGCTTTGGAAGAATGATGTCCCACTAGCATAGTTCCACATGGAGAAACCCATGAAGGATGAGTACCCCAATGACTTGATATTTTGGGTGACCATTAGGATGATTTGGGATTGGTGAAGTGGAATCCGTGAGGTGGAGTGTAGTTTGGATTTTTTTCGTTAAACCATAGCTTAAGTCCAGCAACATTCTATGAATGAGTTCCCACACAGAGGAACTGACATAGCACCTTAACTTATGATTTTCACTTTCCGCTTGAGTGGGTCAATGTGACGATGTTAAATTTTGTGCTTGCATCATCAAAGGTTGGATTTAAGTGCATGTAGAAAGTTTGTGAGAAGAAGCCATCAAGTGGAGTTCCATGTAGGGTTTTCTATTAGAAACAGCTTCGGTTGGATGTCTTCCTACCTACAAAGGCCTGCAAGGATGAACCCTCATAGGCCTTGGAATTAGTATTTTTCAAGGTTTTGGTTAGTGCTTGCGAAGATGGAAACCATGAAAGCTGGGGGGAAGGTAGATTTCATAGCTTTTCGATCATGAGCGTCAATGGTCTCATGAAAGTCTGGACATGGAGACTCACTAAGGAAACCTCACATGAGTCAAGGAATTAGTTATTTTTTAGGATTTAGTTTGAATTCATTTGGTACTCACAAAAAATGGATGGGGTGGATATTTCCAAGTGGGACGTCGTATGTGATTTTTCGTTAAACAATGGCTTTGGGTTGATAGCTCCTCTCTCACGACATCCCGCAAGGGGAGCCCTATGAGGGTTTAAAGTTGAGTATTATTTGTATTTGAAACTTTGATAGTTTTATGATTCATGTGCGGGGATGAGTGAAGCAAAAGCTTCCATTGCTCATGCCACATGAAAATGGTGCCTTGAAGATAGGTTTCCCTGTATGATAACCTACGGAATTTCAGTCCTAGGGTTCACTATTTCATGATGAAGTAGGGCCTTGAATGCAATTTCCATCCAATAGAACTTCATAGAGTTTAATGATCTTAATGGCATAAAGAAATTTGGGTTCTTGATCTTGACAAATTTTACGATATAGAGGTGAAAAGGGAACTTAGATGCATACATTCTACTATGCAAATAGAGGAAGTAGTGGGTGTTTCTCTTCAAGCTTTTTGGTGCACATATCGATCTCCTCTACTTGTCAAATTCAAAATCTCTAGGTGGAAATGAGAGGTGGGTGGCTGTATTTATAGACCTAATCACCATAAATGTGATGCATTAATTCAAAGATTTTTGAAATGTGTGTGGGAGGGTATGCATGCAAAAATTCAATAGTAATAAAATTATATCGATTTTCCACAATCCATATTGATTATTGCTATCTGATTTCTAGATTTGATTGTGTAAGAATGGATGCAAAAATTCTTTCACAATCAAATCTAGAAATCAGCTAGCAATAATCGATAGGTAGAAACCGTGGGTTGAAAGTCCATGCAAAGAAATGAGGTGTGGAAGCAGAGTGTAGGAAGTCTACTATAGAAGGATGGAGGGAAAATTTTGTAAGAAATGATGAAGTAAAGGGGGAATTCCACATATGGAAACTAGCAATAGTATTCATGCAGATAGTGATGGCACAAATTTCACATGGTGGAAACTCATAGAGAATTTTTTTGCAAATGCTTGAAACCTCTCAAAAATTTGGCAAGTGGTAAGATATGTTCAAAATTTACAACTTTCAAGGCACTTGATCAATTTGGGTTAAAATCAAGGGCACAAAAATTAAGGTAAATGCAAACTGACCCAATGGAAGAAAAACCAAAAGAGGGGGTCCCCGGTCCAAGTGGGGCATGTGTGCAGAAGGCACAAAAAAATTCGACTCTACTAGGGAACACTCTTGAGCATTCCAAGGATAAGGATTCATATGGAACCCAATATCTCTGGTCTCACAAAATAGAAACAAGGAATCATCAGATGAACTTGAGGCTCAAAGGAGAATAAAAATCCTTAACTATATCGATTAACAAGTATCTCATAAATGTGTGTGCATGGTGAGTTGATTCCCCTTCTTCAGAAACTATAGAGGCAAGTGACCAATCATCCAAGAAAAGCTACATAAGTAATCTAACTCCAAAAGTAACCTGGATATTGCTCCACTATTAGTCAGGAATCCATAGCCTTGATGGAGTTATCGTTGCAATCCCCACAAACATTTCTCTATTGCCAACCAAGAATCCATAGCCCCGATAGAGTTGTTCGCACACCCACACTATTTTTTGTTTATCAATATTTTTCTTTCCTTTCTTTTCTTTTCTTTTTTTCTTTTAGGCTTTTCTACTTTTTGCTAGAATGAATAAGCAACGAATCTTATAGTGGGGCTTGGAGATTGTAGTGGTCATTAAAGTAGATTTAGGATTTTTCACTTGTCTAGGCCTCATGATAACTACCGTATATAGCCCGTTAGGAGTATTAAAAATGTGTATTACATCTGATCTAAGATAAATGTGAAAGGATTCAGACAAGGGTTTCATTCTAGGTCAAGTAAGAGTTCAACTGAAGAGACCTAGTTGATGGAAGCGAACAAAAATCCTCAATAACTTATGAAGACTTGTCCATGGAACAAATTGGAATGCACAACAAAGAAAACACTTAGACTAGGCTAAGCACAACCACCACATTAAGACAAAACAACACCCTCAACAAAAATGAAGGATGGAAAAACAAGTGAAAGGAAAGGAAAACAAAGAAAAAAGTAAAATACCTATCTTAACTATGTACAAGGGTGAGTTGGAGCAGCTCAAGTAAGGAAATCATGCTTCAAGTACTTCTCATTGACTAGAAATGAGACATATTCTCTAGTAATTGTCTTAAATTAGAAGGCATTATCTCCTAAGATTTCAAAAATATGAAAGGGGCCAAGCCAAAGCTTTTTGAATTTATCATGTCCCCCTTTCTTCTCATGGACCTTATCCCAATATAAGACTAGATTAGAAATTATAAAGTCATTAACCTTAGCTCTATAGTCAAACCATCTTTTGAATACACCCTAATGTTTGGAAAAAAATTCAATAGCTTCGTCATGTTTTCCCATAAGTGGAGCAATTCAGCCAAATGGACTTTGAGACGTTCCCCTTCTTCATAATAGGTGTTAATAAATTGCAGTGTGGGAATCCTAAGGTGGATTGGGAAAATAGGTTCCAGGCCATAAATGAGGTGGTATGGGGAGTTTCCTAAGGCTCCTTTGTGTTGGGTACAATCTTCCCATAGAGAAAATCGTAACTGGGTGTGCCAATCCTTTGGATTTTTATCTAGTAGCTTACAGATGATGGCCAATAAGTTTCTGTTAGTGGATTCAACTAACCCATTACCCTAGGGATAGCAATTTGATGAAATTTTTATCACAATTACATAATCGAAAGCCCAACCCACAAATTTAAGAGAAGAAAATGCCTAACCATTATCACATACCAAGGAAAATGGGCATCCAAAATGATTGATGATGTAACTTTCAAGAAAATCAATTACTACCTCAGTTTTTCATTATCTACAAGAAATAGCCTTTTTCCACCTAGTATAGTAATTAGTTGTAGTTAGAATGTACTTTTGACCCATAGAGGATGGTGGGTTTTTTTGGTGTTTATTCCAGCTAAGCTTCAAAACTCTCTAAGAGGTAGCCAACCTCTATGTTTAAGAATTTTCAAATTTAATGGCCAACTCAACGAGAAGAAGCAAAAATGCTAGTTTTGCTACACTTCGGGCTCTGCAGGACCCGAGACGGTTATCCCCACAATGTGCTTCACGTAAACCATTAAAAAACTTTAAATACACATTGCATATTAACATATAGATTCTCCATTGACACCAAATGGATGAATCCTTCAAGAAATTGGAAATTCCTTCAAAGAATCAAGTCCTTTCGACAGATAATCACAAACACAACAAAGATAGGCTGATAAGAAATATTTTTAATAAATGTTCTAGAATCAAAACCAAGGATGTGAGAAACATAAACATTGTTCAGATACCTGTGCCATATCCTAAAGAACAAAGTCAAATATGAAAGAGATGAACTACAAGGAAAATTTTATCTTAAATAGTTATGATCTGCATGAACTCACACAATAACTAAAGCATTTAACCGATCCTTTGAACCATAGCCATCATTAAAGTATAACTCACAGTAAAGATCAATGAAAATCAATGAAACTAGTCTTTGACCAATATTTCATTAATAATTCATGCAAGATATCACAATTGGAGAGAAAAAACACTCAAGATATTTTCATATTCAACACAAACATGCCTAAGAACCTAATAAATTACCAAGTTCTTCTATCTGACTCTAAAGCTTAAGACATGGACTCAATATTCATACTCTCTATATTACAAAATTCTACTTTGTCAAATCTTGGATTCAACAAAAGACCCAGTTCCACGGCCCATAATTCCCTTTTATAAAATAAGGGAGAAAAACAAGCTTCAGGCTAGAGGCTACACATGTCCATTTCTTATTGGAGTATAATTCCCTTATGCAGTTATATTTGCATCTTGCAATTGGAGGGAAAAGGCACAAGACAAAAGTAATCATGAATTGTTGTGGAGGAAGAAAACCACCTTCCAAAAGGAAACTCATTCATATCAAAGGCATCTTTAACCGTTATAGCACTTTATTCCACCTCACTAATTTGTACTTGAAATCAGGAGAAGCATGTGTATTATCAAATGTACTTTTGAGGCCAAACCTGTACTATAATTGAACAAGTCACACTTCTCAACCTTGGTGCTCATATTTCAAACTCATTAGTGAACACCTTTTTCCACAATTCAAATTCTTCCTCAAACGACCACTTGAAAACAATAACATGATTAATTTTATCTCTATATGGTGCATATTTTACCATCACTGAAGTGGCCTCCTTATTAAAATCTTCTAAGAAACTAATAACAAACAATAGTTTCTCAAATGTATTCTCCAACATACCAATATCAACATTCCTACATATTTCATATGTCTGAGCTATCATTATATTAGTCATTTGATCCTTCCACACTTGCAATGGCTTCACTTTGTCATGACTATGCAGAATTTGTGGTAATGGAGTTAGGTCCATTTTGTCATACTTGGCCTTCAACTCTTTGATCCTTAATTCCATAGGGGCAACATATCCCTAAAATATTTTCTCCACAATCCCTTTAGCAAATTGATAGGTAGACATAACCATAGGATACTTATCCCCATGTTTCTTTGCCCCCACCGCCATGAATGTTAATTTCTCAATTCTGGGGCTGCATCTATCTAGCAATGGGGTGACCAAATCTTTATCTCTCATAAAAATCTTGAGTGCTTGCAACATCAGAGCATAACTTTCATGAACACTATTTAATTTTCCTTGGCTCTCTTGTTCAAGTGTCTCAATATAGTATCCAAAATTATCAAATTTGTTTGCCTCGTTGATTTCTGGATTTGTTGCACCATCTCTTTATACTCAATCTGAAAAATCATTTTTCCCTAGAGAGTCCTCCTCATGGGCAACTAGCCCTTTCAATTGTGATAGGAATCTATCCCATATTGTATGGAACAATGGCTAAGGTATGTCCTTGTGAAGAGGGTTGAGGCTGCTCCATTGGTGGGTCAGAAATAGTGCGACTAGAGCTAGCTTGCCCTTGAGATTTCAGTGTCTCCATTTGTTGCTTTAGTAATGCCAACTCAGTCTCTAACTCTGCAACCTTTTGTTGACTTCCATTATATTCCATAATAAGGTCATTACACTGACCCCTCAAAGTATCTTGATCCTTAGTCAAATCCTTAATAGTTTCCCCGGTTAACTTAGCAACATTCACCACCTTATATGTAGCCTCCAATGCTAGAGTATCAACAACTCTTCTCACAACTAGGTGACCACTGAAATCCAATGGTTCTACAACTATTGGCTTCCTAGACCCAATAGATAAAGACCAAATCATCAAGGAATCCCACTCCTCGATAAAGGCTAAACCTTTAAGTGCCAATGTAGCTTCCTCCTCAATTGCAAGAAGTGGCCTATTGGCCCTTCATATTGTATCGAATACCACAACATCAGTAATATCCCACTCAAGAACTAATAGTACTCCAGTCTTCTGTACCAATGCTCAACCTTGTTCTAGTGTTATTTGTTTGAAAATATCCCTCATCTGTAGCTTGACATTGGATTGAATAACCTTTTCTAGGAGCTCACGGTGCAAAATTATTTCTTGAGATACCTTCTTAGCATATAGTGGAACATGTGCCATCCATAAAAAATATTTAAATGCGTGTTTCTTGACAAAATAATCATCCATCATGAATTATTTGCAAGCCTCCATCCTTAGGTCATCACTATTAGTTATCCCTCTTATTTCATTTTTTCCAAGCCACAAAGCAACTGCTCCAGAACTTGATGGAAATTCCTATGGAAAAGATGGCATTCCTTGATGCATATCATTAGGAGTAACCATGATCTCTTCATCATCATTATTAGGATAATCAACCACCTCCGTTCTTTCAATTTTCCATCTCTTTGGTAATGATGGATATGTTTGACAAGAAGGCCTCAAAGGTGAATCTAGATCAACAATATTAGGTGATAACTACCCTAAAGATGATGGAATTTTACTCCTAGCAAATTCCTCAACCATAGGTCTTTCCTCCAATCTTACCTCAGGGTTTTCTTCAACAAATTTTGACTTTCCCTTATCTTCCACAACCTACTCAGCCTTCAAAACTACAACCAGACTCTTAGAATTATCAATAGCATACATGGCCCTATTCAACTCACCAATGATATTTGGTATGGAATTATATGCAAGTTTCTTTTCTTGTTTCTTCTTCTTCACCATCTTATTAATAGATATATACTTTTCTTTTCTTTCCTCCTGTATTTCCAAATAAAAAATGTTCCTCAGAATATCCTTAGGAAATTAGAAATTGTGGATGAAAATTCCAATCCGATGCTTTGCCTTCATTTGAGAAATGAAACTCTCAAGATCATGATTCCTAGGGCATATGTTCTTTAACCCATAAGGTCTAAGAAATTTATATAAATCCTTCCATCCTCCTTTCACCATGACGAAGTCGAAAAATGTCATATACTTAGGAAAGAAAGATCCCTTCTTTTGTTTTACTATAAAATATGCATCCTGAGCACACCCCAACTATCTCATTATTTCCAAAAAGCCAATTCTTAGAGGCACATCCCCAGGAAAAACATATGGGTTGACATTAGTTCCATATACTCTAAAAATGGTTGTAGTGTAATAAGAGATAATATCTCCCCAATTATGTGTCAAATTCAACTCAGGTCTCCTTTCCATTGGTCTTAAGAAATCATGATTCTTCTTTGGAATCTTGGGTAGATTATAAACCATGAATCTTCTCAATTTGGATCTGAAAGCATTATGGAACATCACATAATAAAAATTATGATCATGCCTATCAAGGACTCTAGTCTAATATTGGACATGCATGTCAATATCATCTTCTCTCTTCCTCAACTCCATATTTTTCCCAAAAATTGTCTAGGCTTTGTATAGAAACATGTGCATCAGTAGGGAATTCCATCTGAAACCAACCAGAGTTCCTCCTTCCTTGAGAGCCACTAGACACTCATGCATTTTGTCTGCCGAATAAGTGGAAAAATCATATACCACGTTAAAAATTGGATGTGAAAGATTTACGAACATGTACATGAGGTCAGTAGGCAAGCTAGTCTTTAAGCTAATTCCAAGAACCTGACACAAGGAACAAACTGTCGTCCTGAAATAGTTACAAAAGTAATTTACAAGAAAAGGCTCTGGCTCATTCCTACCAATCACTATCTTCTTATTCTTTCTAGTTCTATTGGTTGCCAAATGAGGTATCAACAAAGATGTTCTAAAAAAACCCATAGTATTTTTGTATTCTTCTATGAAAGCCCGAAGATCAATAGTAACCATATCCTGACTCCATTCATGCAAACCAAAGATCTCTGCAATTTCCTCCCTAGTTATTTTCACAATTTCTATACCAGAATATGTCTTGATGACTCTGGTTATAGGGTCATATCTTGCAGAAACATCTTTTAAAAAATCTACATCTAGATAGACATTTGGGACCGCTAGCTTACCAAGATCCAACCTCCAAGGGTTACATAGAGGAGCACACAAATTCTTGTTCCCAAACCAATTTGAGAATAATTTCCATCTAGTATATGGTATCTCAACCACCTGAATTGCACATTGTTTATCAGTTAACCCTTCCAAGAGTAGGGGCCCATAAAAAAAAACCTTTCCCTCAATTTTTTTGTTGGTAGAGAGTTTTAGAAAATCTATAACATCCTAGGAAAAGGACCTAGTAGAGGTTTCAAAGCCAAAGCTTCAGGAATTGGGTTCCATTTACACAAAACATAGTACAATTTGAGGTAGAGTTTTGAAATATCAGACAATTATAGCCTACACCTTATAGCCTCAAAAAAAATACTTCACAATTCAAGAAGCTTCAACAATTATCAGAACAATCTTTAAAACATTTTAAAATAAAATTAACCAATACAATCCTTTAAAACAAAGCACAACGCAGTCGATGTTTCCTCTCAAACAACCATAAGAATTTTCTGGAAAAATAGGATGTGGTACATATGTTACTCACAGTTTTTCCTGTAGAGTACTTTAAAGGCAGTGATGCTGAGTTCACATGAAAATTTCTTGATTTGCTTGGTATCTAGGAATTCTTCTTTGTTGTGGAATTGTGCACAAAAATAGAAATTCAATAGACTTTTAGCATTAAATTCTGGTGGCATAGTTTGAAATCAACCATTATTATTCTCTCGCACAAGATAAAATGGATACAGTACAACACCAACTTATTTTAAATACCAATCATTGATTTGAATCCATGTAGGTGAGAAAGAATGACTCAAATCGAGTTAATATGGTTTGAAACTGCCACGTTTTCTCACCAAACTTTAGATAAATATAAATCCATCTACAGGACACCACCTCAGCATGAATGGGTCCCACCTCGATCATCTCATATATGACATCACCATCCATGCTTCAACATTTCGCACACCTTGCAAAATTATTAAAATTGGTGTTTTAATTGTGTGAGGTCATTGAGGAATGACTATGATGCATTGTTAAAAGACAACCATCAGCTTCAATGTCCTTCATTGATTAGCGAACAAGGACTGGGCCCCACAATCATAGGTGATAGATGGTAGCATCTCACATACCTCGCAATGTTTTTGTGACATCATTTAAATCCATGTGAGGCCAATGGGGAACAATTAGGATGCATATCATTCCATTTGATGGTTAGAAAACCTGCACATGCAAAATTGTTATTGATAAAAAAGGGACTGACTAGGCAAACGAGAAATGACCCTTGAGGCAAAAAATTTTAGACATTGGTCAAAAATTATAATGTTTATCAACTCGACACTAAGGGAAATATTAAAATACAGTCTGAGCAAAATAAAACCGACAGGGCAGGTGAAAAGGGGTCGGTAGCTCACTGAATAAAAGGGGTTAGAGCACAACTTATGCAATCGGTAACCTATAGTAATAAATCAACACATGATTAGAGAAACCAAAGCGATAAGAAGACCTAAGACTAAAATTTATGGAAAAATTCCAAAACCCAAAGACAAACCAATAGAGCCAAGCGCCAAGGATAGAACATTAAGCATACTCATGGAAAATTTTAAAAGTTCCACCAGTGGCTCTGACTAGGGATGTATACCCCCAGTGGGCATAGCAAGATTCCAAAATATTTGGAGAGTAGACCAAACATAGAGAGAACCAAAACCAAGGACTTGTCTAGAAAAGACAAGCAGACACATCAAAAGAAAACATACTACACTTATATACACTACCTACAGGACTGTACATTGTACATGGAAAAGAGTTATTCCAAGACAAATAGTATTTCAAGAACCATCCATGTACTGGTAGTTCCAAAAGTTCACCCATGAGGGATTGCAAGAAGTATGAATCCTCCCCATGTATATCTGCAATTATGTATGGGCCTAGCCATAGGGGATGAAAATTTCCAGATTTTCCTTTATCCTATGATCTTGCATTCCAAAGAAATACCATCACTCCCACATCAAAATTTCTTTCAATTTCCTTCTTGACATAGAGGTGCTTCACTTGAAGCTATAAATTTTCATTCCTCTTGTGAGCCTCTCTTCGAGTCTCATCTAGTTGATTCAATTCCTCAATCTTGTCCTACATTTCATCACACACATCATCATCATATTTGTGGACGAACTTGTGCATATTCAAAAAATTATTTTGGGGTATACGTGCTTCTACCCCATAGACAAGGTTGAAAGGTGAATAACCAATTACTTTCTTGACAATCATTCTATCAGCCCACAATGCTAATTGCAATTTTGAACCCCAAGCCCTCTTATATTTATCAATCATACGCTTGATAATCTTCATTAGGATCTTATTTCTAGACTTTGCCTATCTGTTTCCTTGGGGGTGATATAGAGAAGAATATGAGACAGTTATACCATATTGATTACAAAAATCAACAAACTCCTCAGACCTGAAACATATTGCATTGTCTAAAACAATTCTTTTAGGTACCCCAAACCTGCTTAATATATTATTAGTCAAAAAATAATTGACTGCCTTATTTGTGGCCCTTCTGGTTGGGATTGCCTCATTCCATTTAGTAAAATAGTCTGTCACCACTAGATTTTTTAGATATTTCTCCTATGAAGTCAATGCCCCATTGCTGGAAAGGGGTTGGAGCAGATGCCGATCTCAATGGAAAATTACTAGAAAACTTTAACTTCCTGGCAAACCTCTAAGAAGAATTAGATCTTTTGACATACCTATGAGCATCTTTGAATATAGTAGGCCATCAAAAACTAGCCCTTCAAATCTTGTGCGATGTTATCTTGGCCATGTAGTGGCCTCCACAACCTCCTTATTGCATTTCTATCAATAAATATTCAGCCTGATCCCCATCCAGACATTTAAGTATAACACCCTCAGGCCTCCTCCACTAAAGAAAACCATCAATAATGACACACTTAATTGCTCGTAATTTGAGGGTCCTCTTCTCATTCAGTGGCATACCCTTAGGGCATTGCATTGTCTATAAATATTCAACAATTATTCTATACCAGCCACAATTTTGCATACCATAGATAGGTGCGACATTCCCTTGTTCTATCTAGAAATTTTTGATTAACCTCTAAGTTGGTTTCAGCGATTAATTTGGCTAAGCCTTGACCCCTCACAAGCTTTGTGATCTGTATATCAATATTAAATTCCTGAATCCTATTTATCCATCTACACTGCCTCCCTATAGTCTCCTGTTGAGTGAAGATGTCCTTAATTGCAGCTGTTGGAACATAAGAAATAAAAATTGCTCCCATCAAGTAAGGCCTGAAATTCTTTACCAATTTTACCAGAGCGTACACCTGCTTCTCTATTATATCATACTTTAATTCTACAACCTATAATGATTTACTAAAAAATGCAATTGGCTACTCAAAACCATCATTGTTTTCCTACAATAAAACCGTAGCTATAGTATGAAAAGAAGAGAAGGTAAAAACTGAAAAGGTTTTGAATAATTAGGTGATTTATGTTGAGAAATTATGTCTCAACTTCCAGCTTGAAGTCCTCGTTTTCATGCCTTGGTGATTTTGTGTTGTTTACAAAGTTCTGGCAGAGGCGGAGCCAGGATGGAACTTGGCATTGTTCTATTTGCCTAAGTTCTGAGTCTTTGGTGGAGGCGGAACTGGGATGGAACTTGGCATTGTTCTATTTGCCTTAGTTCCAGGTTTCAGTTCTCATTCCTGCTCTAACTCCACTTCCTACCGTTTGTTTCACTTCGCATCTTCTGGCAGAGGCGGAACCAGTTTTGGTAGTTGGCAATGTCCGTTTGCCAAGTTCCTATTTCAATTCCAATTCTGACTCTGAGCCTAACTCCTGCTTTTACGATCTAGTTCTTCTGAATGTTTTGATTCTACTCAAGGTGTTTTCCTCCACCTTGTCCTATTTATGGATTGTTGTTTCTTGCAGTTGGCAGAGGCAGAACCGGAATTGGATTGGTTCCTATTCTTGGACTTTTGGTAAAGTCCTATTTCTGTTCTTGTTCCATCCCTGACTCTGACTCCGGTCTTTTGTGTTCCTGTCTTGGTTTGACCCCGGGTTGAATTTACCCTATCAAAACTGTTTCCAATGAGTTCCTCTTTGCCACGGGCAGACACGGAACCAAAAAGGTTCCTGAACCTAAAATTTTGATGAAGTCATTTATTGACTCCAGGTTCGACTCTGGCTCTGATTCTAACTCCGGCAGTGTTATTTTCAATGGAGTCCTATTTTGACTTCGACTCCGACAGTGCTATTTATGACATGAAGTCTTGGTCGTGCCCGATGTCCGATTGACCATTTTGGTTGCTTTGTCAGCTGCGATTGCTGATGGGTCTTGGACGCATGGCACCTGGCTAAATAGTGGTTGGATGGATATCGAGATAGTTATTGTGGTAGTTGCATTTGTCAATGAAGGGTGGCAAGCTCAACCATTTTGAGTAATGGCTTTGAATGCAATGATGGCTAGTTGCAGGAGATCTGTCAGATCTGACCAAATGCGTGATTTGAGGATGGACTTCATTGCTCTTCTAAGTCGATTACATTTGGATGAGAGATGTGTTATTTCTCATAAGTTGAACAAGTTGAGTTGAGTCTTAAAGTTGTAGAGCAAGTTGAAGTCGTGAGCTGAAGAAAAAGAAGGACATGAGTTCATGAAGAGGGTTTTGAACTGTATGTTGTGAAAACATTGTAATAGTGGATATGAATCTCTCTGGGTGATTGTGAACTGAGCAAAGAAGTCTGGATATTGTATTTAATCGATTCATTACTGTAATATAATTGATTTGACTTTGTGTGGTGGGTTTTTTTCCTGAAAGGGTTTTCCCATGTAAATACTATGTCATCTTTGTTTGCTTATCTTTCTGGTTTCTCATTGCCATGGTTGTATGCATCTCTATAAGTTTTTTGTTTTTTCTTCTCTCCCCTGTAGTAAAGGTGTTTAAGGGAATGTATTCCGCACTGTTGGTTTATTAGATCCACTTTCTTTTCCCTTGAAAGTGGTATCAGAGCTTGGCCAGTTCGTTTTATCCTTGTTAGGGAAAATTAGTTTTTTGCACTAATATTGTTTCAGTGGGAGAATTGCATTGTTAAACTTGTTTCTATTGTGAGATGGCGAGTACATCTGGTAGAATAGATATTGAGAAGTTTAATGGCAGCAACTTTGAGTTATGGAAACTCAAGATAGAAGACTTGCTTGTGGATAGAGACCTCTAGATTGCAGTGTCTAGAACTAAGCCACAAACTATGACCCAAGAAGCTTGGGATCTTGCTGATAGAAAAACAAGAGGATTGATAAGACTGAGTCTAGCCGATTCTATGCTCTTGAATGTTCATGAGGAGACGTCTGCAGCTGCTTTTTGGAAGAAGCTTGGTGATATTTACCAAGGAAAATCTCTGGTAAACAAGTTATTCTTGAGGAAGAAGTTGTACTCCTTGAAGATGGATGAAGTTGCCTCTGTTGCAGATCATCTGAACTCATTTAATATGAGTGTTACTCAGATGGTATCTGTAGGTGTAAAGATTGAGGAGGAGGATCATTGCATGCTCCTATTGTGTTCATTACCTGACAGTTGGGATAATCTTGTGATGGCTATTGGAAGCAAAACCATTGCTTTCAAGACTAATGATGTGGTTTCTTTGCTTCTGTCTAAAGAAATGCGAAGGAAATCTTTTGAGATGGCCAAAGATGCTCTTTCTGTTCGAAGTAGAACAAAGGAGAAAGGCAAGAAGAAATACAACAAGTCAAAATCCAAGTCTAAAGGGAGATCAAAGTCTTCTAGTAAAAATTCCAAGGTAAAGTGCTGGAATTGTGGGCAACCTGGTCATATCAGGAAGGACTGGAAGGAGAAGAAGAAGAAGAATGCTTCTGACAATGGATCTTCTCAAAGTGATGCAAATGCCTTCATTGCAGTAGCCCTAACAACTCAGGCATCAAATGATGTTTGGTTAGTTGATTCAGGTGCCTCTTTTCACATGACATCCAATAGAGATTGGTTCTCAAAGTATGAGAAGTATGATGGTGGAAAGGTATACTTGGCAAGTGATTCAACGCTGGAGATTGTTGGCAGAGGAAGGGTCAGAATTCAGTTTCCTGATGGGAGAGTCAAAGGAATTGGTGGTGTTCTTCACATCCCAGGTTTGGCTCGAAATCTTCTTTCTGTTAGTAAGTTAAATGATGCTGGTGTAGAAGTTTCTTTTTCTAGTAAGGGATGTAAAATGGCTAGAGGTGCAATGGTGTTAGCTAAGGGTGTTCGTACTGGCACTCTGTACAAGCTAGATGCACGACCTGTTCTTTGTAACAGTGCCTCTGTAAAGTCATGTAATTCTGCACCTATAGAGAAAGATGAAGACTCTTCACTATCTGCAAATGCTTTGGAGGTAAAACTCCCAGCAGAGAAGACTATGTTATGGCATCATAGACTTGGTCACATTGGTGAGAAAGGTTTAAAAACTTTGAAGAACAAAAACCTTGTAGAAGGGCTTGATGATTGTAACCTTGAGTTCAATTTCTGTGAACATTGTATCTATGGAAAGCAACACCGTGTTTCTTTCTCCTCTAGTCCTCACAAATCTTCTGGTATACTGGATTATATTCATTCTGATGTGTTTGGTCCAGTTGATGTTCCTTCGTTATCGAAGTCTAGATATTATGTTTCTTTTATTGATGACTGTTCGAGAAGGGCATTTGTATACTTTCTTAAAAGTAAATCAGAAGTGTTCAGTCGGTTTAAAGAGTTCAAATCTTTGGTAGAAAATCAGACTGGAAGGAAAATAAAGTGTTTAAGGACAGACAATGGAGGTGAGTTTTGTTTCTGCAGATTTTGAAAGGTACTGCACTGATCATGGAATTAAAAGGCATAAGACAACCCCCTACACTCCACAGCAAAATGGAGTTGTTGAAAGGTTGAACGAGACACTGATGGAAAATGCAAGGAGTATGCTGAGTGGTGCTGGTCTGGAGCAGAAGTTTTGGGCTGAGGCTGTTGCTACAGTATGTTATTTGATAAATAGATCTCCTTGTTCAGCTCTTGTTGACATGACACCTTTGGAAGCATGGTTAGGTAAGAAATCCTCATTAAGGCATGTTCAGCTCTTGTTGAAGTATGTTATTTGAAAAGAGATCAAAGTTGGAAAATAAGGCTGTGATATGTATTCTCATCGGCTATGGAGTTGGTGTGAAAGGATACAAGCTTTGGAACCCTATTACTGAGAAGGTTTTGTATAGCAAAAGCGTGATATTTTGTGAGTTGAGACCTTTAGTAAGTGATCAATAGCTTGAGACAAATCAGAGTGATAAGAAGAAGGATGCAGTTGAGATTCCCCAAACTCCAGAAAGGGAAGAGCTGCATGGTGTACCTGAGATTGAGGAGAGCTCAAGCAGCTTTGGAAGTTCTGATGATGAAGAACAAACTCAGCCTCTAAGGAGATCTACACGAGAAAGAAGGCAACTGGAAAGGTATGGTTTCTCTATGTTAAATTCAAATTTTGCTTATGCCTTAATTACCAGCACTGATGAGCCTAGGACTATGAAAGAAGCAATCCACATGGCTGATTCAAAGTCTTGGCTAGAAACCATGAATGAGGAGATGGATTCCTTGAAAAAGAATGATACCTGGAAGTTGGTACCACTACATAAAGGGCAAAATCCTGTTGGATACAAGTGGATATTCAAAAGAAAGATAGGTCCTGATGGCAGTGTGGAGAAGTATAAGGCACGATTGGTTGCAAAGGGATTTTCTCAAATTGAGGGAATTAATTATGGAGAGATCTTTTCCCCTATAGCAAAGCTGACATCCATCAAATTTTTGTTGTCATTGGTAGTTGTGTATGACTATAAAATTGAGCAGATGGATGTAAAGATAGTGTTTCTCCATGGTGAGTTGGAAGAAGAAATCTTCATGTCCTAGCCTGAGCATTTTGTTGATAAAGGTAAACAAAATCTGGTTTGCAAGTTAAATAAATCTCTCTATGGTCTAAAGCAATCTCCTAGAATGTGATACCAGAAATTTGACACATTTATGTTGTCAATTGGGTTTGTTAGATCAAAATCTGATCATTGCATCTATTATAAATGTGAAAATGATCATGTGCTTGTTATTACTCTGTATGTGGATGACATGTTATTCATTGGTAATAGCAAGGCAATGATTTCTGATCTTAAAACTCAATTGTCTACTAAGTTCAAAATGAAAGATCTTGGAGCAGCAAGGTACATTCTTGGAATGGAGATTACCAGGGATAGAACAAGTAGAAAGCTTTGGCTCAGTCAGAGTAAGTATGTGAAAATCGTTCTAGAGAGGTTTAGCATGACTGATTGCAAGCAGCTAGTTGTTCCAATCATGCAAGGATTGAAAATATTTGTTGAAGACTATCCAAAGTCTACTACTGAGATGGAGGACATGACCAGTGTGCCTTATGCAAGTGCAGTAGGCAGTTTGATGTATGCTATGGTCTGTACAAGACTAGACATTGCCCAAGCAGTGGGAGTTCTAAGTTGTTTCATGGAAAATCTAGGGAGATCACATTGGGATGCTGTAAAGAGAGTGTTCAGGTATTTGAAGGGTACTTCAAATTATGTTTTGTGTTACCATGGCAGTATAGTTGCATCACAAAAGACTCTTAGCATTCAGGGATATGTTGATTCTGATTAAGCAGGGGACGTTGACAGCAAAAGATCCACCAGTGGATACACTTTCATGCTTAATGGTGGAGCAATCAGTTGGATGAGCAAGCGACAAGCTGTAGTTGTTTTATCCATGACAGAGGCAGAGTAAATGGCAGCAACTGATGCTTGTAAGGAGGCAGTGTGGTTGAGGCATTTGTGTTCAAACATTGGATTTAATGCTGAACAGATTTCAATCTGCTGTGACAGTCAAAGTGCCATTTGTTTGGCAAAGAATCTAACCTTTCATGCCAAGACCAAGCACATAGATGTGCAATATCACTTCGTGAGGGATATGGTTGAAGATGGCAAGGTCAGTATGGATAAGGTTGACACCTTGAAGAATGTTGCAGATGCCTTGACAAAGCTGGTTAGCATAGACAAGTTTAGATGGTGCATAGAATCGATGGGCCTTAGGGCCTATGATAGACAGTAAGGTATGATGCTTTGAGGAAGCTGGAAGTGTTCACCAAGTGGGAGATTGTTGAGAAATTATGTCTCAACTTCCAGCTTGAAGTCCTCATTTTCATGCCTTAGTGATTTTATGTTGTTTACAAAGTTCTAGCGGAGGCGGAGCCAGGATGGAACTTGGCATTGTTCTATTTGCCTAAGTTCCGAGTCCCTGGCAGAGGCAGAACTAGGATGGAACTTGGCATTGTTATGTTTGCCTTAGTTTCGAGTTTCAGTTCTCGTTCCTGCTCCGACTCCGCTTCCTACCATCTGTTTCGCTTCGCAGGTTCTGGCAAAGGCGGAACAAGTTTTGGGAGTTGGCAATGTTCATTTGCCAGGTTCTTGTTTCAGTTCCAGCTCCGACTCTAAGCCCGACTCCTGCTTTTACGATCGGGTTCTTCTGGATGTTTGGATTCTACTCAGGGTGTTTTCCTCCACCTTGTCCTATTTTTGGATTGTTGTTTCTTGCAGTTGGCAGAGGCGGAACCAGAACCGGATTGGTTCCTGTTCTTGGACTTTTGGTAAAGTCCTATTTATGTTCCTGTTCTGTCCCCGACTCTGACTCCGATCTTTTATGTTCCCATCTTGGTTTGACCTCGGGTTGACTTTACCCTATCATAACTGTTTTCGATGAGTTCCTCTTTGCCATGGGCGGATGCGGAACCAAAAAGGTTCCTGAACCTGAAATTTCGATGAAGTCATGTTTTGACTCCAGTTCCGACTCTGACTCCGACTCCGACTCCAGTAGTGTGTATTTTCGGTGGAGTCCTATTCCGACTCCTGTTCTGACTTCGACTCCGACAGTGCTATTTATGACTTGAAGTCTTGGTTGTGCTTGATGTCTATTTGACCATTTTGGTTGCTCTGTTAGCTGTGATTACTGATGGGTCTTGGATGTGTGGCACCTGGCTGAATAGTGATTAGATGGATACTAAGATGGTTATTGTGGTAGTTGCATTTTTCAACGAAGGGTGGCGAGCTCAACCATTTTGAGTAATGGCTTTGAATGCAATGATGGCTGGTTGTAGGAGATCTGTCAGATCTGACCAGCTGCGTGATTTGAGGATAGACTTCATTGCTCTTCTGAGTCAGTTACATTTGGATGAGAGATGTGTTATTTCTCATAAGTTAGACAAGTT
Organism: Sequoiadendron giganteum; assembly: GCA_007115665.2. Taxonomy (NCBI): domain Eukaryota; kingdom Viridiplantae; phylum Streptophyta; class Pinopsida; order Cupressales; family Cupressaceae; genus Sequoiadendron; species Sequoiadendron giganteum. Next base: position 392,163,018 of record CM021110.1, on the reverse strand, counting down.
GAGTTGAGTCGTAAAGTTGCAGAGCAAGTTGAAGTCGCGAGCTGAAGAAAAAGAAGGACGTGAGTTCTTGAAGAGGGTTTTGAACTATATGTTGTGAAAACATTGTAACAGTGGATCTGAATCTCTCTGGGTGATTGTGAGCTGAGCAAAGAAGTCTGGATATTGTATGTAATTGATTCATTACTGTAATACAATTGATTTCACTTGGTGTGGTGGGTTTTTTGCCTAAAATGGTTTTCCCACGTAAATATTGTGTCATCTTTGTTTCCTTATCTTTCTGGTTTCTCATTGCCGTGGTTGTATGCATCTCTATAAGTTTTAGAAACTGTTAGTTTTTCATTTTTGCTTCTCTCCCCTATAGTAAATGTGTTTAAGCGAATGTATTCCACACTGTTGGGTCATTAGATCTGCATTCTTTTCCCTTCAATTTAAGAACAGGGGCCTACTTGATAGCATATTTAATAGCTTGAAAATCTTTGGAAGACTCTTTTGTCCATAATATATTTTATCCCTTTTAAGCATCTTGGAAATTGGGCGGACAGTCTTAGCAAAATTTGTGACAAACCTTCTTATAAAACTAATCTTCCCAAAGAAAGATTGAATACCTTTTACATTTCTTGGTTGTGTGATTTTTTCAATAGCTTCCATTCTTTGTGTATCAATTTGAGCCCCATCCTTTGACACAATATGCCCTAGCATCTTTCCCTCTTTTACCCAAACACACATTTCTCAGGGTTTAGAGATATTTCATATTCCAAGGCTCTAATAAAGATTTTCTCTAAGTAAGAACAATGGCCATCCTCCTTCTTGCTATGAGCAATAAGATCATCTTGATATATTTCAAGGAATAAGTCAATAAAATATGCAAAGGCTACATCCATAGCCCTTTGAAAAGTTGCACCAGCATTCATCAATCCAAATGGAATTCTCACATTAACATATGTCCCCCATGGTGTAGTAAAAGAAATCTTGAATTGTTTAGACTCCTTGACCATTATTTGGTTATAACCAGAAAACCCATCCATCATAGAAATCATGTCACACCCTGTGACCTTTTGCAACATAGCTTGCATATTAAGCAATGGGTAATTATCTTTCAAGGAAGCAACATTAAAATTTCTAAAATCAACACACAACCTAATATCCCCATTTTTCTTTCTTACAGGCACCAAGTTGGAAACCCAGGATGAGTGCCTAATAGGCTTAATGATTCTAGCATTTGTTAATTTGGCAAGCTCCTCCTGCATTTTGGGTTGCAAGGTTGGATTAATTGGCCTTTTATTTCTACCTGAATAGCTTCATATCTAGTTTTAATGGGATTTCATGCTGGAAAATATCCTCCCTATATGCTTTGAGGCCATCATATGACTAGGCAAAAACATGTCTATATTTTCTAAGCAAGACAATCAACATGTTTCTAACATGAGGCTTCATTTTATTTCCAATATAAACTTTCTTAGGATCACTCTCTGTTCCCAAGTTTATTTCTTCTAAATCTTCCTTATGAGAGGGTGCCTGCTTAGCACTTAACCTATCAGGGCCATCAAAAACCCTTTCAAGTGCAACCAAACCTCGAGGAATGGTATTTGTTTTCAACTAAATTATGTCATTCCCAAACATGGTTTCTTTCTCATTAATTTTAGTTACAAATGAGTCAAGGCCAATTTATTGCCTCTCATATTGATCAACATAATTCATAAATCTTAAAATATCTGTGTCATCATCAAATACCCACTAGTTACAAATATTGTCTGGTACTGCAGGCCTGGTTTATATTTCTATTTGTGAAAAATTGTTGAAGGTGATATCATCGAGTTCAACAACTATGTTGGCCAATAAGTCAGCCCTGGGATTTTTCCCCCTCTCGACCCATTCGATGCCAAAAGCATCAAAGGTCTCAATATTGTCCCATACAATATTTCTATACTGCTTAAGTCTTTTATCCTTAGCTACAAAACAAGATCTAATCTAGGAAACAACCAACTCAGATTCCCCCAATACTTTTAATGCCTTGATACCATTTTTTGAAGCTAGCTTCAAACTAAGTAAGAGAGCCTCATACTCAACAACATTATTAGTACAAGTGAATTGCAGCAAAAAGGAATGCTTGAATGTTTTACCTTGACCGGAAGTGAAAATTATTGCTGCTCCTGAGCCATCTTTGGAACATGCTCCATCAAAATGCATTGTCCACAAGTCATTCTCTAATGATACATTTAGCACTTCTTTATCAATGGGTGCTAGCTGGATTAATTCTTCTTGTTTATCCTCCTCAGCACGAAAGTTTTCCAAATTTGTCTCCACAAAATTTATTCTAATAGGCTCCAGTGGCTCCTCCACATTCTCAATCATGTTAGGGTATCTCTTCTCCCTTTTAATTTTAACATCTTTCTTCTCAATAGAGAATGTAGTAAAAGATAATTCACATTGTATACTCCCACCCATGGAAGCACTCCAAGGCTGAGATAACAACATCCCATAGGTAGGTGGGATATCCACCACTATAACACTCATGTGTAACTCCTTCTCAGGGAATGATGTCAATCTATATGGAACATCATTTATAATCCCTATAATAGGCACTTTCCGAGAATCCATTGCATATAATTTACTATATGTACTATCTACTTTCAAAACCATTGCATGCATTATCTTCCTTGGCATCACATTATTAGAAGCTCTTGAATCAATCATACAATTTCTTAGCATTTTTCCATTAATGATCACACTCAAGAAAAATGGATTCACATGATTGGGGTTAGTTGTGATAGTAGTTCCTAGATATATTTGAGGGATATTAGTGGTAACTTCTTCCACAACACTTGGATTTTCTTTATCCTTATTAGAGTCAGTATGATCAGACATCACCTTACCCTCTTTACTTGTAGGAATGTTATTAATAAGTGCAACAGTTTTATCCTTGTGTTCATCTATCTACATCATTTATAAAAATGGGACAGTGACCTTGACCTGGGAAAGTACTTGAAACATATCTACTGCAATGTATTTTGGTAATTTAGGAAAAATTATGTCCTCAAAAGTTACCTTCTCTTTTCCCTTGGGATTTTTATCATCATGAAGGTGCTAATTGTGGACCTTAGTATTTTGGGAGGCAGCTACACCATTCATCTTGGTTTTATCTATTTTATTTTCCCATATCCTAGGTTCTCTGGTTTCCTTGGACTTTGAATCCACATTCTCAGCCTCTGCCTTGATAGTTGTCCTAGTTGAATCTTTCTCTTTTACAAATAGACTGCAAGGCATACCTAAATCTCCTGGAACAGTTTTAATCCTTAACTATTTATTATTCCTCACCCTAGCAACCAGAGCAACTATATATTTTTCAATCTCCTCATCAGATGGTATTCTCAAAATAGTATTATCTATCTCAAATTTATTCACAAAACAACCATCATTATCTTCTTCATTTGAAAAAAAATACTGGTGATATACATCATTTTCTTGTCTTTGTAGATCAACATCTCTTCCACATGGCTCATCATCTGAGGAATAATCCTCATAAGCTAGATCAGTTGGACCTAGCAATACATTAGTCACTGTATCTTGATCATGGGGATACTGAGCATCTCCCTAGTCACCTTGAGATTCCACCACAAATTGCGCTACTACACACTATTGCGAAGAATGGGGAATTTCACACACCTCACACCATGGTAAATTTTATGTTACATTTGCAGAATGCTTTTGTAAGGGATCAGGAGGAATTTGGTTATTCCTCTAGTTCCCCTATATAGGTTTCCCATTATTCTAGTTAGTGTTGTAAGGATAATATTGCAACCTGGGAGGCCTTTCATTCCTTTGGAAATGGGGCTTGTCATTTTTTGCTTGCTTTTGTAGCAGGGTAAGGATTTGATATATCTTTTCATCAGTAGTCATGGGTTTGCTTACCTTCTCAGTTTGGTTTCTTGTGCCCTTAAAAGCTTTGGGATCTTCCCTTCTTCCCACTTTTCCAGAAGCTCTTCTATCATTTTGAATGTTTACTACCATCATATATGCTTGTCTCAAATTTTGTGGATCTTTATCTCTTAGTAGATAACACATTTTAGCATCATAAGAATTACAATATACAACTAGGCACACATTTTCATTAGGCCTTATATATGTAGGAACTCTTATCATAGATTTTTGAAAGCGTGCATTAACCTCAATAACCAACTCATTGTATCCCTTGGTGATATTATTGAAATCATTCAATTTAAACCTAGGGCCAGTCTAATCTCTATATTTCTCCCTAAAGACCCTATAAAAGGCATCTCTAGAATCAATACTAGCATCCGGTAAACCTCTATACCAATCTTTGGCATCCTCAACCAATGACTGCATGAAATATTTCATTGCTACATCATCATCCTATAATTCAAAGTCTTCAACAAAATTCTAGAAAGATTTTAGATGATCTTCCCCACTAAAAGTATTATTACTAGTAAACTTTGGGAGATGCTTGCATGCATTGTCAGGGACCAGATTTGAGTACCCCCAAATGTTGTCAAAACACAGTTGTCTATACCTATCAAAATGGGGTGCTCCCCTTCCATGTCCATTCTTGGTGGTATCTTGTTGCTCAACATCCTTCTTATTACTTCCCTCTTTATATATTCCACTACCACCATCCTTTCTACTAAGTAGGAACTACCATTCCTATGACCACCTCCATCTCCACCACCATCTTTACCACTGCCACCCCCTTTTGGGATCTAATTTTCAGAATTCTTACTTAGTGACTCATTTTCACTTTGTCCTGAACTAGAGGCTTCAGGGGTAGGTGTAGACATCTTTAGGAAAGCTATTTTTCTTTCCATCTCGACATTGGAAACCTCTATTTTTTCCTTCCTCAAATCAGCCTACAATTGATCATTTATTAATTGTAATCTTAGAAGTTCAGGGTTTGGAGGAAGGTCTAATGACCCGAGATTAGTTTTGACCCCTTTGTTAGCAACAATATTTTTTTCAATATTAGCATCAACATTGATCTTAGAATTGAAGAAACCATAGGAAATTTTCTTGGACTGATCAATAGGGGCTTTCCCATGATCCACAAAGGTTGCCTTCTTGGATCCAACAAATGGGTTAGAGGCTTTAGTAGCTGGGATAGAAGAGGTATATGTAGTAGTGGTAGAAGTCCCCATAGAAATTGATGCCTTAGGCATCTTATGAGTCCTTTTAGAGGCTACCTTAGCTAGCTTTTCTTCAAAAAGAAATCGCTTACCAACATCTTCTCTCATCCTTTCCACCTTTTTCCTCTAAGCATTTCTCTCAAGCTGCTTGGCTCGACACCTTTATAGATCCTCTTTTCTTTTCTTCTCCCTAATATCCTCCACCTCTTGCAACTTCTTTTCTTCTTCAATCAAGGCTTGCATATCATTATCTATATTAGTCTCATTTTCAAGGATATCTCCTACCTTACTTGGAGCAAGAGTATAATAAGGTTGATCTACCTGATCTTCCTCTTGAAGAAAAGTTGCCTCCTCTTCCAGACAGGTTCCTCGTGGTTTGAAATTTTGTCCACTCAAAACAGACATAACACTAGGTGTCATGGCCTTTGGGAACTATTTGTCTTGTTCCCATAAATCCCATCTTTCTTCCTCTCTAGACATGTCATGTTCAACCTCATGAGTATTTTCAGTAGGAAAACTAACATGATCCACATTAGATACAAAAAATTCAAAAGAGTCTCCACTCATAAAAGAACTATTTCCCTCAACATTTAAAGTGGGAGATAAAACAATAGTAGATGAAACCGACTTACCTTGTGTATCATTTACTTTCACCCATCATTTGTCCTTTCCAGGTTCGAGTTCTAGCATTGGCTCTAGATTCTTCTTTGAATAGCTTCGAGTCTTCTTCATGGCTTTTGGTGAATGAGAATCTTCCTTTACACATTACTTTTGGTAATTTATATGAATATTTGTGTTCAAGATATCAGAGCTGCCACCCAAGATGTTGGGAATGATGAAGTGATTTCACTTCGCTTTTGCACCCATGACTTTTGATAAGATCCTGAACATTACCTGACACACTGACAAAAATGAACAAAGACTAGACTCGTGCACTATACACGACAAATATACTCACAATTCAAAAAAAATTATTCTCCAATAGTGAAGAATATCATGAAAAGTGACTCTAACTGTACCAGATCTGCACTAGAGACTTTGAATTTGATAGGTCCACAATGGAGTCACCATTATGTTGGTGTTTTTTCCAGCTAAGCTTTGAAACTCTCTAAGAGGTAGCCAACCTCTATGTTTAAGAATTTGCAAAGTTAATGGCCAATTAAACGAGAAGAATACAAAATTCTAATTCTCCTACATTTCGGGATTTCCAAGACCCGTGAGGGTTATCCCCACAATGTGCTTCAGGTATACCATTAAAAAAATTTAAATACACATTGCATATTAAAAGACAGATTCTCCATTGACACCAAATGGATGAATCCTTCAAGAAATTTTCAATTGCTTCAAAGACTCAAGTCCTTTCATCACAGAATCACAAACACAACAAGGATAGGTCTAAGAAATGTATACAAATCCTTACATCCTCCTTTCACCATGAAGAAGTCACCAAACACCATATACTCAAGAAAGAAAGATCCCTTCTTTTGTTCTACTAACAAATGTGCACCCTGAGCACACCCCAACTGTCTCATGATTTCTAAAAAGCCAATTCTTAGAGGCACATCCCTAGGAAATACATATGGGTTAAAATTAGTTCCATATACCTTGAAAATGGTTGTAGTGTAATAAGGGATAATATCTCCCCAATTATGTGTCAAATTCAACTTAGGTCTCATTTCCATTGGTATCAAGAAATCATGAATCTCCTTTGGAATCCTGGGTTGACTATAAACTAGGGATCTTCTCAATTTAGATTCGAAAGTATTATGGAATGCCACATAATCAAAATTATGATCATGCCTATCAAGGACTCTAGTCCAATATTGGACAGGCATGTCAATATCATCTTCTCTCTTCCTCAACTCCATATTCTACCCAAAAATTGCTTGGCCTTTATACATAAACATGTGCATCAGTAGGGAATTCCATCTGAAACCAACTAGAGTTCCTCCATCCTTAAGAGCCACTAGAAACTCATGCATTTTGTCTACCAAATAAGTGGAAAAATCATATACCACATTAAAAACTAGATGTTGAAGATTTATTGCCATGTACATGCGATCAGTAGGCAACATAGTCTTCAAGCTAATTCCAAGAACCTGGAATAAGGAACATACTGTCTGCCTAAAATAGTTACAAAATTAATTTATGGGAAAAGGGTCTAGCTCATTCGTTCCAATCACTATCTTCTTCTTATTCTTTCCCATTCTAGTGGTTGCCAAATGAGGTATCAACAAAGATGTTCTAAAAAAACCCTTAGTATTTTTGTATTATTCTCTAAAAGCCCGAAAATCAATAGTAACCATATCCTGACTCCATTCATGCAAACCAAAGATCTCTACAATTTCCTCCCTTGTTATTTTCACCATTTCTATACCAGAATATGTCCTGACGACTCTAGTTACAGGGTCATATCTTGAAGCAACATCATTTAACAAATCTACATCTAGATAGACATTTGGGACCACCAACTTACCAATATCCAACCTCTAAGGGTTTTTTAGAGGAGCACACAAATTATTGTTCCCAAACCAATCTGAGAACAATTGCCATCCAGTATATGGTATCTTAGCATCCTGAATTTCACATTGTTTATCAGTTAACCCTTCCAAGAGTAGGGGCCCATACAAAAAAACCTTTCCCTCGAGTTTTTTTTGTTGGTAGAGGGTTTGAACAAATCTATAACATCCTAGGAAAAGAACCTAGTAGAGGTTTTAGAGCTAGAGCTTCAGGCCTTGGGTTCCATTTACACAAGACAAAGTACAATCTGAGCTAGGTTTTTTAAATATCAAACAACTATAGCCTACACCTTACAGCCTCAAAAAAAATTACTTCACAATTCAAGAAGCTTCAACAATTATCAGGACAAGCTTTAAAACATTTTTAAAGAAAATTAACCAATACAATCCTTTAAAATAAAGCACAACGCAGTCGATGTTTTTTCTCAAACAACCATAAGAATTTTGTGAAAAAACAAGATGTGGTACATACGTTACTTATAGTTTCACCTATAGAGAACTTTAATGGTAGTGATGTTGAGTTCACATGAAAATTGCTCACTTTGCTTGGTATCTGGGAATTATTCTTTGGTGTGGAATTGTGCACAAAAATAGCAATTCAATGGAATTTTAGCATTAAATTATGGTGGTATAGTTCGAACTCAACCATTACTGTTCATTCACATGAGATAAAATAGCTATAGTATAGCACCAACTTATTTTAAATACCAACCATTGATCTGAATCCATGTAGGCGAGAAAGGACTCAAATTGAGTAAATATGGTTTGAAACTACTAGGTTTTCTCACCAAAGTTTAGACAAATGGAAATCCATCTATAGGACACCACCTCAGCATGAACAGGTCCCACCTCAATCATCTCATATGCATTGGCATCCACACATCAAAATTTCACACACCTCACAAAATTACTGAAAATGGGGTTTTAATTGCACGATGTGAGTGAGGAATGGCCACGATGCATCGTTAAAAGACAATCGTCAACTTCGATGTCCTTCATCGGTCAACGAACAAGGACTAGGCCCCATGATCATAGGAGACAGATGGCAACATCTTGCATACCTTGCAACATTGTTGTGACGTCATTGAAATCCTTGTGAGGCCAGCGAGGAACGGTTAGGATGCATATCATTCCATTTGATAGTTAGAAAACCCGCACATGCAAAAATTGTTATTCATAAAAAAAGGGGACTGACTAGGTGGATGAGAAATGACCCTCGAGGTAGAAAATTTTAGACATTGGTCTAAAATTATAACGTTTATCAACCTGACACTAAGGGAAAAATTGAAATACAGTCTGAGCGAAATAAAAATGACAGGGCAGGTTAAAAGGGGTTGGTAGCTCAATGACTAAAAGGTGCCAGACTACAACTTATGTAATCGGTAACCTATAGTAATAAGTCAATGCACGATTAGAGAAACCAAAGTGATCAGAAGACCCAAGACTAAAATTTATGGTAAAAACACAAAACCCAAAGACAAACCAATAGAGTCAAGCACCAAGGACACAACATTAAGCATACTCATGGAAAAATTTAAAAGCTCCACCATGTTTACTAGACCAATGAAGTTGAATCCCCACTAGACAAATGTCCTTACCTTGAAAATTGGATTTAGAGGAACAATAGCATACCTCTTCTTAGTGGTGGTAGTTTGGAAAACATGATAGTTTTGAATGTGGTTGTGATCATATTTGAACAATATCGACCAATAGTAGATGGCTCATAGGATCTGATGGGCTATTGAAAGACCCAATCCATGCCTAGTTCAAAATTTATCATGAAACTACTTTACCACTTCAGCTGCTCCATCTTTTCCAAGGCATCGAAGGTAGATCCCTTCATGGTTCTTCCTCTACAACATGGATTCTTTTAGCATATAATTGTTAATTTTCATCCATAGAGTTCACTTTTGCAACCCTTATAGGTGCGGCAGACATTTTTGCTTCAACAAATAATACACAATGTCATCATACCATTCATCTGGAGAGATTTCCTCCAAGTGGTATTGTTGGTCAGTGAGCTCCGATTTTGTTTCTACCATTATGCATGTGAGATTGGCCTCAAAATAGCTTCATTGGTTTTATTTTCATGTCATATTCTTGCAACAATGTGAGACATTTGGCTCGCCTTTCTCTTGGATCATTTTACATTCACAATATCTTAACAGCTGGATCTAAGACAATAAAAAATACCTCATTTCTTAGGATGTAGTGCCTAAACTTCTTTACTCTGTGGACTAGGGCATACACCTATTTTTCAACAGTTGGATAGCACAACTTAGCATCCTTTCAGGGAGAACTCATGAAAGCAATAGGATGCTCACTCCCTTTGTCATCTTTCTATGTCAGCATGCTATCACATGAATGATCTGAGGAAAATGAGTATATATAGGATGAATTTAAATAATCGGGCCTGACTAAGATGGGAGCATCTATGATAGCTCTCTCTATTTCTAAAAAATCCTATTTAGCCTCTAACATCCATTCCACCTTAGAATCATGTTTAAGCATAGAATTCAATAGTTTTACTATTTCAAAAAATCCCATGATAAAATTCTTGATGAATTTAATCTTCCAAAAGAAGGACTTCATTTATTTCTTTCTTCCGAGGGGTTGAATCTTTAAGATAGCCTAAATTTGTTCTAGATAAATTGATATTCCATTCTCAGAGATTATGTGCCCCAATAATTTTCCCTTTGTCACTCCAAAGATACACGTCTTTAGATTTAATGAGATTCCAAACTCTCAAATTTTTTGGAACACCTTACATAAGTCAAAGATCCTTATAAAAAATTGTGAGGTCATCCATGTAGATGATGATGCATTTACCAATTATATCCTTGAAAGAAATACCTATCGTACACTAAAACATTGCCCCTGCATTGATTAAACCAAACATTATTCTTCTATATGCAAATGCACCCCATTTTGTAGTGAAGGAAGTTTTGTGCCTAACCTCATACTACACCATCACCTGGTTGTAGAATGAATAACCATCAAGGAATAAAATGATCTGCGATCCATTGACAATCTGCAATACTTCATCTAGTGAAGACACCAAATAATTATCCTTTTCAGAAGCTCAATTTAAATTTATGAAGTCCACACATAGCCTAATTTCCCCATTCTTATTTTGGACTGGAACTAGATTGGCCAGCCATGTGAATGTTGGATAGGGAAGATAATACATGCAGACAATATCTTCTTCAGTTCTTTAAAAATAATAGGTTCCAACAAGGCATTGCTTGGTCATTGTCATTGCCTGAATGGCTTCACATCTGGCTTGAGGGGAATAGTGTGAGTGATGATTGAAGTATCATATGTTTTAAGGTCCTCATACCCCTAGGCTATCACATAATGGTATGTATGCAATGAATTAATTATCCTTTGCCTTTATTTTGGAGTGCATACTTTGCTGATAAAAGTTTTCTTTGCATTGTCTATAGTACCCAGGTTGTGCACATCACATTGACTATGAATAGAGTCCTTTTTGGCTTGTTGGTCCTACTCCCTTATATTGTCAAGGTCAAAAACCCTTTCTAATTGAACCATCCCTTTTGGTATAGTGTTAGTCTTTAAATTAATGACCCCTTATATATCATGCTTTGCTTCCTCTTGTTCTATTTCATCTATAATTTATGAAGCAAACACATCTAAGCGAGTAATGAAGTCTAAGATATACTTGTTGTCCTTGAACACTTGGAATTTGGTCACCTTGTTTGGCACAAATGACATAGGGGTAAGTTGTATGGTGATTTTCTTTAAGCCAGTTAATGACAGAGTCTGCAAGGTGCTAACTACTTGTGCTAACACATCAGTAGTTTGGTTTATTTCTTGAGGAATTAATTGGATATTGAACACATAAAATCCCTCTATTAGGTCCCACACTCTATGTCTATAGTTTTCTAACCTTCGGTCATGACATGAATACAACTTTCTGACCTGTTTGACTACTAGCTTCGAGTTCCCAAATACTTGCAACATTCTAACCCTTTTACGTAATTCCATGAGTAACCCATGCACTAATGATTTATACTATGCTACATTATAGGTACAATAAAATTGCATTCTATGTACAACAAAGAAAGTCTTATCCGAGGGACTGATTAGCTCAAATCCTACTCTTGCTCCCTGCTTGGATTTGAATCCATCAAAGTGAAATGTCCAAAACTTTGAAGGGTGTCCCCCTTTGGAGCTTATAGGACACATATCATTTCCAAGAAACACATCTAGCCCCTCACCTTTAGGTTGTTTGAATTCACCCTATGTTTTATTTTATTGCTTTTCCATAGAAGCTTTCATAGGGGTAATATTCCTCTTGATTTGATTGATTGTTGTTTGGAACAAATAACACTCAAACTTAGAGTGGAACAAATCATGTATTTGGCACCAACTAGGTAGCAACAACTCCTTGAAATCTATCTTGGCTCCTAAACTGAGTTGATCTTGAACACACTTTTGCATGAAATCCTAAAAGCCATCAAACAAGCCTAGGTGGCCATCTTCTTGAACATCTTCATCATCAGATTCAATTAACACTTCATGCTACTAGGGATGGTAGTAAAATTAATAGAAGCATGAAACAATACAAAAACTTATTTTTCCCCCTCTTCTTCACCTTCATATGTGACTGAGAGGTAATTCCCCAATTATATTTCAGCAATCAATACTTCATTTGTCTTTTTGTACTCGGTTATCATGAATTTCATCATGGGTTCACACTCAATCTAGATTTGATTAGGTGGTCCCTTCCAAGGGAGCCGCATATGTGAATAATCAATCAAAGTATAACCATTAAGAGCTTGGGTGAAATCTCACCCTAATATGATCCCATAAGTATCGGGGATGTTTGCAACTTGAATATCAATGACTTGCCACACCCTTGGGTATGTTTCCACTTGCTTTGGAATTCAATTTAACTCCCCTAATAAATTTACTTCAGTCTTATCCAACTGAGTTACCTTCCATTTTGATAGTGTAGGGGTTATGCCTAATGCTTTTTAGATTGCAAATGCAATGACGTTGGTAGAGGCCCAAAAATCTAGCAAGTAGTTGTGCAAATTTTTGCCAAACATGCAAATTATTAGCAAGAAAGGAGGGGTCTCCAACCTTCCTTGGAACAAACTAATTGAGGTGTCAGCTTGAGCTACCCAAGCCCTATCCTTCTCATTTCTCCTATCATTTATTTGCATCTTATTTTGTTCTTTGGTTGATTTCTTATCCAATTACTAATCCTTACTGGGTTGTTGATCACATTTCTTGCCTACAATTTCTCTAATCACTGGCTCATTGTTAGAGGTTTCAAAAAAAACCTTCTTGGCTACTACATCCTAGGATGGTTTTGATGGTGAGGTCCAACTCAATGATTGAAAGAAGGTAGTCCCAATGGCAGTAAATCTTAGCAACTCAAAAGTCGTCAATCTTACTTTCACCTTCTTTAATTCTTTTGCCACATATTCTCCCATCCGTTGAAAATCAAACTCAAATGGAATGCTTTTGGCGAGATCAACATGTTATTTTTAGGATTGGATTGCCTATTCCTATTGAAGCATTGAGTAGGCACCCTAGGGTAAGATGAGTTATTGCTATCATTTGGATTAAGTGTCATGTTGAAGTTGTTTGGTGGTATAGAGGTCATAAATGGAACACCAACTTGTTTATTCCTTAATTTATATGGGGTTGGGCATTGGTGGAACATGTGAACCTCTTCCTCTCATTATTCCTCATCTTTAGGACAATTATCTATTGAAGAAAAAATTTGGGATAAGGTTCCTTCATTACATACCTCATTTTCTTTGCCTCCCTTTTCGATAGCCTCCTTCTCAGGCTCATTCTTATCGCCTTGAGGGAAGGGTGCCTAGTTGAAACCAAGGACTGAATCATATGGCTCGAAAGGTACCTATTCTTGATAACTTGAACTATCAATAAAATTTTGACTTTGACTTGGAAGATTGCAACAACAGTTTGAAACTCCAAAAATTTGAGCTCAGAATGCCTGTTTGTTTGATGGATACTACACCAGTCGGATAATGCCACCTTAGCCAAGTATACTCCACTTTCCAACTTAACTACACCACTAGGTGGGTTGAGAGTTGTGGATACCCCTCCATTGTTGGGTCTGGTATTCCACATTTGATATTTCATTTGGGGATGCCTTATTTCAAAGTTGTACCCGAAAGTCCGACCTTATTCCTAATTCTAGCTTGAAGTTATACTTGAATCACGATTGTCTCTATGGTAGTTGGCTTGAATGCTTCTTTGAGAAGCTTATAGCTGATTGTTGTGGTTTCTCAAGTGAGTGAATTTAGTGGTTAGCTTCTTTAATTTCTCAACTAACTCATCAATCTATTCCCTATCTAAATTACTTGGTATTGGCATGAAATTTTGAAGGAAAACGAGATGGGCAACAAACAAATTTTGTTGATCCGTTGAAGTTTCAAAAATTTTCAAATATGAAGGTACACTAGTCTAATGTGAAAAGACTTGCTGGTTCAAAGTTTCCAAATAATTAGGTATGGGTGGAGCTTGATTCAATGGGGGCCCCAGATGTGGCACAATAGGTAGCCGAGGAACCAAATTTATCAATGGAGTTTGATGGGATAAAGCATGGTCGAGCCCCTAGACTTCTCCATGACTAGTAGTGGATCCCAATGAGGGTAGTGGACTGGGAAAATATTTTCCTAAATTTGTACTTGCCTTCACTACCTCTACATATGCATCTACCAATCGTGTAGGAGGCTGGTGCATTCGATTGACCAAATCTGATGTGAGATTTTCTAAGTGTAATATAATTCTCTTGTTGAAGCATAATCAACCACATAAGGTGGATGTAACCTCATGTATGCTCAATGAAATCTATCATTTAAAGAGCTTATTAGATCATTAACCTCCCTTCTAATGGATATTAAATTCTAGTATAAGTTTGTAGGACTAACTAGTATTTTGAATTTCTACAAGAAAGCTCCTTCATGAGGTTCCATGAAGTGATTGACCTTGTAGGTAGATGAATGTACCAATAAAATTCCTCTTATCATAATGAATAAGGGAAAAATCTATAAGAAACATATTCATGTTCAATCTATCTGCCTTTGAGGAAATTTTGGAAGATTTTGATATGTTCTTCAGTTGTCCACTAGGCACCATTCAGATGAAATTTGGAGAAAAAATGTTCTAGATTATTTTTCATATCATGGTAGTTATTGAAGGAAAATGGTGATGGATGGTTACCTAACCAAGGTATTTGTGGAGGTGAGGCTGGTAAAGGTTGAGTTTTAGTAACTTGTGGCTTAGATATGGTAGTTGTAATAGGCTTTTGGATGTGGCTGGTAAATGGAGAAAAATATGGTTGGAGTGAAGGAGAAGGTGGAGATGGAGGTCAAGTGGGTGGTGGTGTTATTGTAGCTTCCCCTTTATTAGCTCTTCTAGACCTGGTAGGGGTCTTTAACTCTTGGAATTCTCCCTTATCTGGTGTGGATTTGGTTACCCTCGAAAATATTTGTAGAGAGAATGACCCTATTCAATCCAGTTTCATCCAACGACCCTCCTTCTAGCACTAGTTCTACTGATGGGTGTTTTTATACTTCTGAACATAGACAAAACACAAGTGTAATGTCTCACTTGAAAGGTAAAAATCTGCAAAAAAGTTTCAGATAACTACCCCAAGGTCTCTCAGATGTTAGGTCATGACTGTAAATAAACAAATCAGTTGATGATGTGTGGTTTGATGGTGATCACAAGGGGACTTTATGGTTCATGGACCATGGAATCTTATGTGTCTATAACTAAGTTTTAGAATTCTAGAAGTGGTGAACAGTAACAAAAAAATTATTACAACAACCTAAAACTCATCTCATTCATCATATTTATCATTACTGTGATGCTGGAATGTGAAGTTTAATTCAAGTTTTAAAGAAAAGTCAAAGGGATGTGAGGGTTTAGAAGCTATTCTAACTCTAAAACTATGAACAACAACAACAATGAGAGATATTATAGTAGATGGACTTCCCAACCAAATTTTTTCTTAACCAAGAATAGTCTACAGTTTCACAAAGCTAGTGCAATATTCTAAGGTTCTTTGTAAAATTTTAAACTATAACATTCACCTATTAAGCATGAACACATAGTTGAAATTAAGTGCAACAAGTAAATAAGCTTAGACTAACTTTACATAGCAATTTATCATCAATAAATTATTAAAAGTATGACTTGGAAGCGCATCAAATATTGTAACATGTAGTCACCATTAAAGATGAACATTTACTAACAAGCTGAAAATGAACTTAAACACTATATAAGAAAGCTAAAATACACATATGGAGGTTGAATCATGCACACATAATGAGAAATACCAAGAAACCATCAACTTCAAATGTTTTTCTTATATACTGTTGTAGAATATCTTTACACAACATCTCATCTCTCTCTTCAAAATGAGAGGATTCCCTTATTTATAGCTTTCAAAAAGTCGAATGAATGGTCAAGATTTACTTTCAATGAATGACCAAAATTCATTCTAACCTAGGGTTTTCACATCACCCCAATACAAGTACAAAATTTATAAAATAAAATAGGCTGCTTTGTCTCTTTCCCTATTTTTTCCTTTAGCCTATTTTTTTTTGCTAATTTTTTAAATATTCATCCTCTATTATAGGATTTACAACTTCCTTTTGCAATAAAGAATAGTAGACAAAATTCCCTAGAATAACCTAGAGCTTATCCCATTCTATGAAGTCAGATTTGGTAATTCTAAAGGCAATACTCTTGAAATCATCCACCATTTCATCATGATGCTACATACATGTCTCTCCTACCTAAACCATTTGTTATGATTCTGAGGAATATCACACAATAAAAATGATAAAATCAACTGATAGAGTGTCACTAGCTCCCTATTCCATTCTTTTTGTGGAATTCGTACTTTATAGCCTCACGATCCAACTCTTGGACTGGTATCTTGTATCTTGTCACCAATTCTAAAAGAACGTCACTCTTAACTAGATGAGCAATAACATGGGCATGGATAACATCTAATTCAATTAAATATTTTTCCAGGACCCCTTTTTTAAATTCACAATTAAATAACCACATATTGGGAAGCCAATGATCCTCTTTCAACAAAGCTAACTCCTTTTCCCAGACTTTTGTAGATAGTTTTAGAGTGCTTTGTAATTTGGGGTACGTGACTCTATAAAGATCCGAGAAATATTTACATATTTTTGCCTCTTTCTCAATCTCTTTTTTCATAACCAAATAAAGATTATGCATTTTGACTACATAATGGGTGCCCTTATTTCCCATGGCTATCACCTTTTTGAACCATTTTGATGTGGACTTGGTCCAATTCTTCATTCTTTCCATTTTATTGGTCTCCTATTTTGATAGTAGGGTGGGTGCCAGTGATTCCATTCACTAATAAAATTTGGAAAATAAATGACTAGGTGACTGAAAATTTTAGACACAACTAAAATATCTAAATTCTACCCATTTTTTGCAACACAACTATTAATGAGTAAATAAATGACTAATTTGATTGTTTGGTAAAAAACACAACTAAATAATTAGTCACAAAAATTAAAATGACTAAATAGTTAGTGACACAAATACAAATTTGAAGTCCATTTATAAGGGTGCTCCCAATTTCCCTCTTCCCCACCATTTAAAAATTCCATTAAAATAAAAAGTAATATGTAAAACATTTGGAATATTTGAGAGTGAAAAAAACTCCCGCTTTTATCCTTTGTAGGGAAGGGTTTCTCCTCGCCACTCCAAGTAGAAGAGACCAACACCACACAAAGCTAGATATGCACTGAAGGAAACCTGCAACTATAGGATATAAGTTGTTTGATGCTTGTTGATCAACTTTTCCTATGGCAGAGGTAAATGGTGCTATGAGTTTTGAATTTTCCATTTGTGGTTTGAGGAAAAATGAAATTAATTGATTGTGATAAACTCGTATTTTTGGGTTTGTCTTATGGGTGCTTGTTTATATGGGTGAGGATTATTTCTTGTGCTAAAATTATTTTTATTTGTTAATGATAAACTTACATAGCTGATTTAAGGGGCATAGTTTTTCCTCTTCAAATGGAATAATAACGAGAGTCAGAAGTGGAAGATCAGTCCCATCTATAAGTTTTGTGTGTAGTTGAATTGTATGGAATTATTTTTCTTGGATATTACTTAAATTTAAAATGTTGATTATCTGGTAAAATTCATGTT
>CM021110.1:392073639-392145049 GCA_007115665.2 Sequoiadendron giganteum | reverse complement strand
AGAATTTTGAGATCTTGATCTGACTATATAAATGGCTATTCAATAAAAATTTATAGGAAAAGTTGTACTCTAATGGTAAAATCTGTAACATATCACAAAAACCATCAAAAAGGAAAGTGGCAAGCTAGAGTTGGAAGAATTAATGGAAACAAAGATGTAGATCTGGGAACATATAGTGAGTACACCAAACATAAACATATCTACTATATATTTTTCTTATAAAAGAGACTTATCCATTAAGTAAACTAACTAATAGTTGTGGTGAACCCGTTGGATATTTCAATTTGGAAGCAACTAAGGAAGAAGAAACTTTGAAATATGACATTGCTCCAATCAAATTTAGAGGCACTTATTTAGTTTAAAATTTTGCATAGCTCTCCCATGTTTGTGGATGTGATCTGTTTCCTACAATTTTTTAATTGATTTATCTTTCTATTGTGTTTGGATTTACTTTCGTAAACTTGTAATATATAATGCATTTTTATTCTTTCAGAATTGAGACTAATAGTAATTTTATTTGTTGTATTGAGGCACAAATTAATTCATGGTGGAAAATGAAGACCATGTTGCTCATATCACTACAAAAAATCCTTGTGATTCACTCCATTTTTTTCTTCCACCCATTGTTTGAATGTATTTTTCTCCAATTTTTTGAAAAAATCAACGCTATTTATCTAGTTGGTGCTATTTTTGGCATCTATTGCACTGACCAGAAGAAACAGGTGCTAAATTCGATGCAAAGTAGCATCAAATTTTACACCATGTTTAACACCAAGTTCTATGCTAAGTTCAGTGCCAAATTTAGTGTCAAGTCTAGCATTGAGCTTAGTGTCGAGTTTTTGTTGAGTTTAGCTCTAAGTGTAGCACCGATAATAGCACCTAATTTAACACCTAATTATGTGCCTATCTTGGAGTTTACTTTAGTACCTAGTCTATCACAAAGTTTAACAATGAGTGTAGCACTAGATTGAGATTCATCAGAGTAAGAAACAAATATCGCTAGAACACATCTTGTTGTCTCTCGGATAGCCCGAGCAAAACATATTGGAGACACCAAAGTATATTAGGGAAAGATGACATGTTGTCTCACTGATGGACTAGTACAATGACATGATGAAGATAGTTATTAATAAAGTACACAGTGGTATCAATGAGACACAAACCTATCGGGCTGACAAAAAGAATGGTCTCCCTGATACATCGATGAACTGACAAAAGAAAAGGGTATCAAGAGGAACAATTTCTATCTGTGTAATATAAATAAAGTTGCCTCGATGAGCTGATAACACAAATAATGTCATAAGTGATTAATTACATTCCTAAGGTACGATATCAGAGAGACTAAAGGGTATTGAGGAGACATCATCTAATATCTCATCGATGCCCCAAAGGAAAAATAATGACATACATTCGCTTCAATGAGAAATATGGATATCGGCCAGAGTAAAATCATAGTTCCACTGATACAATGATAATGATTTCTTTTGAGTGATTTGATAGAATGAGATATCGAGGAGATATTCAAATTAAATGTTCTCCCTGATGAAAAGATTGAGAGAAAGTGGGAAATTAATGAACTAGAGCCAAGAAAAATATACCTTAGAGTTTATCAACAAGAGTTGGTGGAATCAAACTTAGTAGGGTGGCATCGAACTGAGAAGGGTGGTGGAAGTACAATTCTCCAAAAGTAGATTAAATGCCACCTTGAGGGAGCCATATGAAATTAAGAGGCATAAATAATTAATGAACTTAGTTGGATTTTTGATTGATGCAAAGCCAAGCGACTATATCATGCGATGAAGCATAAAGAATCAAGTAGATAGCCTAAAAAATAGACACTTCGATTAAGTTAGGCTACTCAAAAAATTAATCCACTTTCTTAGGCTTCATAATGGATCAAAGGCTCAAGAAGATCTATTTGAACAAAGAAATCTTGTGTTTGGAAACCATGCGCATAGTGATTGGGAAGAATTTTTGCTTCTCCAATAATCAGAAAAGGGAAAATTTAGACATTGTCTCTCATTTTCTGGTGTCATTTCTAGATCTAAACCTATCGAAACTAAGGTACTTAATCTTGCTTAGGATGGTCTTCAAGGCATAAATTTTTCTTGATGATGTGGATGTGGTGGTGGTGGCACATCTATGATTTGGAGTTCCATTATTGGATGACATTGGAAAAATGTTTCTACAAGGTGTATAGGTGGAGTGGCATCCCTTCATCATGGATGTGAGAATTGAAGGTCTAGAGCGCCACAGGAGATGAGCAATAGTTGGCTACAAATTCCTGTGTAGATGGCTGGGATTGAATGAAATGTAAGGCTTGGAATGGTTTCATGCATTTGAAAACTTGGTGGAATCCAAGAGATTCTATGAAGAAGAATAATGAAGGATGGTATTAGGTGAGGTGGCTATTGGGTATTTTATCTAGTATTTTGAATTAGTATAGACCTGTTTGGCTCATTATTGAATCCACAGCTTGTGGCAGATCTTGTTTATTTTGGATTTTTGTAAGGGTGGTTGTGAGCACTCAATTCCATTTGAATTTCCCCAAGTTACTAGCTAAGCTAAAAGGATATAATTTTTTGCAGCACTTAATATAATTCATGCATCTTTGTTGCCTATTATGAATCAGAAAAATATTAATGCATAACAAATGAGATAACACGATTTGATTAATATTCTTTTTTTATGATTTTTTTTATAAATTTTATTTAAAATTATTTCTTAGATAATTTTTTGGCTGAATTCATGATTGATTGGTCTTATGTGCATATGTTAGGGATTAGAACATATTAAATATATACTATCAGCAACACTAGGACATATCAGTGGAAGGGAACACAATGTCCCACCGATGGAGCAATACATTATATAGTAACAAAGTCGAACATGTGGTGAAATTATATTGAGGGAACATAAGTCTATCAAGCAAACATAAAGTCTGGTTCCCCTGATGCAATGATAAAAGGGTGAAGGCATCAGAGCAAGTGACACTTATCAATGGAAGGCTAACAAGGGTCTCCTTGATGACCCGATTAGACCATGAACCATCAAGTACATGTTAAGGAAGGATATCAAAGGAACTAGGGTACATTGGGGAGACATTATTTGGCATCTCCCTGATACCTCGGAAGGAAGGAGTTCATCGATGAAGAAGGTGGTTATCAATGAAAATGGAATCACGGTCTCATTGATGCAATGATGATGATTGTTTTTGATTGATGTGACATATCATTGATATCGTTGAGATATTCAAAATAAATGATCTACTCAATGACAATATTGATAGCAAGTGGAGTGTTTGTGAGCTAGAGCTGAGTGAATTATACCTCAATTTGATCACATATTTTCATTAAGACTTGAAAATGATTCGTTGGATGCGGGAGTAGAAGAAAGGAGGTTGGTAATTCTCTATTAATTCATATCTTAGAACCAATGAAAGCAAATCCAAGTAAGTATACAAAAAATGACTAAGAAGTTTCTTCTATAAAGAATTATACGAAAATTGAACAATGGAAGAAAATTAAAAAAACAAAAAATAGAGAAAATACTTCTAAACCAGGACTTAATTGACCAATTCCTGGGGTTAGGACTGAGACCTAAAAGCAGTACATAGAAAAATCCTTCCATGGATAAGTAATGGGACAAGCACTAAGGTTTAGGAGATGTGTGGACACCACGATGGGGATATGAGCTATTCATATACCATTATAGGAAATAGTTTAGGTTTCAACCAGTCTGCAACCTATGGAGATTGAACCTAGGGAGATTAGTGGTACCTAATGTGTTTGTTAATATAGAGCTGGTTAAATCTCTAGCCAACAAATATGACCCTAAAAGAAGATCTATTCAATCACATGATGAGTCTGACATTATCATTATCCCCAAAGATCTCATATCTAATGTTTTTCAATTGGAATTATCTCTGAATTACCATTTACAACCAAATAACTTCTAACAGAGTATCATCACATGGAAATGAGCTATAAAATATGGAAGCTACCACTACAAAGTCCTAGGAATGAAGGTAGCTAGCTCAGAAGGTTTTCTAGTAATGAAAACCCTCCATTTCACGAGGATTTATTTGAAGAATATTTTCAATATGCATATTATTTAGCTGGACAAGTGTTAGGAGTAGAGGTCCCACCCCTCATGTAAATTTCCCCAATGGTCCTAGCTATAGATATACAAAGAAAATATGAAAAACCATTTGACTATGTCAGTTATATAGCCAATACTCTAAACTAGGGGATGGGAAGGATCAAAAGCAACAATGATAACATTCATGATTTGAAACATTACTCTTTTTTATTCATTTGCTTCTACATGAAGGACAACTTAGAAGGTTATGGGGAAAAGAATTAAGGATAAAACATGTAGATGAAAGTGGAAATTATAAACTTGTACAAATGTGGACTTCCATATGGGATAACAGATATGGTAGATCACACTATTTGTACTTTGAGGAATATTTTGTCAAACCATTATTAAAATTATTGGTAAATCCATGTAATTATAACTTATCCCCTAAAATACAAAAAATATTGAGACCAAAGGAAAAGGACCCTAGGAAAAAGGTAAATCATAACTGGGGGGATTGGTATGCATTTCCTAATTGCACTATGATTAGAGTCTATGGGTTTGAAGGAGCCCCACATCTATTGCAAAAAATAGTTCCAGACAAAATAGCCTATTTGGAAATTGTGAGACAATTGGCTAAATCTGATGCAAAACATCTTAAGAGATACAATAAGAAGTCTAACATGCCTAGAAATTTGTGCTTTGGAGATTTTATAGTAGTCACCAGTGAAGGGTATGAAGAAATTGATACAAAATTGGAAAAATACAATTTACCGTTGGGTAATGAAAGAAATAATTTTGATATAAAGGGTTTTATTCACAAGGCAAAATTCTCACAAGGAATATCAAGGTGTGAAATCCAATTCTCTATTGATGATGTAATAAGAAATTATAATTAGGCATCAACAAAAGATAGGATGACTTCATATAACAAAGTTCTTCTTGCTGAGACCTAGAAGAAAGGAAATGTCCCATCCTATTCAGGGGCATTTAATGAAGTACATGATCCTCTAGAAAGAATTGAGTAGCTCATCACTCATGTTGATGAGCTAATAAAATATGTACCCTTGGATGTCTTTGAAGCACCTTGGACAACTTATTTAGGAATGCAGGCTGAGGACATAGAGCCTCTTGATTACATACCCTCATAGCCCACTCCAAAAATGAACTTCTCTATTGATACAACCATGAGTGAAGAAGATGAAGAAGAGAGTGATGAGGAGGATGATGATATTGAAAAGATAAGTGCCCCTATAGTTACACAATATCAGCCACCTCCAAAATGAATCATTGTAAAATTTGAAGCATCAGATGAACTCTCTAATGACGTGAGAGTTAAGGCTAGACAAGAATTTATTTTTGACAATGATTTTGTCAAGACTTCTGAATTTAAATCATTTTTTTATGAGCATAAAGGTAGAATGCAAGACAGAGGATGAAGAATATCACTCCCGAGTAGGAGGCAACTATCTTGGAAGATTTGAGAAAATAAATAGACAAAGAGTTAGAATCTATTGCCTTAAAAGGAGAAAATAATTACTTCAAGAGGTGGGGATACTACTCTTACTAGGATGGGATATCAGCTCTGCAATAGTGTTTTACAGTTTTAGGAGAAGAGGAGACAAAACAATGCATCTAACAGAAGAGGCAAGTGATAAAATATACTTAGGATCAGGGTTAAACCCAAATGAAGCCACCCTGCTAATTTGGGCATTGTATCCTCAAGATAAAAGGCCTGTTGTCATCAATAATCCAAATGAAGTGTTTGGATATCTTTTGATCCATAGGGTAGGGGAAACTAACCTCATTGAAACAATTGAGCTAAACATAAATGTTGAAAAATTCACTAAGGCACAGATTGAAAAACAGATAAAAGAAAATGATAAATTAAGGAATGAGGTGGCTAGTCATAGAGATAAAACACCGTCCTCTTCTAGATCAGAATTATATTCCCCATGGATAGAGGGTGAAAAAAGAATATTGCATGCATTAGTAGTTGTAGCTTACTGGAAACATTGTCATAAAAAATCTCAAGAGAAATGCAAGGAGCTAGAAACAGGAATAAAAAAAACTAAATATAATGTTGTATCTAAGATAATCAAAGATATATTCAATAGGATGATGGATCGTGTTGATGAATATTGGAATTTAAAAAAAAAAACACACACAACACTTGTGGAGAATGAAAGATTGCAAGGATAGATGGTTGACAAAAGGGAGGAGCTCCTAAATGAGAAAGCCATGAAAGGTCAGACATTGCAAACATACAATAAGCTGGTGGAATCACACAATGATTACCACAATAGGCTCAAAGAGGACCTTCAATATTTTTATTTGCATCCCACACTCCATGATAGCCTTGGAAATCCTAGGGAGCAAGATGATTGGAAGGATGAGCTCACCATGTATCTATCTATTGCATTGCAAGAAATAAACAACAAAGAGATGGTGTTACAAAATACACATAAACAACTTGAAAAGATGATGTATGTGAAATATGATATGAAGAGCGTAATTTCCAATGTGGAAACTTATGCTGAGGAGGAATACACTCATCTCTCTTCCATCAACTTGTTCATCAACCAAACTAGAGATGCAACAAATACATAGGGGCATCCATTAGAGCTTAAAGACTAGTCAACATCATAAGGAAGATACACTCTACATGTGGTGCATTATCATCGAGTAGCAGCCTTGAATAGTTCTTAAGTGGTCATAGGCACCTATTGGAATATTAACAGATAAATGCATTCACATGCTAAAGTGTTATGTTTTCATTTATGTTAATTAACTATCTATCATCGAACATCATAATTATTTGTTATAATGCATATTATTTAAAAGGAAATATAATGGAGATGACTGATTATAATTCATAATCCATTTTCAGTGTTCAATTTTGCTATGTCAATTTTTCATGCTTATATATTGCTTTGTTGTATCTAAAGTGATCATTTCAAGTTATTTAAGTCTTCAAGACTTATCAGGGAACATTTGTTGTTACTGTGTGGATGCTTTGATTGGTTTTTGGTTAGGTGTGAATTAAAGTCCTTTCAAATAATTTACTTTAATTGGCTCTTGTAGACATCTAAATTTGACCACTTATATTTGGCCAAAATTACCTTTTATGTCTAAATATCATTTTATCCACATTAGTTAAATAATGTTACTATTATTTAATTAATACTCCTAAAGTCTTCTAAATCCCTAAGGTATGCAGTTAAATAATCAAATACCTTACCCCTTTATCCCTTTCTTCCAAAGAATTAAATAAATAACCCACTTATTTAATTTCCTTTATGTCCCATCCACACTTAATTATAATTCACCTCCTAATACCATAGTTAAGGTTGTGACACATCCCTAATCCATTATTAGGATGTGTCACATCCTCCAACTTTTTCAAATTTGCTCCTAATCATCATTAGCCACCTAACTCTCTTCTAATCCTTCATTAACTAGTCTAATCAGTTCTTTAGTAAACTCTTCCCACATCCCATGTCCTCTTCCCCATATGAATTTAAAATTCACATTTATTCATTCAATGCATTTCTCTTCCCCATGAAGGTTGTTGGGAAATTCCAAATCCCTTCATAAGTCACATCAATCACATGGGACAAGGATCTCCTTTATGAGGACCTTGTCTTATCCCCCAGGTACTCCCTAATCATGTGAATTTAAAATTAATATTTATTCCCCAACAACTTATATTTTCCCCATGATGATAAGAGAGGACTTTCTAAAATTCCTCACTTGTCACCATCATCCTCATATGGGGACAAAAACTTCTTTCTTGAGGAAATCTTCCCTTAATCCCAAGGTACTTGAAAGTACCTCCACCTCACATGTCCTCTCTCCACCTCACATGTCATCTTTCCACATCACTCGTACTTTTTACACCTCATCTTCCACATGGAAAGATGTGAGGACTTGTGAGTCCTCAAATCACAAGAACCCTCCATCTTGCCCATGTTGGCTAAATCCTAGCCATTCAATTCTCTCAAGACTCTTCCCTTAAATTGGAAGGTTTGGTCTCATTTTGATGAACATACACCAAATTCATAGCATTCAAGGAACTCAACTCTCAACTTAGCACTCTCAAGAGCTTAGAATTCATCCTCTATTGCTACAACCTTCAAAATTCCATTGCATCCATATACCACAATTGCCACAATACCGATTTGAATCATTGCATAGCTCATCACTTCTACTCCATTTTGCATCTATTTTTAGGTCATTTTCCATTGAAGGAGCACACAATCAAGCATTACAAAGGGCCAACCAAACTCATCAATTCAAGCAAGGTAAAAGGTTCCATTTTCTTGGTATTTTGTTTGAATTCATCTTAGGCCAATCTTAAGTGTTTGTTAGTGTTTCTTTTTTTGCATTTTTTTTTTTTTGCATCTTAGAATAGGAAAAATCACTTGCACACATTTTTGGCATGCTCGATGGGACCCACAAACAGGTCTATTTTTTTCACATTCATTTTTGTTTGATGTTTTGTAGGTTTAGGTTACACAGAGGTGACCTTTCCCTAAACAGGGGTGACTTGGCCTTAATAGGGATGATCTGGCCCTAAACAAGGGTGACCTGGCCCTAACAGGGGCGAACTAGCTCGGAATAGCGGTGACCTGGTCCTGAATAGGGGCGAGCTAGCTCTAAATAGAGGCAATTTTGTCCTAGACAAAGGCAACTGAGTTGTTTCACATTTGTTCAAGACAGAAGGCTAAAACTTCTAACATGTTTGTTGTAGGAGGAGCAGGCTAAGTACATTAGTTATATTGTTTGTTTACTGCTTTCATATTAGTTAGGCACATAGATCTAATTAAGGGGAGTCAAAGTACTTGTTTTACATGTTTATAAAGTGGACTATTGATGTATCCAATCCCATTGTGCCATTTGACAATCCAGGGTGAAGAGAAATCATAGTCCACTTAGTCCTTTGTGTTCACACACTTTTAGCAGGACCTACTTGGAGATCTCATCACCCCAAGGGATGATCCCAAAAACATGTTAATGATGGGGTATATAAAGGGGGAAGAGCAAATATTCTACCTCAATCTAGTCATGTCATTTTTGGCAGAGCATCAAAGCTAGGGTGATACCTAGATAAGACGTGAAGAGTTGGTTTGAGCTTTCAGTACCTCGTTGGGAGCTCCTGACTCATGCTTGTGATGGGCTAGTATTCACGGTTGTGCCCCACGTACCATGCGTATATCAAGGACTTCCTAGTTTGTCTTGTTTATCCTAGTTAGAGGACCGTGTTGGCCATACCCTTTATACTAATCTTAGGATTATGTTGTTTGAACTATCTTTTTTGTGTGAAACTAGTGCATGTTTATTTAGTCAAGTTAGTATTTGCCTTTTTCTTGTTGTTTGCTATGTTTTTTGTTGCCCTTGAATTGGGAAACCTTTCCCTAAGTTTGGCGACCTTGCCCTAAGTTGGGCGACCTGGCCCTAAGTTGCATGACCTTGACCTAAGTTTGGTGACCTAGTCCTAAGTTAGGTCTATTTTGGTGTTTGTTCTACCATTTTTTGACCCGTTCTTCATCCCCCTTAACTTGGGAAACCTTTACCTTGACTTGAGAAACCTTTCCCTTAAGTTGGGTGACCTTTCCCTAAAGAGGGGTGAATCTACTTTTTTCTTCTTCATTTGGAGCTTCGTTCGGGTCAATTTTGGTGTCCATTTAGCCATTTTTAGACCCGTTCTTCATCGCCCTTGAGTTGGGTGACCTTTCCCTAAAGAGGGTTGAATCTGTCTTTTTCTTCTTCGTCTGAGGCCCTGTTCACATCCATTTTGGTGTCTATTTGACCATTTTTGGATCCGGTCTTCATCCCCCTTGACTTGGACTACCTTTCCCCAAAGAGGGGCAAATCTACCTTTTTCTTCTTCAACCAGGGCCCCGTTTGGGTCCATTTTGGTTTCGTTCGGTCATTTTCAAACCCGTTCTTCATCCCCCTTCACTTAGGAGACCTTTCCCTTGAATTGGGTGACCTTGCACTTAATTTGGGTGACCTTGCTCCAAAGAGGGGAAAATCTTCCTTTTTCTTCTTCATCTAGGGCCAGTTCGGGTCTGTTTTGGTGTCCATTCGGTTGTTTTCGAACCTGTTCATCATCCCCCTTGACTTGGGTCAAAATTTCCCTTGACATGGGAGACCTTGCCCTTAAATTATGAGACCTTTCCCTTACGTTGGTGACCTTTCCCCAAAGAGGGGTGAATATGCATTTTCTTCTTCATCTGGGGCCCCGTTCGGGTTCATTACAGTGTTCGTTTGGCCATTTTTAGACCCGTTCTTCATCCGTGTCCTCAATCTGATCACTTTAGGCATATTAATTTTTCCATTGATTGTCCTACCCTCCCTCTAAGTCTCCCTCTAGGTCCATTTAGTCAAATCCATTCTTTTTGTTGGCTATCTCATTTTCCATTCAAGACCTCATTCAAACCCATTTTGGTGTTTTTTTCCTTCGTTCTCATCTAAGATCCTATCTAAATCCTTATAGGATAAGTTTTCATCACATTAGGAAATCCTCAAAGTCCCCCCTTCTCGTTCTTTAGTCACATCTTCCCATTCTTCTATCACCTATGCTCGTTCTGTAGTGTTTGGAGTTGTTTGGGTGATTCTACTAGTTGTTCTGGGTGAATCTACTATTAGGGGCAATCTTGCTTTGTTGTTTGGGCTAATATTCTTAGATAGATGATCCTTCATCTACAGATAGGCAAATTTTCCTAACAGATTCACCTATTGCCCCCACAAGACAATCTTTGGGTGAATTTGCCAGATAGAACAGGCAAGGTTATATTTCTCTATGTAATCATCATTCTTGTCTATTTGCACTTTCCATAGATCATCATTCCATCAATCAAGTCATCTCCAGATTACATATCCATCGTTGATTTGTAAATCTAAATCCCCCAGAGTTCGTTTCTGAGGTTTTTATCCAAGTTGGCTTAGGTGTCTGATCTTGATCATTGACATCAGTCACACTTAGGATTTTTATCTGTTCTAAGTCAATGATTATTATGGTCTAATCAACCTACTTCTATCATGAGGTAGGTTCGGTCTCGTAACTATCCCCTTTGCAACAAATCTGATCGTCGACACCTTGCATCATCTAAGTCAAATATTTGAACTATGTCTAGAATCCATTCCCATCTTCCTATATGATCAATCATCCAATATTGTCTCACCAATCTTATCACATTCCATCACATCCTCCGATCATCCTAATCTGAGCTTTAATCCAATCCCAATCCGAGCTTAACCTGAATCCTGATTCGAGCTTTTGGTCCATCTGTATCCAAGATATTTTGATATCAAAACAAATCTTAAGCTCTCTTTTTCCATTTTATTTTTATCATCTAATATGTCCTTACTATTTTCTATTCCCATCTTCTTGATCTGTATCTATCTCATATGACATCATGAATTCTTATCCTCCTCCCATGCAACCAAAAATGGTGGTCAAGGGAAATCCTAACTACATTGATGAGGATAACGAAAGTCTTGTTGATCAGGATGAGTACAACATAGATCCCCTTGATGTTGTTGTTGCTAACAAGCTTCTTTTGACCACTTTCCAAAATCCAATCATTCCTCCAAGCTATCCCCCCATACCTTCATCTGCATCTAATAATAGTCCTTATGCTACCCTTGACAAGGGATATCCAATACCCTCACCATCCACATATCCATCATTTCGTCCCTCTATATCTCTCTCCTATCCAACATCCACATCCTCCTATAGTAATCCACCACACCCATACTCCTATCCCTATCATCATCAACCATCAATATATCTCTACCTTAATCCCACATCCTAATCTTCTCATCCTAATCAAAAACCCATTCCTTTCTATCATAATCCACCATCCCAATATTCCTCTTATCCTAATCCACCATCTCAATCTTCTATCCTAATCCTCCACCCATATCCTCCTATGCCAATCCACCATCCATTTCCTCCTATGCCAATTCACCATCTCAATATTCCCATCCTAATCCAACATCCACACCTTCCTATCATAATCCACCATCTCAATCTTCTTATCCTAATCCTAAACCCATATCCTCCTATGAAAATAAATCACCCATGTCCTCTTATCCTAGTCTGCCATCTCAATCTTCCTATCCTGATCCTCCATCTATTTCATCCTATGCCAATCCACCATCCATGTCCTCCTATGCCAATCCACTAGTCTCTAATCCTAATCCTCCATCTCCTCTTGGTCCTACATCCAATCCCATCCCCTTATCTAATCCTAATCCACCAGTCTCTAGTCTTAATCCTCCATCTCCTCTTAGTCCTACATCCAATTCCATCCACTTATCTAATCCTAACCCACCAATCCCTAATCCTAGTCCTCTACCCATCCATAATCCTCCATCCATTCCCATCTCCCCACCTGAACCTATAATTCCCAAAGACCCCATTCCATATGTTGTCCAAGGACACATGACAAAAGAGACATCCCCAAATCCACATCCTAATTTTTTTGAACCATGCCATCCCACTCTATCATGTACAGGCATTACTGATGAGGCTATTCCCCATCCTATGCCTATCACCCCTATTATCAATCCTAGCACCATCCCAACCATCAAATCCAATGAAACTAGTGAAGACACCAAAATCCAATCCACTCCTCCTAGTCCTAGTATCACAAAACTCTAACCCCATGAACTTCATGAATCCTCGATCCTTCCATCTCCCCCACTTGAGGAGTCCCTCCAATACTCCTCCCTCATCATGCCTCTCACACAAGATGAGTCATGCCTAGAGCATGATCCAAAGAATACCAACATATTCCCTCCTCCAAACAAGGTCCTACCATCCTATCTACTCTATCTCAAGATCATAGTTCCCCATCCATTCAATCTTATGATCCCTATCCTCAATCAACTCATGATCTTACCATCCTAGCCACCCCATCTCAAGATCATACTAGCTCATCTGCTCCATCCCCTGATCCCCTTTGCACTCAAGATCCAATCACTCCATCTCATGAACCCTTATCACCTATGAATCCCTCTTTTGATCCCTTATCACTCATTCCTCCTGATCAAGATTCTTCTATCCTCTCATCTCCATTGCATGATCCTCCATTGCCACCTAGCCCTATAATCCCAATACCACTTTTATATCACCTTCATAACATTACACTCATCCATGGTGGTCTTCTTGCAGAAGAAAAACAAATTATATGCACCACCCTTCCTCCTCCACCTACTAATGGACTCGCATCATGCTTCCAAAAGAACAAGAATCCTACCATAAATTGAATTCTCCAGATCATGAACTATCAAGGAAAAGGTTTAGGCCTTCATGAGCAAGGTACTTTAGAGCCCATTCAGGTCAAAGAAAATCTGGGTGTGCAAGGTCTTGGATATATCTCCCAAGAATCACAATCCAAAAATGTTGGTACAACCCCTATGCATCTTAAATGATCCTCTTCCAAAGGAATGAGAGGCACTTCCTATCGCTCTACCAAACCATTTATTGCCATCCCCCCTCCTCCATCATATCACCTCAAAATAACCATCCATCTTCCTCCTTCCTCCTCCAAGCTCATATTGGATCCTTATATCCATCCATCCACCATCACCCATCCTCCATCGAATGCATCTATTTTGGGTCCTTATGTCCCTCCATTCACCCTCACACATCCTCCATATACACCATCCATTTTGGGACCTTATATCCCAAAATCACCTCCTCCTTCTTATCCTCCTCATCCTCTTATCCATCCATCACCTATCCCTAGCACATTTCATAAGACTCCTAAATTCATAATCCCTAATCAAGATCAACAAAGCCACCCCTCCATACATGTTACCTCACATCATCATCAAAAACCTACCTCAATCATTCCATCCACATCTTCTTCGCATCATCCATCACCTCATACCTATCCCGTTGTACTAAAATCACTTTGGATGCCAAAGTACAAATGCATAAATCCAAGCATCCACATGAATCTAAAGCTCCTCATGTCCCCTTAAAATGACATGTTGAAGAAAATTAAAATCAAATCCAAAAACAAAATCAATCCCATAGGCCACAAAGGCCCACCAAAGATAAATCAAAGCCATGTGGATCCCAAAGAAAAAATTTATCTTGCCTTCACTTGAAAAATCCATAACGACATCTAAATTTTCTAATCCACCAAAAAAAAATCATTCACATCCTCCATCTCCTAAATCTATTTTGGGTGCTTATGTCCTGAAATTCACTATTCCAACTCCTCCATTATCGCCACATTCGCCATCCATCAACCCTCCTCTCATTTAACATCCACCACGTGTGCCAATGTTGGTCCTGAACACCTTCCCCCATCACACATCCAATCCATCATTCCATCCATTCACTTTCTAGCATCCCATCCAATATCCCCCATACCTCCCCCATCAAATCCCTTTAATCCATCCTCTTGCATAATCCTTATATTCTAATAAGGTTGTACCAACATCCAATAGTCACTTTACATGTGGGCTCTTTTTACATCATATGCAACTTGATGCTTGATTCCTTCATCTATCCCCTTATCACATGTCTTCTAAATCCACATATCTGCATCCCTATCCTTATCCATCTCCATCCACATTTCTGTCCA
The DNA here is from genome assembly GCA_007115665.2 of Sequoiadendron giganteum. Classification (NCBI taxonomy): domain Eukaryota; kingdom Viridiplantae; phylum Streptophyta; class Pinopsida; order Cupressales; family Cupressaceae; genus Sequoiadendron; species Sequoiadendron giganteum. The sequence continues at coordinate 392,130,356 of CM021110.1, read as the reverse complement.
AAAAGTCAAAATCAAAAAAACCAAAAAATAGTAAAGAGAAATAATTCATCCAATGGTGAAAACTTGGCAAAAAAGAACCTTGGATAAGTACCATGATAAAAACCTAGCAAACAAGCATCATGCATAAATCCCCCATTCCGTTTACTTCCACAATTGGGGGTAGCCTCCATCTATGCATCCCTTTCCTCCATCTCCTATATCCACTTATCTTCTACATCATATCCATCATATCCCATTTGTATGTAGTCTCTCCATCTTCTTTGTGATCTTGATCAAGACATGGGCACATATATATAAATTCTTTAGACATCTCTTGGCATACATTCCCCTCATCCATACACTATCTTATTCATATCCCCATCCATCCACCTTCCTTATACATGCATCCTATCCACACCCATTTATCTTCCATTGTCCACCCATCCTACTCTGATCCATCTCCATCCCTTATTTACCCCTCCTATTATCTACCATCCCTCTTGCCTCATCATGTATGACATATCTAGAGTATGGCATCTTCTTTTGTGTGACATATTACTTGGTGACATCATCTATCCATCCCTCCAAGTAATCCCTTCCATCTTCCAAATCCTTATCCCGCTACCCACCCATCCAAGTAATCCTTGTCCATATTTTCATCCTTATCTCCTATCCACCCATCCACTAGTCATTTTCCATCTTATCATCCTTATCTTCCAATCCATTTATCCCCCATCTTTCTAAATCCTTATTCCTATATCCATCTATCCTGGCATCTCTCCATCTCTCCATCTTTATTAATCCATCAATTTATTTATCTTTTCCTTCCATCTCATAATCCCTTGTCATTGGTATCTAGCTATAGGCTATCCCCATGCAATCCAATTCCATTCATCTCACTATCATCATTCCTACCTATTTCCCACATCTGTCTCACATCCTATCACTCTTCATCATTCACCTATCCATCATGTCATTCTCCCCATTCATCTATTAATGATTTGGATAACTATCCCATACCTCATCTTTGCATTAATCCACATATTTTACATATCCTTCATCCTATCCACCACGTTCATCTCATGTCATCATCTCCACTCCATCATTGTATCTTCTAATCATGGTCATCTGATCCTCCCTTGTCCATCATTTTTCTCTGATCTTGTTCCGAACTACATTTCCCTTGCGCTTTCATGTAGGAAAGGTCATTCCTTTGATCGACCCTCAGGGAATCTGTCCATTTTTATCCATAGTCGGTTGTTAGTCTCTTATCGAACTATGAGGGATTTGTGCTTTCACATAGGGAAGGCTGATCTTTGATCAACCCCCAAGTCCCTAGGTCTTTAGGGTGTGTCAATCTTTTTTCCCCTAGGTCTGTAGAATTTGTCTATTTTTTTTCCTTTTTATTTTTTCATCTTGTCATCTTATGTCTCATTGTATTTTTGTGTCGTCAAGTACGTCCCTATTCTAACTAGTTCTTCACAAATGAGGTACATTCATATCATGAGATTCAATCGGTTTTGGAGTCTCCTGCATCATAATTGATCTTTTAGTTTAGTGTCCATCTTTGGTCTCACCAGGATGTATCCTTCCTAACAAACCTCATCAACCCCATCCATCATCTTGATCCTATGGCAAAGGGTGTTTTGAAATTGATTGCAATTGTTCGATACTTTTGGCTTCTATTTATCATTTGAGCTCCCTATCATTACTTGTCAAGGCCACCATGATCTATCATATTATGGTGTGTTTTGACTAGTTAACATAGGGGCATCTCTTTATCTTTGTTTTTTTTTGTCTTCATGGTTGTCCCATGCGGTATCCACCAAGACCCTTGAGGTCTTGTGTTACGCTAGGGCATCCTTTTGTGTTTGTGGTTATTCCAATACCTTGCCTACCCAAATTCATTGTGACTTTGGGGTGTTGGGATAGCCTCCTTATTTATTGTGTTTTTGTATGTATTAGACACTAATATTCCTTTGTTTCACATACCATGGTACCGGGTGTCTTATGCTATAGAAAAAATAGTGCTCTGAAAATGGAAAATTGTATTAGGATTTCATTTTATTTTCTCTTCCATTATATTGCATCTTTACCTCTGTCATCTTCATTCATTTTACCCATATCACATATCCATCCAATCCTAATCCATTCAATCTAGCACAAATCATCTAATCACATCTTTGGTCTTGTTCTCAGCCTTGCTACAAGCCTTGACCCAATCATCATCATCATCATCAGGATATATCCTTTCCTATCCTTTTGTGTTGTTTTGGGATGTACCCTTTCCTCATCAACAACACTTTCGTCATCATCTTCGAGATCTATCCTTCCCTTATCCGTGTGTTGTTTTAGGATATATCATTCCCTCATCAACAACACTCCATCAACCCCCAGTCCATCTTGGTTTGTAGCTTGACTGGGGTAACATCATATTTGTCCTTGAATCCATTTGTGCTTGCCTTTATCTCTTCATCTTACTGTCCTCTATTCCATCCATCATTTTGGATCATCTTCCCCATCTACCCTTACATCATCTCATCCATTTCAAGAGCACACCCATGTTCTCTTAAAATTGCATGTCCTCTCAAGGGGCATCCTTAATCCCTAACCTTCATCTTCAATCCCATCATATTTCCTCCTAGTCACTCCTCAAATGACTGGGGCATCTTCCTTAATCTAACCATCTTATTCTAGGTGCTATATTTTAAATTTCTTTGAAATGATCTACTTCTTAACACCATCTCAAAGAGGGGAAAAATGTAGACATCTAAATTTGACCACTTTATATTTGGCCAAATTTACCCTTTTCGTCTAAATATCTTTTTATCCACATTAGTTAAATAATGTTACTATTATTTAATTAATACTCCTAAATTTTTCTAAATCCCTAAGGTATTTAGTTAAATAATTAAATACCTTACCCCTTTATCCCTTTCTTCCAAGGGATTAAATAAATAACCCACTTATTTAATTTCCTTTATGTCCCATCTATACTTAGTCCTAATTCATCTCCTAATCCCATCATTATGGATGTGACACATCCCTAATCTATGATTAGGATGTGTCACATCCTCCAACTTTTTCAAGTTGGCTCCTAATCATCATTAGCCACCTAGCTCTCTTCTAATCCTTCATTAACTAGTCTAATTAGTCCTTTAGTCAACTCTTCCCACATCCCAATGGAATTTTTAATTTCGTTTACAATCCCCATGTCCTCTTCCCCATTTGAATTTAAAATTCATATTTATTTATTCAATGCATTTCTCTTCCCCATGAAGGTTGTTGGGAAATTCCAAATCCCTTCATAAGTCACATCAGTCACATGGGACAAGGACCCTCTTTATGAGGACTTTGTCTTATCCCCAAGGTACTCCCCAATCATGTGAATTTAAAATTATATTTATTCCCCCAACAACTTTTTTTCTTCCCCATGATGATAAGAGAGGACTTTCTAAAATTCCTCACTTTTCACCATCATCCTCATATGGGGACAAGATCTTCCTTTTTGAGAAAATCCTCCCTTGATCCTAAGGTACTTGAAAGTACCTTCACCTCACATGTCCTCTCTCCACATTACATGTCCTCTTTCCACATCACCTATCCTTTTCATAGCTCATCTGCCACATGGAAAGATGTGTGGACTCGTGAGTCCTGAACTCACCACAACCCTCCATCTTGCCCATGTTGGCTAAATCCTAGTCATTGAATTTTCTAGAGACTCTTCCCTTAAAATGGAAGATTTGGTCTCATTTTCATGAACACACATCACATTCATAGCATTCAAGGAACTCAACTCTCAACTTACCACTCTTAAGATCTTGACATTCATCCTCCATTGTTACAACCTTCAAGCTTCCATTGCATCCATATACCACACTTGCCACAATACCCATTTACATCATTGCATTCCTCATCATTTCTACTCCATTTTGCATCCATTTTTATGTCATTTTCCATTGAAGGAGCACACAATCAAGCATAAAAAATGGACAACCAAACTCATTAATTCAAGCAAGGTAAAAGGTTCCATTTTCTTCGTATTTTATTTGAATTCATCTTAGGCCAATCTCAAGTGTTTGTTAGTGTTTTCCTTTTTGTATTTCATTTTTTCTTGCATCTTAGAATAGGAAAAATCACTTGCACACAACTCCTATTAAGGATGAAAGGTCCTTTTAGAGAAATTGTTTTTATTGGTTTCCATCAACTTAAGAATTAAAATTCCTTTCATAATTCCACAATAACTTGAGGGGATAACATTGGGATTATTAAAGAAGAGCACTGTAATATCAATTCAAGCAATATAATGGAGAACATCTTTTAATTAGAGATCCTTCATGACTTGTTATCATTCTTTATTTTTCTTATGTTTTCCATACTTATTTCTTCTTATATTTGAATGAATATTAGTTATTGAGCCTCAATACTATGCTTATTTGAATGAATATGTTGATACAGTAAAACATTTATTGTCAATACTGGTAGAGCTGCTATTTTTTTTGAAAATTTTAGCTTATTTTGCCTTGTTACATGTTCAACATAAAAATGGAAACTATTTTAAAATAAAAAAGTTAACAAAGTTGCTTATTTAAATAATTATGAGGTATGTGCATTAATATTCTATTAAATTTTGTGTCTTCATGAACATATGTTGATACAAAATGAATGGAAGAAGCATCCAAGTAATCCTCTTTTTTTTTGCCAACAATTCATACCAAAGATTGAACAATTTGGGGATATTGCAATAGGTAATTTGTATCAACACAAATAATATTATTGAAGCATTTCAGAGTTTAGGCCATAAGAATCATCCTTTTTAAACATGGATTACAAACAATTATGAGAATTTAAAAGTCATGGTCATTAACATTATTGTCTGCTACAATGTCATCTAGTGTATCATTTTCAATGTTCATATGTTCTTTCAATTAATTAATATTATCATCATCATCATTGAAATTTGACTGTAGACCATATATTTGTTACCAAATGTATTTGGATCATCATTTTCTATACCATCCATATTGGTGTCTTCCATAACATCATCTAACTCTGGATTGTTGTCTTTTTGTGCCTGAACATAACCATCTTCAACATCATCATGGATGTCAACTTCTTCGATGTTCTCTAGTCCCCCTCTCTCATTTTGTTGACCATCATTGTTTTTCTCATTATCCACTAATGCATCGTCAAATACATGACTTAATCTTGGATCATAATGTATGACAAATATCCATTTTAGGTCCAAAATATCTTCATAGAAAAATACCTGCAAATGAATGAAATACATATATTAGACGTATGCTATAACAATTTTATTGATTAATAAAAACATGTATATATTTGCAATAAACTATGATTTAATAGATTAATTATCACTTTTGCTTCTTGTTTGAGTTAAAGAAATACCTACTCATAATGAATTGGTAGAACAAGTCTATCATGTCTTCATGTCCTCTCAAATTCTTCATACCATCTACACTTAAAAATACAACATTTAAAAGAGTGGTAATCCAACTCAATAATTTCTTTTATTTTCCCAACATATTGTAGATTCCCTTCAATTATATTCTTATCTTTTGAGCTTGATTGACTAGGTTGCTTGAAGTCAACCATGATGCCACAATCAAAGGATCATCTCTTTACATCTATGATTTCTACACGATAATGTCGACCATATGCCCACATTGTTGGATATTTCCTTGCCTGTGAAAGACCATTTATTTAAGTGAACACAAATATAATGATGAATATTAAAATAGATAATAGTGTCAAAACTGTAAGGAAAAAACATTTTGTAAAATTCGAACTGTACCTTTCTTGCACATCCTTTAGACATTTTTTATTTCATCTTCTGTTATGTTTGAATCTATATTTGTATCTTCTATTTGATTTTGAATTTGTTTAGTAACCCATTCTAGTATGCAATCTTTGACCCATTCCCTAAGAAGATCAGTGGGAAGTGGAGTATTCTTTGGGTTCAATCTCTTAAATTGTCTCTTTGCTTCTAACACTTCTTCTCTCTTTTTATCATACAAATCAATCCATTTGTTCATAAAGTCCATGTGGTACAAAATGAACTTGTTGAGTATAGAAATTTCATCTACACCTATTACATGTCAACATGTTTATTTCAAACTCCAAATCTTATGTTGTTAATTTGATAAATAAATTATAGAGTAAATTAATTACTGCAAGAAAAACGACCACATTGATCATGAATTTACTTACTTATTTGTGCTTCATTACCATTAGGTTATGGTTTTTCTCCATCAATAATATATGATGCTTGTTCTTCATCCCAGATGTGTGGCCCATCTTCAAAATACTTAGCAAGGAATTTGCATAGGAAGAAAATGCTTCATTCAATACATACCCTTCAGCCATGCAACCCTTTGGATGTGTCTTTTTTCGGACATATCTTTTAAGAATTTTCATATAACTCTCAAAGAAAAACATCCACCTCGTTGATATGACACCCACCAATTCAATGTCATCACCTAGGTGTATAAGTAAATGGACTTGTAGGTCCATGAAACTTGTAGGGATCTCCTTCTCAAATACATAGACAATTTCTGCAATTTCCTTCTTGCACTTTGGAACTTCACATTCATGGATCTCCTTATAGGTCACCCACCTAATATAAGAATATTAAATTAGTATGATCCTTTAGTCAAAAATTCATGTGTGAGAACACAAAGCTATTATATTGGATTCTTGTCTTACATTTATGGTTGGATTATATGAAATGTTCATGTGTGAGAGACATAGAGCTATTATATTGGATTTTAATTTTTGACTTAAGGTTCATACTAATTTAATATTCTTATGTTAGGTGGGTGACCTGTAAGGAGATCCATGAATGTGAAGTTCCAAAGTGGAAGAAGGAAATTGCAGAAATTTTCTATGTATTTGAGAAGGAGATCCCTACAAGTTTCATGGACCTACAAGTCCATTTACTTATACACCTAGTCGATGAAATTGAATTGGTGGGTGTCATATCAATGAGGTGGATGTTTTTCTTTGAGAGGTATATAGCACACCTAATGAATGAACATAGCACACCATACAACATGGAGGACCTATTTGATGGAGGACATGATATGCCATACATTCTTTTGTCTTTCCATAACAGTTGCATCTCATCAATAAAAGGCACACGATAAACATCCATGTTTTTAACTTGATGTTTTCCTAGGACAATGAGAGTCAGCATAAGGTGCTCCTTTCTAACACTCATCCATGGGGGAATATTGTATACTATCAATCTGACTGACCAAACACTATAATTTGAGCTCAAGAAAGAGAATGGGCACAGCCCATCAATTGCAAGATCAAACCTGATACTGTGAGGTTCATCTTTGAAGTTTCTTGACCATTTTTTCACTATGTGTTTCATTGCATTGGAGTCGGCCATTATTCACATGAATCCATCTTTACTCATGTTCTTTGCATTCCAATCCATCAATTGTGCAAGTGACTTGCAAAAAAACATTCATTAAAGTCTAGGTATAATTGGCATGTGACATAAAACCTTCTTTGGAATTGTAGGACCTTGTACATCTATACAATATCTCTTCTCTTTGCATACAAGGCATTCTACCTTGTTCTGATATTCATCTTTGTATAAAATGAAATAATTTTTACATGAATGAATTTTCTTATATTCAATCCCCAACTCAACCAACAAAAAATGTGCCTCTTTGCAAGTTGATGGAAATAGATTATCTTCAGGAAGTATTTTAGTTTTTAGTGCCCTATAAGATTTCCAAAGATTAAATCAATTGAATGTTTGACTTATGTTGAACATGTTTGATATGTCAAACTATACTAGGACTGTTTATATACAATATATGGTTTTAAAATCCCCTTAAAGAAATATAAACGAAGTTGATGAATGTTTATTAATTATGTACACCAATTGACAATGCAAAGTAAGAAATAGATTTTAACTCACTTCAGTAGGGTAGTGAATCCTTTATCTGACCAACCAAATAGTGAATTGATTCCTAATAATATTAATGTGCATGCCAGTTTTGAGGTTCTACTTGCACCTAATTTTAACATGGGTTTCTTCGATGCTTGCTTGATGGAGTATTTCAAGTTGTTATTGTCAACATTATGTTGGTGGTAATTAACCCTATTATCATTGTTACTATCAACCATATGATCATTATTGTCATCATTGTTTACATCCCCAAAGAAATCTATAAGAATTTCATTCAATTCTTCTTCATGTACTGCATTTTCACTACCATGATCATCATCATTAAGGCTAGGTGGCATGTCATTAGTGTATGTGAATCTCATCAGCTCTTCAAATTTATCAGGTGGTAGCATTTTCTTCATTCTTTCTCTTTTCGCCTTGGTATGGTTTAAAGGATGGTTTGGATCATCCCGTCCAAATCTTAATAACGCAGTTGGATCTTGGGTATTAGTATGTGTTTCATCAAAATCTTCTACCTATCAACAAATGCAAGCATTACTTAATCTTTGGCAACAATTGGATAAATCATAAATGTATCAATTTTAAAGAAACATAATCAAATATGGCTTAAAAAATATAAATATAAATTGTATGAACATATATACATCAATTGAATAATGGAACATTATTTTATAGAGTACCTTTTTTATACAATAATTTAAATAAAACATAATTTTGACAACATAGTTTATAAAACATTAGTCCACACTCATTTATTATTCTTTGGTTTTCTTCCCTTAGGAACATCTTTAGGGAGAGCTTGTTCTTCCCTTTTATTTCATGCAGGAGTGTTTTCTAAGAAGGGGTAATCAATCAATAACTTATCCCCAATGGTAAGGTCCTTAATAGCCTCAACCATTATCAATCTATCAACCTCTCTTTCCATATCTCCATCTTTATCATTTATAACCTCAACAAATTGACAATTCGGTCTTACATTAGGGTTCCTTCCCTTACTACTATTTATAAATCCTACAATATTTTTGTGTGTATGCATGTCCATCTATATACATAAGATGACCTCTATTAAATTCTTTTCCACTTTCCAATTGGAGATGATGTGTATACATATTTAAATTTAGACCATATGCTGAAATGCTAGGCTTATATTTTGCTAGCCTTCTCCCTTCACCACTCTAATATGATGGACCATAATATAGCATTAATCTCCTAGTGGTTTATTCTAAATTTTTTTTATGTTTAAATCCCACATGTACATTTTGGATAATAAAGAGGCCTAGATTCACTCCATGAATATTAGAGGGTCATATCATGCAGTTGTATCCCAAAAATTGAAACACCTCATACACTCTAGGTAGTTGTTGATCACTAGGCCAAGCACAATATAGTCGATGATCAAATGTCTCTTTGTAAATTGATCTCAAACTTAGGGGATTTTATCATCTCCATCACATTCATTCTCATAGATTATGTATTCCACCTTCCCCCTATCTTTAAGAAAATTATGCATCTTTAAATTGGTTCTTGTTCTGTGACTTGTTTTCATCAATTCCTCGTCTTTCGAGCTGGTATATTGGCACATATTTTTATTAGATGTATCATCTAATAAATGATCATTGCCCTCTAGGCTAGAAGTCAATGATCCAGGAAACTTTAAAATAAGAACTTTATCCTGTAAGTATCCATTGAGAAAAAAATTAGTTATTTAAATAATATAAAACAATGTTTAAACGAAGTATAAATGTTATTTATATCAAATTGGAAAATTCCATACCACAATTCCTATTGGATTTGAATCAATTATAGGAGGAATACTACCAACTAGAAGCTCATCATATATGTAATGTCTTTGTACAATTTCTCATTTGAATTGTTTCTTTCCACAACATAGAGAACATCCACAAAAAATAATTTTCTCAAAGTATTCATCCCATGTACTATAGTCTTGAGCAACCTCTTGTTCAGTGCAATAATCTATTGTGTTTGGAAGATCCATTGTCATATCCTCTTCCACCCATTTTCGTCTACATAATTTAGTATTTTAGGTCCACGTACATGCACATATCATCTTCTTTTGCTAGTTAAACACTCAAGCTCTGCATTTTCTCTAATCTCCATCTAAAATAATCAACAACATGCATTAATTTATGTCAAGACTGGATAATACATTATAAATTTCAATAATAATATGAAAAAAGATGGACATATCACAAAATGCCATCAGATTATTTTTCCTAAGTTAAGTCAAAATTTGAGTACTTGATGTCCCGCTTCATCCATTCTATCCTCATTTGATATGACATGATCTTTTGCCATGACCTCGTCTCACCCCTATAATACACAAAATAGTAAATAATTTTTACTACACCAATTATATCATTTCAATGAATATGCTATCCAACACAAAACCTCACTTTAGTCATATATTTTCTTAAATTATTCATCCCATGTACTATAGTCTTGACCAACCTCTTGTTTAATGCAGTCATTTGTTATATCTGCAAGATCCATTGTCATATCCTCAAACACCCACTGTCTGTACATGATTTAATAGTTTTAGGTCCACGTCCACATACATATCTTCCTATTTTGCTAGTTGAATGCTCAGGCTCTGCATTTTCTCCAATCTCCATCTAAAATAATCAACAAGATGCATTAATTTATGTCAAGATTAGATAATACATTATAAACTTCAATAATACTGTGAAAAAAGATGGACATATGAAAAAATTCCATCAGATCATTTTTTCATAAATTAAGTCAAAGTTTGAGTACTTGATGTCCTGCTTCAGCCGTTGTGTCCTCATTTGACATGACACGATCTATTTCCATGGCCTTGTCTTGCCCCTATAATACACAACATATTAAATAATGTTTAGTACACCAATTATATCATTTCAACGAATATGCTATCCAACACAAAAGCTCACTTTAGACATATATTTGACATATATTTCACACTTTAGATGACTCATCTAGTTGTATAGGAGTCATTTGTGAGTTCACAAATATAACCTCTATTAGTTTTGCACCCACAAAATTGACGTTGGATAAGGAATAGATAAAATAGGGAACCATGATTTCTCCCTTGGAACATTTGAAGATGAAGTCATTTAGGATGAATTTATTTATCAACTTCTAGGAAAAATACATCATTTTGCACTGCAAGGCACTAAATTAGGCGTACTTTGTGCCACCTTTTATATCCCAAAAAAATTACATTTTTTGGTTGAAAGGTGACTCTAAATTAGGCACAATTTGCTATATTGACTACTAAACCAGGAACAAAAAATTAAAACTTCTCGTGCCAAGAAGGAAGAGATGACAAGAGAAAAAATCTGCATGAAGGAAGAGAGAAAAAAAAAGGGAAAAATGGTGCGAAGGAGGGCTACAAGCAAGAAGATCAGAAATTTGATTTAGTTTGTGACACCATAGGTAAGGTTACAATTTATTTTTTTCGTTCCACAAATATTTTACAGAACAATGTGTTCGTGGTTTTGAATTGATTGTGCACACACATTCATTTTCTTTCTAATCAGCAGATGTGACTCGATAATTCAACCTATCCATGTTAACTCTCAATAAAATCACACTTCGCGCCCTTTTTATGCCCCAAAGATTAATATTCTATACAGGTGCACAAGCGTTGATTTTTTTACAATACATTTTTTTCATTTTTCATATATTTATATCCTTTCAAATATATTTATATTCTATTTAGGTGTGCAATAAATTGATTCATAGGTGATTTAATCTAGAAAGAGAGTCATTCAAGGTAAAACTTTCATACCACAAACTGGACTAAAACTTTCATACCTGACAGTGTGTACTTCGTTTTCCTCCATAGACTGGACAAAAATAATTTTCCCTAGGTCACCTCAAAATTTCAAGTGATAGATGGAAGAGAACAAAGGGAATAGACTCTAGCCATGATGAGGTAATTCATTGTCAATTTATAGATTTGTAAATGTTTCCTGTGTTTCTTTCATTTTTACTTTTTACTTTTTACTTTTTAAATTTAAAAGAAGAAATTAATTTTATATCTATATAGGGACATGTGACTAACAAAGATAAAGAGGCATTGGCCTCCATATTGGGGGTAGAGGTAGTGAAAAAATTGGATGATGTGCACTAGACAATGCTTTCTAGATACATAGAAAATCGATATAGTGAAGCCCCTCAAACATTGCAACCAAATCAATTGTGTCAAAGGGAATCAATTGATTCCCCAAGCAGTCCTAGATCAAGCAAAAGATCTAGGAGGAAATCAATAACAGTAAAATCTAGGAATGTAGAATAGGGAGTAGAGACTTCCACTATCCCAACCAATCCTATGACACATACTTCTTCCACCACGACAAGTTTTCAATTCCTTCAACGATTCAAAGACCATCTACATTTTCCATTCTCAAAGATACCCATACACCTACGAAAAGCAGTTATCAATGACATGAAGACTAAATTTGGTAGAGGTTAGTATGTGAAGAAGGTAAAGCTACGAATGTCTCAAAATTGCAAGATATTTTGGTGCAACCAAACAAAGAAGATAAAAAAAATCCCTCCTGAGCTAAGGCTCAAAAAAAGGCCAATTGATGTAAGTGTCAAAGTATGGAAAGAGCTTGTAAAATAATATGAGAAGTATGAAGCACAAAGGAAGTCTGAAGAGGATAGTGCACAGGTATTTGAACTTTCTCATAAGATTATATCAAATTTATTAAACGATTTTTAAATTTTATTTGTCCATAGTTAAATTGAATTAGTATATGTTTCAAGACAAGGCCTCCAAGGTTAAGCTTCAAAAACTTCGTGCCACACATCATAGTGGCCAAAAAGGTTTAGAGGACTTGATCTATACATTTGTAAGTATATTTAATATGTTAAATGATATTTTTTAATTTCCTAGGAAAAATTAAATGATTGCATATCAATTAGTTTAACTAGTCCATGTGCCATATTTTTATAGGAGGAGAAATATGGCCGACATCCAAAAAAAATTGGGAAGGAAAATTTACAAAGCAAAAAGTGGGCCAATTTTTTAATCTAGATGGAGAACGAGGTATCAATAGTTGACTTTTAGTTTCAATAACTTAGTTGGATATTGTTGTGTTAATATGTCAATTTTCATTTCTTGTGTTGAGTTGTTTATTGATGCATAGGATGAGTTCTCAAGTTCTTCTCTGTTAGACATAGATCCCACTCAATTTTCCAATTATTTTATGTTGAGGAAAAAAATATTATTTTCCTTAAAGGGTAGTGGGTGACATTCATGCCTTATTTTCATTGCATCTTTTAATTAATGACCATTGTCTTTTAATATCTCTTAAGTTTCCTCATTTAAGTTATGAGTTGTATCATTTGAGTAACTTAGTCCCATGTTGATTTTATTTATCTTCTTTTCTCTCAAACATGGTATCTCAAGGAGTGCTTCCTTGAATTCATGTTGCCATTCTACTAAGTGACCACATGCATCTTTGTCATCCTTCCTCACGATGCTGCCATTCTTTTAACATGTAAGAAATTTTTGATGCATCTTGGTAGGAATCCTATAGATCTAACATATCCTTGTAGTCTATAAAACTTGGTGTAGCTAACTAGCCACTTAATTTTTCCATCTAAATTAAAAAAGGCAGTAAATTCTTGTCTTCCAAGTTAAAAAACTCCATAAATAAAGAAATCAGCAGAGAAAAAACCTGCAATCTGATTTGATCAACATAGAGAAGTGTGTAATACTAGACTTATTAACATTCAAAAGATAAATGGAATTTCCTTAAAACCAAGTAGAGCTATCCAAAAAATATAACTAAAAAGACAAATGTTCTCTCGCACAGAATGGCCTAATGGCTAGTTGTCATAGAAGTCAAACTAGTGAGCTAACAACACTAATCAAGTTAACATATATGCATCATGTGCATAAACAACTGAACCATTTATGTGAATGAATAAATAGTAGGAGGATGTATATTAACTCAATTCATCTAACTTTATGCCTCTTGGTAGGCATTCCTCTTGAATCTCTAATATCAGGTGCTTGAGAAATCCTTGCAGCTTTTACCTTTTGTCGTTACCTTTCCTCTTCAGTGTCAGACTCATCTCATTTTTCCTTATCTACATTTCTAGATTTGGCATCTAATTCATCCCATGTTTTACCTTCCTCCCCTTCAGAATCTTCTTCTTCTTCATCATCCTCATCTAATCCACAAGAGATTCATCTCCTTAACCTTCCTCATCTGATTCTGATTCCTCTTCTACATTAGAGAGTTCATATCCTTGATCTGAATCTTCTGAATTATCAGAATCAGAATCTCTAGCTTCCATATTCAAAAATTCCCAACCACCATCTTTAATAAATTTATCTGGATCATCAGTAATAGTCTTCAAAATTGTTTGCCAGTTCAAGTTCATTATGCTTTCATAATACTTTATATCCATGGAGTTTAGCCATTCCTTGATGCCATCAAGTGAATATTGAGGAATGACATCAATGTGGAGTACATCCCGCTCTAAGTCTTTGAAAATAATAGCCATATCAAATTCCTTTTTCCCAAGTCCTACTCTCTCAAGGTTAACAATCTTAATCTCACTAATGGTGATTACTAAGAAAGGTAATTCCACCAACTCTACCAAATAGTTTACCATATGAACAATAAAAGAAAGAGGCTTTGAAAGGAACTCCATGAAAACCAAGCTCTCTAAATGGTGCATCAAACTCTAGTTCAAAATATTTTAGATGAGGCCACTCCCATAGCTCTCTTATTGGATTAACAAATCCTTGACATGCTGCATTGATATTATTTTTCCTATCCCGCTCTTACTATTCTTCCTCAATTTCATCAGGATCATACATTGACCTTCTTTCCCCTCCTAAAGTTTTGACCACATCCATTACCTCCACATAAAACTAGACATCCTTTATCTTCTTGGTTCCCATGCTATGATATGGTTATGCAAATGAAAGTGAAGCAAAGTAATCATCTACTTCTTCACTAGATGGAAGAATGCATGCTTAATATTTTGATACATGATATCAATTGTCTCTTCTACTCTCATGGTTGAATATTGAAATCGATTATGGTGGCCCTCCAGAGTTCTATTCATTTTTATTCCTCTTCCACAAAGTGTTGGTCTGATCCACAAGTCTACCAGCCTAATTGACTTTTTTTTTGAAAGCTGGAGTTTCTCCTAAGTCACCAGTGTAACTCTCTCAACCTTTTCAGACTCTTTCATTGCTATAGGAAATTATCGTCTAATTGATTAACAATTTCAATCTAACTAATATTTATTACTAAGAAAGGAAATTCGACCAACTCTACCAAATAAGAGTCTTTTAAAGGAACTCTATGAAAACCAAACTATCTAAATGGTATATAAAATTCTAGTTCAAAATATTTTAGATGAGGCTACTCCCAAAGCTCTCTTACTCACTTGACAAATCCTTGAAAATATGCATTAATATTATTTTTCCTATCCCTCTCTTGTTGTTCTTCCTCAATTTCATCAGGATCATACATTGAACTTCTTGCCCCTCCTAAAGTTTGGACCACATTCATTACCTCCATATAAAACTAGACATCCTTGGTCTTCTTGGCTCCCACACCATGGTATGGTTATGCAAATGAAAGTGAAGAAAAGTAATAATCTCCTCCGTTGGCTGGAAAAATGCATGCTTAATATTTTGATACATGATATCAAATCTCTCTTCTTCTATCATGGTTGAATACCGAAATCCATTATGGTGGCCCTCCAGAGTTCTAGTCATCTTTCTTTCTCTTCCCCCAAATGTTGGTCTAATCCACAAGTCTGCCAACCTAATTGCCTTTGTTTTTGAAAGATGAAGTTTCTCCTGAGTCACCGGTGTAGCTCTCTCTTCCTTTTCAGAATCTTTCATTGCTACATGAAATTAGCACCTAATTGATTAACAATCTCAATCTCACTAATAGTGATTACTAAGAAAGGAAATTCCACCAACTCTACCAAACAATTTATCACAGGAACAATAAAAGCAAAGGCTTTGAAAGGACCTCTATGAAAACCAATCTCTCTAAATGGTACATAAAACTCTATTTCAAAATATTTTAGATGAGGGCTCTCCCAAAGCTCTCTTGCTGGCTTGAAAAATCCTTAAAACTCTGCATTGATATTATTTTTTATGTCCCTCTCTTGTTGTTATTCCTCAATTTCATCAGGATCATACATTGCCCTTCTTTTCCCTCCTAAATTTTTGACCACATCTATTACCTCCACATAAAACTGGACATCCTTGGTCTTCTTGGTTCCCACACCATGATATGGTTATGCAAATGAAACTGAAGCAAAGTAATCATCTCCTTCTCCTCTTGTTGGAAGAATGCATGCTTAATATTTTGATACATGATATCAGATCTCTCTTATGCTCTCATGGTTGAATACCAAAATCCATTATGGTGGACCTCCAGAGTTCTAGTCATCTTTCTTCCTCTTCCATGAAATTCTGGCCTGATCCAAAAGTTTGTCTACCTAATTGCCTTTGTTTTTGAAAGCTGAAGTTTCTCGTGAGTCACTAGTGTAGCTGTCTCTATCTTTTCAAACTCTTTCATTGCTACAAAACGTTTGTGGGATTTAATCATTTTTACCACATGGTTGATGTTCTTTTAATCCTTGGATCTAAAGGAAATTTCTTTAACATAAATACTAGTGATTTTCAATGTTGGCATGTAGTTGGCATTAAAGTTGGTACTTGGAACATTGAAAATTATCCTTATATAAGAATTCCCTCCATCTTGTTGGCTTGTCATGCTCTTGATGGTGGCTACAGGAAATCTAAATTTGATTCCTCTTCTACATCAGAGGGTTCATATCCTTGATCTGACTCTTTTCTATTATCAAAATCAAAATCACTAGCATCCATATTCTAAAATTCCCAACCACCATCTTCAAAAAATTTATCTCGATCATCAGTAACAGTCTTCGAAATTGGCTGCCAGTGCAAGTTCATTATGCTTTCATAATACTTTATATTCATGGATTTCAGCCATTCCTTGATGCCATCAAGAAAATATTGAGGAATGGAATCAATGTGGAGTACATCCCACTTGAAGTCTTTGAAAACAATATCCATATCAAATTCATTTTTCCCAAGTCCTACTCTCTCAAGGTTAACAATCTAAATCTCACTAATAATGATTACTAAGAAAGGTAATTCCACCAACTCTACAAAATATTTTATCTTAGGAACAATAAAAGTAGAGGCTTTGAAAGTAACTCCAAGAAAACTAGGCTATCTAAATGGTATATCAAAATCTAGTTCAAAATATTTTAGATGAGGCTGCTCCCATAGCTCTCTTATTCACTTAATAAATCCTTGAAAATTTACATTGATTTTATCTTTCTTGTCCCTCTCTTGTTTTTCTTCCTAAATTTCATCAAGATCATACATTGACCTTCTTGCCCCTCCTAAAATTTGGACCATATTCATTACCTCCACATAAAATTGGACATCCTCGGTCTTCTTGGTTCCCACCATGATATGGTTATGCAAATGAAAATGAAGCAAAGTAATAATCTCATTCTTCACTGGTTGGAAGAATGCATGCTTAATGTTTTGATACATGATATAATCTCTCTCTTTTTCTCTCATGGTTGAATACTGAAATCCATTATGGTGGGCCTCCATATTTCCAGTCATCTTTCTTCCTCTTCCACCAAATACTAGCCTGATCCACAAGTTTGCTAGCCTAATTGGCTTTGTTTATTAAAGTTAAAGTTTCTCCTGAGTCACTAGTGTAGCTCTCTATACCTTTTCAATATATTTCATTGCTACAAATTTTTTGTGGGATTTAATAATTTGTACCACATGGTTGATGTTCTTTGAATCCTTGGATCCAAAGGAAATTTCCTTAACATAAATGCTGCTAAGGGATTTCAATGTTGGAATGTAGTTGGAATTAAAGCTGGTACCTGGAACATTGAAAATTATCCTTATATAATAATTCCATCCATCTTGTTGGCTTGTAATACTCTTTATGGTGGCTACATGAAATGGAACCATGATGCCATATATGGGTACCAAAAAAGCACCATTTTTCGTATCAACTTTAATCATGAGCTCTCTAGAAATGGGGATATCATCCATATTATTTTAGGAAACCATCTTAGTGGGTGGATTGGAAGAGCCATGTCCATCTCCTATACCAATACTCCCTACATCCAATCTTCTTGCAGTCTCCTCATTCTTTGTCCTTGCGCGTTCTACTTGGTATTAACAACGTTGCTCTTCTTTAGTCATCTCCTGATTATCCGATTGTAAGGTTTCCTTGGAGATGCCTGATTCTCCTCCATTTACCTCAGCCTTGGGTTTTTATTCCACTTCCTCATCTTCATTATCATTGTTAAATGAGTATGTAACATCAGTGTATACTTTGGAGCTAACCCCAGTTGCATTTTCAGGCCCTTTATCCTTAACAACCACAATATTAGTAGGGATCAATGAATAATTCTATATTTTTGGGTTACCAGTTTGCAATTGCAAATTATGAAACCCAAATGATACATTAAAATTCATTCTAGCCTTTATAATTTTATCATTTCTTGAATTCAAACTTAAACTAGACTTTCAAAATTCGATCCCTATTCTTGTTCCTGTAGACTTTGTAAGATGAGGAAAAAATTTAGGGACATCTCTTTGAACTACCTCCTTAGCTACCTTATATTAACATACATGAACATGATATGATTATATACATGAAAATGTCACTTAAAAATAGTATAATCAAAGTACGAAATATCCTGAAGAACTATCCATGGTTTTATTGGCCCATCGGGGGAATTCCATAATTCGTTCCACCAATGTTTATTTGTTAGAGAGATGTGTTTACTTTTGTTGACTCTATTGGTATATCAGGGAGAGCACCTTAGGAGTCAGCCCAATAGGGTATTTCTACTCCGATACTATGTTGTGAGATATTTTCATTGGGCCAAGGTGGGGTTGTGATGGGGGTTCTACCAATGAAGCATTATTAGGCTGATGGTATTGAATTTCACTAGGAATGGGGGAAAGACTATAGGATTTCATTTTTATGGGTGCAATGGAGGCTATAATATGGATCTGGTCACACAATTTTCTAAAATTTGTATTGATCATAAATTAAAGTGTGGTGTATTTTTGTGGTATATGGAAGGTAGGTGAGGTAGAGGCTATTGGAAAATGGCAGATTTTTCTAGTCCCAACACCTTGAAACTTTGCATTGATTTTATTTTTGTTGTCCCTCTCTTGTTGTTCTTCCTCAATTTCATCAGGATCATACATTGACCTTCTTGGCACTCCTAAAGTTTGGACCACATCCATTACTGCCACATAAAATTGTACATCCTTGGTCTTCTTGGTTTCCATGCCATGATAAGCTTATGCAAATGAAAATGAAGCAAAGTAATCATGTCCTTCTCCGCTGGCTAAAAGAATGCATGCTTAATATTTTGATACATGATATCAACTCTCTCTTCCACTCTCATGGTTGAATACCAAAATCCATTATGGTGGACCTCCAGAGTTCTAGTCATCTTTCTTCCTCTTCCACCAAATGTTGGCCTGATCCACAAGTTTGCCAGCCTAATTACCTTTGTTTTTGAAAGCTAAAGTTTCTCCTAAGTCACTAGTGTAGCTCTCTCTACCTTTTGAGACTCTTTCATTTCTATAGATTGTCTATGGTTTTTAATCATTTGTACCACATCGTTGATGTGCTTTGAATCCTTGGATCTAAAGGAAATTTCCTTAACATAAATACTGCTAGGAAATTTCAACGTTGGTATGTTGTTGGCATTAAAGCCAGTACCTAGAACATTGAAAATTATCTTTATATAATAATTCCCTCCATATTGTTGTCTTGTAACACTCGTGATGGTGTCTACATGAAATGGAACCATGAAGCCATATATGGGTACCCGAACAAATCATTTTTTGTATCAACCTAAATCATGATCTCTCTAGAAATGGGGATATCTTACACATTTTTGTATGAAACCATCTCAGTGGATATCTTGGAAGAGCCATGTCCTTCTCTTGTACCAATTCCCCCTACAACTAAGAGGGGGGGTGAATCATTTTTTTCCAAAATTAGACTTATACAACATTAATCAGCCTTAAATCTTAGATCTGATAAATAATAGTGCAAGCATAAATTAATAACACATCAAAGACACATGAAAACCAAGATTTTATATGTGGAAACCCTGCTAGGGGAAAAAACACGGTGGATGTTAGTCCACAAGATTATACCTTATTAGAAGTATAATGAAGAATGAAAAAGGAATGCACTTGCATTCAGGAACACTACCTAGAGCACTCTTCTCAAAGGGAAGGCTCACTACTACACATAAAATAATTAAATTAAATCCATTTAATGAAGTTCAACTAAGAAAATAGCTTCTACAAAAGCTTGATTATAGTTCTAGTTAGGCGCACAAAATCTTCTACACACTCTTCCACACTCTGCTCTACCTTGAATGATTTGACCTTTATCTACACATGTAAACCTCTTATACACACTGATAATTTCCACTAAATGAGGAGAACAAACAATTATATATATCCGCTATACAGATTTACATCCACTATTCAGTCAGCCTCAAATAAATAATAAATCACAACTGTTGACCTCAATACATGAATAAATTTCAATGCACACCAACACAAGTTGGTCACAACATAGTGAGGACCCAAACAAAAACATTCAAACATGCTAAACAATAAAATATTAATATTCATGGATCCACAACACACTAACACCATCATGTTGGCCAAGAACATGAAAACTCGAGCACACATCGGAAAAATATTTGATCATGAACACTTCGATCAATGAAGATGTACAAAAAGGGTAGAGTATTATCTAGAATCATTCATGAATGTCACAAGTACATGCACAGCACATTAAATTACCATAATTTCATCTGCTTCATCCAAGAACACCATCTACATAAATTAAATAATTGTAGGAACATAGATCTTCATAACTTCCACAAATATTAATACGAACCTCTAAAAATTTTGCACAACATAACAGAAAGCTTCAGAAATAAACCCTTTAAAGTGCACCTTTAGATATTT
This sequence comes from Sequoiadendron giganteum, assembly GCA_007115665.2. Lineage (NCBI taxonomy): Eukaryota > Viridiplantae > Streptophyta > Pinopsida > Cupressales > Cupressaceae > Sequoiadendron > Sequoiadendron giganteum. The sequence goes on along the minus strand of CM021110.1, from coordinate 392,109,351 downwards.
AATGTACATAATTTTCCAACATTTTGACCTTCTCGGCTTCACTAGCTGCCAACAATATTATTTTTACAAATTTTCTCAATATCCTAGACATATATAGCCTTAAGCATCATGAATGCTAATAGTGTTGACATCAATGAAAACCACATAATAGAAATGCAACCACAACATCCAACAATATCCCCCTTTGGAATTTATGGCAACACATGATGTGAAAAATAATGCCACCAACCCAACTAGCTCTTCTCCAACAATCTCCCCCTGAGATTGTGCACTCTTTCTTGTTTCCTTTTTCTCCCATGTTTTCAACATTGCTCTTCTCCCCCCCTTTGAAATAAATCAAAAAGGTACATATTCTCTAATCACAAGTTTGATTCATCTGACTACTCCCCCTGAGTAGCAACCACCACAACATCAATCCAAAAGAAGACACGGCTATGAATTCATAGACTGATCCAAAGACCCGCATCTTATTTCTGATCAGGAGGGGAAATCACCCCTAAATTTCCTTTGAGGTACTCAAAAGTATCCTTAGGAAATGACTTAGTAAAGATGTCTGCAATTTTCTCCTTGGTAGGTATATACTCTAGTCTAACTTCTTTTTCACTCACTTTATCTCTTAGAAAGCGATATTTGATGCATATATTCTTTTTCTTTGAATGCAACACTAGATTCTTGGAGATAATAATGGCACTTGAATTATCAAAAAATATGGAAATTGGTTCTTCATACTCAATTCTAACATCTCTCAACATTTGATTCATCCACAATACTTGGGTACAATTGTTTGTAGCAGCAATATATTATGCCTCAACAGTAGATAATGAAACAAAATTGTAATTTTTGCTTAGCTAAGATACCAATTTATTCCCTAAGAGAATGCACCACCACTAGTACTCTTCTTGTCATCCACATCTCCTACCCAATTAGCATCAGTGAAAGCATTTAGGATAAGATCATCATCCCTAGGATACCAAAGACCAAGATCAACTGTCCCTTTTAGGTATTTGAAAATTCTTTTTATAGTAGTTACATGAGATTCTTTAGGATCAACTTGAAATCTAGCAACCATGCATACAACATTCATTATATATGACTTGGTCTGAGTCAAATAGAGTAATCCACCAATCATTGACTTGTATCTTGTCTGATTTTCTTTAGGAGAATCATCATTTTGTGTAAGTTTGCATCCAGTTATCATAGGTGTACCAACTAGCTTTGAAAATTCCATGCCAAAGAATTTTAGTAGCTCTTTCACATACTTAGACTGAGATATGAAAATTACATCATCTAACTAAGTTATTTGCAATCCTGAAATGAATTTCAATTCTCCTATCATTGAAATTTCAAACTCACTTTTCATTTCATCAAAAAAATTCATACACAAATCATCATCACCTTTGTCTGATCTAATACATTTGATCTTATAACCTATCTCATTTTCTACCATAGCTTTGCAACTTTTGAACTTGTCTAATGCTTCATGTTTTTCTCTTAAGAAAGCAACCCATATCATTCTAGAATAATCATCAATGAGAAACATAAAATACCTTTCACCTTGTAGACTTTTGATTATGGATGGACCACATAGATCAGTATGTATCAAATCCAGTACCCCATTAGAGCTATATTGTTTGCTCTGAAAACAATTTCTTGTCTACTTTCCCATCTGACATTCCTTGCACATAGTGTCAATAGGCTTCACTAACTTACCTGAAGATCTCTAACTGCTTGAGTAGTGCTTATCTTGAAAATGTTATCAAATTTCACATGACACAACCTTCTATTCCATAACTAGCTTACATCAATCCAAGTAATTAAACAACATTCACTAGCAACACTTAAATGAATGATATTACCTTTTATCTTTGTACCTAAAGCAATCATATTTCCAGAACTTCCCCTTATTCTGCACTGACCATCCTTGAATTGAAGATTGTAACCCTTTTCTGCCATCTATCCAACACTTAACAAGCTATGCTTTAAGCCTTCTACATAAATAACATCATCAGTATTATTCTTACCACCAAAATAAATAGTGTCTCTTCCACGAATCACACCAGAAGTGTTGTCTCCAAATATTACAACACCGCCATCATAGTCTTCCAAGCTTATAAACATGATTTTGTCACCAATCATATGATGTGAGCATCCACTGTCAATTACCCACTCATCTTTTTCTTCAATTTTTTTTGCAATAGATTTCTCAACATTCACATTACTAATAGATTCAGTGGACACCTAACTATTTTATTTGATAGAAATAAATACCCATTCATCTTCATTTTTGGTTTCTTTATCAGATTCTTCATCACTTACACCTTCTTCAACATAATAACATTTGCTTTGAAATATAGTCTTCTCAGGTTTGTACTTAGAAATCTTTCAGAACATCTAGATGCAAAATGACCTATTTTACTACAAGAAAAATATTTGATAGGAAAATTTCCTTTGTAATTACCATGACCTCTAGCTTCTCCTTTCACAATCAATGCTTCTAGTTCTTCCAATTATCTTTCTTCATCTTCAATATTTTTCGTTTCATCTTCATATTTGAATTTCCTTTTGGAACTCTCACCTGGATTTTATCTTTGTTGGATTTTTCCAGATACTATAGCTTTGAATGCAAATTCGATCTTAGGAGAAGATTCACAAAATTCACTCAACTCAAATACAAGAAGTTTTCCAATCAACATGTCTCTTGTAATATTTGTCACTGTCCTGAGTTCATCAATAGCATGAGTTGTTGTTTTGTAGGAGGGAGACATAGATCTAAGTATCTTAGCCACAACTTCTTCATCATCCAAGGTTCTTCGGCACATCTAATGTTCATCACTAGTTCATTTATCTAATAAGAAAAAGAGAGGATATTATCATCTTCACTCATCTTCAGGTCTTCCAACTTGCCTTTTAGAATTTGTGGCTTAGCACTTTTCACTAGTGCATCTCCTTCATACAATGTTTCCAACTTTTTCTAGATCTGGTATGCAGTCTTCAATCCTAACACATTTTTCATCTTTGAATCTGTCAAACAACTCAATAATGGTTCAATGGCCTTGGTATTAGCTTTTGTTTTCTTGATCTCATCTTCAAAGGATGGACCATTCTAAGGAATAGTATATGCACTTTGTGTAATCTTCCAGAAAGGTTCTCCAATGCACTTCAAATGACACTCCATTCTGACCATCGAATCTAGGACTATCATTCTTGTATGATGCCATCTCGGATCACCTCAAGTTGTTAGGCTTCTTCAAAGGAACTAGCTCTAATACCATTTTTTGGAGAAAACAAGGATAGACAACTAAGGGGTGTGAATTAGTTGTTTCCAAAATTAGACTTATACAACAATAATCAACCTTAAATCTTGGATTTGATAAATAATAGTGCAAGCATAAATTAATAACACATCATAGAAACATGAACACCAAGATTTTATACATGGAAACCATGTTAGGGGAAAAACCACAATGGATGTTAGTCCACAAGATTATGCCATGTTAGAAGTATAATGAAGAATGAAAAAGTAATGCACTTGCATTCAGTCACAGTGCCTAGAGTACACTACTGAAAGGGAAGGCTCACTACCTTACATAAACTAATCATATTAAATCCATCTGATGAATTTGAACTAAGAAATTAGCTTCTACTAGAGCCTAATTATAGTTCCAATTAGGCACACAAAAACTTCTACACACTCTTCCACACTCTGCTCTGCTCTAAATGATTTGACCTTTATTCACACATATACACCTCTTGTACACACTGAGCATTGCCACTAAATGAGAAAAAAAAAAACTTATATATATCTGCTATATGGATTTACATCCACTATTTAGTCAGACTCAAATAAAGAATGAATTACAACTGTTGGCCTCAATAAATGAATAAATTTCAATGCACACCAACACAATTCGGTCACAATATAGTGATGACCCAAATAACACCTTCAAACATGCCAAACAATAAAATATTAATCTTCATGGATCCACAACACACTAACACCATCATGTCGGCCAAGAACATGAAAACTCGAGCACACATCGGAAAAATCTCTGATCACAAACATTTCAATCAATGTGGATGTACAAAAAGGATAGACTACAATCTAGACTCATCCATGACAGTCACAGGTACATGTGCAACACATGAAATTACCAAAATTTCATCTGCTTCATCCAAGAACACCATCTACAAAAATAGAATAACTGTAGGAACATAGATCTTCGTAAATTCCAAAAATCTTGATGCGAACCTCTGAAACTTTCAGAAAACATACTAGAAAGCTTCAAAAGAAAACCCTTTGAAGTGCACCTTCAGATATTTAATTTACATAACTTTCCAACATTCTAACCTTCTCAGCTTCACTGGCTACTAGCAATATTATTTTTACAATTTTATAAATATTCTCGACATATACAACCTTAAGCATCATCAATGCTAATAGTGTTGACATCAATGAAAATCACATATCAGTAATGCAACCACAACATCCAATAGTATCCTCATTCTTTCGTAGAGGGTTGGCAATTAAGGTTATGTAATAGAATTTCTAGTTGATAGTTAAATTGTGTAACAAATTTTTTTATGATCTTTATGAACATTTATTAGAATTGTTGCATGTTTTACATCATTGGAATCACATATTAGCTGTAGTTTTTTTGAAATTTTATTATGGTATGTGCATTTTGATATGATGTAATATGATTATGGTTTCATCTCATATGTTTCAACATTGGATATATAACAAAAAATAATTATTGCATGAAATAAATAATAACTTTTCATTTTAAATGTTTTTTTTTCACACAACATGGGTCTTCCAGAAGATCAAGATGATCCTCATCATGATATAGATCCAGAAAATATTGGTTCTATCGATACAGATCACATGGAAGAGGATGATGATGATGCATATACAAAAGAAAACTAGGCCGATGACAATGATGATGGCGATGATGATGATGATGAGGATGATGATGATGATGATGATGATGATGATGATGATCACAATGGTGATGATGATGATAGTGCAGTCACCTAGTACCCAAAAACATTCATGATCATATAGGAAGCATCATGGATCATTGCTGGTATATCATTATGATGATGATGATGATGACGATGATGATGATGATGATGATAGTGGTGATGATGATGATGAGGCAGTTGTTGGTAGTACCTAGTGACATTCATGATCACATAGACTACATCATGGATCATTTTTGATATATTGTTATGATGCCTCTTTTCATGGTTACTATCATATGTATCATTTTCACGGCCTACAATACCATATTATTGAGTTGTATCATATTGAAATTTATCATTTTAACTTATATCATTTGGAAATGTATCATCTTGACTTGTACCAATTTGAGTTACATAATTTATAATTTTTATTTATATCATTTGTACATGTATCATTTTGACTTATGTCAACTATTGGACATGTATCATTTTGGCAGTGATTTAACTAGAAAAAAAAAAAATAATTATCTTGTTAATTTTTTTATACGTAATTCTCTTTTTATTTAGTCATATGAGTTAAATAATTAAATTACTTACTCTATAATCATATGAGTTATTTAAGAGGCATCATATATTTAACTAATTAAAATGAATTAAAACATATTAAATTAATAAATGGAAGAAAAACAAGAATCATTTTTAGAAGCAAAAAAGGAAACAACAATGGAAGACAAACTAGAAACAAACCAGAAGCAATGTTGGAAGAAAATTTGGTAGAAAAATAGGAAGAAAACCTGGAAGAAAAACCAGAAGAAAAATTGGAAGCAAAACAAAGAGCAAAAAATGAAGCAAACAAGAAGCATTTTTGAAGCAAAAAAGGAAGCAACAATGGAAGCCAAAATAGAAGCAAACTAGAAGAAATATTGAAATAAAAATTGGAAGAAAAACCAAAAATGAACCTGGAAGCAAAAAAGGAAGCAAAGCAGGAAGGAAAACTGGAAGAAAAACTCTAAGGAAAACTAGAAGGAAAACTAGAATGAAAACTGGAAGGAATGTAGGAAGAAAAACCAAAAACCAATTTGGAAGAAAAATTGGAAGCAAAACTAGAAGAAAAATTGGAAGAAAAACTTGAAGGAAAACTGGAAGCAAAATTGGAAGCAAAATTCAAAGCAAAATTGGAAGCAAAATTGGAAGCAAAACTAGAAGCAAAACTAGAAGCAAAACGAGAAGTAAAATTGGAAGCAAATCGAAGCAAAATTGGAAGCAAAACAGGAAGCAAAAATGGAAGAAAAATTTAAAGCAAAACTAGAAGCCAAACTGGAAGAAAAATTGGAAGCCCAAGTGAAAGAAAAACAAGAAGCAAAACTGGAAGCAAACCTAGAAGAAAAATTGGAAGCAAAACTAGAAGCAATACTGGTAGCAAACTTGGAAGAAAAACTGGAAGCAAACTTGAAAGAAAAACTAGAAGCAAAATTGGAAGCATAAAACGGAAGCAAAACCCAAAGCAAAACTCAAAGAAAAAGTGGAAGCAAAAGTTGAAGAAAAAGTTGAAGAAAAAGTGGAAGCGAAATCAGAAGCACAATCAAAAGCAAAAGTGGAAGCGAAAATGGAAGAAAAAGTGGAAGCAAAAGTGGGAGTAAAAATTGGGAGCAAAGCTAGAAGCAAAAATGGGAGCAGACATGGAAGCAAAACTGGAAGCCAAATTGGGCACCAATTTAGGTGCTATTTTTGGTGCCATTTTCTAGCGCTATTCCCAATGCTATTACTACACCAATCTAGGTGCTATTTCTGGTGCCATTTTCTGACGCTAAAGAATACACTATTACTGGTACCAAATTTTTGGCATAAAATTTGGTGCTAAAGTGGCTACTAAATACAGTGCAAAATCTAGCGATAAAACGAAGAAACACTTTTGCACTGACTTTTGCTCCATGACATGGCTCCAATTGATGGACTCAAATACACTAAAATTTGGTGCAAAATTCAATGCTAATTTCCTGTTGTGTCGTGGTGTATCAGATGGCACATTGCATATAAAGGAGGAAAGATTCTAGCTTGGTTATTGTTGACTATATTGAAGGAGAGAGCTTCATATATGGGACATGATCAACACTCTCCTTCTTGGATTTGATACATGTTACAACTTGATCTAGGAAGATTTCCCATGTTGTAGAAGTTTTAAGAGATGAAAGGGGCATGTGCTCACATTGAAGGGATCCAAGCATGCATTTTCATCATTGCAGAAGTTTTTTGGAAAAGTTTCTTTCTTGCAGTCATTTTTGTGCAATATTGTAACTTATATTTTGTCTTGTGAATAAAAATAAAAATTGTAATACTTTATTTCTAAGCTATAAATAGAACACCTTTCTTTTATTAATAAAGTTCACTAATTTTTCCTTCTCAATGGTTGTCCTATTATGTGCAATTGATGATTGATGTGTATTTCTATGTTTTATGATTATATCCTCAAATATCAGTAAATTAAAATGAATAAATATACTACTAATTGATGTTTATTAATAATTAAACTAACTAAATATACTACCAATTGACAAAAATCAATGAATAAATGACTAAATATATGATGAGTGAAATCAGTGAACAAAAATGACTAAATAGACTACAAATTGATAGAAATCAATGAATAAATGACTAAATATATGACCAATAAAATCAATGAATAAAAATGACTAAATCTACTACCAATTGATAGAAATCACTGAATAATTGCTAAATTAATGACTAGTTACCAATAGTCAATGATTAAATATACTACCAAATATGCTGCCAAATATAGTACCAAATTAACAACTAAATATACTACTAAATCAATTAATCAAAACAACCAATAAATGACCAAAAATGGTTTATTCATCAATCTAGTCACATTATATATGACTATAAATAAAATACTAATGGTCATGTGATGAAGTTCACTCATTAATAAGAAGGTTTTAGTAGTTTTTTTAGAAGTTTATTGTTGTTTCTCTACTAGTGATTGGAGCCTCTTCTTTGATTTTGGTCCACTATTGTATGAAGGTAGTCAATTCTACCACTTGTTCTTTTAATTCTTCTTTTGTGGACTAATATTTGTCCATTTGTTGCAGAATTATGGTAACAAACCCCTAAAAATCATCAATCTTTTGGGCTCTAGATGCAAGGCCTAGGTTGATAGTCATTGTACTTGATAGTCCTCGGCCTAATAGTACTTGCATCTTTGTCTATCATTGGGGTTCCTACTTGTAGTATCCAAGAGCTCGAGGCATCTATTGTGATGTGAGACCTAACCTTCGGTTTCTTCTTCTCTTGTGTCTTAACTTTGGCTCGAGCCAGTATAGCTTCTAGATGAGCCTTAGGATCTAGGAGTACAAGAGCTTAGCTTTGAGTTGTTGCTCCAACTAGGAGGGGATCTCTATTTTTTGGCCAAGGGATGTAGTGTTGACTTCATTATTTGTATCCCCTTGATCCTTTTGAAGTTCTTCCTCTTCATGTCTGGGAGCATCATTGATATTATTTTCTCCTTCATCTTGCTCATTCTCTTGTATTATTGTTTTTCATTTGTCAGGATCAAGGGTTTCTTCATTTTTATCATCAGTATTCTCTCCTTCTTGGCCTAGCTCATCTTTCTTTTCACTTTCTGCATGCCCATCCCCAAATTATTGATCAAGCTCAATGTTCTTTCCATATTCCTTATCCTCCTCTTTATCTTGTTTTTCTTCTAGAATCACTTCTTTATTCTATAGGCCTTCATCTTGGCCAATTTCTAAGAGTTCATCAATTTTATCCACATTATCCTTTCTATCAATCTTTTCTTCCTCAGAGTGTTTCTCATCTAGATTCACCTCTTTATTATCATATTTTTCATGTTGTTCATCCTCGGGCTCTTGGTCCGAGGTCTCTACCTCATAGTGGGTGTAAAATTTATAGATATCTGCATCCTTGGGCATTTGTTGCCCTTCCTCATCTGAAGCTACTTCATCTAGAAAAATCCTTAAGTTGCCTTCAACATGTTCAAAATAATCTTCATGATCTTAATCCTCACGCTCCTCGGTGATATCCACCATTTCATTGGACTTCTCTTCACTTAGTCTCTCCATCTCCTCACAGATTTGCATTGTGGCTTCCATTATGGGAGGTTTGGTAGGAGGTGGAGGGATAGGAAATGATGCAGGGATCAGAATAACCTCAAAAAATTAGGGAGGCATATTTTGTAAATAAGAGAAAGAATTCTCAGGAAAGGTAATAGGTGCCATAGAGGTTGTGGGCATAGAGGGGGGAAAGGTGGAGAAAGTTGGTAGTGGAGGCAGGAGTGAGGAAGACAATAATGGAGAATTTTTCAAAGAAGAGGAATTAACCATGACTACAAGGGAAGTTGGAGAGATTGAGGTGAGGTGGACAAAGATTTCTGGGTAATGATAGGGGAGTGGAAGGAGATGGTGCGACAGTGGCAGTTGGAATCACAAAAGTGGTACATGGTGGAGATTATGGTTGTTCTTCTTCCTCCTATGGTGGGGACTCTTCTTGAATGGGAGGCATGTTAGGAACAAATTTTCCTATTCTCTTGGCCTTCTTAGGTGGTATTTTCCCCTCTGTCATCTTCCTAGTATACACCTTCTATTTAGGTTGCCACTTTGTCACTACTTTTATTTTCTTTGACCTGGTAATAGGTGGATACTTGGGAGCCTCACGCGAAGAACCTATGTTGAAACCACTCTATTTTTCTCTTTCAAGGTCATCTTCTAATTCTCCATACATTATATATATTCCATATTGTTGCAATTGGGCTACTTGATCATGAAGCCACTTCTTAGTCCTTCGTTTTATCGGGTGAGTGATAGTGTCCAAATCTATGACCTTTGACTCTGTCTAATCAATCACCGACAAGGGAACATTATCTAGAGAATTGTATCTCTCATAAAGAACATTATGTTTTTTGGCCACCTAGTCAAGGTCTGGAAACAAATTAATAGACTTTACAAAGTTTGCAATCATTCTCATGTATTATCTCCATTTTACATCATGATCATTGTCACAATTCACCCAGAAATATTAAATGTGGGGTCGATGGGCATACTTCCTTCCAACCTACTTCTTTATTTTTTTGAGAGGATCCAAGCCTCCTCACTCTATGTGTAATTTGAGGTGGTACTCTACAAGCACCTTCTCTAAGTATTCGACACATGGGGTAGTGGGACATGAATATAATCCTTGGTCAAAAGAAATGGGATAGGGAACCCCAACATGGTGCTTTTCTTGCAACAGTGAGTGGGCAGTCTACAATTGTTGGGTGAGCTATAACAAGATTATCTTGTCATTGGGGTACCTTGGAAAATGATATGGAAATCCTAAGAATCCTTTTTCCCTTATGTAGGTGAACTTAGGGAACTAAATGAGCTAGTACTTGAAGCCCTTGACCAACACCTTTGTACTATGAGAAATTCTTCTATGATAATACCTTGATAGATTTTGGACAATGTGCATGATGAAGGCGTTGTTGAACCGCTTGTAATCCTTCTCATAATTTATGTATTGTAGTTGTGCATAACAATCATAGATGGGGTTTTTCCCCTTCTTCATTCCCAATGCACCAACATAATTCAATCCTTTGTAGGGGAACGTAATTTCTACAAGATTCACAAGATAGGAAGTCATATAAAACTTCTTGTTCTTCTTCATTGCAAAAAAATTATTGTCCAAATTATCATTGATTATATTTTCCCATTGAAACTTGGCTTCACCTTAGAGGATTTATTCTACAAAGTATAACATCCATTCCTCAAAAATTGAGGATGTGGGGAGGCCCATTATTCCACTCAGCAATGTTACACGGCCATTAAAATCTTCTATGAAATCACTCTAATATAGCTTCTAAGGTAATTTTTTAGCAATATCCCTCTTGTCAAGCAACCATGTTTGGCTTATGGTTCTCTTGTAGCCGGTGGGATCTGCTTTCCACACATTTAGGGCATATTCCTTCTCCATTTCCTCCATCTTGTCAAATAGAGAGATGCCAAACATTCTCCTAATCGACATGGGAGTCAAATCAGATAGAAATCTTCCATCCATAGTAACTATTCTTCTAGACTATAGGTGGTAGCATTCTCTACATGGGAAAACGAACTCTAGTTTGATTAGAGTTGGAGGAAAGCCCGCTACCTTTGCAATCCTACTCTTCTTTATCCTTAAAGCTTCTTTAGTTCTTGTATTGACCTAGACTCATTGCCTAGATTCATCTATGATGACATGTCCTAGGTCTATCTCTATTACCTTTTTTCAATTTGAGGTAATCTTTGAGTTGCACTCAACCTCGTGGAACTCATAGTTCATTTTTTTTTTTCTTATTTTCTCCTTGTAGCTTTCACAATCTTCTTGCCCTTATCAATTTTCTCAGTTGGTTCCATAAATTCTACACAAAGAATGTCTAGTAAGTTTCTTGATAAATTGAAAGAGTGAGACATGAGTTAAATCATGCTAAAATATCATTAAATACATCCATATACATCAAAGAGATCATTGCATTCATAAAATTTCACCATTTTGTGGCTGTTTGTGAGGTTTTCAATTTTGTGGGTCAAGAGTTATGGGTTTCCGCATAGCAGAAGCCACTAGTGATTTGGATGTAAGAAAAATCTTAGGGAGCATGACAACCTACATAGAAATTTCTAATGAGAAATTCTCACATTGGAAAACTCAAACTATTTTTGGATGTCAACTCAAGAGATCATGTGGGGGACACCAATTAAATCATTTGAAATTATTTTACTTGGTCAAACTGGCTCCTTACGCTCATTCAAAAATTGATGATGTGAAATTCCTTGCTCATAATTTCATTTTAGTTATGTCGTTGATGACGAACTTGATGGTACAACAACCCACATACCAAGTTTCATAGGGAAAAACTTGCAATGGATTTTCACTTGGTCAATTTTGCTTAAATCTTTTTGGCACATGGAGAAAATAATGTTTGGTTACCTTATTTAAAAATTTCATCATTTTATGGATTGTGAAACTTTGGAGTGAAGAAGTTGTTAGGGTGAATGTCATCAAGTGTTTGGTAGCCAGGAGGTAGCTTTGGCGGAACAGTGTCCTATAGGAGGAGTTCCACATCGATGAACTTGCAAATGATGAGGGCTCTAATGAATTAATGTTTTGGGTGATTGTTGGGATGATGTGGGAATGGGTGTAGCAGAAACCATGAGGTGGAGTTTAGTTTGGTTTTTTTCTATTAAATAACGGCTTAAGATAGGTGGCATTTCATGAACAAAATACCATATAGAGGAACCTGCATAGTGCCTTGACTGATGATTTTCACTTTTTGCTTGAGTGGGTCAATAAGATGATATTGAGTTTGGTGCTTACATTATTAGATGTTGGGTTTAGGCACATGCAAAATCTTCATGAGAGAAAGTCGCTAGGTGGAGTTTCGTGTAGGGTTTTCTATTAGAAATGGCTTTGATTAGATGTCTTCCTGCCTATGGCAACCCATAAGGACAGACCCACACAAGGCTTGGACTTAGTTTTCTTTAAGGTTTTGGTTAGTTCTTGTGAAGATGGAAATAGCAAAAGTTGTAGGGTCAGGGGCCATCATGGATTTGTCATTATGAGTGGCCATGGTGTTGGGTCTCAAAAACATTGGTTTGAATGAACCACAAGAGGTTCCCAAGCTCTCACAATGTTATTGGCCAACCAACAAGGCCAACCAATATAGTTGAACCTTCTAATCTTAAGGATTTGCTAAACCTAGGTGGGTGCACCTTTATGAAAGACACAGATGTTTAATTATGCTTCCTACTTGACCAAACTTTCCACAAATGGAAATTCGATAGTGGAAAGATATGATCCTAATTTGATATAAATTGTATATGCAATATGAAAGTGAAAATTTATATGTTTAATTAAGAGATGTAAATGAAATGGATGGAACCTAGAAGGATAAATAAGACCAGTGCCTTGTCGGGTAAAACGAAGTCAAGTGAAAGATCTAGATAAATGACTTTTATCTTGTAGGGATTCTAATTATTTGGTATATGATATTAGTCTATAACTTGTATAAACATGCAAGAATGTAATTACCAAGCTCTTCTTAATGATCCAAATGATTATTCTAGATTACTGTGAATGACTTGAAGGATTTAATATTTACTTGAAAGAACCAATCAATCACACCACTTAAATACAACAAATGTGTATTGATAAACTAAGAATATACTTGATATTTCAATTTAAATAACAAAGAAATATCAACCTTGGAGACAACTTGATAATATCTTCAATTAACTTAACAAATAATTGATACCAGAAGGGCGCCAAGATATAAAATTTATTTCATTGATCCTTCAAAATTTATACATGCATCATAGTTGTTTGAAATATTATGAAAGTATAGTATTTCCTACTAACTATCTTCTATTCTAAAAATCATCCTTTTCTTCTTTGTAAACAATGGATACTTATACATTACCGGGTGGAAGGATGCGTCCTTTCAAAAAATGTTTTAAGCATAAAACACTTACAAGATTAGCATTAACTAAAATATATTAAGCCACAAGTGAACTTCAAACATGTGCTTTGTGTAAGCTCAGTGCTCGTGTGTATCTACATCTCCTAACGCATCATGGATCACGATCTCCATCATCACCATTCATTTGTTTTGTTCACATGATTCATCCAACGTTGCATCCTTTGCAATGGTCATCTTTAACATATCTTGGAGTATTAATTCATATTTGTTCTTCCATGTTGCCATTTCTTTTAATTCTCCTTCATCATCACATAACCTAGTCAATCTTCTCTCGGTAGCTTCTATCAATTCCTGTGCATCCTCTTGTAACTCCTCAAAGAATCATTTGTTCTTATCCATGATACGATGAGCATTTTCAATCCCTTCATTATTAGGATTATTCTTTTGCTTTAATTCCTCAAGTTTTTCTTGGATTCTGCTATCCACCCTCCTATGTTCTTTTATTGCATCAACATATTGTGAATGTTTTCCCCAAAGTTTATTTAACCAAGTGGTTAAAGCAACCTGCCTCCTTTTGATTATTGTAGTAAATGTGATGATTTTCCCTTGAGAGTATGCACTTGATCCTTCCCAATGGTCCTTCACCTGTGAACTTTCACCTTGGGTGAGCATCTTTGATGGCCCCGTTGCAGCAACTACCAAGTCCTTTAGACGTTCTTTCACTATTGGTTTTGTACATCTCTCTCTCTGATCAATGCTTGTATTTGGTCTTTATTTAATTTTGCTATATTGATCCCAATTTCTACAGTTGCAACTGGATCAGCTTCTCCAACCTTCAAAGTCATGAAATGTCCAAATGCCTTCTTAGTATCAATGACAAATGACTTCTTGTGGGGGGGATATAAATCCCAAATCATCAACGTCTCTTCATCAGGATTGTATTTTGATCTTGTATATACTTCCGACACCTTTTCTATGTTGAGCTTGTGTGTAGCATTATTGTCTTTCAGGAAACTGTCAAAAACCAATGCAAAATTGAGATCTAGCCCTAGGAAAATCATGACACCAACCTTTTCCAACATTTCTCTCCCTTTCTCAAGAGTCATGTTTGTCATCTCTTTATCCACCTCATCCCTCAAGTTTTTTAAAAACTACTCCTCATTTCTTGGTGTGACATTGTCAACCAGTCCTCTTATTTGTTTTCCTTTTTGTTTGTATAAAAAAACTTTGAATTCTGAGGTCTTCACAAATTCATCATCTTCTATAAAAGAGCTAGAGTCCTCATGTCTTGTATCCACATCCATAGTTTCCTCAATATTTATCTCTCTGGTAGAATAGGTGTAATCCTGAGTTCTTGTCCTCGATACCTTTCTGGATGGACCTTGTCGCCTATTAGCCTCTAATACTTCTTTACTAGAAGACAACATCTCAGCATCTAACAATTCTTGATCATGTTTCTCAATTACCATTTCTTCTTCTTTTGCTTCCAAGTTTCTAATTATGTCATCAGACTGATAGGGCATGTACTGATACCCTCCAAAGTTTATCCTCTATTTGGAAAAATGGATATATCCCTCTAGATCAAATTTTTTCCTTGATGGCACTTTTCTCATGTTATAATACAATAACTTATCCAAAATTAAATTGTATCCCTCCTTTGCTAACACAGTAAAATCACCAAAACACAACATACTTGGCAAAAAAGCTTAAGTTCATGACACTAGAGAAATCCATTTTCCTAACAATCTCTAAGTATGCAATTATATCTGGAACTGTCCTAGGCAAAATAAATGGAGTACTTTCAAAACCATAAACCCTAATCATGGTGGAATTTTCTAAACAATACCAATCCCCCTAGTTGTAGCTGATTAGTCCATTAAAATCCTTAGGCCTGAGAAATCTCTTTATTTCATCAGATAAGGAATAGTCACAGGGATGATTATAAAACTTGTACAATGGCTTTACAAAATAGTCTTCAAAATGAAAGAAATTAGAATTAGCAAACTTGTTGTCCCAAATAGTAGTCCACAACTGAATAGGCAATGGCTTGCCTTCCTTATCAAATTGCGAAATTCTCAGCTCCTAGGGCCACAATCCTAATTCCTATCCAAAATATAGCACCAAGTGCATCAACAATGAATAATTCCTAAGGTGTAGGACAAAGGCTCCATTCTTTACTGCCATCAACCCAACATCAAGATCTTTAAACACATGTGAAGCATAATCAAATGACCTAAATCTATGATATTAAACATCCACAACAATCACCATAGGTACAATTTTCATATGCTCTGGAACCTCCATCCCCAATACCTGTCCAACTAAAATATAAGAGTACTTTATGTAGGGTTCGAAAAGATCCACATGAAATGGTGGTCCCTCATTGTCTTCCATTGGAGTTTGTTTGCCACCATGTCTGATTCTATGTAAGGGTAATCTCTAGCCCTTATAAATGGTGTCCATTCTTCTTAATTCACTCTCAAGCTCCTCACTTATAATATTTTCACTGCATATTCCTTCTAATTTGAAAACCTCACTTATTGCATTCTTAGATACATGTATCAATGGATTCCCAGATAGATCACATATAGCCTTATTTTTTGGATAATAATGACCAACCAATAATTTCACCAATTCGACATCAAAAAAAACATTAGGGCACACCATTTTTCCCAAATTAAGCCTCCACGGGTTACATACTGGCTCAAAGCGATTTCTTCTATGGTAGTGGAAACTGAATAATTCGTATCCTCTAATTGTGGTCCAAACATCTCCTATGAACTTACATTTGTCATCCAATTTATCCACTTTTGCCTTAAGTTGTGCAAAATTCCTAGCTTTAGGTCCTGAACTAGGTAGCTAGTCTATGAGATCTTGTTTTAATTTTCTCTCAGTGCCCTTTGGTCGTATTTTAGTTTTTTTCTTTTTTCCTTTTGGTTGACTACCCTCCCCATATTTTCTTCCTTTTATCTTTTATGAACTAGTGCCTTCCATTCTTTGAATTTTACAATTTTCAGAGCATGAGGAACTTACTGTATTTTGCCTAAAAAATCCAAGTTAGACGAATGCTATGATTTTTTTTCTCGTTCCTCTGCTCTCCTTTGATACCAATTTTGCAAAAAAATGATTTCAATTGAGCTCACCTCAATTTGCAAAATATTTTATGCTTCGTGGCACCATTAACGTCTTCATTGAGACATGAATGAAGCAAGTGTTTCAAAATTCTCACTATCACATCAAGTATCATAGCGTCAAGACATTTCAAATCTATGGCCGATCTATCTGTTCAATGTTCACACATTTGTTAAGACATCTTGTAGTTCCCCTAACATCACAAGTCTCACCAATAGTTTTCCTTTCTAGTTTTTTATATTGCCATGACCTTCACCAAAGCAAACTATTCCCTTTGTCAGCTTAAATTGTTGAGACCAAATAATTGTCCCCCCGATAGAATAATACTCATCGTGACCTCCCTTAGATCTCCCCATTGAGACTTATCTCACGGATACACTTTTTCTTCGGCGAGACCACTCACATTGTCTCTTTGAATTTTTTTATCTCTATAAGCTCAGTTCTGTCGGTATAACATGAGGGGTCGGTAAGACTCTCCGAACTCTCCCCAGCATCATTGTCCTACTGAATGAATCTTCCTTTTTCTTTATCAGCAAGACCAATGAACGCTTTTCACAATCCTTTGAAATCTCACCCCGATGACTATAGTTTGGCCGATACACTTTATTATACTCCAATCGATAAAAAGAAATTTAGCTCAATATGACCTCACATTGTCACGCTGATACCTTTTGTCTTGCCGATAGAAAATGTGAAACCACTTTCTCTTGGCATATATCCTCATCGGTATGACACTTATGATGTCTTGCCGATATACTGAAGAGATGTATATTGTTATCAGTGAGACCTACATCAACTTATGCCGATATTTTCAAATGTTAAATATTTAATGTTAGATGAATTTTATGGGGCTATATGAAAAAATTTAACCCAGACCTTGGTGAAAATGCTATGTGAGGAAATTTTATGTCTGTAATATGAATTTCTTGGGAAACTAATAAGCATGAAGGGTTAATGAGGTTATCAAAAATTTATAGTTCCAACACATGGTCCCACAGTGGTCCACATATGGAGACCCACTAAGGAAACCCTACACGGGTCAAGGACATAGTGATGTTTTTAGAATTAAGTTCAAAGTTATTCGGTACTCATGGAAATGGTTGGGGTAGAAATCATTGAGTAGGATGTGGTATGTGATTTTTCATTAAAAAATGGCTTTGGGTTGATGGCTCCCTACTTGCAGCATCCCACAAGGGGAGCCCCATGAGGGTTTAATATTGAGTATTCATCATATTTGAAACTTTCATAGTGTGATGATTCATGTGTAGGAACGAGTGAAGCGAAATCTTCCATTGCTCATGCTTCTTGAAAATGACACCTTGAAGACACTTTTCCCCATATGAGAAACCGCGCCATTTCGGTGCTAGGGTTCACTATTTTGTGATGAACTAGGACCTTGAATGTAGTGTCCACCGAATAGAAGGTCATATATTTTAATGATATTAATGGCATAAATAAATTTAGGTGCTTGATTCCTTACAAATTTGATGATACAAAGGTGAAAAGGGAACTTAGATGAATACCTTCTACTGCACGGATGGAGGAAGTAGTGAGTGTTCCAGTCTTCAATATTTTTGGCATGCACACTAATATGCTCTACTCATCAAATCCAAAATATTTGGGTGGAAAATTAGAGGCGGGAAGCTCTATTTATAGACCTAACTTCCATAAATGTGATTCATTAATTGTAGGTTTCTTGAAATGTGCATGAGAGGGTACAAGTGAAGAAACTCGATAGGCGGAAACCATGGGTCAAAATTCCATGTGAAGAAATGAGGTGTACAAGCAGAGGGCAATAAGTATGTTATAGAAGGATGGAGGGAAAATACTATAAGCAATATTGAAGTAAAGGCATAATTCCTAAGATGGAAACTCGCAATAGAACTCTTGCGGCGATGAAGGATGGCACGTCTTCCACATGGCAAAAACCCGCATATATTTTTTTGCAAATTCTTGAAACCTCTCAAAACTTTGTAAAGTGCCAAAAAATGTTAAGATTTTATAAATTTGAAGGAGCTTGATCAATTTAGATCAAAATTAGGGAGAAAACTTACTAGACAGAGGAAAAACAAAAAGAGGGGCCCCTCGGTCCAAGCGAGGCGTGTGTGTAGAAGGCATAATAGTACCTTGATAGTGCATTTGGGGTATGCTTTATTCTAGTTCCTATTTTTTTTATAGTTTTGTGTTGTGGCATGTTTTGAGTGGACATTTGAGTGGACATTTCTTTATACTATTGTGACACCACTGCTTTCTCAATTTGTGATGGTTATCTAAACAATGGGTTATCCATATGTTTGATTATATATTGATCATTGTTTTGTGAGAACAAGGGTGGTATGTTGGAATCCACTATTGGTTTTGGTATTTTATAACTATAATTTGATCTCCTAACAGAATGAGGTTAGGATCTTTGAGAATATCTACATTGAAGTCTGTGGGTATTTTAGCACCACTTTGTGCAAGTGTGAGAAAATACTATTTTTCGTTTATCCCAAGCATTTTATCCATAAGTTTTTGTATCTTAAGATTTTTGGAGTGTTCTAAGAGTCTTTCCTCAGTAATTTCTTCATCACTATCATATTATTTTATGATCATGTCCTTGGGATTTGGAAGTTGATTTTGATTATCAATCATTTTTTGGTGTCTAAGGAGTACTTCCTCACCATTAGGGGTTGGTTTTGTGTACCTTTAAATGTGGGTTCTCTTTGAGGAGTTGTAAGGTCATTTAGATTGTAACCCCATGATTGAGGCTCCTCATTGGTTGTGTTCATTTTGGGTGCACTTGAGCTACTCCCATTGGCTTCCATCTTTTTCCCATGTTGAGATATTGTTGTTTTAATAAACAAGTCTAGGACCTAGGTGAATTTTTCATGATCACTAACTATGGAATGGAATGATATGTTAATTTTAAGATTTTTTTGTTTTTAAAATGAAGTATGGAGATAATGTGTAAAATCCTTTTGGTAAATGTTTTTTAATGGTTTTCTATGGTTGATGCTCAAGACTCTAAAGTATAAGTGATTTGTAGTGGATGTTTTGAGATGATGCTAATTTTTTACATAATGTGTACAAAACTTGGACCAATATTTTTCCTTCATTTTATAAAGGATATGTTCATGATCTACTTTAACTATCTTTGAGGTTACAAGAAATGCTAATATCTTAGAAAATAGGAGCAAGAAGATAATCTAAGATGTTGTCTTTGTTTGTATCCTACAACTAGGTTGATTTTCTAATTTTTGATTTGGGGATGTGAAATGAAAGTTTGATAAGCTATGGCATGAATGTGGATGTCCAAAAGATTTTATGAATCTTATGTAAACCAATTCTAAAATGAAGGATGGTGATGCTAGATTTAGACTAGAAGGTTTGATAATGCTCTCTGATAATTGAATGGATTTTGAGGCCAATGTTGAAAATCAATTATTCTTGACAATTTTGAGGCAATTTTGTAATAAGGTCAATAGCATTCCCTGTTTAAAGTAATATCAATAGTGTTTTAGATCAATAGAAGTTTTGTGTAAAGGAAATTGTGGCCAAGTAATTCAAAAAAAGAGACTTTGTTTTGATAGTGACTATAAAAAACCACAGACAACAACAACAAAAAATACTGGCAACAACGAGCAATTTTGAAGTCAAGTACGGTAATTTTTAGATCAACAACAAATTTTTTAACAATGATTGTATTTAGGTCAAAAGCAGTTCTATTTTTCAAAAGTGGCCCTTTTTTACAATGATTGTCATAAACCAAGGACAACAAAAGTGATTTTTTGAGAAATAACAAGAAATATTTAGGTCAACAACGGTAAAAAAAATTCAATAGTGACTTCATTCAATTGTTTCCAATTTTTTGTGATGGCAGTTTGTTGGATAAGTTTGAAATTTTTGAGATGTTTGATTAATGTGATTTTTTTGAGAATATTTTTTTAAATTTTGGCAAGTGATACAACACATCAATCAAAGTGTAAAAATCAATCGTAATTTTTTAGTGATAAGGGGCCAAAATTATCCCATGTTTAAAATAGTAACAACATCGAATCACATCAAGCAATATTATCCCTAAGGTCAAATTGGCCAATGGTGACACATTCAAACCCACAACTTGGAAGCTCTTTCAAAGAAAGGTATAAGATAGGGACAACCTTTCAAGTGTATACACTTAAGTCTTTTGAGAATGGACATATAGGGGCCTCCAAGAATGAAATGATGACCCAATCACCCTCTCCTTGGAAAGCTACAAGTGGCAAGCTACAAGAGGAAAGTTACAAGTAGCAAGCTACAAGTGGCAAGCTAAAAGTGGCAAGCTACAAGTGGCATGCTACAAGTAGCAAACTACAAGTGGAAAGATACAAATAGCAAGCTACAAGTGGCAAGCTACAATTGGCAAGCTACAAGTGGCAAGATACAAGCAGCAATCTACAATTGAAAAGCTACAAGTGGCAAGCTACAAGTGGCAAGCTAAAAGTGGCAAGCTACAAGTAGAAAGCTACAAGTAGCAATCTACAAGTGGAAAGCTACAAGTAACTTATACAATTCAAATATTTCTATCTCAATGCAAGTGAATTCATATGGTGAGTAAAGTTCTTCAGAGTATGGTGCACATCTATTGCACTAAACCTTGTTGCCAAGTAGAATATCTCAAGTAAAGGGTGGGTAAAACTACTTTAAATTTATTTCTCACTACTTAAAGGACTAATACCTGACAAGCACATAGTAAACCACTTAAGACTTTAATCACTCCTACTAGGGGCACTTACATGCAAAGGTACCTCCTCATTCTTATTGGCAACACAATGGAAGACAATTGAGAGGGGGGTGAATCAGTTGTCATAGATTTTAAAACTTATTAAACTCATTAACCTTTAATATTAGATTTGATTAATAAGAGTGAAAGAATGAATCAACAACACATCAGAAACACACACAACACCAAGATTTTTGCGTGGAAACCCTGTTAGGGGAAAAACCACAGTGGAGGTCAATCCATAAGTTATACCCTATCAAAAGTATAAGAAGAATATATGAGGAATGCAAATGCATTCAGGAACACTACCTAGAGCTCACTGCTCAAAGGAAGACTCACTATCTTACAAAAAATATTCAGACTAAATCCATCTGAAGAATTTGAATTGAGAAAGTAGCATCTGTTAATTTCTGAGTATAGTTTTGGTTAAGCACATGAACACTTCTTCACTTTATTTAACTCTTCTTCACACTTTTCTCTACCTTCGAATGATCTGAAATTTTTTCACACATAGCACTCACACACTTCGCACACCACATAGTTTTCATACTTCTCAAATGAAGAAAAAATCACTTATATATATCTGCAACAAGAAATTACATTACTTTATGTCAACTTCAACATAATAAAAGAATGAATACAAACTATCAGCCCAAAACAATAAATATTATCAATGCACATCAACCAAGGTTAGCCACAACATAGTAGAGACCCGAAGATTGTTCTTGAACACAAAACACCTTCAAATATTCTTCCTTGAAGATCCACAACATGCTTCAAACACCTTGTTGACCATGAACATGAAAAACATGAACACAAAAGAGAAAATATTGGATTGCAAGCACAATGATCAATGCAAGCATGCAATACAGATAGAAAATGATCTAAAAACATCCATGAACACCACAGTAACATACACAACTCAGATTACTAGAATCAAATTATCTTCTTCCATGAACACCATTTGCAGTAATAAAATAGCTGTTAGAACATAGAAACTTATAACTTGCTCAAATCTTCATGCACAACTCTAAACCTTTTAGAGTAAAAACTATATAGGCTTGAAAAAAAACCCTTTAATTCACAACACCTCACTATCAACACACTGAATTTTCTACTGTAATGATCTTCATGGCTTCACAAACAGCCAGTAACATATTTTATTTCAATTTTCTCAATATCCTCGACATATATAGTCTTAAAAGAAATTAATGCTAATAGTGTTGACATCAATGACAACCATATATCATCAACTTGACCACAATATCCAACAGTCTCCTCCTTTGGCATTGATGGCAACACATGATGTAAAAAACACACCATCAACACAACTAAATCTTCTTCCAACCATCTCTGCTTTACACATTTCTCTTCTCTCCCTTAGTTCGCATTTTTCTTGTCCCCCTTTCTTTTGGCTCTTCCATATTTTTTCACATTACTCTTATCCCCCTTTGACATCAATGGAAAAGGAACACAAGCTCTAAACCACATATCTGAATCATTTCACTACTCCCCCTGAGTAGCAACCACCACAATATCAATTTGGATCAAGATACGACTGTGAATCATGGACTGATGCAAAGACTATGCATCTTATTTCTTATTAGGAGGGATAATCACCCCTACCTTCCTTCTAAGATACTCAAAAGTATCCTTGGGAAAAGGATTAGTAAATATGTTTTCAATTTTTTCCTTAGTAGGCACATACTCTAGTCTAACTTCCTTATCACTCAATTTATCTCTCAAAAAGTGGTACTTGATAGATATATTCTTGGTGTTTGAATGCAACACCAGATTCTTCGAATTTTTTATAGCACTTGAGTTATCACAAAATATGGCAATGGGTTCAGAATAAAAAACTCTGAAATCTTTCAACATTTGCTTCATCCACAATACTTGAGTACAATTGTTAGCAGCTGCAATATATTATTCCTTTGCAGTAGACAAGGAAATGACATTCTTCTTTTTGCTTAACCATGAAATTAGTTTCTTTCCCAAGAAAAAATGCACCACCACTAGTACTTTTCTTATCATTCACATCTTCTGCCCAATCAACATCAGTAAAGGAAATTAAAGTAAGATCAATCATCTTTAGGATACCATAGGCCAAAATCAACTGTTCCCTTCAAGTATTTGAAAATTCTCTTCACAATAGTCAGATGAGATTCCTTAGGATTGGCTTGACATCTAGCAACAATGCATACAACATTCATGATATTAGGTCTAGTTTGAGTCAAATAAAGAAATCCACCAATCATTGATCTGTATCTAGTCTGATTTTCCTTCGGAGAATCATCATCTTATGTCAACTTACATCCGATCACCATGGGTGTACCGTCTGGTTTTGAATCTTCCATACCAAACTTCTTTAGCAGTTATCTCACATACTTGGACTAAGATATAAATATTCCTTTATCCACTTGAGTAATTTTTAATACCAAAAAGAATTTTAACTCTCTAATCATTGACATCTCAAACACATTCTACATCTCATTAGAAAACTTCATGAACACACAATTATCTCCTTCAAAAATGATATCATCAACAAATACTTCCACAAAAAAATATTTATCATCATCAATATTGAAATATAGATTACTATCAGTAGTACCTTTGTTAAATCCAAGCTTCAACAAGTACTTATCCAATTTGGCATACCAATCTCTAGGGGCTTGCTTGAGTCCATACAATGATTTTTTCAACTAAAAAACCATATCTCCCTAATCAGTTAGTTGAAATCCATTAAATTGCTCAATATACACCTCTTCCTCTAATTCACCATTTAGAAATGCTCACTTGACATCCATTTGATAAAAATTATAGTTTTTGTAAGAAGCATAAGCAAGAAATAGTCTCATAGCTTCAATTCTAGTAGCAGGAGCAAAGGTTTCTTCAAAGTCAATTCCTTCCATTTGAGAATATCCTTTGCACACCAATCTTGCTTTGTTTCTGATAACTTCACCTT
The DNA here is from genome assembly GCA_007115665.2 of Sequoiadendron giganteum. Classification (NCBI taxonomy): domain Eukaryota; kingdom Viridiplantae; phylum Streptophyta; class Pinopsida; order Cupressales; family Cupressaceae; genus Sequoiadendron; species Sequoiadendron giganteum. Next base: position 392,085,084 of record CM021110.1, on the reverse strand, counting down.
TTTCATTCAAATTTTTTCTAAATACACATTTATTTCCAATTACATTTTTGTCTTTAGGTCTAGGAACAAGAATCCATGTATTATTCTTCTCAATTTTTTGTATTTATTCTTTCATTACTTCAATCCAATGTTCATATTTGCATGTTTCATTGACATTACTTGGCTCAGCCTTTGAAATTAAAAATTATTCTTCTGCAATTCTTCTCCTAGTTTGGACACCCTTGTTCTTATCTCCTATAATCTAATTTTCTAAATTATTTAATCTCACATACCTTGGATTCTTAGAGTATTCTTGAATTTCAGGATCTTGTTGTCTCTCTTCTATACTTTCATTAGTCTCTCCTTCTTCTTGATCTTCTTGATTCAATGGAACAATCTGAACTTGATTTACAGTCTAACTCTTGTTTATACTGTCATTCTGATCATCAGAATCATATCCATAGGTTCTGGAGGGTCTGACAATGTCTTCATCAACCTTAACATTTTCACTTTCAACCATTTTCTTCAATCTCTTGTTGTAGCACCGATAGGCCTTGATCTTAGTAGAATAACCAAGAAAGATTCCTTCATCACTTCTAGCATTAAATTTTCCTATATCTTCATCTCTCCCGAAATAGCATTTTCTCCCAAAGATTTTGGAATATCTAACAATAGGATTATGACCAAACCATAGCTCAAAAGGAGTCTTACCATTATTACCTTTGATTTGTACCCGGTTAAGGATATAAACAACAATACTCACAACTTCTCTCCAATGGATATGAGGGACATTTCCTTCCAACATCATAGTTCTAGCAGCATCTTGAACTTTCCTATTCTTCCTTTCCTCAAATCCATTTTGTTGAGGGGAACATGGTGCAAATAATTTTCTCTTTATCCCATTCTCTTCACAAAAATAATTAAACTGATCAGAAGTAAATTCATCTCCTCTATCTGATCTTAGACACTTAATCTTCATACATGTCTCAGTCTCAACCATAGCCTTAAAGATCTTGAATTTTTCAAGAGACTTAGATTTATCCCTTAAGAAATTAACCCACACCATCCTAGAGTAATCATCAATGAGAAACATGAAGTACCTATAACCTTGTAGAATTCTAATTCTAGCAGGACCACACAGGTTAGTATGCACAAGCTCCAACAATTCATTTGAACAATGTTGTTTGTTGTGAAATAAAATTCTAGTTTGTTTTCCCAACTGACATTCTTCACATATGGTATTAGTAGGATTCACCAACTTAGGAAGATCTCTCACTACCTATGAGAAACTTATCTTGATAATATTGTCAAAGTTTACATGACACATTCTTCTATGCCATAACAAAATTTCATCAACTTGAGCAATCAGACAACTTTTACTACCAACATTCAAATGAAAGATGTTACCTTTTTTATTAGTACGTGAAGCAATCACATTTCCTAAACTTCCTAGTATGCTACACTTTCCATCTTTGAAATTAAGATTGTATCCCTTATCAAACATTTGTCCAACACTCAAAATATTATGCTTCAAACCTTCAACATAAAGAACATCATCAATATTATGCTGACCTAAAAAATAAATGCATCCTCTTCCACATATTATACCACCATTTTTATCACCAAATATTATGACACCACCATCATACTTCTCCAGGCTTACAAATTTACTCTTATCACCTATCATGTGATGTGAACAACCACTATCAATAAACCATTCATCTTTTTCTTCAACTCGAGTAGCTAGAGATTTCTCCACATTTGTACAACTAGTAGATTCAATAGACACAATTATTTTCCTTGTTAGCAATAAACACAAACTCATCTTCACTTGCATTCCCTTTGTCAGATTCATCATCTGTCACACCTTCATCAACAACCTAGTAACACTTCTTTTGAAATTTAGGCTTGTAAGGTCTTGGCTTAGGAACTCTTTCAAGACACCTTGATGCAAAATGACCTATCTTGTTGTAAGAAAAACATTTAATAGGAAACTGTATTTTATACTTACCTTCTCCTTTGGATTCCCTTTTGATAGTAAGTGCTTCAAGCTCTTTCAATTCTCTTTCTTCAATTTTTCTCATTTCTTCCTCATATCTGAGTACCTTTCTAGAAGAACTTTCACCTAGATCATATATTTTCTTGTCTCTCCTAGAAGTACTAGATTTAGATGAAGAATCTGTCTTAGAAAGAGCATCACTAAATTCACTCAACTCAAAAGCAATAAGTTTACCAACCAACATATCTCTAGTTATATTTGTCATAGTTCAAAGCTCCTCAATGGTTGTAGCTTTGATTTTGTATGCATCAGGCAAGGATCTAAGCACTTTAGCAACAATCTCTTATTCATCCACCTGTCCACCAACACATCTGATACCACACACAAGTTCATTTAATCTTTGCATGAAAGTAGCAATATTATCATCATTTCCCATCTTCAACAATTCATATTTTCCTTTCAGACATTGTGACTTATCCATCTCACATTAGCATCACCTTCATATAGATTTTCCAACTTTTTCTAGATCACATAAGCAGTTCTTCGATCCATAACATTCATCATCTCAGAATCAGTCAAAGCACTTAACAATGCTTCCTTAGCCCTGATGATATATTCAACATCCCTAATCTCAACAGTAGTAGTAGGACCACTTGGAGGAATAACATACCTATTGCATGTAATGTTCCATAGGGTTCACCAATGCATCCCAGATGACACTACATTCGAGTCTTCCACATAGAATAATTTGATTCATCAAATCTCAAACTATCCTTCTTGTATGTCACCATACCGGATCACCTCGAGTTGTAAAAATTCTTCCAAGGAACCTGCTCTGATACCAATTGTTAGCAACACAAGGACAAACAACTGAGAGGGGGTGTCAATCAATTGTCACAAATTTTCAAACTTATTAAACTCATTAACCTTTAATCTTAGATCTGATTAATAATAGTGAAAGCATGAATCAATAACACATCAAAAATACACACAACACCAATATTTTTGTGTGGAGACCTTGTTAGGGGAAAAACCATGATGGAGGTTAATCCACAAGTTATACCCTGTTAAAAGTATAAGAAGAATATATGAGGAATACACATGCATTTAGGCACACTGCCTAGAGTTCACTACTCAAAGGAAGACTCACTGTCTTAAATATAATATTCAGATTAAATCCATATGAAGAATTTGAATTAAGAAAGTAGCATTTACTAATGCTTGAGTATAGTTCTAGTTAAGCACATGAACACTTATTCACTTTATTTCACTCTTCTTCACACTCTACTCTGTGTTCGAACGATCTAAACCTTTTTTGCACATAACACTTGCACACTTCACACACCACACACTTTTTCATACTTCTCAAATGAAGAAACAATCACTTATATATATCCGCAACAAGAAATTACATTACTTTATGTCGACTTCAACATAATAAAACAATGAATGCAAACTATCAGCCCAAAAAAATAAAGATTATCAATGCGCATCAACCAAGGTTAGCCACAACATAGTAGAGACCCAAAAAAATGTTCTCAAACACAAAATACCTTCAAATATTCTTCCTCAAAGATCCACAACACACTTCAAACACCTTGTCGGCCATGAACATGAAAAACATGAACACGCTAGAAAAAATATTAGATCGCAAGAACAGTGATCAATGTGGATGTGCAATATAGACAGAACATGATCTAGAAATGTCCATGAATGCCACAGTAATATACAAAACAACTCAGATTACTAGAATCACATTATCTTATTCCATGAACACCATTTGTAGTAACAAAATAGCTATCAAAACAAACAAACTTATAATGTGCTCAAATCTTCATGTGGACCTCTAAATCCTTTTAGAGTAGAAACTAGATAGGCTTGAAAAAAAACCCTTTAATTTGCAACACCTCACTATCAACATACTAAACTTTCTACCATACTGATCTTCACTACTTCAAAGACAACCAGTAACATATTTTATTACAATTTTCTCAATATCCTCAACATATATAGTCTTAAAAGACATTAATGGTAATAGTGTTAACATCAATGACAACCACATATTAGCAACTCGACCACAACATCCAAAAGGTCTAAATGACACCACATGGTCAAAGCTAATACCAATTAAATCTTGGATTTTTCCATAATTATTTATATAGTGGCTTGAGGGAAATTTTTCTTTGAGTCTCCTTTGAGTCCTCCTTTTGGGATGTGTCTCTTAGGTAGGCCCAATCTAAAGGTAATGCTTGTAAAGTAAAAAAATGTGAAACCCTAAATGTTTTTTGTCACCTAAGGTCAGCAAAAGATGTGAGGGGAGATGATACACACTTGGTTTGAAAAGCATAGTGGACATGATATACAATAAATAGTAATTTCTTTTTAAGCCCAAAATTTTCAAGTGTATAAAGATATTAATTCAATTTTTAAGTACACCAATTTCAAAGCATTTTTAGACTTCAGGTAGGATATAGCAATGTGTAAATCAAAATTGATTTTTTCAATTTTATAACAGAAAATGAAATGTTTCTAATTGTGTTTTCCATATTAAAGAGTCAGCCAATGAAACTACACTCATCTTTTAACAACACAAAAAATGAAAAAAAAATGATTTTAGGAGCACTAAAATTAAAATGAGAGTATTCCTTGTTCAATTTTAAGCACCAATTGAAATGTGATAGTTTTAGGTTCAATTTAAAAATAACCAATTGAAAGATGTCTTAAATACAAGATGATTTAACAACAATAGTGACTGTTTCTAACTATAACTAAAAAAAATCAGGTTGATAGCAAGTTTTTTTGGGTCGAAAGTGGCTTTATCAATGTTAGTTAAGATACCCCTGTTTAGAAATCTGCAACAAAAATAATGAATAGTGGTCATTCTAAATGAAAGCAACCAAGTTTAGGTCAATAGTGGCCAGATAAGGATCAACAGTGATAAAATAGAAGCGACAAACATGTTCATATTTGGAACAAAAATGTTCCAATTAGCAAAAATAATTCTTGAAAAAGGCATCCATGATCGAAAACCTGTAACTACTTATCAAACTCAAATAAAATGTTAAATTTAAGGACCAAGGTCCCACCATGTGTGCCAAATGTTGTAAGGGGGGAAATAGCATAAGGAAAACAAGCAATGAATTAAAATAAATCAATTAAAAAGAAGATTAAGTTCCGTAATCCATACTCATGAAATGAATTGTAAAGTAAAGAATCCAATCAAATAGATTAGGATAAGAAAAAAACAATGAATTCACAAAACTTAGATATACCATCCAATATCGCAGTTGTGTTTGTATTAACATTTTGATGTCAGATTGCTTGATTCAATACAAAGCCTCCATTGTTGTTGTTGCAAAAGATTCAAACTGTCTTAATGGTGAACTAGAATAAGAAGACAATAATTCTCAAAGTGCTCAAGAATCAATTGTTCAATGTTTCACTATATAAATTCTAGATGATTTGTGAGAAGGTAGAAGATTGTTTTATAGATTTCATGTTTCAAGATGAATGATCGATATTTCATAGTAAAATATCCTAATCAATAGTTGAGAACCATTGAGAGGAAATAGATTGGAAGGATTAGTGGATTTAGATTGGAATAACTTGTGGGATGGGGAAAGCCAATTTGAGTGTTTAGTGGGATTGAAGAAATAAGTGGGATTAGAGAATAGATGAGTTAGTTAACCAATTAGAGTGAGAAATAAGTGATTGTGATTTTCTCAATAAAAAAGGAGGGTAAGGATAATTAATTAATTGAATAATTAATCAATATTAAGGATGAATGTGCAAGTAATGTTTAATTTTAACAAATAGAGTTGTATTTGTTTATTGACTATGTTGAATGATGTTGAATAATTGATTTAATTATTCAGGTTTAGAGAGGGGAAAGTGCTTTTATTAAATTATTAAATGATACCAATTTAATTGATTTAGCTAAATAGGGTATATTAGTGACATAATTAAATATTTTATGTTTATTTAATTGATGGATAGGAATAAAGTTAGATTAATGATCAAATAGTGAATTAATTAAATAATTAAGAAGAAGAATAGGAGGGAGGTGAAGAAGAGGAATCTAAGGAAGAGAGGCCTTTCATAATCAAGAGGGTTAAATCTAATAAAAAACTAAAGGTGGAGATAAAGGAGGTTGAGAGAAAGACCATCCCCAAGAAAAGAAAGCCAACAAAGCCTACTGTAGAGGGAAGCCCAAAGAGGAGAAGGATTACATGGGATAGAAAAAGGGTGCCTCTATAGATACCAACCCTCCACCAAAGAAGAAGCAAACTGAGAAAGAGGAAAAGACCCCTCCTGATGTAGCAGAAGGAGAAACAGAGGAAGCCATATATATTGAGAGTTTTGGGGAAAAACTCAACCTGTATACCAAAGGAAGGATTCTCCAAGGAGTGGGATTCCCTTTCTTGACTTAACCAATATTGAGAGGGTTGTTGAAAAATTAGAAAAGGTTGCAAGTGAAGGATTAGTTGAAAAGGAGGAAGCTATTGATCATGATACACATGTAGATGAAACAGTTCCAAAACAAATGGATGAAAATTAGCCTTTTGATGTAGGGGAAGATGTTGAGGGGAAGAGCCAAACATTTTACGATGCTTCCAAAGGACCCCAATCTAAGGTTGGTTTTGAAGAAATAAATGTTGAAAATGTTGAGCAATCAGTCAAAGATGACCAACAATAGCCTCAAGATGATTAGCTACAACAAGGAAATGTCAATGAATAAGATGAACATAATAAAAATAGAGATGCTAATAAGGGTAAGACTATTCAAGAGGAGCAAGAAAAAGAGAAATAGGAAATGGAAAAAAATGTGGAAGCAACCATAACTCTTGATTGGCTCAAAGAGAGCCTAAAACCTAAACCAATTATTGAGGTGGAAATCCCATATTGGGATAAATTTTTGGCCACCATGAATAAGCCTAAAAAGAAGAAGAAGGAAAAGGTTATCTCAAAGATTGTTAAGGTTGATTCTAATAATAGGGTGGTGCACATTTCAACACTTACAGTTGAAAAGAGTAAGGGGGATATTACTCCAGAAGAATATAATGTTACATCTATTATTTTGGGCCCTTTCACCAAAAAGGAATATATTACTCAAAAAGAATATATACATATATTAATTTGGGCCCTTCAAAAAAAAAGAAAGAGGTTGAGGATTTAAGGGGGTCAGTGGAGAATATTATGCATATATTGGAAAAAGTGGTAAGAGGCAAGGAGCAACTAAAGAAGCAAGTGGATAAACTCCAAAGCTATATTAAGAACTTGGTTAGCCCTCTTCAGATTGAGCCCAAATCTTTTGCACAACCCAATATATTATCAAAGCATTCCATAAATGAGATTGGAAATATGAAGCCATCAACCTAGGTAGCACAAGGATGGGTATCAAGAGTTTATGGAAAGGAAATTCCTTTGACTATAAAAGTTGTTCAACTATATGAAAGATTTTCAACTTGTTTGGACATAGTTCAAAAAATTACAGCTGAGTACAAGGCTACAGATGATAAGTATATAGTGAGGTTGAACATGTTGGTTGATATTCCTAAGCAAGGACTAAATTAAGAGTAGTTTCTCACTACAAAAAGTGTTGATAAATTGAAGGCTTGGATAGAAGCATTCAAATTAGAAAGAGAAATAATGGACAAGGCATTGGAAGAATCCACAAAGATCGAAAAGGATATAGGTGAAATTTTTGTAGCGTGTGTATTATTCTTGGAAGCTATGACTAGCAAAATCCTTACAAAGGGAATTATCAAGTTAGACTCATTGAAAAATGGTGGAAGGACAAATTTATACATGCTAAAGATGGTAATGTTACTAAGGATCATTTAGAATATGTTTCCCTATATGTTAGCCTAATGTACAAATTTCAAGAGTCTAAATTGGATTGGGATAAGATATTCAAGAACCATGAAGCTAAAATGGCTTCTAAAAATTATAAGATAAAAATTATTATGATTCCCAACTAGGCAGAGTTAAATAATATTCTACGTAAATTCCTGGAATTTAGAAATAGACAACAAATGGAAAATGGGACAACATAGGATGAGTTGGACTTGGATTCAATGTAAATCATTTTTTGAGACCATAAGATAGATTGGGTGACCTAAGAATTAGTGCCAAGAATCTTTTATTTTAAATGTAAAATGGTATTTAATGTAAAAATGAGATTTAGTGATTTTAAATATTAAATTCAAATGGACATTAGAATCATATGAGGCCGACCTATTTTGGTTGAACTAATTAGGGAACCCATCCTGATGAAATCATAGCAACTAGTTTAAAAACCTTAAAATTATGATGAAATCCATAAATATGAGGTTTTCCCTCATTTTGTAGTTGGATTTGGAATTGTTGTAAACACTTTTGGAGCTAATACAAGAAGAAGGCACTGATTTTGGGTGTTATATTCTTTGTTTCTTCATATTATTGCATGGTTCCTGCTTTCCAAATTATTTCAAGTTATTAGTTTCATGTTCATTCATGTTTCTGGAAAAGTGTTGAAGAATATTGGATAAGTTTGTTCCTCATACCATTTGTAATTTTCTGCTTCTAAGTTATAGTGCATGATTGGTCTGAGGCATTTTTAATGTAATATTGAATGATTTTTAGTTTGAAAATATTTTGAATTCCTTGGAAGACTGCACCATTTTTGTGGAGTTGTAGGGGTTTCCTTGATTAAGCAGAGATATATGTTTATTGGAGACTTGTCCATTTACATGTTTTTTCCTTAGGTTTTAGATTAGATCTCTTCAAAAACCTTTAATGTTTTGCATTTTTCTTTTAATCTGGGTTAGTATTAAGAGAAAGGCATCACTCAATTTTTTTTTGAAAAGTTAAACAACATTTACAGGGTGTTGTACCCCTCACAACAAGCCACAAGGGCCAAAAAAGGACTAGAATAAATAGCTAACATAACGGGAAAAAAGTAGACAACCCAAAGGCAGCACAACAACAATTGAGAAATAGCTGACAGACAAGCACCAAGATCAACTAACTGGCATCGTCCTAGTTTTTAATCAGGAGGTCCACCACCTCACCTCCCACCCACTCTTTATTTTCCTGGCTATTGTTCCCCTCCAGTTCCTCTTTTATGGCATTAGACAAAGTGCTCGTAACAAAGTGACCCAATTTCATGGTGAATCGAGTTAACCCCCAAAATATTTTGTCAAGAGTATCCAATCTCTTCGCCACCTTTCCCAAATCCACCCAACCATCCATAGCTCCCTAAACCTCACCAAGCTCATCCACCAGTGGCTATGGAGAGTGTGAGCTAGAGCCATCAAAAGGAAGCTTGTTGTCCACCAGAGTAAGCTAGGGCCTCTCCACAATATCTTCTTCCACATCTTCAGACTCTTCTTCCTTGTAACCCTTGCTATCCGACTACTCGTCCTTAGAACCCTCAATGATTAACCTCTTCTTGTTGTTCTTGGCCAACCTCCTAGATCTCCTCCTAACACTTTCCCCTCCACTCATCTTCATGTTCCCCACAACCGTATCCCTCTAGAATCTTTCCTAACCACATTCTTACCCTTTCCATCTTTAACAGTCGTTGCCTGCATGCATTTATCCTTACCTTTTTTTGACATAGTGACATTAATAGCCATGTTAGCATGAGTGGCTTTTAGCTCACAAAGCCCTTTCGCCGCACTAGCATGGGCCTTGCCCAACCCACCCTTAAGTTTTTTGGTGGAAAATTTGGTTTTGGCAATCCTCACATTGTCAATATTAGACTTTTGAGGAGGACTCTTGGATTCAGCCGGGGAGATATGAACCATAGAGAGAGGTTCAATGTTCTCGATGTGGACAAAGAGAAAGATGAAAGTGATACAGATGAAGGATAAGCCCCTGATGGAGTGGGAGTGGTGGGAGATCACAAGGATTTCGGTTGGCTGAATTTTTACACTTGTCAACCAAACTTTCCAAGTCCATTAGAAGGAAAAATAGGAAACTAAGTAGCATTTTATGCCTAAGGTGGTTTAACAGAGGGAAATGATAAAAGAAACAAGTTTTATATCTACCTTCTAGAGTTCCATACTTCATCAGTGCCATGCACACTAGGTCTCATGGCTTAGGAAGCGCTTCCATTTCAAACCCTGCCTGGTTCCTAACCGGGTTCTCCTCACCTCTGAAAAATGCTTTAAGGATCTTGTGGTCTGGATTTTTTATGTGTTTAGGATATTTTTTCCCCACACACAGCAACCCCGTTGCCTACGCAATAACATCCTCACTAATTTTGAATGAAATTCCACCAATGGAGACCCTCCTATCCTTCCACGAACTAGAAAATTGACCCGATAAAATAGGATCATGGCTGACTAAGCACTCCATGAGAGGAGCAATTCCTCCCTCCACACAAATGTGCCATACCAAAGGGTTGTTTCAAAATTCATCACAATTGTCTGGTTTCATCCAAATGCACTCACCACCCATGCTTCCAGACTACACAAAAAGCTCACAGGAATGCAAAAAATACCAAATGTAGCAGTCGCGAACAATAATCTCCAAAAGATAGTAATGCAGGGATTACAGCAAAGCAAAAAGAACCCCGCATACCGTTCACATGCATAGAGAGGAATTATACCATAGTGTGAAAAGACACAAAAATTAATGAATTTATGATTACATTAGAGAAGGCAAGAGTTGGCGAAGATGTAGGGAAAGCATGAAAACCCATGCGGATAGGCCAAAAAACTAAATTTAGCAAACCTCCAAAAGAAGCCAAAGGAAAGCCTAACTAAACTAGCTGGCCCAAATTCTCTAGAACACGGCCAAATCTCCTCATAGATAGTCACATCATTATAAATACAATCGCTCCTCCAAATAAAATGAGGAGATAACACAAGCAATCCAATTCCCAAAGGAGTAGCATGCACAATATGGTCCCATAATTGAAATGAAGTCACATCCTTCCATTTAACCCACATCAAACCGCCAAAACAAAACTTGACCTCCTCTTTTAAATCCCCTCCCTACCATCTCATCATAACCTTATACACTAAACCCATCCACCAAGTCCAAAGGATAGACAGGTGGATGCTCCTTTCCCTACCCCACACACACTCATCTTTACCAGGAAAACTTCACCTGTACTCCATACCAATATTGACATTCATCCACTAGCACACCCAAAATAACTAGTGGGCCCCCCAATCAGATCTCGTCATCCAAAAGTTGAAAATAATTATAAATAATAGTAGCCTTGTCCCGCTCTATCAAAGCTTGAATATTTGGTGGCAGTCTTTCCTTATTCCTCCAACATCTAGCCAAATCCCAACCCGAGCAAAGATTAGCCAAGGCATCTGCCACACGATTGCCTTCTCTAAAAATATGAGTCACCTTTTTGTCCCTTAATTTGGACATAAGGAAGCTAGCATCCATCAAAATGTCCTTGGTATTCCAACCTATAAATCTATCTTTTTCCACAACATCTGTCACTGCTTTGGAATCTCCTT
>CM021110.1:391869924-392073539 GCA_007115665.2 Sequoiadendron giganteum | reverse complement strand
CTAGAAGTACTAGATTTAGATGAAGAATCTGTCTTAGAAAGAGCATCACTAAATTCACTCAACTCAAAAGCAATAAGTTTACCAACCAACATATCTCTAGTTATATTTGTCATAGTTCAAAGCTCCTCAATGGTTGTAGCTTTGATTTTGTATGCATCAGGCAAGGATCTAAGCACTTTAGCAACAATCTCTTATTCATCCACCTGTCCACCAACACATCTGATACCACACACAAGTTCATTTAATCTTTGCATGAAAGTAGCAATATTATCATCATTTCCCATCTTCAACAATTCATATTTTCCTTTCAGACATTGTGACTTATCCATCTCACATTAGCATCACCTTCATATAGATTTTCCAACTTTTTCTAGATCACATAAGCAGTTCTTCGATCCATAACATTCATCATCTCAGAATCAGTCAAAGCACTTAACAATGCTTCCTTAGCCCTGATGATATATTCAACATCCCTAATCTCAACAGTAGTAGTAGGACCACTTGGAGGAATAACATACCTATTGCATGTAATGTTCCATAGGGTTCACCAATGCATCCCAGATGACACTACATTCGAGTCTTCCACATAGAATAATTTGATTCATCAAATCTCAAACTATCCTTCTTGTATGTCACCATACCGGATCACCTCGAGTTGTAAAAATTCTTCCAAGGAACCTGCTCTGATACCAATTGTTAGCAACACAAGGACAAACAACTGAGAGGGGGTGTCAATCAATTGTCACAAATTTTCAAACTTATTAAACTCATTAACCTTTAATCTTAGATCTGATTAATAATAGTGAAAGCATGAATCAATAACACATCAAAAATACACACAACACCAATATTTTTGTGTGGAGACCTTGTTAGGGGAAAAACCATGATGGAGGTTAATCCACAAGTTATACCCTGTTAAAAGTATAAGAAGAATATATGAGGAATACACATGCATTTAGGCACACTGCCTAGAGTTCACTACTCAAAGGAAGACTCACTGTCTTAAATATAATATTCAGATTAAATCCATATGAAGAATTTGAATTAAGAAAGTAGCATTTACTAATGCTTGAGTATAGTTCTAGTTAAGCACATGAACACTTATTCACTTTATTTCACTCTTCTTCACACTCTACTCTGTGTTCGAACGATCTAAACCTTTTTTGCACATAACACTTGCACACTTCACACACCACACACTTTTTCATACTTCTCAAATGAAGAAACAATCACTTATATATATCCGCAACAAGAAATTACATTACTTTATGTCGACTTCAACATAATAAAACAATGAATGCAAACTATCAGCCCAAAAAAATAAAGATTATCAATGCGCATCAACCAAGGTTAGCCACAACATAGTAGAGACCCAAAAAAATGTTCTCAAACACAAAATACCTTCAAATATTCTTCCTCAAAGATCCACAACACACTTCAAACACCTTGTCGGCCATGAACATGAAAAACATGAACACGCTAGAAAAAATATTAGATCGCAAGAACAGTGATCAATGTGGATGTGCAATATAGACAGAACATGATCTAGAAATGTCCATGAATGCCACAGTAATATACAAAACAACTCAGATTACTAGAATCACATTATCTTATTCCATGAACACCATTTGTAGTAACAAAATAGCTATCAAAACAAACAAACTTATAATGTGCTCAAATCTTCATGTGGACCTCTAAATCCTTTTAGAGTAGAAACTAGATAGGCTTGAAAAAAAACCCTTTAATTTGCAACACCTCACTATCAACATACTAAACTTTCTACCATACTGATCTTCACTACTTCAAAGACAACCAGTAACATATTTTATTACAATTTTCTCAATATCCTCAACATATATAGTCTTAAAAGACATTAATGGTAATAGTGTTAACATCAATGACAACCACATATTAGCAACTCGACCACAACATCCAAAAGGTCTAAATGACACCACATGGTCAAAGCTAATACCAATTAAATCTTGGATTTTTCCATAATTATTTATATAGTGGCTTGAGGGAAATTTTTCTTTGAGTCTCCTTTGAGTCCTCCTTTTGGGATGTGTCTCTTAGGTAGGCCCAATCTAAAGGTAATGCTTGTAAAGTAAAAAAATGTGAAACCCTAAATGTTTTTTGTCACCTAAGGTCAGCAAAAGATGTGAGGGGAGATGATACACACTTGGTTTGAAAAGCATAGTGGACATGATATACAATAAATAGTAATTTCTTTTTAAGCCCAAAATTTTCAAGTGTATAAAGATATTAATTCAATTTTTAAGTACACCAATTTCAAAGCATTTTTAGACTTCAGGTAGGATATAGCAATGTGTAAATCAAAATTGATTTTTTCAATTTTATAACAGAAAATGAAATGTTTCTAATTGTGTTTTCCATATTAAAGAGTCAGCCAATGAAACTACACTCATCTTTTAACAACACAAAAAATGAAAAAAAAATGATTTTAGGAGCACTAAAATTAAAATGAGAGTATTCCTTGTTCAATTTTAAGCACCAATTGAAATGTGATAGTTTTAGGTTCAATTTAAAAATAACCAATTGAAAGATGTCTTAAATACAAGATGATTTAACAACAATAGTGACTGTTTCTAACTATAACTAAAAAAAATCAGGTTGATAGCAAGTTTTTTTGGGTCGAAAGTGGCTTTATCAATGTTAGTTAAGATACCCCTGTTTAGAAATCTGCAACAAAAATAATGAATAGTGGTCATTCTAAATGAAAGCAACCAAGTTTAGGTCAATAGTGGCCAGATAAGGATCAACAGTGATAAAATAGAAGCGACAAACATGTTCATATTTGGAACAAAAATGTTCCAATTAGCAAAAATAATTCTTGAAAAAGGCATCCATGATCGAAAACCTGTAACTACTTATCAAACTCAAATAAAATGTTAAATTTAAGGACCAAGGTCCCACCATGTGTGCCAAATGTTGTAAGGGGGGAAATAGCATAAGGAAAACAAGCAATGAATTAAAATAAATCAATTAAAAAGAAGATTAAGTTCCGTAATCCATACTCATGAAATGAATTGTAAAGTAAAGAATCCAATCAAATAGATTAGGATAAGAAAAAAACAATGAATTCACAAAACTTAGATATACCATCCAATATCGCAGTTGTGTTTGTATTAACATTTTGATGTCAGATTGCTTGATTCAATACAAAGCCTCCATTGTTGTTGTTGCAAAAGATTCAAACTGTCTTAATGGTGAACTAGAATAAGAAGACAATAATTCTCAAAGTGCTCAAGAATCAATTGTTCAATGTTTCACTATATAAATTCTAGATGATTTGTGAGAAGGTAGAAGATTGTTTTATAGATTTCATGTTTCAAGATGAATGATCGATATTTCATAGTAAAATATCCTAATCAATAGTTGAGAACCATTGAGAGGAAATAGATTGGAAGGATTAGTGGATTTAGATTGGAATAACTTGTGGGATGGGGAAAGCCAATTTGAGTGTTTAGTGGGATTGAAGAAATAAGTGGGATTAGAGAATAGATGAGTTAGTTAACCAATTAGAGTGAGAAATAAGTGATTGTGATTTTCTCAATAAAAAAGGAGGGTAAGGATAATTAATTAATTGAATAATTAATCAATATTAAGGATGAATGTGCAAGTAATGTTTAATTTTAACAAATAGAGTTGTATTTGTTTATTGACTATGTTGAATGATGTTGAATAATTGATTTAATTATTCAGGTTTAGAGAGGGGAAAGTGCTTTTATTAAATTATTAAATGATACCAATTTAATTGATTTAGCTAAATAGGGTATATTAGTGACATAATTAAATATTTTATGTTTATTTAATTGATGGATAGGAATAAAGTTAGATTAATGATCAAATAGTGAATTAATTAAATAATTAAGAAGAAGAATAGGAGGGAGGTGAAGAAGAGGAATCTAAGGAAGAGAGGCCTTTCATAATCAAGAGGGTTAAATCTAATAAAAAACTAAAGGTGGAGATAAAGGAGGTTGAGAGAAAGACCATCCCCAAGAAAAGAAAGCCAACAAAGCCTACTGTAGAGGGAAGCCCAAAGAGGAGAAGGATTACATGGGATAGAAAAAGGGTGCCTCTATAGATACCAACCCTCCACCAAAGAAGAAGCAAACTGAGAAAGAGGAAAAGACCCCTCCTGATGTAGCAGAAGGAGAAACAGAGGAAGCCATATATATTGAGAGTTTTGGGGAAAAACTCAACCTGTATACCAAAGGAAGGATTCTCCAAGGAGTGGGATTCCCTTTCTTGACTTAACCAATATTGAGAGGGTTGTTGAAAAATTAGAAAAGGTTGCAAGTGAAGGATTAGTTGAAAAGGAGGAAGCTATTGATCATGATACACATGTAGATGAAACAGTTCCAAAACAAATGGATGAAAATTAGCCTTTTGATGTAGGGGAAGATGTTGAGGGGAAGAGCCAAACATTTTACGATGCTTCCAAAGGACCCCAATCTAAGGTTGGTTTTGAAGAAATAAATGTTGAAAATGTTGAGCAATCAGTCAAAGATGACCAACAATAGCCTCAAGATGATTAGCTACAACAAGGAAATGTCAATGAATAAGATGAACATAATAAAAATAGAGATGCTAATAAGGGTAAGACTATTCAAGAGGAGCAAGAAAAAGAGAAATAGGAAATGGAAAAAAATGTGGAAGCAACCATAACTCTTGATTGGCTCAAAGAGAGCCTAAAACCTAAACCAATTATTGAGGTGGAAATCCCATATTGGGATAAATTTTTGGCCACCATGAATAAGCCTAAAAAGAAGAAGAAGGAAAAGGTTATCTCAAAGATTGTTAAGGTTGATTCTAATAATAGGGTGGTGCACATTTCAACACTTACAGTTGAAAAGAGTAAGGGGGATATTACTCCAGAAGAATATAATGTTACATCTATTATTTTGGGCCCTTTCACCAAAAAGGAATATATTACTCAAAAAGAATATATACATATATTAATTTGGGCCCTTCAAAAAAAAAGAAAGAGGTTGAGGATTTAAGGGGGTCAGTGGAGAATATTATGCATATATTGGAAAAAGTGGTAAGAGGCAAGGAGCAACTAAAGAAGCAAGTGGATAAACTCCAAAGCTATATTAAGAACTTGGTTAGCCCTCTTCAGATTGAGCCCAAATCTTTTGCACAACCCAATATATTATCAAAGCATTCCATAAATGAGATTGGAAATATGAAGCCATCAACCTAGGTAGCACAAGGATGGGTATCAAGAGTTTATGGAAAGGAAATTCCTTTGACTATAAAAGTTGTTCAACTATATGAAAGATTTTCAACTTGTTTGGACATAGTTCAAAAAATTACAGCTGAGTACAAGGCTACAGATGATAAGTATATAGTGAGGTTGAACATGTTGGTTGATATTCCTAAGCAAGGACTAAATTAAGAGTAGTTTCTCACTACAAAAAGTGTTGATAAATTGAAGGCTTGGATAGAAGCATTCAAATTAGAAAGAGAAATAATGGACAAGGCATTGGAAGAATCCACAAAGATCGAAAAGGATATAGGTGAAATTTTTGTAGCGTGTGTATTATTCTTGGAAGCTATGACTAGCAAAATCCTTACAAAGGGAATTATCAAGTTAGACTCATTGAAAAATGGTGGAAGGACAAATTTATACATGCTAAAGATGGTAATGTTACTAAGGATCATTTAGAATATGTTTCCCTATATGTTAGCCTAATGTACAAATTTCAAGAGTCTAAATTGGATTGGGATAAGATATTCAAGAACCATGAAGCTAAAATGGCTTCTAAAAATTATAAGATAAAAATTATTATGATTCCCAACTAGGCAGAGTTAAATAATATTCTACGTAAATTCCTGGAATTTAGAAATAGACAACAAATGGAAAATGGGACAACATAGGATGAGTTGGACTTGGATTCAATGTAAATCATTTTTTGAGACCATAAGATAGATTGGGTGACCTAAGAATTAGTGCCAAGAATCTTTTATTTTAAATGTAAAATGGTATTTAATGTAAAAATGAGATTTAGTGATTTTAAATATTAAATTCAAATGGACATTAGAATCATATGAGGCCGACCTATTTTGGTTGAACTAATTAGGGAACCCATCCTGATGAAATCATAGCAACTAGTTTAAAAACCTTAAAATTATGATGAAATCCATAAATATGAGGTTTTCCCTCATTTTGTAGTTGGATTTGGAATTGTTGTAAACACTTTTGGAGCTAATACAAGAAGAAGGCACTGATTTTGGGTGTTATATTCTTTGTTTCTTCATATTATTGCATGGTTCCTGCTTTCCAAATTATTTCAAGTTATTAGTTTCATGTTCATTCATGTTTCTGGAAAAGTGTTGAAGAATATTGGATAAGTTTGTTCCTCATACCATTTGTAATTTTCTGCTTCTAAGTTATAGTGCATGATTGGTCTGAGGCATTTTTAATGTAATATTGAATGATTTTTAGTTTGAAAATATTTTGAATTCCTTGGAAGACTGCACCATTTTTGTGGAGTTGTAGGGGTTTCCTTGATTAAGCAGAGATATATGTTTATTGGAGACTTGTCCATTTACATGTTTTTTCCTTAGGTTTTAGATTAGATCTCTTCAAAAACCTTTAATGTTTTGCATTTTTCTTTTAATCTGGGTTAGTATTAAGAGAAAGGCATCACTCAATTTTTTTTTGAAAAGTTAAACAACATTTACAGGGTGTTGTACCCCTCACAACAAGCCACAAGGGCCAAAAAAGGACTAGAATAAATAGCTAACATAACGGGAAAAAAGTAGACAACCCAAAGGCAGCACAACAACAATTGAGAAATAGCTGACAGACAAGCACCAAGATCAACTAACTGGCATCGTCCTAGTTTTTAATCAGGAGGTCCACCACCTCACCTCCCACCCACTCTTTATTTTCCTGGCTATTGTTCCCCTCCAGTTCCTCTTTTATGGCATTAGACAAAGTGCTCGTAACAAAGTGACCCAATTTCATGGTGAATCGAGTTAACCCCCAAAATATTTTGTCAAGAGTATCCAATCTCTTCGCCACCTTTCCCAAATCCACCCAACCATCCATAGCTCCCTAAACCTCACCAAGCTCATCCACCAGTGGCTATGGAGAGTGTGAGCTAGAGCCATCAAAAGGAAGCTTGTTGTCCACCAGAGTAAGCTAGGGCCTCTCCACAATATCTTCTTCCACATCTTCAGACTCTTCTTCCTTGTAACCCTTGCTATCCGACTACTCGTCCTTAGAACCCTCAATGATTAACCTCTTCTTGTTGTTCTTGGCCAACCTCCTAGATCTCCTCCTAACACTTTCCCCTCCACTCATCTTCATGTTCCCCACAACCGTATCCCTCTAGAATCTTTCCTAACCACATTCTTACCCTTTCCATCTTTAACAGTCGTTGCCTGCATGCATTTATCCTTACCTTTTTTTGACATAGTGACATTAATAGCCATGTTAGCATGAGTGGCTTTTAGCTCACAAAGCCCTTTCGCCGCACTAGCATGGGCCTTGCCCAACCCACCCTTAAGTTTTTTGGTGGAAAATTTGGTTTTGGCAATCCTCACATTGTCAATATTAGACTTTTGAGGAGGACTCTTGGATTCAGCCGGGGAGATATGAACCATAGAGAGAGGTTCAATGTTCTCGATGTGGACAAAGAGAAAGATGAAAGTGATACAGATGAAGGATAAGCCCCTGATGGAGTGGGAGTGGTGGGAGATCACAAGGATTTCGGTTGGCTGAATTTTTACACTTGTCAACCAAACTTTCCAAGTCCATTAGAAGGAAAAATAGGAAACTAAGTAGCATTTTATGCCTAAGGTGGTTTAACAGAGGGAAATGATAAAAGAAACAAGTTTTATATCTACCTTCTAGAGTTCCATACTTCATCAGTGCCATGCACACTAGGTCTCATGGCTTAGGAAGCGCTTCCATTTCAAACCCTGCCTGGTTCCTAACCGGGTTCTCCTCACCTCTGAAAAATGCTTTAAGGATCTTGTGGTCTGGATTTTTTATGTGTTTAGGATATTTTTTCCCCACACACAGCAACCCCGTTGCCTACGCAATAACATCCTCACTAATTTTGAATGAAATTCCACCAATGGAGACCCTCCTATCCTTCCACGAACTAGAAAATTGACCCGATAAAATAGGATCATGGCTGACTAAGCACTCCATGAGAGGAGCAATTCCTCCCTCCACACAAATGTGCCATACCAAAGGGTTGTTTCAAAATTCATCACAATTGTCTGGTTTCATCCAAATGCACTCACCACCCATGCTTCCAGACTACACAAAAAGCTCACAGGAATGCAAAAAATACCAAATGTAGCAGTCGCGAACAATAATCTCCAAAAGATAGTAATGCAGGGATTACAGCAAAGCAAAAAGAACCCCGCATACCGTTCACATGCATAGAGAGGAATTATACCATAGTGTGAAAAGACACAAAAATTAATGAATTTATGATTACATTAGAGAAGGCAAGAGTTGGCGAAGATGTAGGGAAAGCATGAAAACCCATGCGGATAGGCCAAAAAACTAAATTTAGCAAACCTCCAAAAGAAGCCAAAGGAAAGCCTAACTAAACTAGCTGGCCCAAATTCTCTAGAACACGGCCAAATCTCCTCATAGATAGTCACATCATTATAAATACAATCGCTCCTCCAAATAAAATGAGGAGATAACACAAGCAATCCAATTCCCAAAGGAGTAGCATGCACAATATGGTCCCATAATTGAAATGAAGTCACATCCTTCCATTTAACCCACATCAAACCGCCAAAACAAAACTTGACCTCCTCTTTTAAATCCCCTCCCTACCATCTCATCATAACCTTATACACTAAACCCATCCACCAAGTCCAAAGGATAGACAGGTGGATGCTCCTTTCCCTACCCCACACACACTCATCTTTACCAGGAAAACTTCACCTGTACTCCATACCAATATTGACATTCATCCACTAGCACACCCAAAATAACTAGTGGGCCCCCCAATCAGATCTCGTCATCCAAAAGTTGAAAATAATTATAAATAATAGTAGCCTTGTCCCGCTCTATCAAAGCTTGAATATTTGGTGGCAGTCTTTCCTTATTCCTCCAACATCTAGCCAAATCCCAACCCGAGCCAAGATTAGCCAAAGTATCTGCCAAGATTAGTTGTGTAGTAAAAAAAAACTCATCAACACATCCCCTTACTAATATATCTACATGAAAATAGCCCCCCCTCACTATGTTATCCATCAAAAAAAGAACAAAATTATATCACAAACCATCTACTAAATCTGCAAATGTACATTGAGATAAAAATTTGTTTATACAATTCAAATAAAAATATACACCTTGATTGGATGATGTTGCCTTTAATTTTGCAAGGTGTGTCTCCCAATCCTTCTTAGTGCAAGAAATAAGGTAGCTCTGGTTTTCAAACTGTACATAAAGGTCTTCTCCTTCTGCTGAAAAGCTAGACACTATTGAATTTTGCACAACCTTGTATGCATTGTTCAAAAATTTAGTTTAAGATGTAAGTCTTAGACTTACCATATCTCAGAGTTGTTTGTATTGCATTATGGTTTTTTCTATTTTTTCCTACGATAAAAAGAATTGACTATACATATTTTTAATGATCACTCTAGTTTCTCTAGCCCCATCAATCACTAGATCATTCACACTTGAGGCCTTAGAAATTTGGGACTCAATTGTGTCCATTTGATCCTTTATTCTTTTTGTAGATAATGGCCATTTCAAATAGAATTGGAAAAATATTTTGGCTTCCTCGAAAAAATTTGAACATCATCCAAGTTGCCTTGCAACTCTGTATGTGTAGTAGCACATTTATCTAAGGCATTATTTAGATTCTTATAATTCAATCTCTTTCCCACTTCTCTTTCTTCTCTTCCAAACTTGCAAAGAACTCCTTACAAGAATCTAGTAGTAACTTCAATAGTTGTACACCTATCAAAGAAGTATCGATGGACACTTGTAGGAGGATCTATTGTAAAAATTTGACAGCCTCATCAACTAATTATGTGTCTTTTTGGTGATTTTTTAGTATCTCCTTTCTTGCAGAGGAATGAAAAACATCACCAAATTGCAACTTATGGAGAGGAGAGATCTTTTCCATGTCTACTTGACCTTTTTGCACTGGAATTTGTAGTAGATGTGTAGACACTACTAGTTGAAACTACATTTTCAATAATAGAAGATATTTGAATGAATATTTGAAGGGTGCAGAGAATTCATGTCCTATTTTTGTGCTTTCTTCTACATGTTTATCATGCTTCTCCTTATCTCCACTATTAGAACACATTTTTATAACCTTTTCAACTTTGGGAGGAGGCATAGTTTGTTCCTTTTGAGCTTCTATCTTCTCTAGGACTTCTTGTTCATCTTCTTTATTCTGCTCTATATTTGTCTTCCCATCCAGAGGGGTGTTATCTATCATAATTTCTTATTGATCATGCTCATGCTCATGTTTCTCTTTGTTAGGCTCATTTCTTTCCAAGAGGGGCATGCCTTGCCACATTTCATCTTCATCATCTAGAGAGGTTCCCAATTCTTTGATAAGTCTTTTAGTTGATTTTGGTATTTCTTCCCTCAGCTTCTCTATGGCATCCTTATCTTTTCCCATAAGAGTATTTAATCTATGCTTTATTATGAATTCTTGTACTTGCAACTGATACAAATTAAATTTTTCTTCTTGAGTTAATGATGAACCAATCTTCAAGGCAAAATATTTCATCTTTGCATCTTCTACAATTACCTCTTATCTTCTTGCACTTAGTACTTCTTTTAGCTCATTTGATAACTAATCCACTATCTCACCTAGGCCAACATTAAATTTCACCATGTATTTGACAATGACCTCTTCAATTATTTCCTTATATGCATTATTGGCATATGTATACATTTCAGTTGTATCCTTCAAGATTCCAAACTCTACTATAGTATTGAACAATGCATCAAGCTTCATAAGACTGTGCTCATGGATCAAAGACGTCTTCTCTTTCTCCTTTCCCCTTTTTGTACTATTCTCTTCCTAAGAGACTTTTGATTTCTTTTTATAGACCAATTTTACTTCTTCGTCTCCCACTTCTTCTTCTTCTAAACTGATAAACTTGTCCCTTTTTTTCTCTTTCTTTCTTTCTTTCTTCTCTTTGTAGCTATTTTTTGCACAAGGAGGCTAGATGTTCCTACCTTCTTAGAGTCACTTTTTTTTTTTTCTGGAGGACTTTGAAACACCAGGTGTGGAGGCTAGGATCTTGTCTAATATTCTTGATATTAGTATAGCCTATAAAGTAACAAATGTGCCTTTATTCTCTACTACAAGGTTCATAGGGGTGCCAAACTCCTTTTCCAACTCATCTTTTATTTTTCCAACATTTTATTCAATATACTTCTTTTAATTTTCCAAGTTCTCTTTGTTATCTCTTAATATGTACCAA
The DNA here is from genome assembly GCA_007115665.2 of Sequoiadendron giganteum. Lineage (NCBI taxonomy): Eukaryota > Viridiplantae > Streptophyta > Pinopsida > Cupressales > Cupressaceae > Sequoiadendron > Sequoiadendron giganteum. Next base: position 392,062,079 of record CM021110.1, on the reverse strand, counting down.
ACCTACCTATTTTTGGATCTACGGGCTTGCTCAATACAATCTCTAGAAGGCCAATCCAATCATATTCAACTACCTCATAAGGTAGCTCCAAAACCCAAAAAATCTTGGGTTCAACTACTTCAATGTAGTAGTTATCTCTGCTAACCATAAATTTTATTTCATTCTTATACATCTTTAAAATTTTATCCAAAATTCTTACTCTCTCTTGTATCTATGCTTGAAATGGTTTGAAAAATCCCCACAACATTGAATTACAAGACTTAATATCCAAAACTCTCCTCAAAATATCCCTAATTTGAACAACTATAGGGATATTGTCTTGCCATTCTATATTTTTTATTCTGGGAAGCTCATTGAGAAATTAAAACATTAAGCATATAAGAAGAGTATTGTACTTGAAGGGGAACCTCTTCTCCTTTGTCCTCTACAATTTTCCAACAACTGAGATCATAGGAGCTCACATAGGTCAAATTCTTTACCTTCTTTCACAATGTGATATGTCATGTGTATTATAGTGGTAGTGGAAAATCCTTCTCTATTTGTGTAGAAGATCTTGTAAGAAATCATCATTGAGGTGTATTCGACATCCAGATCTTTGATATTGTCCACTATTAGGGAAGACTTGTCAAACTTGGCTTAGGTAAGTTTCATCACCACTTCATTCTTTACGACATTCATTATCGGGATAGGTCTTGTGGAGCTCAAACTAGTTAAAACCCTTATTTCTTCTTTATTAATCATATGCAACATGTCCAACCACATAAATTCATTGTGAATTCAACTCAAAACAAAATTCACCCACTCATCTTCAAAATAGAAATTGGGAAACTTTGTCCATACATCCAACTTCTTCTTTGAAAAGCTAGCATACTCTAGTTTGAGTTGGAAATCATCTCTAGTCAACAAATTTTCCCTAAATTTTGATAGCTTTAAATGATTATATTCATACATCTTAGAATGAATACAAATTCACACATATATTGTGTGTAGAACATTTATAGGAATCCTAGAGAATGCACCTTCCTTATATGTTTACATTGATTATTTGTAGGTGCTTCTTAAACTTAGGTCTTGTCCTCTTAGCCACATCAACAACCTGAGAAATAAACATTATGAACTTCTCTAAACTAGGGTTTGCAAGAGATTGTAAATACCTTGTGGAATTTCACTAGTAGGGTTTCATTCAACACTCCATAATCACTTTATATTATGTTTTCTCTACTCTTCTCTTCTAAATTATTGAACATAAATGCCTTAAGAATATGTAAAATAAAATATAAATACTTTACCCATGACCTAAATGTGTAATAAATGCAACAATGAAAATTTAGGTCAAAATATTGTCTAACTTCCTCTGTATCATCATGAGCACTTCTAAACAATCCAAAAATATGTGCATCAAGATATTTCTCACCAAAAATATCATCAATGGATCAAGAATTTCATTTGATTCATGCACCAATACACTAAAGACATCAAAATCTCAACTTTGGCAGGATTCTGGAAAGTTTTCTATTAAAAATTTCGATTGAGCCAATGTTTCCTATCTAGTTTTTAGAGGAAACATCTGCACCGAAATTCAGTATAGATTCATTCTTCATATCATTCTCTTATTTTGTGGAATTGAGGGTTTCACATTCTTTCCTTTGCAAAACTTAGCTATGTCTCCTAGTTTATTAAATTTATAGCATATGACACGATGCAAAGAAAATTTACTTATTTCCATTTTATATTTTCATTCAGAACCTTTATGCCCAAACTCATTGCATAAGTAACAGTAACCATGGAATGATTGGCATACCATGCCATTATTGTAACCATTCATCAACTATTTTTTTCACTCACTAGCCTTATGACCAAATCTATTGCATACATAGCATTGACTATAAAATTATTGAAAATTATAATTTATCTTGCTTTTACATTCTACATCTCTATTCCCAAATTTATATCAATAATAGCAGTGACCTTTAAAAGATGAATTCCTATGTGTTGCTAGTTTTCTGAGAGGAGATCTCTTGAAATATTTCTTCTAGTTTCGAGCATGTTTGATATTTCTTTTCTTGTATCCAGTCTCCCTTTTTTCATTATTCTCCTTTTTAGCATTATTTGGAGTTTGATTTTCCTTTGACATTTCTCCTTTTTCAAACCCTAATCCTTCTTTGTCCTTATGATATTTTTTATTAGCAAGCATGTCATCAAGAAAGGTGGATCTCTTCTTGAATTTTTCCTCTTGAATATTTTATTTCTTTAGATCTTTCCCAAGGGACACAATCTCTTCTTTAATCTTTGAGCATTATGCATACTTGTCTTTCAATTTAGAATTCAAGCAATCTTCAACTATATTTTCTTCTTCAACCTATACTTTTAGATTAATTATTGTCACATTTAATTGTTTGAGTTTTCCATTTGTTTCCTTGAGTTGATATTTAAATTTCTTAACTTGATACACTTATATGCTTCCTGAAGTTTTTCTTTAAAATCTCTATTCTCACATTCTACTTTATCAAGGTCATCAAGAGTAGATTTGAGTTCTCCTTCCATATCAACTTCACAATCTACTTTAGTAAATCCTTCCATCACAAGTTCTTTTGAAGGGATATGATACTTCTGAGTTTCCATGTGTTCAATATCCAATATCTACCTTAGATGTTAGGTAATTCTAAGGAACCTTTGTTTGAGACCAATTGTTGAATACCCAAAATACTGAGAGGGGGGTGAATCAGTATTCCCTAAAATTCAATAACTTAAAAGTGAATTACAAAGAATCTCATTAAACTTGTACAAATGAAAGGAATCAAGTAAATTATGCACCACAAAAATCAACATAAGAACACCATATTTTATGTGGAAAACCCTTGAAACAGAAAAACCATGGTGAGAATTAACTTATTATATATCATAATCAGTTACAATAGATCACAACTTAAGAGACCCATTGTCCAAGGACGTTTACTATCTTGAAAATAGGAGGGCTCATAGCCCAAGGAAGATCACTTCTTCTTGATTTAAAAATAGACATACAAAAATGCTCACTACCAGAGTTTGAATTGTTTGCAATGCATATGGTATATGCTAAAGATATAGTACCTTGTTTACTTAGAAAAATAACTTTACACAATCCATAACACTTATATCTCTACACACACACTAAATTTTCCTTCTCTATACATATATCTTGCATAAATATTGATACCATCAAATAGGTTAGCCTAATTAGATGAAACGTTACCCAAAAAAATCATCGACTTAAAACTCCAACACACATACCTATCAGAAGTAACCAAGGTGTGTTCTTCACAAAAATAGGTTAAAATGGTCTATAAATACTCCTATCAATGCACTTGATACACAATTCAATCCCACATGACCCAAAATCCCTTAGGTCAGCATTAAACAAATAAACTGGTAAAGCAACAACTAAATGAATGAAAGTTTCATCCAAAACATGATACGCAGATCACCAAACCACATGAAACTTAGAATACACACATATATAAAATATTCAAACACTTCTTGAAATATACAAAATACAATGATCAACTATAGTGGAATGCAGAGCATTACAACATGAACTCTACAACTATAACTCTATCACTACTTAGTCTGATTCTCTATCATATGTAGAGGACATAAAACCCTAAAATTTTGGATATGGAATACTTCAATTTATACCATTATTACCTAAAAAATGCATGAAAAGATAATGCAAAGTGGAATAATGTGGACCACAAAATTTTTCCTCTGTTACATTGAAAATATACTACCTCATTTTGAGACAGTGAATGCTTCCAAAAATACTTTGTCTTCTTTGGAATATATTCATATTGATACACCATAAATTATATAATCAATTGTGTTGTCACTTGCGACCCTCAATCCTCATTGGTACTCCTTAAACCTCTCTAATTTTTCCCTCACTGACATCTTAGGCTTTTGGTGTAGTGGAAGTTGGTCTATGTTAACAAAATTGGCAACTCTGTTAGGGAGGGTTCAACTCCCACTCTTGACACTCTTTCTATCTTGCATTCGGTTGTTTCTATCGACCTCTCAACTCAAGGGTAAATTATTCTCATGTGGTACCCTCAACCCTCATCGGTACTCCTTAAACCTCTTTGATGTCACCCTCACTGATAGCTTAGGCTTTTGGTGTAGTGGCAATCAGTCTGTGTTAACAAAATTAGTGACTCCACTAGGGAGAGTTCAACTCCCACTCTCGACACTATTTCCATCTTGTATTTGATTGTGTTTCTTGAACTCTTGATTGGGGGATAAATTGTTGTCACGTGGGACCCTCAACCCTCATCGGTACCCCTTAAACCTCTTTGATATTGCCCTCACTGACAGCTTAGGCTTTCAGTGTACTGGTAGTCAATTTGTGTTAACAGATTGACATCAATGACAACACCATACACTATCATGCTCATTTTGTCAAAAAAACTAAGGTGTGGAAAGAATGAGGTAATAAATGCTATCTCTTTGCATAAAAAAACACATTTTCGACAAGGAGTGTCATGACTCATACGAGTGACATAAGAACCCTATAAAAATATTTGAGAGAGTTACCACAAAACATGTTGATCCTAATGCAAGAAAGTGTTATATGACCTTTGAATTTCATAGGAATTTTTTATTATGCCAAATGGAACCCCAATCACACACAAGTAACTTAGTTTTCATAGAAATATTGAAAAGACAATTCACAAACATAAATCAAAAAGAAAAAAACCATGATCCATCATCACTCCTCTGATCACTTATGGATATCCTTGAGTAGCATAGGAACACAACCAAAGATAGATTAGATAAAATATAAGACTCATTAGACCAAATGAGTCAACAAATATTTAGATCTTCTTACCAAAGATGAGTATTTCTTGATCAGATTCTAAGGATGGTATCTAGTTTCATGAAGGCAACATCTGATATAAGATGCTTATTTTTGTTTCAATGATGCAATAGTTCATATAAGACAAATGATAGCTGATGAAGATAGATGATGTTGGTTAGAAAATTTATCGGTGAGGCTTGAAGGCTAGTTAAATACTTTACATGTTGTTTCATGATTTATTAAGCTCAATATTTTGCAAGATGTTATGTTTGTGTTTGATCAAAGTGTTAATCTCAACAAGAGACAATTTATAATGGAAGGTGAATAATGATGTGGTTAAATATTATTATGGATAGCTTCATATGGAAGGTGGATTTCTTATTATGGAATGTGGATTGACTTGATTATGAATTGATATGGAAGGAAATATTTTGTTATGGATGGTATACTATAACGATCATGAAAAATGCATATGAAATATACACACATGTTTCTAGGACATGTGACATTATAATTTCTATCCTAAGTTGATAATTGTGTGTCTCCATGTTCTTTGGAAAGTGTTCTACAAGACATGAGGGGAAAAATATTTATTATTTATTTTCCTATGACAAATTGTAATTGCATTCATAGAGGTGGATGCACTATGGTGATAGTTATAGAGAATCCTAGGAGCATATTCATTTTGAGCATCCAAATTTTAGGTGGGGACAACCTACAAGTGCATGCACTTTCATGTTATTTTCATGTTATTTTGGGTTGGGTTCCCAAGCTTTCATGTTCTAGGTTTGATCCATCAGAGAGTTATGGAGCACTTGGTATTGCCCAGTTTTTTTTGGGTATGGGTTATGTGCCCATGTGAAGGCCATGTAAGCATAACTAATAATTTTCACCATGTTTCTGAGTTGTCCACTAAGGGGGTGTGGTATTTTCTTGGTGGTTTTACTTTTTATTTTAGGATACCATATGTGGTATTCTCTCCCACAAACATATATATATTGGATCATTGAGATGGTATTTGATGAGTTTTTTTACAGGTTGTTAGAGTAACAAAGTGCTACTATAATTTAGAGAGGATTGTTGTACTGATGCACTTCCTTAAATATTAATAAAAACATTGCATCTCTTTGGGTGTATATATTTTTCCCTCAAGGGTTTCTCAACGTATATCTTGTGTCACTTGTGATTCTCAACTAGTGGTATTGTTGATATTTTTCCCTCAAGGGTTTCTCAACGTATATCTTGTGTCACTTGTGATTCTCAACTTGTGGTATTGTTGATTTATTTTCAGTTTTTCAATTTCTAATCACATATCATAGTATTGATAATCTTGAATACATAATTTCAGATTTACAAATATATACTTAAGTTCATAATAGTGCAAGTTTTACCTTGAATTTCTGACATTTGGTATCAGAGCTAAAAATTTTGTTGAGAGAGGGATTCCTTTCTCTCAAGTGTTGAAGGTTGTTTGGTTGCATTATGTTTTTCATATTTTTGAAGAAGATTGAAAACCATGGCTTCTACCTCCCATCTTTATATTGATAAATTCAATGGAACTGGTCATGAGATGTGCAAGTAGAAGATGAAGGATCTCCTTGAATAGAGAGATTAGTGGTTGATAGTTTCAAATGAAAAGAAACCAGAAACAAAATTTGATGAAGATTGGAAGAAAATTGACAAGAAGGCATGAGGAACCATTAGGTTATGTCTTGCATATTATTTCCTCCTGAATGTTTCAAAAGAATCTACCACATACAAGTTGTGGAAGAGGATAAGTGAAATTTATCAAACTAAAATTATAAGAAATAAATTGTATCTCAAAAGATGTTTGTATTCTTTAAAAATGAAGGATGGCTTTTCTATCAAAGAACATTTAAATTCTTTTAATATGATTATTAGCTAGATTTTATTTGTAGATGTTAAGATAGAAGAAGAAGATAAATGTATTTCTTTTCTTTGTTCTTTACTTGAAGCTTAGGAAAATCTAATTTTTGCCATAATTGGTGGTGGTATAGAACTGAAAAAGGATATTCTCATTACTATAATTATTTCAAAAGATATTAGAAGAAATTCCATGAATGTGGGATCCCAGGATGCCTTGCATGTGTGAGGAAGGTCTAAAGAAAAGGAGGGCCTAAAGAGGACAAAAAGAGTGACAAGTATAAGGGAAATTCTAAAACCCTCAGGACGAGTGTAGTAACATGTTTTAATTGTGGTAAGAGAGGAAATGTGAAGGAGTAAAGAAACAAGAAAAAGAGTTCAAATACTTTCATGAAAATGTCCTCAAAAGATGGTGATTGTGATGTTTTATTTATTTTTGCTAACATTGTTAGTAATGATGCTTGGATTATTGATTTAGGTTGATCCTACCATATGAATCCTCATAAGGAGTGGTTTATTTTAATATTCATCTTATGATGGGGGATAAATTTTCCTTTCTAATAACACAAAGAAGATTGTTGGTAATGGAAAAGTGAATTTGTGTTTTAGTGATGGAAGGGTTAGAACCCTTAATGATGTTTTAGATAATCTAGGACTTGCAAGAAATTTACTTTCAGTATCCAATTTGAATGATTCTAAAATGCATGTGACATTTGACAAGTCTAGTTGTATGTTGGTAAGAGGGATTTTGGTGATTGTTAAAGTATCTTGAATTAGGACTTTGTTTAGGCTTAATGCCTCCACCTTTTGTAACTCTGCCAATGTAACAAGCACTAAAAATTCATGTATATTGTGACACCATAGATTGGGTCACATACGTGAAAGGGTCTTAAGAACATTTTGAATAAAATTTTGGTTGATGGTATTTTTTATTATTCTATTGGCAAAAATGATTTTTGTGAGCATTGTGTGTTTAGTAAAGATAATAGATCATCATTTCCTAATGGAACTAATAAATATAAGAGATTATTAGAGATCATTCATTCATATGTTTTTAGACTAGTGGATGTTGAATCTTTTGGAAATAATCATTATTATGTTACTTTCATTGATGATGTCTCAAGATACACCTAGATTTAATTTATGCATGCAAAGTTTGAGGTTTTCACTATATTTAAGGAATTTAAAGCCTTAGTTGAAAATAAAATGGATTATAAGATAAGGGTGTTGAGATCTAACAATGGGGGTGAATAATACTCTAGGGAATTTCATGAATTTTGTAAACATGCAGGTATTGTTTAGCAGAAGACTACACCATATACACCCCAAAAAATGGGGTGGGAGAAAGAATGAACCAAACCTTGATGGAAAGAGTTAGGAGCATGTTGATTTGTGCTAACCTTGATAGATTCTTCTTGGTAGAATCTATAAGAGTGGATGGGTAGAAAGACTTATATTTCAAATTTAAGGGTCTTTAGTTGTGAGGATTTTGTTCATATGCCTCAATAGAAGTATTCTAAATTTCATCCAAAAGCACTTAAATGCATCTTTTTTGGTTAAATTGAGAATGTAAAAGGCTATTAGATTTGGAATCCACTGACCTATCAAATGGTTTTCTCTAGACATATGATTTTTCAGGGATTTTAGAGCTTACTCAAGTGAAGAAACACCAAAGGAGAAAGATAAGAAAAAAAAATGCACTTTGAGACAAAGATAGAAAAGTAGAAAGTTTGCACATGTGGAAGAAAAATCATATAGATTTGAGGATGGAGAAGAAGAAGAGGGTTCAAAGATTTCATATTATGTTCAAGATGAGCACATATAATAAGAAGACCAACAAGAGCCCCTTACTCCTACCTTGAGAAGATCCACAAGAAAACAAAATCCAATTGAAAGGTTTAGCCCGTCTAATTACTGTTGTGTCTTTTCTTTGTTGAGCACTGACGATGAACCTAGATCTTATAGGGAGGCTCTTTCTTTAGAAGAAAGTGAGTCTTGGATGCAGGCCATGCAAGAAGAGATGATGGATTTGGATACTTGTGATACTTGGGATCTTGTGATTTTTCCAAAAGGAAGGAAGCCCATTCATTGTAAGTGCATATTTAAAATAAAATTTGGTGCAAATGGTCTATTAGAGTAACTTACAAGGCTAGATTGGTGGCCAAGGGCTACTTCTAGAGAGAGGGATTTGATTTTGATGAAATTTTCTCTCCTATTTCTAAGCTAACTTTTGTTAGATTTCTATTATCTATTGCTCATGCTTACGATTTTGAAATAGAGTAAATGGATGTTAAAATTATTTCTTATATGGGGATCTTGAGGAAGAGATTTATATGAAATAGCTTGATAGTTTTGTTGTGAAATGAAAACAACACTTGGTTTGTAGCTTAAAGAGATATTTATATGGTTTGAAACAATCACTGAGGATGTGATACTAATCATTATCTTGTATGTTAATGGTATGTTTTTTATGGGTAACAACAAGGTAATGATTAGGGAGCTTAAAACCTAGATTTTTGGTACATTTGATATAAAGGATTTGGGGGCTGCAAAATATATCCTTGGGATGGAGATCAATAGGGATTGGGTTCATAGAAAGCTATGGTTAAGTTAGAGGAAGTATGTTGATACCATTTTGTAGAGGTTTAGTATGCATGACTCTAAACTAGTAAATCTTCCACTTTTTTTTTGTACTATAGGATCAAGTTAAAATATGGTATAAAGGAAAATATCAATAGTAGCAACCACAATTACTTAAAATCTAAACCGAAATGACCCAAATCTGAACAAGAATGTACAAAATAGCAAAGGAAATCACCAAGAACAAAGCTATACTAAACTTCCTATGCTAAACTTGTTTCATCTTCGCTGCATCTCCCCCATTTTTATATGTATGTAAGCTTTCCCTTAGATTTTGTTGTATACAAGTACCTGCAAGTGACAATGATGTGATAGTGAATAGCAAGAATTTTGGAGATTGTGGTTGTAAAGTTGGAATTAAGGGGAAAACTCTCTTTTATAGAAAATCTATTTAAACAAACAATCAAAATCAAAATCCAAAATGATGCCAAGATTAGCAATCAAGGTTTCTTGCACCATGAAAGGGTAGGGTTAGGGTTGACCAAAGATGGGTGGTCAAGATTGAAAGAAGACTAAAAATGATCAACAGTGACAATTCAAAAGAGGAAGTGGAGGGAAAGTGGAGAAAATTAAATAATAATATTATTCAATTTGGGGAGAGGATGTGGGGAATTAAATAATCAAAATGATTAATATGCAACCATTTAATTAAACATGGAGGAAATAGAATAGAGATATCAAATAATTAAATTAGATTAATTATTTAATAATGGAGGGAAGAGTGATAGGAATAGTTAAATAATTGAAATAATTATTTAACTTATAGAAGGAGGAAAATGTTAATGAAAATTTAAATAATTAAAATATTTAACTATAGATGAAAAGTGAAGAGTGAATAATTAAATAAATGATTATTTATTTAATTATAGAAAGAAAAAGGATATTAGTTATGTAGTTAAATATTAATTTATTTAATTAATCGAGGGAAGAATAAAGAAAGAAAAAGTGAAAATTAATTAAATAATTAAAATTATTTAATTAATAGAGGAATGCGACCTTAGAAGATAATCAAATAGTTAAAATTATTCAATTATGTTGAGAAGAAAGGAAATCGATGTGGAAAAATGGCGTTCACAAACTCAAGACATTTTCTAGTGTCTATAGGTACTAAGTTGAGTTTAGACATGTGTCCTAATTCTGATGATGATTTTGAAGAGATTTTGAAAATTCCTTATTCTACTGCCATTAGTAGTTTGATGTATGAAATGGTTTGCACTAGACCAGATATAGCCCAAGCAGTGGGAGTTCTGAGTAGGTTTATGTCTAACCCTGGTAGAGAGCACTAGAATTTTAATAAGAGGGTGTTTTAAAGATATTTGTGTGGTATTTCAAATTACTATTTGGTTTATCATGGTACTGATGATGTAGTTAAGTTATTAAACATACAAAGTTTTTTTGATGGAGATTGGGCAGCTAACTTGGATAGTTGAAGGTCCGCTAGTAGCTATGTTTTTAAATTTTTTTGAGGTGTAGTTAGTTGGATGACTAAAAGACAACCTACCATTAAATTTTACACTAATGAGGTAGAGTATATGGTTTCTACACATGCATCTAAGGGGTTAGTATGGTTAAAAATACTTGGTAAAGGTATTGGTTTTGATTGCAAGATAGTGAGGATTGGATGTGACAAACACAATTCCATATGGTTAGCCAAAAGTCCTATGTATCATTCTCATACTAAGAATTTCGATGTTCAGTATCACTTTGTGTGAGAAATGGTTGAGAATGGTAAGGTCTTGATTGAGAATTTTGACACTTTGGATAATGTTGTAGATTCTCTCATGAAGTTGGTGACCATGAATAAGTTCTATTGGTGCAGGAAGGCCATGGGCCTTGATCATTGTACTTGATTATAATATTTTATGTATCACATAGATTTAATTGTAATGTATAATGTCAAGTGGGATAATGTTAGGATATGTGACATTATAATTGTTATCCTAAGTTGATAATTTTGTGTTTCCATATTCTTTGGAAATTGTTCTAGAGAACATGAGGGGAAAAATATTTATTATTTATTTTCCTATGAAAAATTATAATTGCATTCATGGAGATGGAGCCACTATGATCACGGTTACAAAGGATCCCAAGAGCATATTCCTCTTGGGAGTCCAACTTATGGGTGTGGACCACCTAGAAGTGTATTCTCTTGCATGTTATCCTAGTTGGGCGCCCAAGTTTGCATGTTTTGGGTTTGACCCATTAGAGACATCAAAGAGTTATGGAGCACTCAGTATTGACCAATTTTCATTGGCTATGGGTTAGGCACCCATGTGAAGGCCATGTGAGCATTTAATATTTTTCACCATGTTTTTGGGCTGTCCACTAAGGGTGCATGGATTTCTCTAGGTGGTTTTACATGTTGTTTCAAGATACCATATGTGGTATTCTCCCCCAAAAACTTCTATAGATTGGAGCATTGATATGGTAGTTTCATGAGTTTGTTTGCAAGTTCTCAGAGTAATGAAGTACTACTAGAATTCAGAGAGGATTGTTGTATTGATGTACTTCCTTGAATATTAATATAAACATTTCATCTCTTTGGGTATGGAGGTTTTTACCACAAGGGTTTATCCACATATATCTTTTTTCACTTATGATTCTCAACTTGTGGTATTTTTTGTTTTATTTCATGTTTGTAATTGCTAATCATATATCATAATATTGGTAATCTTGAATAAATAATATTAGATTTTAAAACACATGCTTAATTTCATATTGTTTCAAGTTTTACCTTTAATTTCAAACACAAGCAAGCAAGAAAGCATGCACAAGGATACAAATAAAAACATGATCTTTCCCCTAGTCAAGCTGAAAACCAATGTATTAGTGATAATGATGATGATGATAAAATTGTTGATATGGGAAGGAAACATCCAAAAAAAAGGTGAGGATTGGGAGACATATCCTGGTGATGTTAATAAGACTAAATGTTCAAGGCTTACGTGACTAGGAACAAAACAAAGGAATGTTTTGGATGATACACTAGATTGCATAGCAAGTTTGTATGGATTAGGATTGTTGCATTTCGAATTAATTATTTTTGGGATTTGATGAGATTATGGAGGGATGTTAGATATGGATTGGAAGATTAGAACCATTGACAAGGGAAAATCAAGTTCTTTGATAAGTATGAAAGGACAATGGATTTTTTTGGTAAAGGATATGAGACATGAGGATTATTGGATGGAGGATTTAATATATGGTCTCTAAGGACTATGTCACATAGGAATAACTTGTTTTATCCAAGATATGGATTTTATAATGTTATATATGAAATTGCATGATATTTTATGTTGTATGGACAAAGGATTGACATGTTAAGATTTTTCCAATGCATGATTTATGTTTGTACCCTATTCCTTATCAGGATCAAGGTGGGAAGGGAAGATGGATGGAAATGATATGGATTGGATAGATTGAAATGTCATGAGAAAGGTATTAAAGATGAGACAACATGCCCACAAGTGTAATGGTATACATAGATAATTTCTTACACATGATTCTTGTTTGTTAGGTTTCCATCATGGTACTTATCCAAAGCACCATAAGAATGCTTTTCACTATTAGATGATTTTTTTGTCTTTAGTTTTTTTTTTTTTAATATTTTTTTATTTTACCTAAAACACTTGTTTTCTAGGTTTTCATCAAGGTGATAAGTTTTTCCCTTTTTGTATTTTTTGATTTTTTTGATTTTTTTAATGTATTTTCTTGAAGTCCTTGATGTTTTAGACCATAACCAATTAATCTAAATAATTTTATGGCGACATCCTACATATCCATCTTTTCATCGGCATCACATTCACATCATACATTGCATTATCTCCTTGAAACAACAAGGATCTCATCATGGCTTGATGATTAGGGTTATCCTTAGTAGTAGTTGTGTCTCATAAGAGTCAAAAGTACAAGGTCACTAGGGAGGGGCAGTTCGCTTCTTGGAGTTTTCTAGTAGGTAATTGGCAACACATGTCAAGATTCAAAATATCAGAATCAACAAGATTTGTTCAATTAAACTAAGCTTACATGACTATTTTGACAGATGATTAAAACAAATTGGATGATCTTAATTTGAATAAAATGAATGATAAACTTAAAGCAATAAGTTGCAATTGTTGTTTTTGATATTTTATGACATCATATCTTTGGAGTAGTTCAATGATGTACCAAACTAGAATCACAAGGAAGTAGTATGTTTTTTCTTTGCTTGTTGTCTATAAGCTAATCATTAGTAGTGTGAAAAAAAATCATGGGACATGCTCTACAATGTACCATTGATGACATTTCAGAATTTGCATAAGAAAATAGTTAACTTTTTTCTATTTGTGCAAACAATACTTAGGTCATCTTGGTTCAATTATACCTCGATGCTTGTAATAATTTTCTATATCAAAAATCATGAAAGTAGTACTCATGTCATCATTGGTGCTAACATACCATTTGATGCTTGTACTAACTTTCAACATATCAAAAGGCTCAGTGATGAAAATCAAGCACAACATGAAATGACAACAAAGGATAATGGTTCATTACTGCATTCTAAGACTGCATAATTCATTTGCATTTTGAGGGTTGTTTAAATAATTTTTTTAGGGTTGGCCAACTTCTTGGGTATCTTTTCAAAAAATGATTGAGTACACCTGGACATTTATTACATATCATTTCACCATCACTCATTTAGGTTATCATTATTATTGCATTTACATTTTGCATCCTCATTTCATTGTTAGTTCATCATTACATATCATATGCATGGTCATTATTTTGATCAGTCATTTTTATATCATAACATTAACATTTACATTTGCATTTATTACACATATTCTCACACACATATACATTCATAATAAGGTTGCATCCATTTCATTCATTTCACATTATCATTTAGGTTATCATGTTCATTTCCATTACATCATATATCATTCATTCACCATTATCATCATTATCATATTACATCATTATTCATGTCATGTGCATATCATTCATTTAGTTCATAATCGTATCATTTATCCATTTATCTCATTTCATCATTTTCCATTTAAATCATTCCTCATTACATCATATCTTTTTTCATATCCTTAAAATCACTAAAATCATTACATCTTGCATCTTGCATTCATTACATACATCATGAAAGAAAATCATTTAGATTACATCATATCATCATTAGATCATCATACATAAAATAAAACATCATTATCATCATATCATCATTGCATCATCATAAATTAAATAAAACATCATCCTTTTCATATCATTATTGCATCATCATACACAACATCACATATAGAAATAAAATGCATAAAACCATCCATAACACGTGCATAATCAAATCACCACTGCATCTCATAAATCTCATAAAAAAAAAGTCCAGAAATACAAGGATATCAAATGTTTCAAAAAGATATATCAAATACAATGGAATAAATGTGTCAAGATGCTCATCACCGAGGAGTATTTGGTCATGGAGCATGGCTGTTGTTGCCTCCTGAGGTAGTGGGTCTCAATGGATCTCTGCTCCTACAAGATCTGATCTCTTGCTTGATTGGCTAACCCACACTCCTAGTAGCACTCCTGGAATGACTATGTGAATGGGTCTGAGACTGAGTACCTGATTGTGTGAAGGAAATCATCCTCTTGGGTGGTAAGGCCTTGAAGTATCTCATCCTATAATACTTGGCCTCCTGAGCAGTCTCTAGTCCCTCTACTACAACCTCTCTAATAGAGGTGCTCTCAACTGATTTGAGTAATCTCTCGGCTACCCCCTCAACCTGTATACATCTCTCAAAAGCTATCTCTCTTGGTCGTAAGTTGTGCTACCTATGGGTCAGGAGGTGGTGGTTGGGAAACCTATGCCTGTAGCTGACTAATCATCCCCTGAGCCTATGCTAACTAACTCTGAAGAGTCCAAACCTCTACCTGCAAAGCATCAATCTGTCCCTATGAGGGAGCCCTGATAATGATCTATGGAGCCAAAGTACTCGGCTGGTCCACTACTCTTGATGTCTATGGCCACGTCCTGAAGGGAACATCAAAGAAAAATCTTTGCCCTCCACCTCCATCATCCCCACTATCATCACTATTGTCATCCAAGCTGCTAGAATCATCACCCTCCTCATCAATATCCATGGTTGTTGCATCCTGTACCCCTGCTTGTGCCTGACCCTATGGCTGCCCTATTGCTACATGTGCCTATGCCTGCCCTCGTCCTCACTATATAACTGGTCCTCCCATCAATGGGGTAGGCTCCTCTAGACTAGTAAACATCAGAACGGGATGTGTGTAAAAGTATGCAGCATACTCGTCTATCATCCATACATCTGTAACCTATGAATGTATAGCCCACAGATCTAGCTACAACTCCAAATACTCTACTCGGGCTGCCTCAATTATCATAATGGGACCCAACTCTGGTACATCCTCCCGACACCTGACATAATTTTCCACACCCTGTGACATCATCTATACTGATTGATACCGCCTTAGGACTTGCATGACTAAGAACCTCTCATTAATGAATGGGGTGTGCCCAATTAAGTACCTGGATCTCGTACAGTAAGGCATCTCTATATCATCTGCCTCCCATGGATTGCAATCTAAATATGGTCTCCAGATGACTGTATCCAAATCATCTAACACATGCCGCCAGTACTCTAACTTTCCCAGGCTTGGCTAGACAAGGGGACCTGTGTATGTGTAAACATACAAGAAACCAAGAGGACGATCCCTCTAAACAATGGGATGAGTGATGGAAAAATGCTCCCTTTCAAATATTTGTAGTAGAGTCACCCCACATGAGATACTCTTCCCATCTATGTATATGACCTGAAGAAGATCATGGTATAGATGGGAAAGCATACATGATCCCTATGCATATCTCATCTAGTGGAGAAGCATATCCTCCAGGATCCTACCCCAACCAACTGATAGTCCCTTTGCCCTGCGATTAGGACAAAGGAAACCACTGATCATACCTACTAAAATCGATGGCAGTGGGGCATATCTCTCCACCATCTCCTTCCAAGGAATCTCATATCCGGAGACATGAGGATCCTCGAAGACTCACCTCAGTGCATCAGTCCCCCCGATCTCCTTGTGATAATAGATCACAAGCTCACCAACTATAGGAATACACAGAATCCTGTATACATCCTCTGATGTCACAGTAATCTCTCCTGTTGATAGATGAAAAGTGTTATGCTCATTGTACCATCTCTCAGCTATCACAATCAATAGTGCCCTATTGACCCGATACTGTGGGATCCTCAACAATGGACTCAAACCACACTGATATATCACCTCTAAATCATCCTGTGACAGTCGAGGAATCATCTCCCATGTCTAAGGGAATATCTCTCTAATATGGAGGAGGTTAAATTCCTCCTTTACAACATCATCAAGAAATCATACAAATCAATCAACAAGCAATCTCTAATCAAATCAGTACATCAAAAGAAAAACATCAGTACATCAATAGACAATTAGCTCAATCAAATCAACACTTATTTGTTTTTCATATCACATGGAAGCAAATATATCTATCATTTCTACTATTTTTTTTCATATCACATGGAAACAAACTTAACAGTCAAATGACTCAATATATATCTATTTGACTTTCAATTGGGAAAGAAAATCTATCATTACTATTTGTCTTTTAAACAGGCAAGCAAATTTATTAGACTTATTTGTTCTTCAAGCACGAAGACAAGTTTCTCAAATCAAGCTAATCTATTCTCGATGTTATTCAAAAGCGTAAAATCAGTTGGCTAATCTAGCAACAATCATCAAACACTTATCATAGTTTCTTCAAACTTTCAAATTTGGGAAAAATCCATGGATGCACCAAAATAGGCCATCAATGTGCTAAACCATGTATGCGCAACTTTAAACCATGGATGTGCTAAAATAGAGATGCCATGCGCAACTCCGTCAATGTGCGATTCTATCTAGTCAATGCGCTAAAACAAACCTTCTATGCGCTATTTTATCAAACAAATGCGCCAAAATAGTTACCCTATGCACCAATTTACCCTATGCACTAATCTAGCATCCTACGCAGGCAAAATTTATGTATGCGCTATTTCAGGTATTCTATGTGCCATTCTATGTTATGCAGGACTGTCTCACACCTATGTGCAACTTTGTATGCATGACTTTATCTAACCTATGCACGATACTATGGCTTGTATGCATTGAACTAGGATGTGAAAAATTTTAAAAATAAAAAAAACTGTGAAAATCAATCAAAAATATTTATGAAAAGGATCACGTCGACTTATCGGAGGTTCGTATGCGACTGGTCTCTGATACCGGCGGGCTCGCTCGAATCTATGACACTCATAATGGATCAACATCTTGTTTTTACCTCTAAGAGCTCTGAACATTACCAAAGGTTACTGCTCAAATGACAAAGACTTTTCACCTTTTCCACCTTTTAAGGGGGTAAAAATGTGAAAATATTCAAATTTTTACTACGCAAAGTGCTATTTTGAGAGTTGAATCACTAATTTTCCTCTGAAAATATTTCTGATTCTTTTATCATGCGATTTATCTCTCGAGGGGGCATATAGCATCAATAATTCCAAAATTCTGGGGCAAAATTCTTTGAAGCAATGCATAAAACACATCACTTCAAAGAGGGGAAAAATGTACACATCTAAAAATGGTCACAGTTAACCAAACCTGTTAATTAATTAAATACGAATTATTTAATTAATATTCTTAAGTCATCTACATATAAATAAATTTAATTATTTATTTATATTGTTCATTTTTCCAATTCTTCTAATGTAATTAAATAAATAAGTTTATTTAATTATTGCTATCTTCCTCTTAATTAATTAAATAGATTTCACAATTTATTTATATTAATTAACACAAGTTTAAATTATAAATTTAAATGATATTCTCCATTTCACATTTAATTAAATATTCTAAAAATATTTAATTAAAAGCTTTCTTTTCTTTTTCCATAATTAAATATTCTAAAAATATTTAATTAGAAACTTTCTTCTTTTCATATTTAATTAAAGCGCTTTTTATCATCTCTCACACATAATTAAATATTATTTATTTAAATTATGGAAACTTCTAATTCTTTGTCACATATAAATAAATAAATATTTATTTAATTATGGATTTTTCCTCAACTATCAACTAACTCTTCATAAATGAAGTGCACAAATGGCAACTTTCCTTCATTTTTGAATGGAAAAATGTTGTGTTTGAGGAAACATCTCCCATCTTTCTCTCAACCTTCCATATTTTTCTCAACTTCTTGATCTCTCACCATTCATTTTATAGGTTTGAATCTCAACCGTTGATCCTCGCCAACTGGATTCTTGCCTTCAAAAATCTATAAATACAACCCTCTTATGAGTTGAAAAAGACCCTAAATCCTAGATTTCATATGTAATTACTATAGTTGCATTTCAGTATCATCAACATTCTAGCATCATAGTATTTCAATTTCATAGCTTAAGTCATATAGTCATGAACATGCATTTTCAATTAATCTCATTCTCCTAAGCTGCATTTCAACAAGTTGTTTCTTACACAACTGAGAGCCAACACCTTTAATCAAATCCTTGGAGATAGAGGACAATGGGATGAATTCAAAGAAGTTGTTGTCATTGGAGTTTGAATTTATGCTTTCTAGTTAGTTTTCTTTAATATAATGTCTGATTGGTGTGTTAGTTTACTGTTTAATTAATCCGCATTTTCTAACAACACAGTAAGCATTCAATTGTTTCCAAAATATATTGAGTTGGTGGGACTTGTGTGTGGTTTGGGAGGGTTTTTAATTTGCAAAGTGATCTTTGAAAGCATAAACCAATGAAACTCTTTTGTAAGTGACAATCTATAAGACCTAGGCTTCTTGTATTGAGAAAATGAGTGAAGCTAACATGTCACCCCCTTGACCTGAGAGGAAACCTAAGAAGAAGAGAGTTAACAGGTGTAAAATCTAGGGTGACACACCTAAAATTGAGCCAGTCGTACTTGAGAAATCCTCAAAACCAGAGAAGATATATTGATACATTGAGGGTGAGGTCAAGGGTATTATTGAGGGTGGTCATAGGATAAATTTTTTGGCTAGGCACAAGAAGGATGATAACAATGATATGGCCAGTTCATCTGGAAAGAAAATGAAGAAGGATAAGCACCACAAGGCTTATGATTCTTATATGGAGGAAGCTAACATTTCCATGGGGGATGAGGTAGAAGATGACCCAAAATATGCCCAATATCTTCTTTTTTTTGTAGGTTGAGAAGACTCTGATGATAGCAAGACAAATTCTATAGTTTCAAAAAAAAATGAAGGTGACATGCATACTCTAATTTTGAAGGTAATGAACCATTGCAAAGGTACTGTTTTAGTTTGGCGTTTTTTTTTTTAATGACTGACATGAAGGAGAGGTGTTGGAAACAACTGCAACAACAAAAGATGTCTTTTGGAAGGTAGGTAGATCTTCTTCTGTGAATGGAAAATAATTTTTTTCTTATGTGGTTTCCCTCTCATCAAAAGTGCAAATATAATCATTTGGCAAATTTTGAGATTGAAATGAAATGCATGTCAAATGTAAAATGTGACTTTAATTGTAATTTGGCTCAAGGCTTGTTGATCCCATGTTTCTATAAATGGGATTCAAGGCCAATTACATGAGACTTTTGATGGTTATGCATATTTTGAGATCATGTGAGAGTAACTTTGTAATTCAAGCATAGAGAGATAGAATAGTGTTAAGTCTTAGGAGTGCATTCTAATTTGTAAAAAATTTAATGGTTTTATAGTAGCAATGTCCTATGAATTACAATTTCAAATTCTAGGATTAGAGTCTCTCCTCTGTATTTTTTCTTTTGAATTATAAATAAAATGATCAAGGATCTTTTATTTGTATTTGACCATTCTGGTTGAATGTGTGATTTTGTTTCTAATTTAGTTTAAAGAACTGATTAAATGATAAAATGAAATCATAGATTTGTGAGATGAAATTCAAGGATTATTAAGTAGTTTATATTTCTAAATATCTCGATTTGTATATTGCAAAGCTATATAAAATAGTCTAAAAAATATTTGTTTTCATTCTAATGTATGATATTTTATTACAAGTGTGAGTCTCTCACCCATAGATGAGGCACTGGTATGTTAATTTGGTTATCCTAAATGGTAATGAGCCTTCCCACACCTGACAAAGAACACAAATTTTAATGAAATTTTTGACATACCTATAATTTGTAGGAAAGTTGTAAGAAGTACTGGTCATTCCTTACTTTAGGTACATTTCATTAAAGGGTAAGCCAAATCCTTGAAGAAATTTATCTAATTAGAATCTTATGGGAATATATCTATTTATCATAATATTATTGGTAATTTTTCACAAGAGTATCAATTCACACATTGTCAGGATCACCCTCCTGGGTTTCACACAACCTGAAGAGTAGTGGTCTATTCTAGAAAGCTAGTACATGTTCATTGGCCAATTCCCACCATTATTTACCATTGAGTTGTGGTGGATTCATAGTTAATGACTGGGATCAATTTTGGTTCTAAAAAAAAAACCAATAGATTGGAAACTCTATTGGGGAAATTTCTAGTCCAACGTCTCTAGTTCAAATCTAGTACAATTAGAGTCAAGTATTTTATTGTTCTTCACTGATTGGAGAACAATTGGTTCAAAATTCTCATCATACAATTCAAGTCATGTGTATGATTCAAATCTTGGTTCATTTATCCATATTGTGTCAGGTTATGTTCAAAGTCTTCTCTAAGATTGCAAATGCAACTCTAAAGTGTAATAAATTTATATTTGCTAGTATTTTGGGTGGAGACTCTAAAATCTCTTATGCCAGTGTGAAAATAAATTTCCAAAGAGAAAGTGAGAAGGAGAATTCTAAAGGATTATTCAACACCATGAAGATGATTAAGAGTTACATGAATAAGCATCTTGAGAAAATCTAGTGTCTGAGCTTTCAAAGGACAAGCAACCAACCTGGGTAAAAAAAACTATTGAATCAAGTAAGTTCACTAAATTTCCTATTGATGCATCTCCTACTTTAAATAGTGAAAATTCTCATGAATAGGTACATGAAGTTGAGGTGCCTATTATGGATGGAGTAAAATTTCCCATAGAGAAATCTTTTGATAAGGAACTTGACATATCAAGAGAAGATGATAGATGGGAATTCTAGGAATAGGGGAAAACATTCTCAGATCCTTCAACCCCTAGAGTTGGATCTGCCTTTAATGATAGAAATTGCAAAACAAGAGGGGAATCCCCTAATGTAGCCTTGCACCATTCCCTTGAAGGAGAACTAGCTAATCTTACCTTCTATACCCATAATCCAAGTGAGTCTAGAGATGTCCTAGAAGATGAAGAGGATACAGGCAAAGATATGCAATCCTTAGAAGAGGAATAGATTAGACTTAAGGAAGAGGAAGATTATAGACTTGGGGAATTGAGGATGAAATAAGAAAAGGATTTGAAGGAGAAATAGGATAGAATTAAAGCTAAGATGCTTGAAAGAGATGCTCAAAAGCAAATAATTGAGGAGATGAAAGAAGCTGCAAAGTAGAAGTCAATTTCTAAGAATGCTACTAAGTCTACTGCTAAGGTAGATCCTAACCCTCCTAAGGTAACCATCCCAATGGGAACCTATGATGCAAATAATTTTACCACATTAGTAGCAATCACTACAACCATAGATCCATTTACTGCTACAAAGAAATCACAACTTGTAGATCATGGGAAGAAGCCCATTCACCAGCATAGGAAAACTACCTTCAATACCTTTAATACCAACACCAATACAAATACAAACACATCAACTAGTGATGCTTCCACCAAAACTGTTAAGATCGATCCTAATCCATCAAATGCACCCCCAGATCCTAAGATCTTGTGATTGCAACTAGAGAATGATAGGTTGCTATGAGAATTGAAGAAAACTAAAATAGAAGCTGCAAATGTTGAAGTGGAAAGAAAGATCTTATTCCTTAAGATTTTTATACCTGATATGATAGCTTCAAGCTCTAGAAATACTAGCATTGATTCACATAAGAATAGATCTAGGGGACACACCCATAGTGGAGGTGGTTGTGGAGGTCAGAGTGGTGGAGGTGGAGGAAATGATAAGAACAATAATTCTTATTCTGAAGATGGAGAAGGAGGTGATGATGATGGAAAGAAGAAGGGAGGTGGTGGCAATGGAGGAAATGTAAAGGGTAAGGATAAGAATTAATATGATGACCGAAAGGATGACGAGTCTAGAAATGCTCATAGAGACTGAGCTACCAAGAGGCCAATGCAAGTGGAAAGATATCAACAGTTGTTCTTTATAGAGATTCCTAGTTACCCTAATCACTTTCCTAAAGACTTCAAGCCTACCTTAGTTATATTTTATGGTAATAATTCCTTGAGTGGTGAAGATCGCCTCAAATCATTTGCTAATGTCATGGATGATTTTGAGGTAGAAGCTGAAGATGTGATGATGAATCTTTTCATGCAATCACTCACTGAGGATGCCAAAGAATCGTATAGAAGTTTACTTGCTAAGAGTATTGGTTCATGGGAGGAATTCAAGAGGTTATTCAAATATAAATATGGTGATAAAACTAATTCAATATTTCTTCTAAATCAATTTAATAATATTGTTAAAAGTTCTAATGAAGTTGTAGCTAATTTTAATGTGAGATTCCAAAAGGCTATGAAACGATTACCCCCTCATTTACAATTAAATGATAATGTATGCCTAGTAAATTATTGCAATGAATTTTGTTGGAGCCTAAAATTTTATGCAAATTTTAGGTTCCCATGTGTGAAATTTGATTTTAGCACTCAGAAGTGCAGTTGAAAAATCTACTCAAAAGGCCCACTTAAAAAAGTCATAATTTGAAGCTAGAGTAGCTCCATGCAAAACCACCTTGCAAAATTCTTTACCTGACATATATGAGTGTGCATGTCAATTTTCATCTTCATACTATCAATTTTGACAATATTTCAAAAGACCAAGTTGAAGGGTTCTATGAAGGGTTGTTGTCTACACAGTAAAATCTGTTAATATAATCAACTTTGAAGGATAATATTAAGCAAATGGAAGATTTTCAAGACAAATATATTGGTGATTTTTATTCTCCCCATCTCAATGTACATCCATTCCAATCTTAGAGAGCTTAATTACATCATTTGGTATTTTTTCAAAATCAATTCCAAATGGATTTTACCCAGTTTGAAAACTGCACTTCCAAAAAGCTACAAAAAGGGGAAACTTTGATGTTTGATATTTTGTAAAGGAACAAGATTGAAGAAAACCCCTTTTTCGTACATATTCATGTGACCTAAATGAATTAATATCCAAATTTATAGCTTCCCAAGATCAAGTTTGATATTTTTCAAGATAGGCAAGTGGAGGGTTTCAATCAGGCTTGACGGTGGTAATTTTTTAGAAAATATTCAATAAGAAAATTTAGGAATTTATAGTTTGAAATCCTAATAAATTCATGCCAAATCATTCTACAATCATACTCCCCTATCATAGCTCAACATACGGGTGCCATTTCATGGCTTAAGGAGAAGATTTGAGCAGTTTTCCACATCAATTCTGGAGGCAACTTGATCACAATGCAAAATGGCAGAAAGTAAATTTTGATGAATACCCACTTGAGTTTAAAACATATTTTGGATTTTGATGGAATAGTTACGAAAATTGAAGTATCATGAGATTCAATTATTTGGGGATGTGCCAAGGGAAATGAGGATTGAGGAACCTATCATACATATATTAGGATGCAAAAACAATTTAAATTGATTTTGGCATATGATTTAGCTCTTGCCACATTGCTTGGAGATAATATATATAATTTCAGAGAATTGTTGATTCATCCTATAGTGAAAATTCTTTTGGAGTTAAACCATTGTCCTCTGGCCCCATTATGACTATTGAAGAATTGTAATCCCTTATAAATTGTCAAGACTTTCTCATCAATGTCCTTCATCGAAGCTTTAGGTCTGATTTCTCTGAACCATTACCACTCTTCGAAACTATTTTCATAATATACGAATTTTTCTCAATGATTAAATAAATTAATTTCCCTACATGATCACTATCCACATTTTGAATAATTCTCTTGGTCTTTTAGTTCATGCACTTGATGTCCTTAAGTCTTCACATTTTGTACTCAAAAGGTCACTGATATTTACAAGAGTGTACAGTCCATAGCATATAAGTTGTTGAGAAATGTAATGATTGCATGAATTTTTAGGGAGTATTTTATGGACATAAACATTTCTCTGATTCTACAAACCCAACATAATGGTGGTAGCTTCTACAAGCAATTTTTTTGTTAAAGAAGTGTCAATCTAAAGGAAAATCATTAATATGAGAGAGAAGAAGACTTCCCATAACTAAGAAGGTATAATAAATATCTAAAAGAGATCAAGAACGTGACATTCAAGTTGGTGAAGGGAACCAATATTGTTGATATTTAGGAGGGAAAACATTTCCCTTTAGATTTAAATATTTAAAATGCAAGCCTAAAGTAGCATTATGGGCACCTGACACATAATCTTGAAGAATGTAAGAGCTTGCACTAGATGATGATTCTTTAGGATATACACACCATTTAGATGTTTTAAATTAATAGGTATCTCAATACAACTTGAGATCTTGATCATGGATGTTGGAATTATTTTTATAAAATGAATCACAAGAGACTCAATAAAATAATCTATTCCTATAGGCCAACGAAGGATATAATGAAAATGAAAATGATAATATAAAGCCAAAGGGGCTTCTTGGGATTCTTGCTTCTGCATCAGAATATTCACCACTTCCTACATGACCATGTGAGGAGGGAACTATAAGGAAATGGATAAATCATAAAAAAAAATTCCATTAACAAACCAAAATATACCGGTGCCTTGTTTCAAGCTTAATTCTTTCTACAAATACAACTTTTCAAAGCTATGATGGATGTTATTTATAGTAATGGTTGGATGAATCTAGCACTCACAACAATGGAGAGTCAAAAATCCTTTCTGAGAATTCATTACAACGGGAGTTCAAAGCATTTTTTTAGAATTATGCACAAAAATTGTTCTAGGGGACAATTTGAGGGGAGGATCAGGATGGGTACTCTGAGAAGAAGTTCTATGAAAAGATCAATATCGATCCAAATAATTTTAGTGCAGTATCATACTGTGTACAAGTCATGAAGACCATGTGAGAAAAGTGGAAAATATGAACAAACGAATCACGAGTTAATTTGGGGGACTAAGGACAAACTACAAAAGAAAATCCTAAAATAACTCCATCAAAGTGACATGCACTATCAGAGTAGATTTCTCAAGTCTCTCTGATTGAAAGAGTCCCATTGATTAGGATTTTTTGGGAAGATTTTCACCGATATCCCAATAATGCTAGCTTCATCTGTGAGAAAATCACAATTGGTGGAAGTAAGGAAATTTCTCTCGATTATTCAAGCTACCCCAATACATGACTACGTGTGGTCATAATGCGAACAAAAGATTGAATAAAGTGAGATTATGGTGGAAATAAATAGTACTTTGAGAAATAGAAATAGAAATTCCATCAAGGATATTTTAAGGCAGATGATTATTTTTACTCACAAGAAGCATAAAGGGTAAAAGATTATGAAATATTTGCACTAGAAGGAAAAGTATTTTTAACCAAATATGTGAGAGTGTTCCATTGGGAGGTAAAATATATTTATGGAGGAGTTAACCAATTAGGTAATTATTTAACATAAAGGATATTTTCATGTGAAAGGTCAAATGAATCAATTTTCACTAGAGGGTTATAAAGGGGATAATTATTTTTACTCGAAGAGCATATTGAAAATATATACATGTAGAAAAGTGAAGTGAAAATTTCCAGGAAAAGGAGATTTTTATTGAATTAAATTTCATGGAGATGATGAAGATTAAAATATTTAATTTTTTGGAGGAAATTAATTAAATATTTTTGTCAAAGAAAAAGAATACTGAAAAGATGCAACAAACAAATGCAGGAAGGGTCACAAATCTTGAAGATAGAATGTATATATACCAGATGAAATAAAATGATCAAAAAAAGGAATTAGATTAGAATTAGGAGTTAGGTAGGAGATATGCAAAAATACTTTCAGAATGCTTATCATGTAAACTTTACTGTATGGACCAGGATGCATGCATAAATTTTGGCTGAAATCAATGGAAGATCTTTAATTTTGTGGCTCAATATTGGTGTCAATTGTTTATGAAATTTGAAAGAAACTATCTAGTTGTCTCCACATTGTTGTCCCTCTGTTATTTGAAGTTTCATATCCAAGTTGATATTTCAATTTCATCAGAACACATTTTATGTTATTATGTAGTCAAGTTAATTGGTTTTTGTCGAAGAATTAAAATCCTTGTAATTAATTACAGTAACTTAGGGGTAACAATTGGATCTAAGAAGAGTTAGATAATTGATATGATTGTCATGTTGTCTCCATATTGATGTTGTCTTTTTATTCAAATTAAGGGTATACTTTATTTTGTCAATACACATTTGTTGTCATTGTGTGGTTCTATTAATTGGTTCCTTCAAGGAAGGATTACAATCATTTTGATAAATCACAGTAACCTGGCAGGATCTATTGGATCAATAAGAAGAGTTTGTCAATCACATTCTTGCATGTTTATACAAGGTATAAATAAATTTTAGTGCCAAGCAATTAGAATTGTAGCCAATACCATCCACCTATTATAGAAATTGGAAATAGCTGAAGATAATGTGTCTCTAAGGAGGCCTTCAAATGAAGAAACTGCAAGGTATATAGTGGCCTTGGCTGCACAAGCCAAGAGTTCATATCATCTGAGGAACAAAATGGTGGGTGGTGACCAAGGTATCCCTATCGATATTTTTATCAAAGAGTAGAATGTGAAAGGCAAAGCACAAAAATATGATAACAAAGGAGAGGGACTTAAAGCCAATCAAAGTAAGTGAGACAAAATATAGGCTAAGAAATTTCATAAACCAAGAATAGATAGAGAATCCAAGTCCCCTACTGTGAAGGCAAAAACACAAAAGATTTTTTTTGAATTTGCAAGAAAGCATGTGAAGCCTAGAGTTGAAACAACAAAGGATCAACAAAAGGAGAGCAATATATAACAAGGTATGATCCTTGTAGACACTAAAAAATTTCCTGTTTGTGAGCACCATTTTTCTTGGTTGCCATCCTCTGATAGTTAAATATTTTCAATTATTTGATTATCCTTGATCATATTCCCTTGTTAATTAAATAATTTTAATTATTTAATTAATTCACTTTCTAATCTCTATTCTATCGTGATCAATTAAAATAAATTAATTATTTTAATTATTTATCTTTTATTGTTCATCTATAGTCAAATAATAATAATAATTATTTTTCTATGCAATTGACCTTTTCATTCTTCTATAATTAGATAATTGTCAAGATTATTTAATAATGGGTCATTTCTCTCCCCATTAAATAATTAATTAAAATTAATTATTTAGTGTCTAATTTCCATCTCTCCCCATTTAATTAAATTCTCATTTTCCATTTTTCCTCAAATAAATAATTTGAATGAATTATTAATTTTCCACTTGGACAAATATATCTCTCATGAATTAAATTTTTTCAATTGTTAATTCATTCCATTTTCCTCCACTTGCTCATCAATCTCTATCCTAGTTGTCTTTGTCATAGTTTTCTCTGTCATAGTCGTATTTGTCATAGAAATCAATTTCCCACCTCTTTTTGGTGCATCAATTCTCCATCGTTGATCTTGGAATCTCTCTAGAAACTTGATCTTGACCATCCATTCAGTAACCTCCCTCTCAAGAATCCTCATCCATTGATCTTGGAATATTTCCATGTCCGTTTGAGTGGTTGTCTATAAAAGTAGCCTTTCTCCTCCATTTTGACCTTAACAACCATTTTGTCTCCAAATTTCTACTTACAATTTACAGTTATTTGCACAAGTAAAACAAAAAATATGAGGGAAACGTTTACAAAAGGAGAAATAGGAGAGAGAAGAGAAGGAATCAACTTCAATGGGGAGTGTTCTATTTTATTTTCTTGCATTTTGATTTCTCTCCTTGTTTGTATTCTCTTGTTTTGGATGATGTTAATAGCTTAGAGGTGTTGGTTGTCACTTTTATCTAGGCTATGATGTTTTCCCCCATCTTCCATTGGTGAACCCAATGTGAACAATAGTTTTCACAAGATTGCATACAGTCTTTGTTTGTTTTTGTAGATTTCATATATGGAATGATGCATTTGATCAAAGCAACGACGCATTTGACAAGGAACAATGCATTTGATGAAAAGAACAACACATTTGTGGAAGGCATGCTAGGCAAGAAAATTTAAATTTGAAATCATGATGCAATTGTTTTGGTGAGATGCAACACAACGACGTAATTGCTACAAGGAATGATGCATTTGTTTGCTCGATATAAATTTCTAGTTTTGGTGTCTTTTCAATTTTTATTTTGGGTTTTTTGAGTACAGTTGAGTTTCTTGGATTACTAACTTTTTTTTTTAGTGTGTGGCTTTTGATTGGAGCTCCAAAAAAAAATTCTTTCTTTCGAAAAAAAAAACCGAGCTCTTTTATTTATTTTTTAAGCAATTTCCATTTTGTTTATTTTCTACAACTTACATCAGGATCATAAGGTAAAAAAGAATCTACATTTTTCATCATAAGGGCTTAAAAAGAACAACAATATGCATTTTACACTCATGAGTATTAAAATGAACTTGCATTTCACATCATTGACATAAAATGAATCCAACTATCTTCAAATAATACGCAAGGCTTAAAATTGATTAGTGTCCTTCGTGTTTGGTGATTTACAACTATCTTATAAATTGTGTATGCTCTCCTCTAGTGCCATTCAACAATCTTGAGTGACCAAAATTACCTCTTTGGAATTTGTACAATCACACCACACATTTTGAATTTTGGCCTTAGAAAGAACACCATGCAAGTGTGATGTAAATGCACAAAGTATGCTCTCTCCTTGTGCTTTGTGCGATTTGGGATGATTAGAAATACGTTTACTTCGTCACTTTTTTTACCTTATATTAGAGGGCCTGCCACCCCACTTTGAAAGGTGGAACAACCCAAGTCGTAACAAAGCTAAGCCCAAGCTCTTCCAAGCCACTATAAATAAATGTGCTTCTTGATGAAATTCAGTTAGAAACAAGTGTGGATGCGTCATATTGATGAGTGTTTCCTTTAGTAGCCCTATGAGCTACGTGAAAATCCTTCCATAGGGAAAGGATTAGGAAGCCTCTTGGCTCACCAAAGTCTTGAGATAATCTTGTTGCATGTATGAACACTTTGAACCGATGCCCTTACTAAAATTCAATTTGTATCAGTTTCTAAAAACCCTTTTTATATGCTCGTTGATCATAGTAGGTCGAACCTTTAAAGGTGTCTCACATCTTCACTGGGCTTGTCTAGAGATAGGAATTCCTCCATCGGGGGAATTGAGACTTGGTGACCCCAAGAAGTGAGTGTTGTGGAGGGGAGCAAATGCCACCAAGTCTCTAGTTGTTCACCTTGTTCAAGTGGCTGGAGAAATCCAAGTGGAGATATCAACCTTTGGTTTCCTTTCCAACCATAGGGCTTGTTTTTTGTTTTTTATGTGTTTTACTTTGAAGCCAAGTATTTTCACATAAAAAACCAAACCAAAAACAATTGATTGATACTATATGTTGTGTTTTCCAATCAAATTTTATCAAAAACCAATCAAAATTCATTTAAAACCAGATCAAAAGCCATCAAACTATCAAAAGAAACATTTTATAAACCGCAACTGAGAAGAACAAAGTTGCAACTAATACTATGCACCACAACTGAAAACTAGAAAACCACAATTACCATCCTGAACAGCAACTGATAAAAATAGAGCCACAACTGATAAATTGCACTGCATCTGAGATTTGGAAACCTACAACTAAAACAACTCATTTTTTGAAAATAGTGTCATAATTATCTGATAATTAGAAACTTTCAAAATTTATGTCCAAAATCTTATCAAACTAGAGACTTGCAATTTTTTCTAATTCATGTTAGGATTTCCATTTAGGGAAACATGGCATTATAGGTTATCTTCCTTTATCCTTTGCATTGCACTAGATTAAACTTTGGTCCTTAGGCTGCATTTAGACCTTCATATTTTGAACATAGGAAGACCATTAAGCTTTTGGAAAATATTTGGTTGTATATTCTATTTTTCATTGACCTTAATCCTTCATATTATCAGCCTTTTTCATTATCACCTTTATCAAATTTTAGTCTTAAGCTTTCATCCTAGCCTTGACTCAACCTTGTCAAAAATTATCCTCCTGATTACCACAAAGTTCAATGACACTTGGAATTGTTACCTTGGGTTCACATTAGCTTGGCTGCCATCCTTTGTTTAAAATTTTAGGATTCCTTTGCATTATTTTTACCTCATTTAGATCCATATTACATCCCTTTTATCATAAGTTTTATCATCATCTTAATCTTTAACCTAGGTTTCACTTTGCACCTTTATCCCAAAAATACAAAAAAATAGTTCATTTTACCTTTGCCTTAGCATCATATTATCTTTCCTCAATTAGTCAATTAGTCAACCTGTTATATACTTTTTCATCAATTAGTCTCATTATCCTTGCATCCTTATATTTAATGAAATCTAAAAATATATAGCTTAGTTTCATTATCAACCTTAAATTTACATCCTTATATTCAAGACAATCCAGAAACATAGTTTAGTTTCATCACCATCTTGCATTATCCCTCAACTTGAAAAAGTCTCACATGGTTGAAACAAGGTCAAAAATAAAAATAAAGGATATGGATTTTTCAAGTGACCCTTTTCATGAAACTACCCTTGAAATAGATTCTAATCATTTAACACCTACAAGAGACATGTCACAAGGAGACAAAACCAACACATGGGAAGACCTAAGCCTAGAAGAATTCAACAAATAATTGACACCTCAAGAAATTGAAAGATTCTATCAAGATCCAATAATTTTAAGAATGGTTGATCAACTTGTTAGTGCTGACCCTAACATATTATTCTACACACTAGCTAAAAAATATGCTAAATTACCTCAAGGATTTGACATATCAACTATTATAGAAGAAGAAACTGAAAATCCATTTTCACTTGGCATGCCCTCATCACAAAAAATGTCAGACATACCCCTTGGGACAACCACACACATGAGTACCACTACCACACACATCTCAATAATATAAACATTTGGAAACAAGGTAACCCATAACACCACACAAGGAAAACCTTTCACACTTTCCTCCAATTCCATGGGTAAGACCTTTACAAACCCCCTTTTTCAAAATATAAATCAAGGTTCAACTTCACAAGGTCCTGCAACTTTGAATCAAAATGAAAACCAAGGTCTTGTGCTCACACTTCAAAACACAAATCAAGGTTCCACTTCACAAGGTCATACACCTTTGATTCAAAATGCAAACCAAGGTCCTATTCCCACACTCCAAAAGATAAATTAAGGATACTTATTCTAATTTCAAAGCATACCTTCATCAAGTAAACCTAGAAAGGTTCACATTATCTCATGAAGTATCCCAACACAAAACAATAATAAAGGCTTGATTCCATCACTAAAAAACACTAATCAAGGGCCCCTTCCATCATTACAAAATTCCAATGAAGGACCTACATCTTCATCACAAAATATCAATCAAGGACCTACAACTTCATCACAAAAAATCAATCAAGGACCTACACCTTTATTTCAAAATAAATATCAAGGGAAATTTCATTCATGTCAAAACATCAATCAAGGGCCTACACCTTCATGTAAAAAAATCAACCAAGGACATACACCATTTTCTAATCAAGAACCAAATTTTCAAAACCAAGGAACAAATCAAGGGTCTACACCTCAACTCCAAAACACCATACCACATGCAAAAATTACCTTTGGAACAAACCTAAATGCCAATTTCATCCCAAATCAAAACAACATAAATCAATATGGAAACCAAGGTCCCACATCACAATGCATCAACCCTATTTCAAATCCAACATATGACCTTAATACCAACATCATGACACCAAAACAAAACAATGCAACACCATCTCTTGCCAAAATTTTGATACAAGTGCAGACCCTCCAACAATAGATGACAAACATGAAATTGGGGAACAACAAGAAGACTTATTCCATGGAGGAATTGTGCCCCTTTCCATTTGACATAAATTTGTACATGCCACCCTTTCCCCCTCATTTCACAACACCACCTTTTCCTAATTACAAGGGGATAGGGGATCTAATAGAGAATATTCAAGAATTCAACACATCATGTATGGAATTTTGATATGATCCTACCTATTTGATGATACTATTCCTGTGAAGCCTTATGGGACCAGATCTAGATTGGTTTGTACACCTTCCTCCAGGAATTAGAAAATGGGGTGAACTAGATGACAAATTCATCAATCATTTTTCCTTCAACATCAAAAATGATTTCACCCTTGCAACATTGAGCAAAACCAAAAAAGAAGAAGGGGAATCACTCACCTCATTTTACTAGAGATGGTGAGGATTGGTTAGAAAATTCCCTTGTCACAATCTTGAAAAACAATTGGTCTCCATGTTTATAGAAAACCTTAACGAATAACTGATTAGTTGAATTCAAATTCAATGTTGCACAGCCTTTGAATAAATCCTTGAGAAAGGAGTCCCTATTGAGAAAGGTTTTATCACAAAAGGACTAGTCAAGGTAAACAAAGACAATCTAAAATCAACTAATGCCAAAAGTAAATATTGGTCCCAAAAAAAAAATTTCACAAACGATGGAGTTTTTGATGCAAAAATAACCAAAGGTCCAACCATTCAATTTAAAGGTCCTTCCTCATTAAATATATCCAATGTACCAAACAAATAGACCCAAGTTCAAAACCAAATGCTAAATGTTGTCCAAAACAATAAAAAACATGGAGGTCCTCCTTGTGCCAAAAGAACAAACAAGGTGAACCCATCAAATCAGTCCTCAAACAAATTTTGCAATCTAATGTCATCACACTACTAGACACAAAGAACTATGAACCTTACTTGATCAAACCTGAATGGTGAAAGAAGAAAAATACTGTGAATATCACCATAGGAAAGGACACAAAACAATTAGACGTTGGATACTCAAGAACATCATTCAACCTCATTAAAAATGGAACCATATCAATAGGAGATTCAAAAGGAAAAACCAATTTTAATCATACCATATTCAAGAATCCCTTGCAAGACCATGATAAATGAGAAGCCTCCAGTTTAGGGAACAATAATAATGCCAATTATTCCATAGTCAAACATGATTATATAGCACCATCATCCTTAATGTGAGAAAATTTTATGACCACATTGCCACTAATACCATAAACAAGCCAAACTCAGATTATGTTGTTACCACTTGGAGAACCAAGATAACTATTACAGGACCTCCATCTAATTCACAACCGAAAAGTTAATATAATCTCCTGGATTAGTCTGGAAAAACCCCCACACAAATTTCTATCTTGGAGGTCCTTTACATATCCCCATAACATAGAGTTATCCTTGATAAAGCATTACAAGAAGCATCCATCCCTACCAAACTATATGTCAATGAATTTCAAGCCATGGTTGGATACCTAGCTATGTCGCACCATGTCACCTTCTCTGAGCAAGACTTTTTCTCACCAAAATATGATCATAACGACCTCCTACACCTTGAAGTATGTGTTAATAAAAACAAGATTAGATGAGTCCTAGTAGACAATGGAGCATGTCTAAATATTTTCTCACTAAAATTGGTGAAATCCTTGGGGTACTTTGAGAATTGTACAGACCAAACCAGTAAATAACTATCAAAGCTTATGATGATGTTGAATGCTCATTTGAAGGTGTAATTTCATTTCCCATAAGAGTTGGCCCAACAATATAGGACACAATATTTCATGTCTTGGATCTGGATTTTCACTACAACCTTATCCTTGGCTATCCTTAGATTTATGCTATGAGGGCCATCCCATCCACCTACCATCAATGCCTCAAGTTCCCACACAATGGCACTAAAATTACTATTTTAGGTGACCCAGATCCTTTTCTGTATTGTTCAAACCTAGAAGAAACTATTGAACATCAAGTGCCCATCAATCAAGATGCCTCACCTTCCACATTATCCACCACTCCATCTAACTACATTGACCCATCTACCCTTTTCAATTCCTCTACTCCATTCATCACACCTTCCATGCCCAAGATTTAGATCCAAGACAAAGGATGCAGAGAATATAACATGAAGAGTTTCTTTTTCATCGAAAAGTTACCTAAATCGCCAAAGTCATATAATAAATCGCATCCAGTGTAGCCTAAGGTTATCATCCATAATCCCCCTAACACCTACACTAGATGGGGGAAACTTTCCAAAGAATCTCTAGATGACCATATTCTCGCATGGTTGTACAAAGAAGAGGACACTAAAACTAAGAAATTTATAATTGAATAGTATCCAAAAGGGTTCCAAACAATGAAGCGAAAAGGATATGATGGACATAGTGGTATTGGCCTAAATAAACAAGGAATGATGAAACCATTTCAACCTCCTAAGTTAATCAAACACCAAGGGATAGGGTTTTTACTATTAAAAGTGACTATCCAAGGTATCGGGCTACCTTTAAGTGTAGTTGCTAATGCTTTAGATGATATCGAGACATACAAGGACCCTATGGGATTATGATAATGATTCCAATGAATATGAATGGGATTCCCTATCCTCCACTACCTTTATGGACCTTTATTAAATTTTTGGAATATTCAATGAGTCTCCACTTGAAAAATAATTTTGTCAAATGCTAACGATTAATGCCCCACCAAGCCTTCCAAGTCCCTATCTAAAAGTCACTTTGAATAGAGAAGAATTGATCAAAAACTTTTGGGAAACCATTGGCACTGCATCTTGGAAACCTGATGACTCTACCTCCATCTTTACCCTATCTACCAAAATTGTGACCCTTGATAATACTGATGATGGCTTACCCATGTTCTACCCACAACTCATAGATTGGGATCAATAAGAACCACCAAGTTTGGACACTTTCAAGAATGACGAAGCAATTGCTAAGTTCATGGGACTTCATGAAGGAATACCAAGTAGGGATCATAAGGCTGGATTTTCCATAAAACCTGATTATGCAACATACTTTGGTGAGGTTGTCCTATCCTCTAGTCACAAAAGTGAAAATGGAAAAAAGTAAAAATAAAAATAATAGGTCTTGAGGTCAAAACCAAAAAGGCTCCTAGTGACCATGAAAAAGTAAAAATAAATGATGCATCCAAAGGTGAAAACCTCTCTTAGGAGCCTGAGGAGGGAGGACTAGATAGTCTCCCTATAGATTGAGAAAGATTATCACTGCTAATAGAAGAAATAGAAGAAGTGAATATTGGAACACAAGACAATTCTCAAATCATATAGTTAGCAACATCTTTCACCACCAAGGAAAATTCTGAGTTCACAACATTCTTTTCAGAAAGAGAAGTCAATTTTTCTTGGTCGTATGCTGATATGCCTAGATTGGATCTTAAATTGGCTCTACATCATTTACCACTACTACCAAATGTCAAACCATACAAACAAAAGCGAAGTAAAATGCATCCACAAGTTGCACTCCTCATCAAGGTGGAATTGAAGGAACTCCTCGATGTTGGATTCATTCATTCTATTGATTACATAGATTGGATATAAAACCTTGTTCTTGTCACCAAACCAAGTTTTCAAATTAGAGTTTGCATGGATTTCAGAGATCTCAACGAAGCTTGTCACAAATATGATTTTCCTCTACCAAAAATTGACATCATAATAGACCTTACTGCTAGATATGAAATTCTATCACTTATGGATGGATTCTCATGATATAATTAGATAATAATTGCTACTGAATATAAACCAAAGACAACCTTCACATGTGCCTAGGGAACTTTCTATTGGAATGTAATTCCATTCGGAATAAAAATTTCAGAGCTACATATCAGAGAGCCATGACTACTATTTTTCATGACTAGATGCATGTGCTTATGGAGGATTATGTCAATGACCTCCTCTCTAGATATCTAGAATGAAGTGGAAACTTAGCAGTATTGGACAAGATTTTCATATGAATAGAAAAGTACCAACTCAGACTAAATCCAAAGAAATATGTTTTCAGGGTCCAATCAGGAAAGCTTCTTGGATATATTGTCTCAAGTAGAGGAATAGAAGTTGATCCCACAAAATTCAAATCTATTTTTGAAGTTCCACCACCAAGCAACATCAGTTAGTTGAGGACATTACATGGAATATTGCAATCAATCTGTAGGTTCGTTGCTCAGCTAGCCAGCAAGATCCATTCATTTCTACATCTATTAAGGAAAGGCATCCCCTTCAATTGGATAGAAAAATGTCAAGAGACATTTGATAAAATCAATAATTACCTACTCACCCCACTAGTTCTTATGCCTCCATTTGATGGAAGACATTTTATATTATATGTGACAACAACTATATCAGCATTGGGGGCATTGCTAGCTCATAATGACAATGATGGCAAAGAACAAGCAATCTATTACATCAGTCACACCCTAGTGGGATATGAATTAAACAATAGCCCTATTGAAAAATCCTATCTATCAGTGGTATTTGCAACACAAAATTTGAGACATTGCATGTTCAATCACAAGACAAAGCTGATAACTAAAATTGATCCTTTGAAATATGTCCTCAACAAAGCAGCTTTGACAAGAAGACTAGATATGTGGGTTATGATCTTAAGTGAATATGGAATTTAGTATGATGATAAAAAATTAAAGGTAGATCATCCTTTGATATCCGATTTTCTAGATGAATCAATCATTGCTATAGAAACACTGACAACATGGAAATTATACTTCAATGGATCCTACACAATTCATGGTTCAGGAGGCAAAATTTTATTCATCAAAACTCAAGGAGATTGCATTCCCAAGTCATTATGAATAGCATTCCCATGCAATAATAACATAACAGAGTATGAAGCATTGTTGACAAGACTCCGAATAGCAATAAAATGGAAAATCAAGGATCTTCAAGTTTACGGTGATTCTCAGTTAGTGATTAAGCAAGTTAATGATGATTATGACACTAAGGATTAGAAATTGATTCCCTACAATCACATGGTGGATAGCTTCATATTTTAATTTGATGCCATATCTTTTGAACAAATCCTGAGAATCCAAAACAAATTAGTTGATGTAATGGTTACAATTGGATCTCTCTTGGAAATTACCAACAATGCATTGCAATATGAGTTATTGGTAGAATAGTTGTTGGTCCCTATGTTTGATGTCCCTGAAACCAAACATGTGTGTGAACTTTTTGGTCTCAACTCTCCCTAGTATAAATACATATATTATTACTTTCATGACCAAATTATCCCTTCTAACTTGTCCCTCAACCAATGCAAAAGCTTTCTCCAACAAGAATCCACATATTCCATCATCGAAGATACCCTTAATCATTGTAGCTTAGATACTACTCTTCTTCGATGTCTCGACTCAAATGAAGCACAAACAAACCTACAAGAGGTACACCATGGTATATGTGGAGCTCACTCTACCAGTCCAACCTTAGCCAAAAATCTCATGAGGAAAAGATATTATTGGCCTACAATGGAAAATGATGCCTATCATTTTGTGAAGAAATGTCACCAGTGTAAGATTCATGGAGATATTATACATGTACTAGCCCAAGAATTGCAACCAGTTACTTCACCATGGCCATTTTCTCAATGAGGACTTGAAATTGTAGGAAATATCCATCCCACCTCTACTAATGGAAATAAATTTATCCTTGTCGCCACTGATTACTTTACAAAATAGATTGAATTTGTCCCACTAACTGACATCATTGGAAAGTATATAGTCAAATTCATCTTGAATTATATCATTTGTCGTTATGGTATCCCATAGTCCATCATTATAGATAATGGTCACCCTTTTTAAAACTAGGATGTCCATGAGCCTTGTGAAAGACTTCATATCCAACATCATTTTGTTACTCCATATTACCCCCAAGGCAATGGTCAAGCTCAGGCATCTAATAAGACTATCCTAAAAATCTTAAATAATATTGTCGATGATGTTGGTCATGATTGTTACCTACAAATTAATCTCGCCTTATGGGCCTATCGCACTAGTATTCACACCCCTATAGAAGTCACACCATATTCCCTTGTCTATGGATCTAAAGCAATAATTCCTATAGATGTTAAGTTACCATCCCTACAAGTCTCTATAGAAGGCTTGATTGATCAAGAAGAATATTGTGTATCTTGTCTACATGAGCTAGAGTTATTGGATGAAAAGAGACAAAATGTGTTGACACATTTGCAACCATATTAGAACCACCTTTGATGTAGTTACAATAAGAAGGTTTTCCCTAGAATTTTTACATTAGTTACTTAGTCTTGAAGGAAAATCCAAAGAATCAAGAAGAATGAGAAAAACTTGGGAAGTTTAAGCCTAATTGGTTGGTCTCGTATATAGTCACAACAACATATGGATCTAGTGCTTATTATCTTTCTAATCCTAAAGGAGAAATATTGCCTAAACCTATCAACAACATGAACCTTCACAAGTACTACACTTGATTCTTAGAGTATCCCTTAAAAAGTAAAAAAATAAAAAAATATGGTCACCCTGATGAAAACCTAGAAAACAAGCATCTTGGTGACAACAAAAAAATAAAAAAAATAGTAAAAAGAAATAATTCTTCCAAAGTAAAAACCACTTTGGTGGCATTTTGGATAAGTAACATGGTAAAAACCTCGCAAACATGTGCCATGTGTAGTTAGTCTATGCTACTATGTCTACTCTCACTCCGTCTAGTTTTTCATCCTCCACTCATCCATTCGATCATATCATCCATAATAAAGCTTTATCATCCTTCCTATGGCTTGAGAACCATCGATATTTAACATCCATTTTTCCTTCAAGACCATCCTTTTACATTCGCCACTATCCCTCATGTGTAATAAATTTTTCCTATACCTGAGTAGGGGCAATATCTTGACTTACGTCTTCATGGGATATAACACATGGTATCACTTTTTTCTTATAACCATCAAAATCCAAAAAAATAGAAAACCATCAAAATCCAAAAATATTAGAAAACCATCAAAATCTAAAATAATTAAAAAACCATCAAAATCCAAAAAAAATCAGAAAACCATCAAAATCCAAAAAATCATAAAACCATCAAAATCAAAAAAAAATCAGAAAACCATCATAATTCAAAAAAGTCAAAAAACCATCAAAATCCAAAAACATTAGAAAACATCAAAACTTTCAAAAAAACCAGAGTTAGAATCTGAGTCCATGTCTAAGTTAGTTGATGTTATAGTGGTCGAACTACGTTGTCTCTATGTATTTGCTATGTAGGCAAGGCTCATCTTAAGTGGGCCCATGAGACATTAGGTCAGTCCTTTTAGGTTGTCCAAATAAAATCATGACTCAATCTTTTTTCAAATAAAAAAATTCAATTTGTGTCAGACTACAAGGTCTCTGTGTGTATAACGTAGGCAAGGCCATGAATCTATGAGCCCCCAAGGCCACCTAGGTCAATCCTTTAGGTTTTTTCGAGTTTGGCCTTGTTCTTGGTCTGCAAACAATCATTATTTAAATCAAATCATGAATCAACAAACAAACATAAACAACAAATATTTCAATCTTCAATCAATCAATCAATCATATTATCGTCAATCAATCAATTAGGCTATTGGTCTTGTCTTAGAA
Source organism: Sequoiadendron giganteum (assembly GCA_007115665.2). NCBI lineage: Eukaryota > Viridiplantae > Streptophyta > Pinopsida > Cupressales > Cupressaceae > Sequoiadendron > Sequoiadendron giganteum. The sequence goes on along the minus strand of CM021110.1, from coordinate 392,021,886 downwards.
TGGGACATTATTTTATTTTTCTCGTTCAATCTTATCTCTTGTCTTTTATCAAGATGCGTTTTTCTTACAGTTAGGTGTCTTTTCAACACTTGTCACTTGGTCAACTTTATTAGATGTGTCCCTTGGCTTAAACATGATATGTATTTCATGAAATTAGGTATTTTCACATTGCTTGGTCAACCTTATCAATCAATCTTGGTCACAATGAATCAATCTCATCAAGATTGGTCAATCAATCTTACCTTAATTAGGATGTGTCCTTCTTGAAACCAGGCACAATCAATCAAATCAATTTTTCAACTCTTTTCAACCTATCAATCAAGTCAATTTTCCCATCCTTTTCAACCTATCAATCAAATCCTTATCAACCTATTAGTCAAACTCAGTCATCTTGGTCAACCTAATCAGTCACATCAAGCAATCTTATTAGTATCATTATTGGAAAACACTATATCTTTGACAAAAACTTTGTTGGTTTGGATTTGTCATATCCTCTTTTTTGATTGGTTTTGGATCATGTTACTAGTTACCTCTAGGATGTCTTATTAATGGATTTAGAGGGACAATGCTGGATCATGACCTCTTTTCTTTTCTTTTTGTCTACAGTTTGTTGTGAAAAAAAGATTGGGATAATTGGGTCCTTCGTATGAGTTGGGGCATTCCTTGTCTATTGAATTTGTCTTTTGACTACTTGTCTCTCACAAATGGTCACCTTGCACACCTTGGTCTATGTCATACCATGGTGTTTTTTTTCCATTTTTGATAATTTTGATGCTCAATGATGATAAATATAAAAGAATGAAATTTGGTCCCTTGTTATTTCTCGTATAATTTTCCACATCCATCTCCTTTCCCCTCTTTCATGCTAACATCCATATATTTCACACTAAAATTTCTTCCATCAACATCTTGACAGAGGCTTGTGACACACAAAAACACAGTTTACCTGCATAATCACGTAAGAAATCATCATAAAAAGAATTTTCATCATAGATAGCATTATCACATTAAGTCACATACATATATTTGCATAAGAAAACATAAAAAACATAAAGATCATCCATATAGACTTAATTTTTTATCATCATATTACAATCATCACATTAGTACATTTTATTTCATTATACATTCCATCATAGCATTACATCTCATATCGCATTGTATTTAATTAAATAATTAAATAATAACATTAAATTTCATATCGCATTTCATTTTGAATCATGATCCATTATATTACATCATATTGCATATCACATTGCATTGCATTTCATATCATTGCACTACATTTCACATTACATTGCACTCCATACATATTACATGACATTAATGACATCACATTTTGCATTTTCGACATTTTCAATCACGACATTTTGTATTATCATACAAGCATTTCATTACATTACAATTAATTCCATCTACATATTACATCACATTCATGACATTAGGTTATTTCCATTACATTCATCATTTATATATATCATAATAATAATAAAAAACATCCATAATCATAAATGTAGAACATCATCATATCACATTGTATATATCAAATTAATTGCATTTACTATTCATAGACATCATAAAAGTAATCAACATTCATAACATAATCATAAATGCATAAATCATAAAGCATATTAGACTATCAGATCATCATATAGAATGCATCAATAAAAATCCATATCCATAGCATGTCATCATCATAAATATAAATGAATAATCAGATACCAATGCATATCATCAACCACCACCAAAACCATATCATATATATCGCTCAAAATAATAATGTGTCAAAGGTACAATGTCATGATGTATCATATCCAATAAAAGTGGAGCTCGTAGGCTCGATAATCAAAATATTAGTGTTAAATACATATAACATAAATAGCAAGTGGCCCTAGACTGAACCACCCTGATCCCCTAAATCCAAGACATCCCTATCCTCTCAGTGTGGTGACTCCCTGAACCTATGCTCTGTAGAAGGAAGAATGTCATATGGGGTGCCCCATCTGGCATCTGAAGTCTCACCCTTTGACCTGCTATGATACCACTTATTATGTGTCCTACTCTGGGACCTGCTCTATGAACCACTCTCCATCTTTGAAAATGAGGGCTCCCTCCTCTTTGGTGGTACCACTCTCTCATATAGATCCCTATAATAATGCATAGCCCTGCTGGCCTAAGTATACTCATGAGCAACATCAACAATGGATCCACTGCATGTATCTATAAAATCAATCATCCATTGATTCGTCTATTGTTAGATAATAACTGCTAGCTTCCTCTCCACCTAGTAGGCATCCCTCTCAGCCTTAAGGCCATCCCTCTTAGCAGTCACAATCCTCAGCTCAGCCTTTAAAGCATGTAAATGCACTTGTAGGGTGACTATCCTTTGATCTGTAGTGCCCTCCTCTACTCTACCCTCCTGTAACACCACCTCCTCTATACTCATGATGATGCACTCCTGGAGGACTCTCTCAGCCTCATCCATCTCTACATCCTCCTATCCCCCCTCTCCCCCTGCCTCAACCTCCATAACCTTTGGTTGTGGTACCTCCTAAACTGCCACCTCCGCCACCACTCTCACCTTAGGCTAGTCCTCCTCCATCTTTGCCTCCTCTCTAATCGATGGGAACTACCTCATTGGATATAGTCCCCCATCCCTCCTCATATTCTTATCTCCTTCTCCCTATCCTCCTCATCCATCTCCTCCATCATCCCCTCATCCTCCTCCATCTCCTTGGCCTCCACCTCTCTGACCCCAGTCACCTCGCCGACCACTTGAGCCCCTCCCTCTAAGCTCTACTAGTGTTGGATAATATGGATCTATAAGGGGAATGGGTCTATGTATCAACCACCAAGAAACATACTCTCGTGTCATACCACATTGGTATGTCCTCCTCTCCACTCCCAATCCAATGCCTACATAGCATCTATCTCCTACTCGATTGTGGTGATGAAAATCTGCAGTCCCTAGGGATGCACCTCTTGCAAGGACGGTCCATACTCTATTGTACCAACTAGCACACCCCATCTCGCCCCAAACTATCTTCAAACCCTCTCTAGGAGATATATCTCTATGATATGTAGGCTCTGCAATGTATGCCCAATTAGATATCTAGGTTGTCGACACAATGGCATGTGGTCATCCTCATCAATCCATAACTCACATGTCTTATAGGGCCTCCAAATGAAACTGGCTAATGTTTCTAGTCCATGTCTGCAATACCCAACATCCCCAACATGTGTCTATGTCAAGCCCCCCTAGTACAAATAGGAATATGGTGTGCTAGACGCTAATTGTCATACCACCGGAGGTCAGAACACTACTATATCCTCCCAAGGCCAAACTATCAACAAAGTCACCTCACAACTCAAACTCTATCCTCCCCTATATGTGATGTCATGGAGCTAGAAATAGAGCATCATTAATCGAAATGACCCCCATGTGTATATTGTGCCATAAAGAGCCATAGATCTGAGTATTTCTCCCCAGCCTACTAAGAAACCATGACACCTATGGTCAGGAATCATCACCCTTACTATCAGTGCATATAGAATGTAGTCGAATCTTTCATATGTCTCTATTAGGGTCTCCTATCTGATCTCATACCCCTAGATCTTGATCTCAACATCATCATCACACTCGTAGTATGCATACAAGGCCTGCAATCCTTGATCGGAGTCATATCATACCCGCTCGCTGCAAATTGGTAACCATAAGATCTTGTACACATCCTCTAGGGTGACTATCACCTCCCTTTTCAACAAATGGAAGTTTCTCATCTCTGAGTTCCACCACTCTTCCAATGCTATCAACATCCCTCTATTTTCCCTAATCGTGAGTAGGTATGTGACGTGGAACAAACCCAAGTCTAGTAATGTCTATCTCTCCTCCTCACCCAACCGGTCTCGTAGTCATAAAAAATTTGGTCTCAACTCCCATGTGTAAATCAGAGGTAGACACTCTTGAAGTCTCCAATAAAACCATTATGCTAATCCAAGACCTTAAGTTGACCTATCAAACCTAAATTGACCAAGTCAAAACTTCCTAGTCTGGGGTAAATCTTTAACTAAGAAATTGCATCACATATAGTTTTCACTAGCTCATAACTACAATTGCATCACTCACCTTTCAAATGCACCATATGGTACAACACTTGCATCATAGCCTTTCGATTGCGTCATTCCCATCTACAAATGTGACCCAGAAGGACATGTCTGTCACACAATTTTGTGCATCGCACCACAAAAATCCCTTCCCTAACCCTAGTGCAATTACATCACGATGAGGTGATTGTGACAAACCTCTTATCACCTACATTGAACATGCACGCAATTGTGTCACAAAATTCTATGATGCAATTTTTTGCTAATTTTTTCCCTATCTAAATGCACAAAAAATGAAAAAACCAAAAGTCGGGTTAGTAGTAAGTATCGAGGGGGCACTCCCTTAGTTGGGAAGAATCTTCAAATGTAGTATGCATGGTGAGAAGCCTTTGGAATAGGTGACATCTTTTCTAGAAACTCACTCTAAGCTCTAAGAATTTCTAAATTGGGTATGCACAAATGAACCTTTTTCTCACTCCAATTCCTATTTATAGGTTCAAAATTAGGGTTTTGATTTTCCTTGTCTATTGGGTGCACCTTTTTCTAAATTTGATCCTAAATTTGACCCCTTTCTCGATCTTGAAACTCAATTTCGTATTCACCATTTGCTTCATGTCCATCGACTTGACTAATCGGGACAATTTTCCAATTTTTTTGAATTTTTTTGAAAATTTGTAAAATTTTCCCAAGGGGGCATACCTATACCCTAGCTTCACTAGGGCATCCTTTGACTAAATTTCTTTGACACAACATGAATTATTACATTATATTAAAGAGGGAAAAAATTTAGACACTGAAAAATGTCCTAAGTCTACGAGCACCATTTTTCTTGGTCATCGTCCTCCAATAATTAAATAATTTCAATTATTTGATTATCCTTGATCATATTCCTCTATTGATTAAATAATTTTAATTATTTAATTAATTCAATTCTCAATCTCTATTCTATCCTGATTAATTAAAATAAATTAATTGCATTGCTAACATGTCCTTTCTTCAATAATTAAATAAAAGATTATTTATTTAATAATTTATCTTTTATTGTTCGGCTATAGTTAGATAATAATTATTATTATTTTTCTATGCAATTGACCTTTTCAGTATTTTATAATTAAATAATTGTCAAGATTATTTAATTATGTGTCATTTCTCTCCTCATTAAATAATTAATTCAAATTAATTATTTAGTGTTTAATTTCCATCTCTCCCCATTTAATTAAATTGATTTTATAAATTGATTTAATTAAATGCCCATTTTCCATTTTTCGCAAATAAATAATTTGAATGAATTATTAATTTTCCACTTGGCCAAATATGCCTTTCTCATGAATTAAATATTGATCTTGGCATCTCTCTAGAAACTTGATATTGACCATTTGTTTTGTAACCTCTTTCTCATGAATCTTCATCTGGGTATGTGCAGGATCATGATGGGCCAAAAAGTGGCGATATGTAAGTGATATGATGGTCAATGTCGCTATTGAATTTTCTTCACCCAAAATTAATGAAATGAAAAGGGGTTTTAAAGGAGATTCTCAGCTTTCCACCAATGTAAATTATGCTTTACTTTAAATTTAATAAATAATTATTATTCATTTTCTATTTGAATTACGACTATAGTCCTAATTGATAGGCTGATTGAAAAACATTTATAGCTTTCAAACGATATCACATTTTTTGAATCTGAAATATGTGTCATATTCTATGTTTCACATACTATAGGATAAAAAGAAAATGAATTTTATGAAGTTTTGACCAAGTTAAGGTGGTCAGACATATGAGTTTTTATATTTTTTAAATGTTGTAATAAAAAAATAATAATTAATTATTTACTTGGAAAAAAAATACAAAAAAATATGCATCACATTAGGACATGATTCCTCTACTTATATCTAAAATATTATAATTTTTTTTTATCATTTTTTATTGGTTAGGGTGGTCAGAGAGACACCTACTTATTTTTTCTCTAAAATTTAAGTACTACTGCATTGAAATTTCAAATTTTCACCAAATAGATTCTATTTTTTAAAATAAACCTAGTAGTTTAGAAACTACATTCAATTTTTTACAGATTCTACTCTTACATATTTTTGAAATAATATAGATAAATTATTCAAATTTTTATGTCAAGTTGCCTAACTCTGATTTTCTGAATTTTCATCGCCACTTAAGGGCCTATTTTTTCGATGATGATCTTGCACATACCCATCTATTGATCTTGGAATATTTCTAGAAGATCAATCTCATCCGCTTGTTTGAGTGGTTGTCTATAAAATCAACCTTTCTCCTCCATTTTGACCTTAACAACCATTTTGTCTCTAACTTTCTACTTACAATTTACAGATATTTGCACAAGCAAAACAACAAATCTCAGGGCCAAGTTTACAAAAGGTTAAATAGGAGAGACAAGAGAAGGAATCAACTTCAATGGGGAGTTTTTTTATTTCATTTGCTTGTGTAGACATTGAAAATGTACAATTTCATTTTGGCACACTTGATCCTGATTACTAACATCATTTCCTCCAGAATCATACTCTTAGCATTTTGATCATATTTTTTCTCTTAATGTAATGAATCATTATTCATTCAATTAAGTCTTCCTCCTCCAGTGATTAAATTAATCAATTTAATTTAATTAACCTTATATTTATGTTTAATTAAATAAATCATTTTATCTAATTAAAATCCCTAAAGTCTTCCTATTAAATTAAATAAATTAAACCTTATTTGATTTAATCTAACATATTCTCCTTTAGTTAAATAAATCAAAATCATTTATTTAATCAATCATTTCCTTTCAATTTTGATTTAAATTAATTCATCTATTTGAGTTAAAACTGTCAAATCATCAAATCTCCTATTAAATTAATCAAAACCTTGATTAAGTTAATCCCTCTCACTAAAATCCTCTAGAGAATGTAGCTTGCACAATAAATCAATTACTTTGATTTATTTAAATCTCTATTTTCCTTCACATGGCATAAAAAGGGAATATTCCCCCAATTTGAATTCAAAAAGTCCAAGTGGACTTGGTCCTTCCAACAAGGCATTTAAGGCCTCTTACATGTCCTTGTGCATTGAGCCAAGTGACATTAACTCCATTTCTCTTTCCCTCTCAAATGTCACATTCAAAATTCAAATTTGAATCCAATGGCATTTATCATGCACATTCACCAAAATGTGCTCATTCCTCAACCATTCACATCTTGACAAGTGGCTCTGGGCCATTGGATGTTGAATGATTCCACATTGCTTATTTTCACTCTCTCTTCCATTTTGGAAATCTATAAATGAGAGACTCTTCCTCTCATTCAATCATCCACAATTTAAGTAAACTTACTATACTCAACTTCATCCTCATCCATAATCTTATGCAAAGTTACTCTCTTCACATTGAGAGTTAATTTTTTCCCATTTCCACTCAATCATTCACCATTTTCACAAATTGTAACAAGGTTATGCTCAAATCTCTTTGGGAGATTTGACCATTTCATAATCACTCACAATTGCAACTTAGGAGTTGGGAAAGGGCCAATTTCAACATTCAATTGGCACCAATTCCCCCATGGGATCACTATTCTATTTGCTTAATTAGGATTAACACTCATTTAATTTTTGTTCTTCATCATTTCCTAGTCTAAGTTAAGTAGATGGATTTCATGGGGATTATCTCATGCTTGTTTGCATATTGAGCTAACAATTTAACCATGTTTGTTGTTCTTGTGCATTTGCAGGTTTAGGGGTTCACAGCTTGCATTTCGATTTATCTCCTTATTTGTATTCTCTTGTTTTGGATGAGGTTAATAGCTTAGAGGTGTTGGTTGTCACTTTTATCTAGGCTAGGATGTTTTCCCCCATCTTACAATCCCAATTGATTTTCCTAAATATAATCCTGTTGATATGTTTCAATTCCTTAGTTAAGTAAAATTTTTTGGTCCTTTGCTTGAGATGATGAGAACTGATGAGCACAAACAAAAGGAAATAGCCCTTATCAATGATGCTACTACATCTTGTAATGAACTAGTGGTTTCCACTCCACCCTGAGTGAGTGAAAAGGAAAATATAGAGAAATAGATTGAGGGAGTGATCATTGATATCCCTCATATTTTTTTATTAAATTCAGTGACTGTCTATCCTAGAAAGATAGACCCATTTTTTCTTACATTGATTGTTGAGGGAAACCTTTTGAAAAATTATATCATTGATTCTAGAACATCTAACAATATAATTCCAACCAAAATTATGGAGGCACTCGGATTAAAATTTGGCAGTATTAAGACAAATGCTATCCTATGGACTCAAGAGAAGTCCTCGTGACTTGTGTAATCAATGAGCTTCCTTATAGACTAGTTTCATATCGAGAGAAAGAGTTCAAAATGACTATGGTAGAGGCGGATATCCCACCCAAGCATGGAATGTTTCTATCTAGGAAGTGGAGTGCTTCCATGGGGGGTAGTATTGAATGTGATTTCTTATGCTACCTTCCCAATTGATGGTAAGGATGTCCAAGTGGTTAGAGAACCTAAAGTACCACATATGATGTCCAACATGCTCTAGAGGATGATATAATTCATTTTGTAGAAACTGATATAAGTTGGTTTAAGGTGGAAGAGCTACCAAGAGAAACTGGCAGACAACATGCACCCATAGACAATGAAGTTACAAGGTTATTTGATATGGATTGAATTTGGAAGATGTATTTTTATGGTGTAAGTTCTAAAGAAGGGTCTGGTGTAGGTATATTTATGATGTCACCTAGTGGAAACATATACAATTTTTCTTTCACTTTGTCTTTTTTTTCACAAATAATGTGGCAAAGTATGAGGGTTTGTTACTAGGGTTGAGACTAGTAGAAAAATATGGGATAAAGAAGTTAATGGTAATAGGTGACTCTGAGTTAGTAATATCCCAAGTGAGATCCAAATATTCATGTAAGAACAAAATATTGAAACAATATAGAAATTCTATCTAGGATTCCATTGAGCAGTTTGATGCATTCAAAATTGATAGGATGGAGAGAGGTCATAACAGAGTGGAAGAATTACTTACAGATATTGCACTTAGATTGGATGATATAATTTTTGCAGTTATCTCCAAGGTTGAGGTACAAGCAAGGCCATCAATCCCTGATAGTGTACATAGTTGGAAAATATTCAACGATGATGAAGATATTTTGAATTTGCTAAAATGTGTTGATGAATATGAGAATTAGGAGATTGTCTTTGGGGATTTTTTTGAAAATATAGATGGTAAGGATACACTATTTGGAAATGAAATCATTCAAATGAAGACAAATAAGATCCCCAATGGCCTTGTAGCATTGCAAATATTTTTCAACAATCAGGATAAGAGAAAAGGTAAAAAAACTTCCACCCATCTAGATGATCTAGAAGAAGTTAACTTGGGGACTAAAAATGCCCCTAAAAAGGTATATGTGGGAAAAAAGATGAAATCCAAGATCAAAGAAATGTTGATTTCCTTATTGATAAAATTTAGACACGTCTTTTCTTGGTCATATGATGACCTAAAAGCATATAGAGAGGATTTATTCCAACATGAAATTCCCCTAAAATAAAATGATAAGCCTTTTAGGCAAAAGCAAAGACCCATTAATCCTACCTTAGCTCCAAAGATGCAAGAGGAATTGGTCAAGCTAAGGGATGTTTTCATTATAAAACCTATTAGGAATTCCTCTTGCATATCTAATTTAGTTCCAGCCAAATAGAAAAATGGGGATATAATATTATGTGTGGACTTTATAAATTTGAACATATCATCATTAAAGGATAATTATCCACTACCAAACATGGAAGCCATGTTGCAGAAGGTAACTAGTTGTGAGTTATTGTCTATGATGTATGGTTTTTCTAGCTATAACCAAGTAAAAGTGAAGGATTCTAAGTAGTACAAGACTTCATTTACAACTCCATGGGGCACCTATGTGTATGTCAGGATGCCATTTGGTTTAACCAACGCAGGTTCTACTTTCTAAAGGGATATGGATGCAACATTTTCTGATTTTATTGACTTGTTCTTGTAAATTTACCAAGATGATTTGACAACTTACTCCAAGAAAGAAGAAGCCCATTGCATACACTTGGAGAAGATATTTATTAGGGAATTATAATAATGAATATCACTCAACCCAAAAAGGTATTCCTATGGAGTTACTGAAGGAAAATTGATGGGGCATATTGTGTCCAAGGAGGGAGTGAGAATTGACCCTGAGAGGGTAGCTAACATTGACAAGATTCCCCAACCAAAGAATGTAAAAGGCATTCAATAATTCTTTGGTCAAATAAATTTCTTGAGAATATTCGTTACTAAATTTGTTGAGATCACAAGACCTATCTCCAAGATGTTGAAGAAGGGATAAAAGATGGTTTGGATTGAAGAGCCTAGTTAGGCATTCAGGAGCATCAAGAAAGTTATCAAAGAATCTCCAGTGTTAAAATATCTTAGTTTTTCTAAACTGATGCATATCTTTTCTTTTTCTTCTTTCCATACTATTGTAGTTGTGTTGTTGCAAAAAAAAGAAGAGGGGTTTGAAAAAACCATTGCATTCTTTAGCAATTCTTTATAGGCCAAATAACTCAAATATGACATGATTGAGAAGTAGACGTATTATTTAGTCAAGGATGTGAATAATTTCATAACTTACTTAATGGGAGCTACAATCATAGCCTTTGTGCCAAGTGTTATAGTGAAGGACATTTTCACTCAACAAGAAACTATAGGTAGGAGGTGCAAATGGATCAATAGGATCCAGGAGTTCACAATTGATGTTCAAATCACCAAGTTAGCTATAGGACAAGGTACAACCAAGCTAATGGCAGAGACTAAACTGGAAGCTAATCAAATAAATCGAGTATAATTTTTTGATATTGTAGTTATCTATGATATGCAAACATGTGGCCAGTACAAAAGGATTGTTTAGTATCTACAAACCTTGCAATGCTCTACAAATGTGGTTGATAATGAAAAGATAATATTAAAGTTGTATGCCACTAAGTATGTAATTATTGATAATAACCTATGGTGGTGGATCCCAAATGACTTGTTGCTCAAGTGTGTGGATGGAAATTAGGCATTCGAACTTTTGTAAGAATCGCATAGTGGAGTATGTGCTGGCCATTACATGGAAAAGACAACTTCCCATAAGATATTAAGGGCATGATTCTGGTGTCCCACTATTTTTAAAGATTCTCATAATGCTATGTGCTTTAGGTTAGAATAATTCAAGGATTTTTGTGAGAAATATGGCATACACATTTCTTATTCTTCCCCTTAGCATCCTTAAGGGAATGGTCAAGTTGAATCTAGAAACAAAAGCCTAATGAAAATTACTAAAGGAGTAATTGAAAAGAATAAGAAGGCCTAGGACTCAAAGCTAAGGCTTACATTATGGGCTGATAGGGTTACTATAAATAAATCTACTGGACACTCACCATTTGATTTACCTTATGGTTTAGATGCTAGACTACCACAAATTTTTTTTCTAAAGATGTAAAATTTCATACAAGAGTATTATGGGGATATATGATATGATATGCAACAAATAATTGGTAATATTGTATAGTTAGATAAAACTAGAAGAGAAGCTCATAATAAAAACACAATGATGCAACTACAAGTTAAGCACTTCAAGCATGACAAGAAATCTTCTCTTAGAAAATTTTAATGGTATTGGTATGGAATTCTATAGCTCAGGATAAGGGTAAGCATCAAAAATTTCCAGAATTATGGTTAGTCCCTTATTTGATATCCAACACACATGGGGAAGATTCTTACTTCCTTCAAAGCTTAATAGGTGAATTTCTAGAATTGATAGTACATGGATAGTTCTTGAAGCCACATTTCTCTTCAAATATTCTCTTCCATGTACATGGTATAGTCTTGTAAATGTTGTATATTTGCTGGTTTGGTTTGTTCTGGTCCTCTTTCCTTGTCCAATAAAGTCCTTGGTTTTTGGTCCTTGTGATTGGTTTGATTCAACCTCAAGATTCCATGATCTCGCTCTGTTCTAGAAGAAAATATGTCCCCAACAGGAGCCAGTGGAGGAAAACCTAAATTTTCTTTGTGTTCCACTTTCAATTCTACAAAATTTTAGCTACTTTCATGGACTAGGGCTTAGGGTTTTTTTCATGATCATGCCTTCAATTTTTCATAGCTAAAACCCTCTTCAAAATTTTCTAATTCTTGGTCCTTTGCAAATTTTATGTTTCTTTGTTGACCTTTTATTGTTAGTTCCTAGTTAGTTGAGTTACATCTTATGCTATTTCATTTGTCCTATTACCAGCCCCAAAGGCCTAGTGATCCCACCCTTGCCCTTTGTTTCATTACAAATATTACTTTATTTTAATATGGGCTGAATTTGTTAGAAAAGTTGTTGGATCCTAGTTTGGGTTTATTTTTTCCATCATTTTCCTAAGGTTTCAACCTTGATTTTCCATTTCCTTGTCTAACATTTACCTAGCATTGGACCCCTCTTAATTTTCTAACAATTTGCACGTACAAAGTCCTTGTTTTATGAGAACCATCAAATCAAATCAGGACCGTTCCCTATCCTCTTGATCACTTCCATTTCCCATTAAAATAATCCAATGGGTTGGTGGGCGAGTGCCAAGTGTCCACCTACAGTGGTGTGATTGATGTTTCTTAAGGTTAGTAAGTGGAAAATTGAGAAGATCAACAGTGGAGATTGAATGATGCGGCTAAATATTATCCCTTCCCTGATCTCCTATTTGTTTTTGTTTCACATTAAAATATTATCATGGGGAAATGGGTGGATGGCATCTATCCATGGGACCCAATAGGTTGTGAAGTAAATAAACACCTATTCAGTGAGATTGACGGTCGAGGAGGGGTGATGTGGGTCAAACCTAACCACTCCCCACCATCCTATGAGGGACCCACCCCTGCATCCCATCTCTCAATGGGGAAATGTGAGAGTGCCACATGGTATCACTTGAGGGACAAATAAAATATTAGAGAATGAAAGGAAATTGATGAAATATTTTACCACAGGTTAGAAGTATTAAAGCTCAAGTTACTAAAGGGAGGTTTAGAGGCACATATTGTAATAATAATTGGATATTTTAATCTGGGTCATCCAATGTGTTCAAATTTTATGCACATTATCGAAGGCTTAAAGTATAATGAACACACATATGTGTAACCCTAGATTAAATCTGAGCCCTTCCTCATCTCCCCATTGCTAAAAGTTTCACATGGGTTAAGAATCATTGGGAAAAGAGGAAGTTGATGCATGGATAGTGTTTCAACACTTATTGGATGGTGGAGCCCATGGAAAAATGGGAGGTTTTTTCCACACAAGTAATTTTTAATTTTGTCCTACAAAACCAATTTCATTCAAAGTTTTTTTTTTGTTTGTCTTACAAAATGGATTGTTTATGTGTTTTTCTCTTTCATGGTGAAAAAGTGTTGAATAAAATGATTATTAAAAACACATAAAAAAAAATTCAAATAAAAAAAGTAAGCACACAATTAGAATTATTGTCATGTTTTTTATGAAATTTAAAAAAAAACATCAAAAAGTAAGTTCATGTATGTGCTTGTTTGAAGTTTGAAATTGAAACCTTCACTTTGACTAATTATATATATTTTCTAGTTACTGATATAAAGAAAAGACTTGATTCACAACATACATATTAGATCCATCTTTCAAACACCTAAAAAAACTTGACAATCTTCTAAGTAGTTTGAAAGCAATGCCTATTTTACCGTAGGTTGGTATTTTCAAAAATTGTGAAGAGAGTAAGCAGTCTCACCAAGTGATTAAACCTCTATGAATTAATTTTTCTAATCAAAAAATGAAATAAAATTAGTTACCAATACAATTTTAAAATGTGCAGTGATAAAATTATAGTCTAAAAGAAGAAATCCATACAAATGTATGGATTAACAAATAAAATGATTGAAAAATTATTTTTTTTAGTTTAAAATGTTATCATGCACCAAAGTATGGACTATTATATATGAAAAATCATTTCTTAGCCCTTCCAAACACGAACATGATGTTTGTTTCTCCTCAAACGATCCTAACAAGTGTGATTTTCATAGCCTCTTGAAAGTACCTACAACCTTCAAGACAAAAAACATTAGAAACTCACAAAAAAAAAGGTTAGTGTTCACATTGGGTTCACCAAAATGTAAGATCAGAAATAAAAAATAAAGATGCATAAATCATAAGGTGACCACAACTATTAGATTTTTAAAAAAAGATCATAATTTATCAATGAAGAACAAAAGGATATAAGAAATAATAATTTGAAACAATTGTTATACCTTCTCATAATAATATCATTTTGCCTTCATTGTTATTCTCCATCTCAATTTTCAAATTGGTAGTGTTGCTCTCATATTTGTATGTGCACAATTGTGATATGCTCGGGATGATAATGTGATGAGATTTCAAATTTTTTGGTTGTGTTTAGAAGAGGATGAAGGTTTAATTTATAGTGGATGCTTGCTAGATCAATGGTCTAGATTCGATAGAAGATTGACATACAAGATTGAATGAGAGAATGTGCAAGGGAAAGTTTCCCATTTAGAAAATGGTAGAATGGAAGAATTAAGTGGAGAAGGAAATAAAAGAATTGGAGAAAAAGATATAAAAATGTAAGAGTTAAGTGGAGGGTGGAAGAGTTAAGTGGAGAGAAATGTGGGAGATGGAAGAGTTAAGCAAAGAGTGGAATATGGTAAGTTAAATTAAAATAAATAAATAAAATTTATTTATTTTCACCCACACATGTGAATAATTAATTAAATAAAATTATTTAATTAATTATAGAGGAATTTATGGATTAGGTTAATTAAATAAATAAAAATATTTATTTAATTGTAGGCTATGTTAGGGATTAAATAATTAAAATGGCTATTTAATCAAAAGAGGTGGATTAATCAAACAATTATTATTTTTTAATTAAAAAAAGAAGAAAGAGAAGAATATTAATTAAATTATTTAGTTAAGCTTAGAAGAAAATTAAATAATTAAAATTATTTAATTATGATGGAAAAGAAGAAGGATGAAATTAGGGTTAGATGAAACTAAAGGAAGTAGATAGAAATGATCCCAAATTAATAATTAGTTTAGACAAGAATTGGTAGGAAAATGTCACCATAGGCTCAATAAAATGTTTACTATCTACAATTTTTCCTATCTATATCACATTTGATTAGGGTTTATATTCCTTATTGTTTATTTTTTATAACTTTATCCTCCTTTATATTTTTTGATTCATTATGGGATCTTGTTTTTTCTCACCCTTGAGTTTTCCTCTATAGTTTTATTTGATGATTCATTTAGATCTAAGTGCTCAAGTTATTTTTTTGAATAATTTTAAAAATATATTTAACCTCTTATTTGGATTTTGAGGTTTTGAAATGTTGCTTGCATGCCAAGATCTCATTCTCATCCTCACAATCCCTCAAGAAAAAACCCTTATATGAATCCTCACATTGATCAATCTACTAATAATGGTGTTCCCATTATCATTATCATGAATCATATTATTGAAAATGAGGCTAAATATTATGATCATAAAACATAATTGGAATGGCATCAATTTTCACATGAGCTTGCTAGTTTAGTTGATGTGGATAGTCCTAAAATTTTGGTTCAATATTTTGATGATTAATTAGTTACTAAAATATTTGGGTATACAATACATCAAGGAATTTGAATGCACAAGAAAACTAAGAGGTGTGGAGGTGAATCAGTTGTACATTTAAACATCAAACCCTCATTAACATTCAAATCTACATTAATCCTTACACCCTTAACAACCATTAAACACTTATCATGCATTAGCAGAACATAAACATGATAAACAATATAGAAAACACATCCAAACACATGAGAACACTAGATTTACATGGAAAACCTAAGAAGGAAAAAACCACGATGAGGATTAACTCACAATATAAAGTAATTGCAACACCAAATATAATAGGCTCACTACTAGGGGTTGATTTCCCAAAAGAAAGAAGGGATCACTGCCAAAATAGAAAGAACAAGAAAGAATATTGTTATAATGAGAAATCCATCTCATATAAATAGAAAATTTTTACATTTGCACCACCAATGCACACACACTTTCTTTGAAGAATGTAGACACATTTTTCTCACTACTTCTACTAGTCTTAATCGTTAAAGCTTGCATTGCACTTTGCAGTTTGACACTTCATATCTAACACTTTCCATCATACATCTCATACACACATCCTCCATCAACTCAACACACATATATACCCATCGCAACCTTGAAAACAACTTACAAGGTCGGCTATGCACCTCAAATGTGAAAATTTAAATTAGGTTAGAACCAAATAATTCGCATGGTGGAGAGGAATGAAGGTAGACCACATTACACCTTAGTTTGGACCTAAATCCATTCATACATGCCATGCCACACTTCCACAAACATTGAAGCATTTATGTAATTAGTGTAAACATCCAAACCTTTGAGTACACACTTCACCAAGATCAAAGATGGCTTGTAGACCACACAAAACACTTAAATTCAATCTAGAATATTTCATCAACACCCTAAAATCCAACAAATTCCTTTGTAACTATAGACACGTAAAATATGCATGCACTTGATCCTAATTACTAACATTATTTCTTCTTGAATCATCTTCTTAACTTGTCATCACTTTTCATCCCTTAATTGAATAAATCATTATTTATCTAATTAAGTCATTCTCTCCTATTAATTAGATTAATCAATCTGATTTAATTAATCCTATGTCTCTATTTAATTAAAAAATTTAATTAAAATCTCTAAGGTCATTCTATTAAATTAAATCAATCTTTATTTAATTTAATCTAACATCATTCTCCTTAGTTAAATAAATAAATTTTATTTAATTAAATCTAAAATCATTATTCCCCCCAACTTTGACTTATTTAAATCCTAAAATCTAAGTCAAATTGTCAAATCATATAATCTCCTATTAAATTGATCAAATCCTGATTAATTTAATCCTAATCACTCCAATCCTCTAGATTTTTCAACTTGCACAATAAATCAATTTATTTGATTTATTAAATCATCATTTTCCATTCAAAAGGGCATCTTTTGTGGAATATTATTCCAATTCAAAAATCCCTCCAAAAGGGGATGGGTACTTCCAACAAGGAATTTAATGCCTCTTACATGTCCTTAGTCTTGAGCCAAGTGACATTAACTCCATTCTTCTCTCCCTCCAACATGTCACTTTCAAATTTCAAATTTGAATCTCATTGCATTTATCATGCACATTGATGAAAATGTGTTCAACCTTCAACCATTCACATCTTGACAAGTGGCACTTGGCCATTGGATGTTGAATGATCCCACATTGCTCAATTTCACTCATTCTTCCAATTTAGAAATCTATAAATGAGAGACTCTTCCTCTCATTCTATCATCCACAATTTGAATGCAAAGTTACTCTCCTCACATTGAGAGCTAATTTTATCCATTGGCATCACCATAGCTAGATTATTGCAGGTTTTCTCAAGAACTCATCTTGTTCTTCATCAACAAAGTGGATCAATCTCCATAAAATCATCAAATCTTACAAAGGAGTTGGGAAAGGGTCAATTTCGACACACCAATTGGCATCGATTCCCCCATGGGATCAAGAGTTTGCATGCTTAATTAGGATTGCTTTATATTTTCATGTTTTTTTCTTCATTTTCCTATTTTGAGCATCGTAAATGGATTTCATGGGGAATCCTTGTTTTATCTTGCATATGAACTAACTAATGTGTTTGCTCATTATATTTGTGCAGGTATAGAATTGGGGTTCATAGTAACAATTTTTACCTAGATAACACATTCATCTTGTACACCCAATTAATCTTCCACATAATGTAACACTTAAATCCAACCTTGTAGAGCACCAAAATAAAAAAAAAACTAGGATTGAAAATAAATATGAGAAATGTAAGCACACCCTCAAATCCACAAGACCAGAAACCACATTATGGAGAAATGTAGATAAAAACCATTTCTCTAGACAACACTGCTTTCACATTTCACACATTTGTCAACACAACTTTCTCTGCACAATGATCTATAACCTAAAAATCTAAATATAACACTCCTAAACACCTCTAATCAAAATATCCAAATAGAATAAATAGATCTTCAATATAGACTAAATGCAAATAAAAATAATGAAAACTACTCTACTACACTGAACACTCTTTACAACATTGTTTCTTCTTTTATTCAATTTTTCTCAAAAGCACTTGGAAACCAAGCACCAAAAATGTTATCTCATCATATGAAACACCTCCTATCACAACCAAACCAAGTACAATACAAAAAATCAACCACACACATGATTATCAAGGAAACACTAGAGGTTGACATTAGTGAGACTACTAATTACAATATAGTGCAAAAAATCAAAGCAACTTCATAGGTTGACATCAACGCAACAAAAAATATTTGTTGAAAACAATGGAAAAAAAAACTACATATACTTCCAACAATCTCCCCCTTTGTCATTGATAGAAACACATGGAAAAAGATCAATAAAAAAATAACAACCAACAACTTTGATCACCAACATATACACCACACATTAGTGCACATTGTTCCCCCTTACACCATTATCAACTCTTTCCAACTCTTTATCTTTATCTCCTTTGCTTCATAAGGTTTTTTAGTGAAATATCTCCTCTGTTGACATAAATGACACATTTATCTACTCCACAACTTCCTTTTATTCTACTTCACTCTATTTTATTCACACTTTCTCTACACACTCCCCTATAGGAGGAAACAACATAATACACCCAACAACTACTTCACATATACTTTAACACAATTGACAAAGGAAAAAACCTATCTACCACATAATGACAACCCTTACTTCCCTTGATTGCAACAACAAACAATGCTACTACCTACTCCCCCTGAGAGGTATCCACCAACATTAGTCCAAAACAAAGAATGAATCTTAAAATCCAATGGACCGATGCATATCCTTATGCATCTAGTTGAAAGGAGGGGCAATAACCTCTAACTTCTCTCAAATATACTCAAAATTCTATCCTTAGGAAGATCCTTCATGAAGATATCTACAATTTGATCCTTAGTAGGAACATATTCCAATTTCACCTAATTCTATGCAACCTTCTATCTCAAAAAGTAATATCAAATTGAGATATGTTGGCGTTAAATGCATTACTAGATTCTTTGAAATGTTAATAAAACTTGTATTATCTTAAAAGATATAAATAGGTTCATCATATACCACTCTAATATTATTAAAAGTTTGCTTCATCCACAACATCTATGTGAAACATGATGTTGTAGTAATGTATTATGCCTCTATAGTAGAGAATGATACTAAATCCTATTTCTTGCTTAGCGAAGACACCAACCTACTTGCAAGAAAGAATGCACCACCACTTGTACTTTTCCTGTCATCCACACAACCTACCGAATTTGCATCAATATAAGCACTCGGATAGAGATTAGTATCCTTTGGATACCACAAGCCATATTTTGTAGTTCCCTTCAAATATCTAGATATTCTCTTCACTACTGCCACATGTGACTCTTTGGGATCTTCTTGAAATATAGCCACAAGACAAACTGCATGCATGATATTTGTTTTGGCAACAATTAGATACAACATTCCTCCAATCATTGATCTATACTTTCTTTAATCATTCTTAGGCGATTCATCATTCTCTCTTAACTTGCATCCAGTAGCCATAAGAGTACATACTGGTTTAGAGTATTCCATTTCAAACTTCTTCAACATTTCCTTGACATACTTTGATTGAGAAATAAAAATACTTTTTTTGATCGAATTGATTTGTAGTCCAAGAAATAAATTAATCTCCCCAAACATTGACATTTCAAACTCTTTTTGCATCTATTCTATAAATCTCTTACGCATACTTCATTTCCTCCAAATATTACACCATCAACATAGACAACCATAACCAAGATTTGATCTTTTTCAACCTTAAAATAAAGATTTATATCTACAATACCTTTATTGAATCCTTGCTACAACAAGCACCTATCCAATCTTAAATTCCAGGATCTAGGAGCTTGATTGAGTCCATATAACACCTTTTTCAATCTGTAGACTATATTAGGATCATTTTATAATATAAATTCTTTCGATTTTTAAATGTATACTTATTCCAATTTACCATTCAAGAATGCAGATTTCACATCCATATGATAAAATTTGAAATCTTTATGTACTCCAAAAGTCAAAAACATCCTAATATCTTCCATTCTTTCCAATAGAGAAAAATCCTCCTCAAATTCTATTCCTTCCACTTGTGAGTAACCTTTACACACAAGCCTTGCCTTATTTGTAACAACTTCTCCACTCCCATTCAACTTATTCTGGAACACCCATTTAGTTTCAATCACATTCTTATTTTTTGGTTTTGGGACAACTTCCCAAGTCTAGTTCTTCTCAATTTGCATCAATTCTTCTTCCATAGTCTTGATATAATATTCATAATTACATGCTTCACCCACTATTTTAGGTTCAAATTTGGAGAGTAAACATAAGTTTACTTATTATTTTTTCATAGCAGATTTTCTTCTTGTCAAAACCCCATTGCTTTTGTTACCAATGATCTGATCTTTAGAATGATTGTTCTACAGATACTTAGGAGTCTTAGGTATCCTTTCTGGAGCTTCTTCCTCTTCAAATTGCACTTATTTTTCTTTACCTTCATCCTTCTCTTCTTCTCTATAAGATGACTCATTTGATTCATAATCCATCTATCAGTATTGAGCTTTTATGTAAGTCTTCATCCACTTTGACATTTTCACTTTCAACAATCCTTTTCAACCTCTTGTTGTAGAACCGATAAGCTTTGGTTTTTGTAGAATATCCAAGGAATATTCCTTCATTAGATCTTGCATCAAAATTTCTTAAGTTTTATTCATCTCTTTTGATAGAGAATTTTCTTCTAAACACAAATAATTTGGTAGTAGGAGTCCTTCCATACCATAACTCATAGGGAGTCTTTGAACTATTTGTCCTTGCTTGTGCTATGTTATGTAGATTGAAATATGAATTACTTCTCTCTAGTATATTTCTAATAGATTTTCTTCTTGCATCATTGTTCTTGTTGCCTCCAGAACAATCCTATTCTTCCTTTCAACCAATCCATTCCACTGAGCAGTCCTAAGAGCTAAAAAATGCCTCTTTATTCCTTGAATTTCACAAAAACTATTACAATCATTGGAGGTGAACTCTCCACCTCTCTAAAATCTCAAAAATTTGATTTCCATGTCCATTTCATTATCAACCATAGCTTTGAATGCCTTAAACATGTCTACAATGTCTAATTTTTATTTGAGAAATGCAACCCAAGTCATTCTAGAGTAATCATCAATCAATAAAATGAAATACCTGTCACCTTGAAAATTTCTTGATCTTGTTGGTCCACAAAGGTCTATATGCACCAAATCTAAAGGCCCTTCAGTAGAATATTCTTTCACATTGAACCTTTTTCTAGCTTGCTTCCCAATCTGACATTCCTTACAAACTACATTTATAGGCTTTGTAATCTTTGGCAGATCTCTTAGAACTTGAATTGAACTAATCCTTACTAGGCTATCAAAATTGATGTGACATATTCTTCTATTCCATAGCCAACTTTCATTTATTTGAGTCATAAAGCACATACCATTATCACCCTTGTTTAATATTAATCTTATTGTTCTTATGTTCCATGTTTCATGCACAGTTGGTGATTGTTAGTGTTTATATGTATTTATTTTTTAAAAATTGGTGGTTGTGTTTTGTTTTTTGTGTAAATTTTGGGGCATGACACTTCCACAAACACCGAAGAATTTTCACAATTAGTGTAAACACCCAAAGTCAATCAAACCTATGTAAAAACCATTGAAACTTTGAGTATGCTCTTCACCAGGTCCAAAGATGACAAAAACTACACACAACACTTAAACACAATTTGAAATATTCTATAAACACCTTGAAATAAAAAATAATAATTTACAACAACTTGCACCTAAAGAACACATTCATCCTATACACCCAATTAAACTTCAACATAATATAACACCTAAATCCAACCTTGTAGAGAAACAAAAAAAAAAAACTCAGATTAAAGATAGATATGAGCAATATAAGCACACCCTCAAATCTACAAGACTAGAAACCACACTACAGATAAATGTGGAGCTCTAGAAAACATTTCTTTCATAGTTCACACACCGGTGAACACACCTTTCTCTACACAATGATCTATAACCTAAAACTCTAGATATAACACCTTCGAACACCTTTGATCAACATATATGAATCAAAAATGTCATCTCATTATCTGCAACACCTCCTTATCACAACCAAACCAATTACAATACAAAAAATCAAACACCCACATGATTATCAAGGCAACACTAGAGGTTTACATTAGTAAGAATACTAATGACAACATAATTGAACAAATCAAACCATCTACATAGGTTTACATCAATGCAAAAAAACATACTACATAGACTTCCAACATGCACTAGTGTTGGGATTGTTTCCTAGTTATTTCAGTGGTTTATCCTCTTCATGGTTCCTCTTGGTTTTGTCCCTAATTATTTCATACCTCCTAAATTTTTTCCTCCCATTATACCTACTTCCCAATAGAGTTCTCAAAATACACCTCCTTCTTCCCATGGTACTGCCACACCACCTACCTTTATGTTATTTGGGTACTAGTCTGATGATTACATATGATTGTAGTGTTTCTTTTAATCTTGATACTTGCACTACTATTTATTTCTCTTCTTCAAATCCTTCTTGTATCATCCATTTTTCCACCATGACCATCGCTATTTTCATCACTTGGTTCATTCCTAGCTCCAAATACCCTTCCATACCCTCTTTCATAACTTATTTACAATACTCTACCCCTCCTACCATGGTCATGTCTTTACCTTAGCACTCATTTTCTCATAATCCTCTAGATATGTTTCATCCATCATTCCCCATGCCTCTCACATTACTATTAAAATTTTAGCACTACCCTGAATACACTAGTCAAAGAATTTAATAAAATTAAGAAATTGATGTTATTCCTACTAAACATAGAACCCTCCACATCACATACCAACTCTTTTAAGGCTATTACATTTCCACTATATACAAGGTTTTTGTCACCTACATTTGAGTTGTATTGTTGAAAAAAATACCTTAATGTTCATCTATGAGATTTCAGTGATGAGCATTTATATTTTATAGATAATGATAAATTATTAACTAAAATATTTCCATAAACATGAGTAGCTATGATATTCAATGGATCCATCTCTTTGTTCGATCAATACCTTTGATGGGTTGGCCATGACTTTCTTGAGACTCATTCATGATTTTTAAATATGGGATTTGATAAAATAGTGACTAATTTAAACATTCCAAAAGAAGTAATAAGCCTATAAATGACTAAATGGTATTTTATTACAATCATGTAGAGTAGAAAAATGGATCCTATATTCAACTATAAATAAAGTTAGGATTAACTCATTTACTTTGACTCCAGATTCAAACACAAACCAACTAGGGTTTGATGGTTGGCTAGCTACCACGAGGGAGAGCCAATCTCCTCAGGTTTGGTTCTCTTGAGTTTCAAAGAGGAGAGGTTTGATGTGTGTTTTAAAAAGCCTATTTTACATAAAAACCTAGATCTTAAAATATAATTTATCACATGAAAAAAATGTAAACTATCAAAATAATTATAAATCTTTAAAGGAGATATAGAAAAGTACCTTATATAAAAAATGGGCCTAAATTTGAGGGTCGAGGGAAATGACACCCTTGACAAGAGATGATACTTTTATGAGATCTGAAAAACTCAAGTTGGTAGGTTACAACCTGCTCTATGTTTTTTGTGACCTAATCTTTATGAAACTTTCTAATTTGACCTGCACACATGTAAAGAGGGGGAAAAGTTGTGTTATATATGAGATTGCCTATGCCAAATCCTATATTACTATTTCTACCTCTATGTACAATAGATGATCATGATCAAGAGGGTATGCCCTAGGTCGGGTAGAAGCCAAAAAAAATTCATTGAAATGATAAATTTTAAATGATAATGTTACCATGGTATGGAATATTTTTCTAAGTAATGTCTGCACCATGTGTTTCCACAAAAGGTTGTTTGATGGATGCTTGAATGGCTTGAAGACCTATAATTGGCTAGTCAGCAAAATGAGGTAGATTGTTGTATCTAACATGTAAAGGATAAATCTTACATATTCATAATAATGATATAATTGATCATAATGGATCATTGTTCATAATTGGCTCCTTCTTTCTAGTGTCTTGTAAACATGATCTTGATTAATGAAAGTAATGTAAAATATTATTTATTCTACCCTTGAATTATCTTGACTGCATTTTAGGTTGCTCTATTGATATTCAAATTATCTTCTAGTTTCAAATGGTAAAAATAACTTATATTTATATGAATTTATTTATTTCCTACAAAAATAATTATGAAAAGTAAAAAAATAAAATTGGATTTTCAAATGTAAAAAATGCTCACAATAACATATTCAAATTTGGGCCAGAATAGGTTGGTCAAGGGTGGTGTGTTGAATACAGAGAATACTAAGAGGGGGGTGAATCAATATTCTACTAACATAATTAATTGCTAACCATCCAATTATTAAAACACATCTAGTTACAACTGTAAAACAAAGCATAAAAGGAATCATAACATCTCATAGTATTTTTACATGGAAAACCCCTAAGATGGGAAAAACCACGATGAGGATTAACTCACAATATATTACAACCGGTTACAAGATATTACAGGGCTCACTGCCAAGATGCACTTTCCTTGATAGGCTCATAGCCTAAATACAAAATGGCTTATCGCCAAGATAAAAAAATTATGGCTCACTACCAAAAATAAACTAAAGCATTACACCTTCAAAGTGCTAAGATCAATTTCAGTTAAGCTTTAGAAAATAAAAATACTACTCTAATTGCAAGTCTACAACAATTATCAATAACTTCACATTATTAAAAAAATTGCATAGATCACATCACATCCACATGTATATGTAAACACACACACTTTGAATCGCTTTCATCTTCTTGCTTTCATATATATATGGCTATATCTTCAAACATTGATTAGTTCATCCTAATTAAAAAATCTCTTTGGTGCACAAAACAAAATGTATCATCCACAAATTAGGTCAGCCCAGACCAAATAAGGAATACTTTAAACATTCATAAGACAAGAAAATCTTAACCCTGTCAGCCAAAAGAATGGAAAACTTATGTCATTTAGCTATATTAGTTGCATCAACCAAGGTTACTGAAGAATCATTCATTGTTGTAACTGGTACTCCTGGGCATCATATAAAAAACTCATAGAAATATCTTTTATTGAGATAATTTTTAGATCAAAATTATAGATCAGTATAGATACATAATTTACTCAGCCAATTACCAAAAAATGTTGGCATCAATGACAACAAACCCAGAGGTCACCTTCTTCATTCTTTCAACAATCTCTCCCATTGTCTTTGATGAAAACATGTGCCAAAAATGAAGTATGCTTCAAAAACAAAATTGTCAACTCCCCCTTTCATATGTACAGAAACACATAACTAAATTCTAACATACCCTTCTCTGTAATAAATATTCTCCCAAAACATACCCTTATATATACCAAATCTTTTCCCCCTTTGACATCAAGGAAAAAGGAATGGAAAAAACAAAAATCAATTAAGAATTGGGAGCACCTTGTAACTCCTTGAGGATTGCTTCCCATGCTAACTTTCCATCATCCCAAACTCCTTTTTCTATAGTAAGTGTTTTGTGCAAAGATTCGAGCTCTGGTAGGCATTCTTCTCCTTCTTCTAGAGTGGAAGGAACAATGTTCATCTTCTCAAGCCTTTCCGCATCTATCAATGCACTCGATACAGAGATATGTTTGAACACCACCAGGTCACCAAGCTGGCCAAACCATCTTATCACATCTTCCTTTTTCCTCTGTAGGATAAAGAATTTGTTCTGAATATCTTCTATAGAATCCCACCTAATATAGCTTCTATCATTTGCAGCCTTGTAATCACTAGAGGCATCACCAAGATGAGACTTTATTGAGTCCATTAAGTCATTGATACCTCGAGTGACATCAAGCCACTTTGTGCAGTAGAAAAATGGAAACTGAGCTTCCTCATCATAGTCTTTGACTTCTTTTAAGCTATGCAAAGCCTTATCATGTGCAATTGCACACTTCTCTTGCAAAACCAACAATCTTCACTCTAGAAGACTTGACTCTACTTCTTTTGCAGTCTACACCTTCAGACTTGATGTGTATTCCTTGACTGAATCAATTGCAAGCATAAAATTCTCAATTGGTGTTAAATAATTATCATTTTTGACACCAGGGGTTGTCTCCTATTAATCTCTAATAGCTTCATTTACTAGTTCATTTACTATCTGATATGATTTTGCAGCTTCCTGTGTGACAAAGTTGAGAAAAGTACCACTTAATTTTATTATGTCACTCAATGTAATCTTCACCAAGTCTACATAAGCTAGATGAGATGGTAGGTGAAATAGTTGGGGTGGAAGCACAAGTTGAAGTACTATTTTCATTGATAGAAGACCTTAAAGAGTGCTTCTAGATGATTCTTCGGTTGGCTTTAACAACTCAAAAAAATTTGGGTTTTCTCCTTTACTCTTCTTAGCCGAAATAGCTTCCTTGCCTTCCACTTTCTTCCTTTCTTCTTCTTTTTCTTCTTCTTCTTCCTTTTAATTTTATTTTTCTTCTTCCTCTTTTTCTTTCCTGGAGGATTTTTCTTTTTTTTCTTTCTCCCTTTCATCCTCATCATCCTTTTCACCATTATTCTTGCTTCCTCCACTTTCATATTTATCCTTCTCATCTGTTTTTTTGGTAGATTCTTGATATTGTTCTTTCTTATCACTGGTATGGTCTCTATGTTGATCATCAGACCTTTTTTTGGTAGTCTCTTCTATATTAGTCTGAGGGGTAGGAGTCTCAAAAACATTAGGGACCACATCAACATTTTCCAAGGATGGATTTTCCAACACTTATGTGACATCAACATGCATTTGTGCTTGAGTTGTATGGAACTAAGAGCTAGTTCTTGCCCCATAACTCCTTGCCAATTTGTTGACTACATCCTGGTTTTCTTGTCTTACCTTTTCTATGCTCTCTTTCTCCTTAGTCACTAGCATATTGAATCTTTACTTGACTCTAAACATAATAGAGAATTATTTTAGTAGATTGGAATCTTCTATCTCAAAGAGAGAGGAACCACAAGAAATTAAGGCATCATTTCTCATCTTATCTTCAATATTTATAGCCTCTTGCCTTCTGTGTACTAGTTCTTTGTAGACATTTTTAGTTACTTTATTTTTTATAGTCTCCATATTTACATTGAAAATGTATATATACTGAATAAACATTTTTATGATGGTTTGCTCCCCTTCATCATTAACTTTATCATACAACTCAGTAGTTAGCATGAGATAATTATCAATCATATTATTTACTAAGACTCCTAGATTTAAATATGGATGATCACGTATTGAAGGAGAGCAAGACATGTCCTCCAAAGGAATAGATGAGTGTTCTTCATTCTTCTTCTTATGTACATGGATTATGTAAATATACTCCTCTTCCTCTATCTCCTCATCCATGGAGAAAAAAACTCTATTTTTAGCTTCTTCTTTGGAGGTAATTCTCCTTTTATTTCTTTCTAGTTGATGCTCTTCTTCCAAGACAAGATCTATTTCTTCTCGAATATAATCACTTATATTTATTTCCCTATTAGCCTTTTATTTCACTCTTATTCTTCTTGAAGTAGAAGATGATGCAGCAGGAGGTATGTCCTTTCTTTTAGGTTCCCAAGTACTAGGACCAATAGAGGCAGCAACATCAACTAATTAAGGGGAAATTTGTTCTTTCTTCTTTCCTTTCTCAACTTTAGTAGTACTAGAATGGTAGCATAGGAGCATAATCTTCTTAGTTTCCTTGGTTCAGAGGGTAATTCAGCTAATTTATCCTTTCTCTCATCAAGATCCTCCTTCAACTAATCTAAAGCATCCTTAGTGAAGGAATTTCCTTGGAAGAATTCTTCCACCTTCTTCCTTCTCTTGGATGCAATAGCTTCTAGATGTACCTTAGTGGATTTTTCATCATTTGTTCCATGTTGAGGTAGAGAGGGGTCCTTAGGAATTATAAAAAAAAATTCAATGTACCTCTCAGCCATTTGTTCATCAAGTTCATATCCCAAGGTCTCAATCCATCAAACTCTAGGTTTAACTACCTCTATGATACATTCAATTGTAGTTACAAGAAAGGTTATTTCCTTTTCATATTTATTTATTAAATTCCTGGGAATCCGATCTCTTTCATGCATCTCATTCTGAAATACTGTAAAGAAAGCAGTTAGAGCATTATTTTGTGCCCTGAAATCTCCAAGATTGCACAAATGATTAACAATTTGATGTGCAACGGGCCTATTGTTATCCCATATTATGTTTTTCCATCCTGGTAACTACCACAAGAAATAGAATAATAGACGAACTACTAAAGTGACAAATTTTAAGGAGTGTTTATTTGCCTTAGTCATGTTGAAGTTCTCCATAATTATGAGCCTAAGGAAGTCACAAAGTTCAAAATATTTCCCATTTACAACCATTTCAAATGCTATGTGAATTTTTGTAGCAGATATAAAATTCCCTTAGTTGGTGAAGTAGATTTTCTATCCAATCATGATAGTAGCATACTTGATGATAGGGTTTGAGATAGGCTTCGTAGTTAAAGTTCTTTCATCGAATGTAGCACCAATCAGATTTATGACTACATGATTCTTCACAACCTTTAAAACTTGAATGGATCAAGTATTGCAAAGACCAGTTACAACTTGAATTACTTCCTTGTTGATTACCCTAGGTATAAATGTCCAAAACAATTTACTATGTACCCTACTAAGAGCCATCCTAACACAATTTGACTTCATTTCACTGAATTTTTTTGGAAACCACTTCCAAACGTTTATATTTTTTTGAATTAGGTTTTCATATTATCGCTTTAGCAATAGATCATCTCCTATCAACTCACTATCCCATATATTCTTAAGCTCTTGGTGATCATATTCCTCTAGCTTCTCATGAATATATGTCCTGGTGTCTTCAATGGGTAACACATTGCTCAAAATGTGTGAGAATGCACCCACGAGATCTGCTTCATAAAATTTCCAAGAATGTCTTATGAATTTGGATCAGGGTCTCTTAGAGACTTCCACAATGGTAGGAGTGGCAATTTCTCCTCAAAAAACTAGAATATGATTAAGGAAAAATTGACTTAACTTAGAATCCACAAGATTCAGATAGTAGAAAATACATTTTTCACATTGTGTTGAAAATAAGGGTTTGGATGCAAAATACTTTGAATCACCTTGAAATCTCTCTCAACTCATTCTGCTTCTTCCCAATTACAATTTTTCTTTGTCTCAACTTATCTTCTTGTATTATGACTTACAAATTTTCCATAATTTGCATTTAATGCACTCCAACCTTAAAATATGATAAACACTTTGTAAAGTACACTACAAACCCAAAAAAAATTGGCGATCCTCCTGATAATCATATTTTCTATCAGAGACACATTCAACATATTTATAATGATAGCTTACATTATATATCCTTGTGTCACTTCTTGAAACCTCATATATCAGGGCCTTTTTAGATTTCTCTGTAACTGCTCCCCATAAACCCACTACTTGGTTTAGTTTTTAGAAGAGGTATCTAGACCAAATGCAGGTATAGCTGCATTCAACTCATCATTTTTCTTAGGTTCTTCCTCCTTCCTCCAAATTATTTCCACTTCTTTTCTCACCTCTATAGGATTCACTTTTTTCACAAGTTTGTTTTATTGTTCTGAATTAGGTTTCTTCTAAATTTTTCTTATACAAAATTTTGAGATATGTCCTAGTTTGTTGCAGGGGTAGAATTTTTTTTTTATTTGGCCAAAATGATTTGGATTTATCCTTGATCTACACTTATTATCCTTATGTCTAAATATATTGCATGTATAGAAGTAGCCTTGAAAATAATGAATCCTTCTACTAGCATTGAATTTGTTCAGCATAATCTAGCTTCTACAATTGGTAGCTCTATGTCCAAACTAATTACAAGAAAATTATTTTGCAAAAAAGAATCCAACGTTCTGATTCATTCTATTCTAGTTTATTCTACTTCTACATTTTCTTGCCCTATGGCTGAATTTTTTATATGAGAAGAAAAAACCATTAAAAGATGGGTACCTTTGAGCATTAGGTTGTCAAATAGGAATCCTTTTGATATTTCTCCTTTGGTTCTTGACCTATTTATTATTGCCTTGACTCTTCCTTTGATTGTCCACTTTGTTGGGAATCTGATTTTCCTTTGAACTTTGTCCTTCAAGTCCTAGACCACTTTTTTCCTTAGAAGGTTTCTGAAATGCAATCAACTCATTAGGATTTGTAGAACTCGTTTTGAATTTTTCTTCATGAGATTTTTCTTTTTATAGATCAGATATTAGGGTTACCACTTCTTGTTCAAGCTTTGCACATTCATTATTTTTATTCTAAACTTCATCTTTCTGGCATTCTTCAATTATTTTTTATTCTTCCACTTACACCTTTATTCTGGTAATGTCTTCATTAGCCTTCTTCAATTGATCACTGACTTCTCTATGCCTTTCTTTGAGTTTTTTGATTTGTTCTCTTAATTTTTCGATACATTCATTTGCTTGTTTCAAGTTTTATTTTATAGTTTCTTTCTCATATTCACTTTTTTCCAATTCTCCAAGGGAAGCATTGAGTTCCTCACATAAAAATATTTCTTCTGGGGGCACATGATTTCTTTTTTTAGCCATTTATTCAAATTCTAGGACCTTCCTCAAGCTGTAAGACTTTTTTAGAGGAATCGTGATCTGATACCAATTGTTGAATACACTGAATACTAAGAGGGGTGTGAATCAGTATTCTACTAACACAATTAATTGCTAACAATCCAATTATTAAAGCACATATAGCTACAACTATAAAACAAAGCATAAAATGAATCATAACATCTCATAACACATTGACACAAGGTTTTTATGTGGAAAACCTGAGATGGGAAAAACCATGGTGTGGCTTAACTCACAATATATTATAGCTAGTTATAAGATATTATAGGGCTCACTTATACGATGCACTGTCCTTGAAAGGATCACAACCTTAATACAAAATGGCTTATTGCTAAGATACAAAATGTATGGCTCACTACCAGAAATGAATTAAAGAAGTACACCTTCAAAGTGCTAAGATCAGTTTTGGTTAATCTTTGGAAAATCAGAATCTTGCTACAGTTGAAGGTATACAACAATTATAAATTACTTCACACTATAAAATTTGTCACATAACAATAATCAAATGATTCTCACTTTGGATCCCCTCCAATGGCTCCCTGTAACCATGCCCCTCCAATGACTCCCTATAATGGCTAGCAATGACTTGTTGGTGTCATCTTGGAGATCTCACCTCTCTGTAGTGGCTCCCATGCCTAGTGATTCATCCATTAGCTCTGCTTCTGATCAAAACCTCTTTGTAAAGTGTGAAGGTTCTTCTCTTGGTTGCTTGTTAGGTTTTCAGGTTGTTGCACGAACAAATGGCTTTACTGGTGACTCGCATATTTTTTTTCCGTCATGTTGGCATGATTTGATGCTACCATGGATTGAGAATCACTCTTCAATGGCTCCTTGCATCAATTTGCGGCCATCTTGGAGATTATTTCCCTCATATGTGGTGCCTAAACCTATTGGTTTGTTGGGAAAATAAGCTTCTTCTCAATGATCCTCCACTAAGGTGTTGGTACCTTCCACAAATGAAGCAGGGTCAGATACTTCTAAGGATCTTCACATTATTCACAATAATCCTTTGCATGAAAAGAGTTGCTCAGAATATGAATTCTCCATTGAATGCTCTGATGCTTCTTTCAAATCAAAGTTGTGCACAAATTCTCAGGTGCCTCCTATACATTTTAATGTTTCTTATTCAAGAGGACACATGGGTTTGGGATTTAAAGCCCTCAAATGTGCAGAGGCATTGATGAGTCCAGTTTATGGTTCAATTTTGATAGAGTTTATTATCCATTTGTTGAGGTTGTCATAGATTTTTATGCTTGGATGTTGACTTTTTTTATGATATTTCCTCAAAACCATAGACATTGGGCATAAGCTCATTTTCATAACCTTAAACTGACATTGACATGCTATATGAACTATCTATGTTAATTTTACATGTGGATTAATGAATGTCGCTTTAAGATAGTTACAAATATGTAGTTGTTGTGCATACTAATATTTTCATGTAGATATAATTAGAGGGCTGTAATTAAGGAAGATTTTGTTAGCTGGTCTTTCATCATAATGGTCAACAAGATGATCATTCAAAGAGGGAATAATCTCGATGGTGGGAGATTCCTCATTCAAATCAAAATTGTTATTGCCTTGTAAATGGTCTTAATTGTTTTTTGAGCAAATATAGGCATTACTTTTGTGCTAAATTTTTGTTAAGAAAAACATGCTTGACCAGATTCTGCACATGCATAACCACCTCTCCACTTTTTATGCTTTCCCTAAAGTGGCATCCTCCTGATCTATGGGAGTTGACTACCTTGTTAGGTGATTAGTTAGTAGATTATTTTCCTATAAATAAGACTCAAATGCTCCTTCTTAGGAGGTTGCTTAATCTGATGATGTACTCACATTCTTAGTTTTTTTAGTAATATAGTCATGTTGCTCAATTGTACTCATGTTTTCCAATGAATAAAATGAATTTATAATTCATGCATCTGAGTTCACATTTTTTTTAAGGGATACTCATCCAACGGGGCCCACTTGGTGAGTATTATGTCCTTTAGTTTATTTGTTATTTTATGTTTAGTAATTAGTTAAGAATCTGGCACTGTTTGTTCTTGCAATCACTAGAATTCCATTTTATTACTGTTCCTGCGGCCAAAGCAGACAGAGTATTTTCCTATTTGTTTTCTTAGATTTTCATTTATGTCATGCATTTCAACTTAGTATAGTTATTGGTTGATGATCAACACTTATGTTATTTCCTTCCAAGCAATTTACTTTTAGAATTGTGTCTTTCTTAGCTATAGGATGAATATGGCTACTTTGGATTCCTAGTACACATACTATGCTAACCCATTTCAAGTTTACATTCTTGGGTTAACAAATTAAATTCACTTTCATGATGATTGAGATAGCTATTTAGGTTAGATGTACAATCTTTGAATCATAGTTGTAAGGGCTTAGTTGTTAAATAATTGTAGGAGGCCAACATTTTTGGTGTCGTTGTCAAGGATGGTGTCAAACTAGGGAGTTCTTTGGAGTCATTGATAATTTTTCTTGCTATATTATTTTTGGAAGTTTTTCTTAGTATACCCCTCATTTGGGAAAGTAATGACCCCCCTATTCTTTTTCCAATTCTTTATGTAAGTTGGCTGATAGTGAGTTGATATCGTATGCATAGAGGAAGGATGAGAAATTATAATGGGAGATTCCTTCATAACAGTCCTGATCTATTATGGCTAGTCGAGTATCAAAACCTGCCAAGAGATGAAGATGAAGAAAAGCCACACCCCTTTGCAGATGCATTTCTAGATCTGACTAGTTCTGAAGTTTCCTCTAAAGATCAGAATCTAATTGAGAACCCATTTTCTTTGGAACTTCATCAAGTAGGCATGGGTGATGCAAATAGAAACAAACCTAACCAACCAAATTTTCCTTTCCCCATTGCTCATCAAAATGAAGTAGACAACCTAAATAGTATCCCTGCTTCAGTCCTTCCTAAGTTCTATGGACTTGTCATAGGAGATCCTGATACATTCTTGTTCGAGTTTGATATACTATGTAGGAGTTATGAATATACCACTGGTACCATAGGCTTAATCTATTCCCTACCACCTTGAAAGAATTTTCATTAAGATGGTTCATGATCCTAGGAAAAAATATTGTGGAGACTTGGGAGGACATGAAGAAAAAGTTCCTTGATAAATACAAGGAGTATTGCAGGGGCAGTGACATGAGAGGAGATGACATTTTTAAGATGCAACAAAAGGAAGATGAGAGTATGAAAGATTACATTTCAAGGTTTATGTTTTCCCTATAGAAATCTCCACACCATACACCCAATGAATAATCACAAAATAGTTTTTTCTTAAGAGGAATTAATGATAGTTGCACAGATGCCTTGGACCTGATGGGAGGAGGAGATATCACCCAAGTTTCTTTGGAGGACATCAAGAAGATATGTCAAAACTATTATAGGGAAGCCTCAAAGAAAGGGAGAGCTTACCAATCCTCCATGGGTAAGTCATCTAGCAATGGAGTTTCAAGGATAGAGATTACTCACTTACTGGAAGACTTCAAGCAAGACATCATAAACAATCTAGCTACTTAGTTGGATACACTTCAGGCTAAGAAGAATATGAGGAGGTAGAAAAAACCATAGGGGAATATGTAATGGGATACCTGTCACAAAGGTGGAACAACCTAACTGATGAATTGAAAAAAGTTGAGCCTCATTCTATGCAGAACTATGTTGCAACACTTAAGAGAGTTGATAGATATATACAGATTGGAAGGACAAAGGGGCAATTTTGGCTTCCACTAACTTTTTAGCCACCTATCCTATTGTGGCCTATGCCAGATTTTAGGTATTACCAAAATGATATAGCTATAGAGAAATAGAGATGGAGCGGGTTGGGCATACAACAAGGGTTATATTGGGACCCTCATTCATGCATAGCAAGAACTGATGTAGGATAGCTAGCAGTTGCAAATTTATGGAGAACCATCAAAAGCTTAGGTTGGGGGGAGTGATGAGTCCAATTTATGGTTCAATTTTGATAGAGTTTATTATCCATTTTTGTAGTTTTCATAGACTTTGATGCTTGGATGTTGACCTATTTTATGATATTTCCTCAAAACCATAGACATTGGGAATAAGCTTATTTTCATAACCTTTAATTGACATTGACATGCTATATAAACTATCTATGTTAATTTTACATGTGGATTAATGAATTTCGCTTTAAGATAGTTACATATATGCAATTGTTGTGCATATTAATATTGTCATGCAAATATAATTAGAGGCCTATAATTGAGGAAGATTCTTCCAACTGGTCATATGTCATAACAATCAACAAGGTGATCATTCAAAGAGGGAAGCCTCTCGACGACAAGAGATTCCTCATTCAAATCAAAATTGTAACTACCTTGTAAATGGTCTTAATTGTCTATTGAGCGAATATAGGCATTACTATTGTGCTAAATTTGTGTTAAGGAAAACATGCTTGACCAGATTTCGTGCATGTGTAACCGCCTCTCCACTTTTTAAGCTTTCCCTAAAGTGGTGTCCTCTTGATCTATGGGAGTTGACCTCCTTTCTAGGTGATTAGTTAGTAGATTATTCTCCTATAAATAAGACTCGAATTCTCCTTCTCAGGAGGTTGCTTAATCTGATGATGTACTCACATCCTTAGTTTTTTAATAATATAGTCATGTTTCTCAATTGTACTCATGTTTTCCAATGAATAAAATGAGGTTATAAGTTTGTGCATCTGAGTTTTGATTTGTTTTAAGGGCTACTCATCCAAGGGG
Source organism: Sequoiadendron giganteum (assembly GCA_007115665.2). Taxonomy (NCBI): domain Eukaryota; kingdom Viridiplantae; phylum Streptophyta; class Pinopsida; order Cupressales; family Cupressaceae; genus Sequoiadendron; species Sequoiadendron giganteum. The sequence goes on along the minus strand of CM021110.1, from coordinate 391,986,059 downwards.
GGCCACTTGGTGAGTATTTTTTCCTTTAGTTTATTTGTTATTTTTTGTTTAGTAACTATTTAAGAATCTAGCACTGTCTATTCTTGTAGCCACTAGAATTCCATTTTGTTACTATTCCTACAGCTAAAGCAGACAGAGTAGTTTCCTGTTTGTTCACTCAGATTTTCATTTTTGTCATGCATTTCAGCTTATTATAGTTATTGGTTGATGATCAACACTTATGTTATTTCCTTCAAAGCAATTTACTTTCAGCATTGTGTCTTTCTTAACTATAGGATGAATATGGCTACTTAGGATTCCTAGTGAACATACTATGCTAACCCATTTTAATTTTACATCCCTGGGTTGATAATTTAAATGCACCTTGATGATGATTGAGATAGCTATTCAGGTTAGATGTCCAATCTTTGAATCACAGTTGTAAGGGATTATTTTTTAAATCATTGTAGGAGGCCAACAAGCATCCCTCATTCTGATATGCTGCAAGAAGAGGAACATTTCTCTTCTCATGCCTTAATATGTCATTTTTATCAATTTTGGCCATTTCTTTCAGATTTGAACATCTAGATAAAGGAAAAATGGCTCCCTTTATTGCAAAATTCTCCAAAAAAATTTATCAATGCTCAAGGATTTTTCATTGTATTTTTTGACCCTAGCAAAGATAGGAACTCCATTTTACTTGACCATCATTGGTCTTGGAATCAACACTACCTTTTTCTTAAACCCTAGCACCTAGCCTTCAACCCTTCTTCTGAATCCCTCAACATTATGCCAGTCTAGGTTCGTCTTTCAAATCTTTCGATTCAATTTTGGATCCATTCATGTTTCAAATCTATTGGTAACCCTCTTTAGGCTATTTCTTTGCTATAGATAAGAAAACTGTAGATTTTCTCACACTACTTGCGCTCAAATTTTAGTGCACTTAGATCTCTCCAAGGAACTGCCCGCTAATATAATTTTAAATGTTTCTATTCGTTCCTAGACTCAACTATTGGATTATGAAGGTCTTACCTTGTGGTGCAGGAGATGTTTTGAAATAGGTCATATGGTTGTAGCATGTCACATAAAAAATAAATTAGTTGAAACAAAACCTTCATGGTGGAAATATGTCCTATCAAAGCCCCCTCCAATTGGGCATAAAGCAATTTTTATTTTTCTTCATTAGTGACTCTTTCAACAAAATTGGATGTGAAGGATGTCACCTTTTCACAAGATTATAAAAATTCTCCTCTACTTGGGCTAGAATCTGCTTCATTTGTGGCTCCAACAACAAAATCTGGTGTGAAGTTTATTCCACAAGATCAAAAATCAAACAAGCTTGGGGCTCATGAGAAAGGTGTGGAACAAAAGAATCATATAGAGGATTGGAATCTCAACATTCCATCAAGTAAAACCTCATCTTCTGAGATGGATTCTATGGACAACCATTGGACACTTATGCAGAAATGGAAGAAACCTTATTTCAAACTATCTTTGGGATCTTCCTTTTTCTCCCCTATTCACATTGAAGAGGACTAATTTGAAGCCTTTATGGTACTTTTTGTATTTACTACCAGATGATGTTTCTTGGATTAATTATTGTATTTTCCTTTTATAAATTAATATATTATATATAGGCATTATGCCTTTTGTCTAAAAAATAAAAAACATTGTCGCATAGCTCGCATCACATTCACACACATATACACACACACACTCTCACTCTCTTTCATCTTCTTTCTTTCATATGTATATGGCTATATCTTGAAACATCAATTAGGTTGACCCAATTCAAAAATATTTTTGGTGCATAAAAAAAAATGTATCATCCACAAATTAGGTCAACCCAAACCAAATAAGGAACACTTTAAACATTCATAAGACAAGAAACTCTTAAACCTATCAACCAAAAGAATTTCAAACTTCTACCCTTTAGAAATCTCTACTGGATCAACCAAGGTTGCTAAAGACTCATTCATAGTTGTAACTAGTACTCCTAGGCATCATATAAAAAACTCATAGAAATATCTTTTACTAAGAGAACTTTTGGATCAGAATACTTGATCAGTATAGATACAAAAATTATTTATCCAATTACCAAAGAATGTTGGCATCAATGACAAGAAACCCATAGGTCACCTTCATTCTTCCAACATGGTGGTCCTAGATTGGACCTATTTTGTGAATTTTATTACTGTAAAATGAATAATTAATATTAATTCCCAATTTCAACTTAATTTCTTGAAAACAATAATAAAAAGGGTAAAGTATAAGAAAAATCAGGTCCAAGCACATAAGGGGGAGCTAAACATAGTGTGACATTATTAGGGGTGACAATATCTTGCTACATTTGGCCCCACTTTAGTGAGAGTATGAAATTACACTCATGCTCACACTAAAGTAAGGATAAGATATATTTTTTACCAAAATTTTGAAGAGATAAGATGAAACCAAGTTGAGGAGTGTGCAAGGCCCCCAACTTAAGATCTCATAAATCCACAATGTCAAAACAAACATGAAACAAATTTATTGTATGCAAGATAATACAAGGTTCATTCATAAATAGATAAATCAATGGAGTACACATTAAAGATAATACACAAAACATGCATAAGGTAAAAATGATGCATAAAAAGAATACACAAATAATACTAGGAATACATGAGGGAAAAAAAAAAATACATGAAGAAAACATGTGAAATACATAAAGAAAACACATGCAATACACAAAGAAAACAAAATATGCACATAAAGAAAACATGCATGCATGTAGAAAAAATGATAGTACACAACTAAAGATCTAAGTCAGCAAGGTAAAGATGACTCAATATGTAAGGTTGTCTCAATTACTAAGTGCCATCTCTCAAAAGCACAACATACACATTCAAAATGCTAAAATGATGAGATACATAGAACTACTATCTAGCAAGTTGTGTTATATTCTAGGTGTGTTGGGATTAAGGTGTCTAAACCTTAGTGAGTCCCATGATTATTTGATTAATAATTTGGTCCTAAATTTCTCATTTAATTTATTAAATGCAATAATATTTTTTTCCAAATTGCTAAGTCACTTTGTAGGATCCAACAGGAAGTTGGCATCCTACATGCAAGGTGTGAAACAAATTTTTTTTGACACATGTTATATGGGAAATCCATTGGGAAAAGGAAGTTGTTTCTACCTCTAAAATGGGTTTCAGATTGGCATGTGGCAATTTATTTTGGAAGAAAACATTAGCGAGGTCCATTGGTGTGATTGTTTATCTTTTTAGAAAAGAACTGGTAAGAAAAGGTGACACTTGTCACCTAGGTGATCATTTGAGAATTGTAAATTGTAAAAGCCTCAATTATGAGAGTCATTATGGAATGTGGCATGTATTTAACTTTTTTATTGAAGCTTGAAGATGAAACTTTCTTAACGAAGACTAAGTTGTCACTCAGAGTGACTAGGAATTGTGGGTGGGTTATATTTTTTGTAGAAAACTTGTTTTTCAATATGGGATTCCTAGCATGTGAGGTTGCTTAATTTTTTGGAGTTTCAAGTCTTGCATGTGTTTTCCCGTTGGTGCATGTATGTTCATGTTTGAAAAGTTGCTAATCGAGTCACTTGGGACTCATGCATGTTGTTAGTTTTTAGTTTGCATGTATGTAGAGACTAGAAGATTGACACATGTAAATTCTCTATGCACATGTATGAGAATTTTATACTTATGCCTTAGTGTATTTAATGTAATGTTTGAAAAAATTTAAATCTATATACCATTATGCTATTGGATTCACTCTAGAATTTGTATCATAATGAATCAATACTTGTCGTTAAACAGTTTGGATAACTAAGAGGGGGTGAATTAGTTATCCCAAAACACTTTTCTTTATTTATTTAATTTGGAGCAATCATAAACCATTTATATATTAATTAAAACACATATGAACTTGCAAGCACCAAAAAACACCATGCACAATGAACACCAGAATTTATGTGGAAACCCAAGGTAGGAAAAACCACAGAGAATGTTAATTCTGAATTATAAAGCATTGGTTAAGGTGACACTGGTTGAGGTGATTTTTACAAGGGTTTATTGCCAAAATTCTCATTGTAGGTAAGGCTCACTACTAGGTGGCTCACTATCAATGGGCTCATTGCCAAGATACAAAAACCACTGATTACAAAAATGGACAAAACATGAACTAATGAAGTTGCATCTATATATGCATGAATTCAATTTTGGTTAAGAGCACAACATCTAATCGTAGTAGATCTGGTTAAGAATATTTTTCACACCTTCCTTGCACAACCTCTATAATATAAATTTCTTCTTTTCAAAACTTGTCTTTACTTCCTTCTTTGTTTCTTGCCACACAATCCTTCGCACCCTTATCACTATTTGCAACTCACATGCTTCTTATTCGAATAACAAAAGATGTTCCACATATATGTATATATACACACCTGAAGAACAAAATGAGTCAGCCTAGCAAAGCATGTCAATATGAAGAACAACCTTGAAATATTCAATAAGTTTTGTCATGCTAGCATCAAACCCAAAAGATAGGTCACACATAAACATCTTCTTACCATGTTACATCGACCCATAAATAGGTCATACATAATGTATAGCATTATTACCAAAAGATGGCTAACTTTGAATTACATGATATATATTCCAGAGCTAATGGGAATGCCACAACCAAGACCAAATAATGATCAAGATAAATTTATAGGAATGCCACAATGAAGACCAAATCTTGATCAACATCAATTTCAATATCAACCGGAGGAATGTGGGTGATCCCACAAAGCTAGTTTACAATTTCTGAGAGGAACTAATTTTTGCTCAAATCATATATTTTTAAAAAATATCATGATTTAAGCCTTAAAAAAATTCATTTTAAGGATTCCAGTTGAAGGTGGTTTGATCAAACCACCTTAGATCAGACCCCCTTGGATAGAACCTCACTAGTTTTAAACCATACCTATAAATGAGTCTCCTTTACACCTATCAAAATGGTGATAAAAAATCACTTTTGATATACCTTTTGGGGGATCAAATGAATTCATTTTAAATTTATTTGAAATTATTATAGTAGTCCTCAGAATGATCTATCCAAAGAATATAATTTTAATAGGTTCTTATTTTATTATGTATGTTTTTTTTTAGTTTTATTAAACATAGGTTTTTCATTAAAAATGAAGGTCTCTACTCTGCACATGTTGAAAAATAGCAGATTATCAAAAAAAAATTTGAAAAATATGAGTGCACCAGATATTGAAGTCCTTGATCCAACAAAAAATAAATTGAATTTTGATATATACAAAAAAGTTATGTGTTATATGGTCGCGCTATAACTGAATTGTAATTGGTTTGACTTCGAAACTTGATTAAAGAAAAATATTCAATAAAAAACTATCTAACCAATTGGAAGCACTAGATATTAGAGTTACAAATCTAAATTAAAAAAAAAATAGAATTTTATTCTTCATGGAAAAAAAATTATGCGTTATATGGTGTGCATCACTTTTTAAAAATGTTGTTTTCTGAAAAAAAAAAACCAGTTTTCATGGGAGATGGAAAAAGAAGTGCAATCTGATTCGAAATTTTTTGAAAAAAATATTTTTGGAATCCACAAACTAAATTTGATGAGACTCTAGTTTGCATCATCTTCAAATTCCTCACGATTTAGCCGCTATAGGTGCCCAAATATTAAGATTTAGTTAAAAATAATAATTTCAGTGTCCAGGTTGGCCAAAAATTGTAAACCACTATTGTGGGATCACCCATGTGATTAGATAAAACTTATATCATGCTACATTAAAATTTAGATAGAAAAGATACCCAAAATAAGCCTTAGGCACAACAACCAACAACAAAAAGATTATTCTTCATTAATCTACATTAATTGTTTATTGTAGATGTCCCAAAAAGAAGTACTACCATATGCAGATCGAGGATAACATTCATACTACACAACATCATAGCATACGATAGGATGGATCATTTATGTATATCATTCGAGCACAACCTTCTGAATCCTATATTTTGACACCAATGATAACAATGCCACATCAACAACTTCTCAAAAATCTCCCCCTTTGGCATTGATGGCAAAAAAAAAAAAACTCAAAAATACAAAACCTCCAAGTACTCCCCCTTAGCCAAGTAATTCAAATCCTATTTTTGATTTTGTTTTTGTTTTTCTCTTCCTTTAATTTTCTCCCCCTTTTTTCCATCAAAGGCAAAGGGACAAATAATAACATTTAGAAACTTAAGTAAAAATAACACTTTTCAAATGAAAATTTTTCTTGTACCTTTCTCTCACAATTAGAAGAATATTCTTCCAAGCTTGTACTACAAACACCATTCTTGCACACACACTATCCTATAGAACCAACATCTCAAATTAAGATGACCAATTTGAAGAAAGAAACTATCGTTCACAATCCTCTACATCAGAAAGTATCCTAGAGAGATGATCCAACCAGACCTCAACAATCTCTTTAACTAACCAGCAAGTTTTAACCACATCTTCCCTCTTTCTCTGAGTAGAAAATAACTCAGCTTGCAACTCACCAACTCTTATCCTCTATTTTCCATCTTTATCTTTGAAGAAGTAAAATCAATTCCCAATCTCATTCAATCCATATTAAATAGCTTCAATTTTTCTTCTAAAATTATCAACAATTGCAAGCCATCAGAAATAGTATTTGTAGATGTCAAAAATATCCTTAAGGGATTCTCTTGTCTCACTAATGTGTTTGGATAGCTTTCTTTTCTTGGTGACACACCTTCTTTCAATCATAGCTAGGAATTTATCTCCATCATATTTTTCTTGCAAAAACCTTTCTTCAACAACTTCTACAAGATCATCTAGTAATGAGTTAGAAACAACATAAACTGTGATACCCTTTTTGAATAGATACTCCACCAAGGCTTCTTCAATTCTAGGCCTACTAACCAAAGAGTAGGAATTCCACATTTCACCAATATTTTTCATATCACCTTCATCCAACATGGGTTGAACTTCATCTGAATTAGGTAGAGACTCTTCTTCCTTCTCATTCTCTTCTGAGATAGTGATGATATATTTTGTGTTATTTTTCTTCCTTTTAGGTTTCAGACGGTAAACACCAATGAAAAGCTCTAATTCCCTCTTACCAAAGGAGGAAACCTCATCAAATTGACTAATAGGAATAAAACTAGACACTATCAAATCAGAGCACACATTTAACTACAAGGATGAGAAATAAGATTTGCATGCATTTACCTTATCTTCCAAACATCCCAAATATCTGTAAACTTTCTTTATGACAAGGATGTCAGATTTCCAATTAACATTCTCCTTTGATAGTAATAAATTCAAAAAGTAGAATACTAAACACATGAGCATAGACCCAAACTGGAAGGGATAACTCTCAACCACAAACATTTTCACATTCTTAATTAGGTTTTCCATTATCAGGCTACATAGATCAAACTGTTGATTTTCCTTTACCATCTTATGTGTAAGATACACAACAATAGCAGATGTATAACCTTCATGATTTTGGAAATAGATTTTGTATGAGATACCATAAGAAACATACCTTACTATAGTATCAGAAATGGTATTTAGCAATAGAGATTGGGGGTATTTTCGATACTAGTAAGTTCCTCCATGTCTCTATATTTCATGGTTTTCTTCCTAGGGAGTTCACCAACTCTGCACAACCTAGTAATAGCTTGAATGGATTCCTTCATGACCACATTGGGTTTGTCCAAAATGATGTTTCCATCCTTGAAATGGATCAACAACTACAAGATAGACTCCTTGTCGACAAACCAGGGGAATTCTCCTCACAAATCCATAATTAGGGCACATACATTCTATAATTCATTAGTCTTCAACCCTAGCTCCATTTCCTTCATCTTTCGATGATCAAACTCATCTAACTCAACTCCCTTTAGCTTCAATAGAATACCTCCATTGGATTTGATGCCAATCAATACATTTTCCATCGTCGCACTCAGCTTCTTGAATATTTTATCGCTCAATGAAAAAAAAATCCTCTTCTTTACAAACTATGGGAAATTATTTGAAACTCCATCTTTTATCCTTAATTTCTCATGATGACTTCACCGCCAAAACATGCATCGATGATGCCAACAATTGTACTTCACTTTTTAATCAACCAGATTATGCTTCAACATGCAACATCACCTAGATCCAACTTAGTCATGTCAAAAACACATCAATCTTACTTCAAAGATGGGGAACTGACATGATATACATTGCAAAAATCCCCCTAAGCCAAGGCAGTTGGCTCAATTTCAAAAAGAGCTAGTAACAGGATCCAGTACCATAGAATGGTTCTCCCCACTTGTTCCTTTTTTCTTCCAAATGATGACCTTCTTCTTAGATTCATATAATTCTATAACCTTTTTTTTTTCTCAAACATTCTAGAGCAACATATCTACATGTGTTAGCATAATGTTTGGATTCATTAAACTTGTAACATCTTTATCTTGACTTAACTAAGTGAAACCTGGATCTACGCTGATTAGCTTTGTGACCATAACCATGGCATAAGTAGAAATATCCATGAAAGAGATTGTTCATTTCATACCTTCTAGCTGGATTAGATAATTGACATCTGCAATGACTTTCTTTGTGATCAAACTTGTGACAATCAAAGTATTGAATATCTGGTTCCTTCCTACTTCTACACTCTACAACCTTATGTCCAATATTTTTGCATAGAAAATAATGACCATTAAATGATAAGTACCTTTGAGCATTTGGTTGCCTTACTAGAGGTATTTTTGTAGATTTTCTAGATTTTCAAACCTTTCTTGTTACAACAAATCGCTTCAACTTCAACTACATTGTATTTACCCTTCGTGTTCAGATTTGAGTTTTCACCTGACAAGCCAAGTCCTCACTTGTACTTGTGACATTTATATAGGGACAAAATTTGATCTAGTATCATGTTGCTTTCACATATTCTACCTTTTGATTTTTGCCTCTTTAATTCTTAGTCTAACTTCTCATTTCATTCTTCTTTCAATTTGATGGTATCTTTGAGATTTTATTTAGTATTCTTCCACTCTTCCATTTTTTTTTTGATAGTGTCCTTGAGACTTTCTTGTATCTTCTTGCATTCATCTAATCGAATCTTTAGATTCATAGCACTTTCCTTTCACTCTTTTAATTCCTTGCTAACCTCTTTGTGTCTTCCTTTGAATTTCCAGATTTGCTCCCTTAGCTTTGATATGAAACCATTTCCCTCCTGGATGTTTTATTTTAATTCCTCATTTTTATATTCCATACTTTCCATATCACTCAATATTGACTTCAGTTCTTCCTCAAAGTAATATTATCCTTCCATCTGTTCAAACTACCAAGATCTACCCCAAGCAGTTAAGCTCTATCTACAAGGGACCAGGCTCTGATACCAATTGTTGAATAGTATGGATAACTAAGAGGGGGGTGAATCAGTTATCCCAATACACTTTTCTTTCTTTAATTAATATGGATCAATCATAAACCATTCATACATTAATTAAAATAGATATGAACATGCAAGCACTAAACAACACCATGCACAATGAACACCAAAATTTACATGGAAACCTAAGATGGGAAAAACCACAAAGAATGCTAATTCTCAATTATAAATCACTGGTTAAGGTGACACCAGTTAAGGTGATTTTTACAAGGGCTCATTGCCAAAATGCTCACTACTGGGTGGCTCATTATTGGTGGACTCACTAGCCAAGATACAAGAACCATTGATTGAAAAAATGGAAAAAACATGAGTTGATGAAGTTGTATCTACATATGCATGAATTTAGTTTTGCTTAAGAGAAAACCATCTGATTGCAATAGATCTAGTTAAGAATCTTCTACACACCTTCCTTGCACGACCTCTATAATATAGATTGCTTCTTTCTGATACTTTCCTTTACTTCCTTCTATGTTTCTTCTCTCACAATCCTTCACACCCTTATCACTATTCACACATCACATGATTCTTATTCGGATAATAAAAGAGGTTCCACATATATGTATCTATACACACTCAGAGAACAAAATGAGTCAGCATAGCAAAGAATATCGGCATGAAGAACAACCTTGAAATATTCAATAAGGTTTGGCACACTAGCATTGGACCCAAAAGATAGGTCGCACATAAAGATATTCTTACCATGTTACACTAAGACCTATTAATAGGTCATACATAATGTATAGCATTATTACCAAAATATGGCTAACTTTGAATTGCATGAGACATATTATGGAGCTGATGGGAATGCCACAACCAAGACCAAATCTTGATCAACATCAATTGATAGGAATGCCACAACCAAGAAAAAATATTGATCAACATCAATTTTAATATCAACCGGAGGAATGAAATTACACATACCAAAACTTGTATCATGCTACATGAAAGTCCAGATAGCAAGGATACCCAAAATAAGATTTAGGCATAGTAGCGAACAAAAAAAGATTAATCTTTATTAATCTGCATTAACTCTCTTCAGTAGATGTCCCAAAATGAAGTACTATCATATTTGGATCGAGGATAACATCCATACTACACAACATCATATCATATGATAGGATAGATCATTTCTATATATCATCTAGAGCACAACCTTCCAAATCCCAAGTTTTGACATCAATGACAAAAATGTCACATCAACAACTTCTCAACACTTGCAAGAGCATAGACTCTAAATATTTTATGTAATAGTGTAAACCTATCCTTCAAAAGTGCTCAAAATCAATTTTTGATGCTAGGTGCATGTGTCTAGACCCTCAAATTTTTCTACAAACTATGTTTTTTTATTTTTTTATCTTTGTGATCTTGCATTTTATCATCTAGGTCTTATTTTTCACTAGGTTTAGTTTCATCAAATAATTTTCATTTAATTTCAAATCCTATTATCCTAAGAAGCTAGAGACTCAAGTTTGATTGGCTCACCTTAGGGATGAAATTAAATCTCTACACCTTGCAATCTCTTGGTTTCAATGAAATTTGGGAAGAGGGACACCATTAGCTCCTAAGTTCTCTGTATGAAGGACCTAAGACACCCCATTTTCATCATTCCTACTTTTCCCAGCATTTCATGTACACTTCTCCTAGATGAGTCGGCATGACCAATACAACATCTCCAAACACTCTGCAAAATCTATGCAAACATGATTCTTTTGTGCACACTTTCCACAAACCCTAGTTGGCCAAGAAAAAGCATAACTCAGCAACACCTTCATTCTAGATCATAGCCTATTTTTGAGAAACCAAAATTTTTCTTTTGAAGTAATATAAAACATCACATGAACTTAAAAAATACACTCATACATCCCTTCACAACTTCAAGCAGCAACAAGTTGGCGTAAGCCAATAGATATTGAAACCAACTACCAGATAGCATAGTATTGACCTCTGTTACTTCAAACTTTCACTGAAAAAGGACTATTGATGTGAATCTTTGAATATAGAACCTTCACAACACCACAAAATTATCTTCTAAATTACAAAACCATATCTAAAAAAATAGAGGAATGTAAAGAAAAAAATTTCAGTATAGAAAACACCAACATAATATCAACACAGTCTTCCAACTGTCACTCACAAACACAACTTTTTGGAACTAAGATGAACTAAAACTTGGACCGCGCATGCCTTGACAAGCCAGAAAGATATCCTCCAAACCATAGGAGAAAAGCATCACCAATAGAGAAATGTAGATAATTTCTCAAAGACTCTAGCAACTAAATAGTAAGACTATAACTCTCTTTGACATCAACTTGTTGACACCCAAAATACTAAGAGGGGGGTGAATCAATATTCCTTTAAACTAATTAAGCATAAGACATCCAATTATGAGAATAAATATAACTACAATGATGAATGAAATCATGAATACATCCACAAAATCACATGACACATAAACACTAGTATTTTTACATTGAAAACCAAAAATGGGAAAACCACGGTGAGGGTTAGCTCACAATATATTATATCTGAATATAATATATTATAGAAAGGCTCATTTCTAGGTAGAATCACTTTCCAAGTAAACTCACTACAAACAAAAATTAAGAAATAAATAAGGGATGACAACACATCCTGTTTAAACTGATACAATAGCATCTATCATATTTTGGATTACAATTCCAATTAAGTACAAAATTATCTTCACATAGATTTGAATCAATACTCTGCTCTGCTCACAATCTGCTCAACTCTGATTATATTCACATCACACACATGTAGGTGAAAAAACCATACGTGTCATATGCCACTTATTACTTGCATGTAATGTTCTCTCTATCACAACATCACCATCAGCAAGAACAAAATTCATTTTCTAAACTCCGAAGTTGATCTCATATATATCCATATCAAATGTACAACCAATTAGGTTCACATAAATAGATGTAACACACATAATTAAACATGTCATCCTCAAAACATTATGTGCATATATCATTCCATAATTCAAAATTCAATTCACGTTAAGATAGGTTGGAATTAACCTAATATAGATCCCACATAAGATCAAATTACTTGTTTTTCCTCCAAAAATCATCAAACATGTTAGGTCGGCTCAAAAATAGACCTAAACACAAACACTTCATATGTACATATAATTATCCATATGTGTGAATTAAAATCTCAATATTTCTTTGAATTCCCACTCAGATGACATCTAATATCTTATCCTTATCATCGTAGTAAAAAATAATTATCTGTGAAGAAATGCATAATCTCCCACACTTGATACACTTTACAAGGAATGACTACAAAATTCAAAGCTGAAATCTGTCATTTATATCTTTCAAAATACTTCACAAACTTCCATTCAATCTTGAACTTATATGCATCTAATGATCTGAGAACTATAGTTATAATCATAGAGTGATATATCAACATGTAGTGGAATGCAGACCCAAAAATTGATGCACTAAGCAACAAAACTTTTGGGAGGAATACATAGCCAAATTCTTGTATAGCCATATTTTTTGTATCAACTAGCTCTATCCACATGTATTCAAGAATGCTTCCAATCCATGCTAGAATGATCATAACAGTGTTGACATCAATAACAACAGTGGATCATAAAATATATACACCTCATGCTCATGTTTCCAAACAAAATCGATAATGACAAACTTTGAACAATCCTCTAATAATCTCCCCCTTTTTCATTGATGTCAACATGCATATCAAAAATATTTTCAAAAAATTGTCTCTCCCCCTTACACATATCTCTCCCCAAAAATTATTTCTCAATATCTCTTCAAGATGTTTTTCAAGTATCTCTCCCTCTTTGACATCAATGGAAAAGGGTGTATTGGCATTAAGAAAAAAAATGTATACTCCCCCTTAGATATATATATGAGTAACTAGAAGACTGTGCAAACTCCCCCTCAAGGAGTTAACCAAAAAACTTTTACACCTTCCATATATATGCAAAAAAAATCTAAAAATTTGAAAAAAATACATAAGAGTGAAAATTGTCAACCTAAAGATGTTGACCCTTGAAGCTTCTGTAGAATGACTTGCCAAGTGGATATATCTTCTTCCCACTATTTTTTTGTTACTAAAATTATTCTATATTGTAACTCAAGCTTCACAAATATTTATTTTCCTTCTTTTGGAGTACAAGGGTTAATATTTATCTCTGAAATGCTATATGTACTGGCAAAAGCACTTGAGATAGGTATATACTTAATTTTTACCAAGTCCCTTAGCTTATCAAATTTTCTATTTTTTTATTCCTTCTAGATATGTAGGGTAAATATTTATTCATGTAAGGTCACTAGAGCAGTCCAGCTCTGATCATATTTTTCTTGTATCAGATCATAAATGTTTGATGCATAGCTTATTTGTGTCTCAATTGTATTCATAGAATCCTTTATGATTTTTGTAACATCCAACCACTTCCTGTAATAAAAAAATAGATTTCTTACATCATCTTCATAGGTACGAACATCCTTCAAACTCTCTTTCACCTTTGTATGTGTAGATGCACACTTTTCTATGATGTCCAATAACTTCTTTTCTACAATCCATGCTTCAATTTTTGTTTCAACTTGTTTTGTTAGTCTAGAGACATATCCATTGAAGTTCTCCATTGTCTCTTGTCTTGCTTTTACGATTTCACTAATCTCATTCTCATGTTGAGCATCATCTATATCTTCTTCAACTTGCTTTTTCCTCGTGGATTTTTGCTTAATTCTCCTTATTGTTTCCTTCTCTTTTTCCCTCATGCAATGGACTACCAGAGGACCACCTATGGATATCCTCTTCTTACCAGATGTAATAGATGATCTCCTAGAGATACCAGAGGCTTCTTCTATACTAATGTTAGCTCTATCTCTTCTTATAGCTTCCCTAGCAGAGTCCATTGAAATGAAAAATTCTCTAGTCCATGATATTGCCTGCTCATCAATCTATCTCTTTATTTGTGATTTCTTGAATTTGTGAGAAACTTCCACTTTCTTCTCTCTAAAGTTTCCAAATCTTGGTCTAGTAGGATCCTTAGGATTGTTCAACAACACTTCAGCATAACCAGTAGTTGCTTCTTTTGTCACTTAATAACCAAGCTATGGGACCCAAATAGTTTTGGGTTCAACTACTTCCATTATGCAATAATTAGTGTAAACCAAAAATGCAATGATCTTCATGTATTTTCTTACCACATCTCTTGAAATTATCTATCTCATATTCATCCTTCTTTGAAACATTACAAAAAATATTGTAAGGGAATCATCTTGAGAATCCATATCTCCAAGATTTATCATGTAGTCTCTTATTGATGAGCAACAGGATTTTCATTTGACCCAATAACCTTTCTAATTACTGAAACTTCATAAAGTAGAAAAACAAGCAAATTATCAATATACCATACCTAAATATATACTTTTTCTTCTTGATTTATTTCAGTTTCTCCATCAATTATTGTCGGAGCAACTCACAAAGATCATATTCACCATTATTTTCAATCCACTTCCACATGAATTGTGATGGCAAAGACCAAATTTTCTCCATAAATCATATGTCCAATAACCATTTTTGTATATTGAATTGTTGGATTTATGATAGGGTTTAGTACCTATTTTTAACATTATGTCTTTGTTCTTAGCAGATTTTCGGATTGGAATCGGTCTGGTAGACCATAAACCATTGATTTCTCTAATCACTTCTTTGGTAATCATGTGGGGAGCATCAATCCACATGAACTGATCATGTAGTCTACTCAATTTCATTCTAATACACTTCTCTTCATTGCATAATTCTGGAAACAAGTGTCATAGATCAATTTCTTCTTTGTCAAGATATTCTATTCTAGTTTCAAAGTGTAATGTTTTGCAACCAACTCATCTACCCATAGATGAAGTTATTTTTCGTAGGTGTGCTCTTCCATATTCCCATGAATATAATCTCTAATATATTTAGTAGGAACAACAACAAGAGTTATATGTGAAAATGCACCTAGGGGATAAACTTCTAAAGCTTTGGTGGAGTATCTCTTCAATTTGGGTTGTGATCTTTTAGAAATATCCATAATTTCTGATGTTTCCATTGCATTTAACTTACCTTCTACAAATATTTTCAAAAAATTAGAATGTGCAAATACCGTTAAATACCTTTTTCTCTTGCTTGACAAAGTAGTGTTTTGGAATTTTCAACTTGGAGATGCTTCATACCCTTCAAACTTGCTTCTTTCTCCTCTAGTCTTCTTTGAATACTTTCAATGAAATTAATTTGTCTTTTCAAGCACATTTTTAACTCTCCGATTTGACCCATTTTAGAAATAAATGCTTCAAAAAAAATGTTGATAACCCTAAAACCTTGTATGCATAGTCAACTTTCAAAGCTCCATAAACTTCCACATTAGAGAATTTTCTTCTACAATTTTCTTCCTCAAATTAAGAATTTCATTCTTTAATACATATCTTTGTGCTACATCTTAAGCACCTCTTTTTTTCGGGGGACATAAGATATTCATTAAAGCTCCCCCTAAGCCATAGCTTGGGGCTTAGTTTTCAGAGGAAACATCTACACCAAAGATTGGTATAGATTATCCCTTATCCTTGGTCTCTTCTTTATTTCTCGATATATTTTCCATTTCCTTCTTTACTTCATCTGGATCAATCTTCTTAACTAGTTCATTCTTGTTCATTGAATCATTCTTCCTTGTGTTTTCATTTTTGAAAAATTTAGCAATATGTCCAGGCCTTTTGTAATCGTTGCATATGATATTCGTTTGAGCATTATTCCTTTCATTCATTCTAGGTTTGCATTGATTATCCTCCTATCCAAATCCATAGCATGTTAGCAATAACCTTTGAAGGAATGAATCATTCTACCATTGTTATATGCATTCATTGTTTGACTTCTACATTCACTTGCTCTATGTCCAAATTTCTTGCATGTGAAGCATTGTCCAATGAAGAATGAAACATTTTCATTCATTTTTTTCTACACTCCTTTGTTTTATGTCCAAATTTATTACAAAAATAAAAAGTACTATTGAAAGATGTGTACCTTTGAGCATTGTGTTACCTAATAAGACGTCTTCTAGCATTTCTTCCTTGATTTTAGAGCATGCCATTATTCTTCTTATCTTTAGTCTTCTTTTCATTCTGATTTTCTTTGGAGCTTTCTCCTTTTTCAAGTCATAAACCACCTTTATCTTTAGATGCTTTCTATCTTGCAATTAAGTCATCAAGCATTGTAGAAATTGCCTTGAATTTATTCTCATTGCCTCTTGCCTTCTCCAAATCCAATCTCATATTTACCACTTTTTGTTCAAGCCTCATGCACTCATTAGATTTTATTTCTACCATTACATTTAGACATTCTTCAATCTTTTTCTTCTCTTCCACTTGCACTTTCAATCCAGTGATATTCTCGTTTGCTATTTTTAATTGTTCATTAACTTCCTTATGATTTTCTTTGAATTTCTTGATTTTCTCTCTCAATTTTCTGATACATTCATTTACCTCTTTAAGATTCTCCTTCAGATCTTTGTTTTCATCTTCAACTCTATTAAGATCTTCAAGACCAACTTTGAGTTCTCCATATTTTTCTAACCTACAATCTTCTTCTATGTATTCAATAGTAGGTATATCTTCCAGAGGAATATGATACTTTCTATCATTCATGTGTTCAAACTCCAAGATCTTCCCAAAGTGGTCAAGCTCCTTCCAATGATCCAAGCTCTCATATCAATTGTTGAACACCTAGAATACTGAGAGGGGGGTGAATCAGTATTCCTTTAAACCAATTAAACATAAGACATCCAATTATTAGAATAAATATAACTGCAATGATGAATGAAAACATGAAGACATCCACAAAATTACATGACACATGAACACAAGTATTTTTAAATGGAAAACCCAAAATGGGAAAACCACAATGAGGGTTAGCTCACAATAAATTATATTTGAATATAAGATATTATAAAAAGTCTCATTTCCAGGTGGACTCACTATCCAAGTGAACTCACTACCCACATAAAGTAAAAAATATAGAAAAAAGTGATGGAAACATAGCCTATTTGAACTAATACAATAACATCTATCATATGCTAGATTACAATTCCAATGAAGTACAAAATGATCTTCACACAAATCTGAATCAATACTCTACTTTGCTCACAATTTTCTCAACTCTAATTATATTCACATCACAGACATGTAGATTAAAATACCATATATTTCATATGTCTCTTATTTATCACATGAAATCTTCTCTCTATCATAACATCACCATGATCAACCAAAAAATTATTTTTCCAAAATCTAAAACTGATCTCATATATCCATATCAAATGTAACTTCAATTAGGTCGGCCTAATTAGAAGTAACAAACAAAATTAAACATGTCATCCTCAAAAAATGATATCCATATCTTGTACCATAATTCAAAATTAAATTCACCTTAAGATAGGTTTGGATGGGCCTAATATAGATCCCACATAAGATAAAATTACTTGCTTGTCCTCCACAAAACATCATATGTGTTAGGTCACCCCAAAAATAGATCTAAACACAAAACCTTCATATGTACATAAAATTCACCATATGTGTGACTTCAAAGATCGATCTTCCTTTTAATTCCCACTCAGATGACATCTAATATCTTATCATCATCATCACAAAATAAAATAATTATCCATGAAGAAATGAAAAAGCTCCCACACTTGATACATTTTACAAGGAATGACTATAAAATATAAAGTTTGATTCTATCATTCATATATTGAATGTAGATGCATCTGATGATCTCAAAATTATAGTAAGAATCATCGAGTAATATATCAACTTGTAGTGGACTATAGACCCAAAAATTTATGCACTTAACCACATACTGTCAAATGGAATACTCAACCAAGTTCCTTTATAACCATATTTTCCAGATCAAATTACTCTATTCACATGTCTTCAAGAATGCTTCCAATCCATGCTAGAATGATCATAACAATGTTGACATTAATGGCAACACTATATCATACAATATATGTGCCTCATGCTCATGTTCCCAAGCAACATCAACAATGCAAAACATTTAGCAATCTATAAGTAGGAAGTTTCTTCCACAACGTGTCAAATTATGATATTTCTATCAAGATTCAACTATGTAGTTTTTGAGTCAAACTCATTGACCCATGATTCATGATTAGTGGTTCCCAAGAACCCATCTCTCATGATAATGAATGGTCCACTTAGCACTCATTGCATCTAGGTGATGCTCACAGAGGTGAAGCATTGGTCCATCCCGGGAGGTCACCCATCCCAGTATTGCTCCAGCTCAAGCTCATTTAACCATAGAGTTTCCCCCAAAGTTGAGCCCACTTAGCTTGCCACCCCATTTGCAAAACCTTCAGAAAGTGTTGTGCCTTATGAACCATTCATTATAGAGCCCCTTTAGCTCATCAATTGATAAGTAGGAGGTTTCTTCCACAGCGTGTCAAATTATGATATTGCTATCAACATTCAACCATGTAGTTTTTGAGTCAAACTCATTGACCCATGATTCATGAGTAGTGGTTCCCAAGAACCCATCTCTCATGATAATGAATGGTCCACTTAGCACTCATTGCATCTAGGTGATGCTCATAGAGGTGAAGCATTGGTCTGTCCCGAGAGGTCACCCATCCCAGTACTGCTCTAGCTCAATCGTGTTTAACCACTGAGTTTACCCCAAGGTTGAGCCCACTTAGCTTGCTACCCCATTTGCAAAACCTTCAACAAGTGTTGTGCCTTATGAACCATTCATTATAGAGCCCCTTTAGCTCATCAATTGAGAAGTAGGAGGTTTCTTCCACAGCGTGTCAAATTATGATATTGCTATCAAGATTCAATCATGTAGTTTTCGAGTCAAACTCATTGACCCATGATTCATGAGTAGTGGTTCCAAAGAACCCATCTCTCATGATAATGAATGATCGACTTAGCACTCATTGCATCTAGGTGATGCTCATAGCAGTGAAGCATTGGTCTATCCTGGAAGGTCACCCATCCTAGTACTCTTTAGCTCAAGAGCGTTTAACCACAGAGTTCCCCCCAAGGTTGAACCCACTTAGCTTGCTACCCCATTTGTAAAACCTTCAGCAAGTGTTGTGCCTTATGAACCATTCATTATAGAGCCCCTTTAGCTCATCAATTGATAAGTAGGAGGTTTCTTCCACAGCGTGTCAAATTATGATATTGCTATCCGGATTCAACCGTGTAGTTTTCAATTCAAACTCATTGACCCATGATTCATGAGTAGTGGTTCCCAAGAACCCATCTCTCATGATAATGAATGGTCCACTTAACACTTATTGCATCTAGGTGACGCTCACAAAGGTGAAGCGTTGGTCCATCCGGGGAGGTCACCTATCCTAGTACTGCTCTAGCTCAAGTGCGTTTAACCACGGAGTTTCCCCCAAGGTTGGTCCACTTAGCTTGCTACCCCATTTGCAAAACCTTCAACAAATGTTGTGCCTTATGAAGCATTCATTATAGAGCCCCTTTAGCTCATCAATTGATAAGTAGGAGGTTTCTTCCACAATGTTTCAAATTATGATATTCCTATCAAGATTCAACCGTGTAGTTTTCGAGTCAAACTCATTGACCCATGATTCATGAGTAGTGGTTCCCAAGAACCCATATCTCATGATAATTAATGGTCCACTTAGCACTCATTGCATCTAGGTGATGCTCACAGAGGTGAAGCATTGGTCCATCCCAGGAGGTCACCCATCCTAGTACTGCTCCAACTCAAACGTGTTTAACTAGGGAGTTTCCCCCAAGGTTGAGCCCACTTAGCTTGTTACCCCATTTTAAAAACCTTCAACAACTATTGTGCCTTATGAACCATTCATTATAGAGCCCCTTTAGCTCATCAATTGATAAGTAGGAGGTTTCTTCCACAGCATGTCAAATTATGATATTGCTATAAGGATTCAACAGTGTAGTTTTCGAGTCAAACTCATTGACCCATGATTCATGAGTAGTGGTTCCAAAGAACCTATCTCTCATAATAATGAATGGTCCACTTAGCACTCTCTAGGTGATGCTCATAGAGGTGAAGTATTGGTCTGTCCTGGGAGGTCATCCATCCTAGTACTGCTCCAACTCAAGCACGTTTAACCATGGAGTTTCCCCCAAGGTTGAGCCCACTTAGCTTGCTACCCCATTTGCAAAACCTTCAACAAGTGTTGTGAATTATGAACCATTCATTATAGAGCTACTTTAGCTCATCAATTGATAATTTGGAGGTTTCTTCCACAGCATGTCAAATTATGATATTGCTATTAGCATTCAACCGTGTAGTTTTTGAGTCAAACTCATTGACCCATGATTCACGAGCAGTGGTTCCCAAGAACCCATCTCTCATGATAATGAATGGTCCACTTAGCACTCATTGCATCTAGGTGATGCTCATAGAGGTGAAGCATTGGTCCATCCTGGGACGTCACCCATCCCAATAATGCTCCATCTCAAGTGCGTTTAACTAGGGAGTTTCCCCCAATGTTGATCCCACTTAGCTTGCTACCCCATTTGCAAAACCTTTAGCAAGTGTTGTGCCTTATGAACCATTCATTATAGAGCCCCTTTAGATCATCGATTGATAAGTAGGAGATTTCTTCCACAACGTGTCAAATTATGATATTGCTATCCGAATTCAACCGTGTAGTTTTCGAGTCAAACTCATTGACCCATGATTCATGAGTAGTGGTTCCCAAGAACCCATATCTCATGATAATGAATGGTCCACTTAGCACTCATTGCATCTAGGTGATGCTCTCCGAGGAAAAGCATTTTTCCATCCTGGGAGGTCACCCAACCCAGTACTGCTCTAGGTCAAGTGCATTTAACCATGGAGTTTCCCCCAAGGTTGAGCCCACTTAGCTTGCTAACCCATTTGCAAAGCCTTCAGCAAGTGTTGTGCCATGTGAACCATTGATTATAGAGCCCCTTTAGCTCATCAGTTGATAAGTAGGAGGTTTCTTCCACAGCATGTCAAATTATGATATTGCTATCAAGATTCAACCATGTAGTTTTTGAGTCAAACTCAAATGGGGTAGCAAGCTAAGTGGGCTCAACCTTGGGGGAAACTGTGTGGTTAAATGTGCTTGAGCTGAAGTAGTAATGGGATGGGTGACCTCCCAAGGAGGACCAATGCTTCACCTCTATGAGCATCACCTAGATGCAATGCGTGCTAAGTGGACCATTCATTATCATGATAGATGGGTTCTTGGGAACCACTACTCATGAATCATGGGTCAATGAGTCTGACTTGAAAACTACATGGCTGATTCCTAATAGCAATATCATAATTTAACACGCTATGGAAGAAACCTCCTACTTATCAATTGATGAGCTAAAGGGGCTCTATAATGAATGGTTCATAAGGCACAACACTTTCTGAAGGTTTTACGAATGGGGTAGCAAGCTAAGTGGGCTCAACCTTGGGGGAAACTCTGTGGTTAAATGCACTTGAGATGGAGCAGTACTGGGATGGGTGACCTCTTGAGATGGACCAATGCTTCACCTCTATGAGCATCACCTAGATGTAATGAGTGCTAAGTGGACCATTCATTATCATGAGAGATGGGTTCTTAGGAACCACTACTCGTGAATCATGGGTCAATGAGTTTGACTCAAAAACTACAAGGTTGAATCCTGATAGCAATATCATAATTTGACACGCTATGGAAGAAACCTCCTACTTATCAATTGATGAGCTAAAGGGGCTCTATAGTGAATTGTTCATAAGGCACAACACTTGCTGAAGGTTTTGCAAATGGGGTAGCAGGCTAAGTGGGTTCAACCTTGGGGGAAACTCCGTGGTTAAACACGCTTGAGATGGAGGAGTACTGGGATGGGTGACCTCCCAAGATGGACCAATGCTTCACCTCTATGAGCATCACCTAGATGCAATGAGTGCTAAGTGGACCATTCATTATCATGATAGATGGGTTCTTGGGAACCACTACTCATGAATCATGGGTCAATGAGTTTGACTCAAAAATTGCATGGTTGAATCCTGATAGCAATATCACAATTTGACACACTATGGAAGAAACCTCCTACTTATCAATTGATGAGCTAAAGGGGCTCTGTAATGAGTGGTTCATAAGGCACAACACTTGCTGAAGGTTTTGTAAATGGGGTAGCAAGCTAAGTGGGCTCAACCTTGGGGGAAACTCCATGGTTAAATGCACTTGAGCTGGAGTAGTATTGGGATGGGTGACGTCCCAGGATGGACCAATGCTTCACCTCTATGAGCATCACCTAGATGCAATGAGTGCTAAGTGGACCATTCATTATCATGAGAGATGGGTTCTTGGGAACCACTGCTCGTGAATCATGTGTCAATGAGTTTGACTCGAAAACTACATGGTTGAATGCTGATAGCAATATCATAATTTGACATGTTGTGGAAGAAACCTCCAACGTATCAATTGATGAGCTAAAGGGGCTCTATAATGAATGGTTGATAAGGCACAACACCTGTTGAAGGTTTTGCAAATGGGGTAGGAAGCTAAGTGGGTCAACCTTGGGGGAAACTTCGTGGTTAAACGCGTTTGAGCTGGAGCAGTACTAGGATGGGTGTCCTCCTAGGACAAACCAATGATTCATCTCTGTGAGCATCACCTAGATGCAATGAGTGCTAAGTGGACCATTCTTTATCATGAGAGATGGGTTCTTGGGAACCGCTACTCATGAATCATGGGTCAATGAGTTTGAATCGAAAACTACACGGTTGAATCCTCATGGCAATATCATAATTTAGCAGTCTTCTAACACAACTCTCTCTTGACATCGATGAAAAAAATATAAAAAAATGAAAATAAAGGTTGAAGTGGAAGGAGAATTTGAGACACTAATGACTAGAGCTATATCACCTTAAAGGAAAAATCCATATAAACTTAGGTTTATTGAGATGATTAAGGTAAACATGAACATAACTCTGTTGATTTGGAAGTAGGACATGTAATTGAATAAATGGGTATCATAAGACATATACCACTCAATAAATAATAATGAAAAAGACTAAAATATAAGCATGCAACAAAAGAAAATAGATATAATAAAAATTTTGACTCACATAGATGAAGAATCATGGAAAGAAATTCAATCATGATTAACTCTTGAAGGATGCAAGTTAGTCACTAAGTTTTCTTGAGTAAAGGATAATGTTTTAGTTGTGGGGAGAATTTTGGTGGGATATATAGGGTTGTAAGGTACCTCATATGACATTTGTGTCATTCCTAGACCCATATATGTATTATATACCACTTAAATAGCCTTAAAACACCTCTAATATGACTAAATAAAGTATAAATGTGTTAATATTATAGAGAAAAAGGTAAATTTGTGGGAATAAAATTATTAAATGTTATTATGAAACAATATGATTTAAAGAAATTAAGAATAAACATTAAAAGACTATATAAAGAAGTGAAAAGTGAGAGATAAGAATGTGAAAGAGTATGGAATCATGTTGAATTATATGAATTAAATATACTAGAGAATAAGAAAGATGTTAAGGAAGACTAAAGCAAGAGGAATTAATTATGACATGCATAGGAAGTAAGTATATTAATATTTGATGTTATGTTTGTATATGTATGAATCCATAAATCTATTATAATTTAGTTTATACTTATTGTATATCTTGTAGGAGTTAATGGTGGACTCAACAATCCATGATCACTTGAAAGAAAAAATAACTTCCACAAGAGAGAAATAGTAAGAATATCATGTTATAATTATAGATGTAAAATTGTTAGATTGAATATCTGATGTACATATGATGCATTAATCATGAAATGTGTCTTAGTCATGTACAATGAGACAACTACCTCAATAATATTAAATGACTTAGGACACAATAATTAAATTTCAAATGATAAGATAAGATCTAATGACAACTAACACCATCTAGAAATATTTCCTCCTAGGAACTAAGTAAACTTAACATATAAATGGATAATCCCATAATAATGAGTACCACTTTTTTGGATAAAGTTGGACATTAAAATCAACATATTTAACTCTATATTTTCACTTTATAAGACATATAGAAACTAAACTATTAAAAAATTGAAGATGATACAAATTAGTAATTTGTGATGATTTGTTTGTAGATTCTAAATATATATATATATATTTTTAAAAATAAATTATGATTTTTTTACATTATTTTTAATAAATTTTTATATTAGTAAATGTGACACTTATCGGGGTCACACCTATCTATTAGATATCCAAAAAAATTACACATGTTCTCCCTTTTACAATTTTATATGTCATTTTCATTCTAGCCCTTTAACATCAAAATGGACCAAAGCTAAAAAATTGGTTTAGATCATCTAAATTTCATTTACACGGAAGCCTACTACCATATCTTCACCTACATTTTATTACGTTCTACAAAATATTTAATACTATAACAAAAAATTGTGTGAATAGGTACTAGTCACCCACCATCCCTCTGACACCCTCCTCCTTCCCATTTTCCACCACCATGAACACCTAGTTAGCCTCCCCTATTGCAACCCCATCCACTTACACCCTGAGAAATTTATTTCCCATATTCACCTATCTCCTCCTTATTGGCAATGGTTGCCATTGATGTCAACACTGATTGTTGGATATCATTTACACCAACACCTAAGGATATTGTGCATATACTTGGGAGATTGGTTGGCATCGTATTTCATTGTTGACAACATTTTGTTTGGGATATCATTGTTGTATGATAATGTGTTACTGAAGTTCATGGTTGGATGTCATGCCTTGTTTAGAAGTATTGTGTATGGTTCTTGTTAGAAAAGTTATTTTTATGATGATATATTAAGATAAGGATTATAATCAATGCTAATGGTGCAGATATGTTGTTGATGATCTATAGTATGTTTTATCCTCTCTCCTAATGTTCCTAATGATGCATATGTTGCTGAAATTAAGTTTTATCCCCCACAAGTTATTGAAAGGTTATATTCCTAGAAGTTGCTAAGAAGACTATTTGGGAGAATTCTCCACATTCCTTTGTTGTAAGAGATATGATCTTGTAATTTTGTATTTAGTGTTTATGTTTTTTGGATGTTGCACTCCTATCTTTTTAGGTTTTTAGTGCTGCCTAGGAGGCTTTAGTAAATTGTAGAAGGTTGGAAATGTTGTTGGTTATATGGAATGGTCTAGAAATGCTCCACATTTCTCTATATTGATTTTTCTCCTCCTATGGTTTGGTGAATGTTCTCTCAGTGTCTATTTAGTGTCTCAATTCCAATTTCATGTGTTGAAGTGGTCCACAAATTGTTCTACTAATGCCATATCTCATGGTTGCACATTGTACATTTTTAGGAAGAAGTATTATACTCTTGTTTGGATTGCAATAGTTATTGGTGTTAGTAGTGGTTTTCATTGATGTCGAAACTGATTTTTGTTTTTCATTGATGTCAACACTTGGTGACATTGTTGGTGGTTGTTGATGATAACACTTGGTGAATTGTTTGCAGTTGTCATTATTTTCAGCACATGAGAAGGGAGATTGTTGGAATTTGATATCTCTAGTGTCAATACTTGGTGAGATTGTTGCATTGTTTGTTATTTTTTATAATATTCAATTTGGGATATCATTGATTTATGGTGGTATTGTTGAATTTTATGGTTGGATGTCAGGCCTTGTATGATGTTAATCAAAGAACTATTAAGTATTGTTTCTATCAGTAGTGTTGGTTTCATAGTGATTTATTAAGATGAGGATTAGAAGTATTTTTAATGATGAAGAGATGTTGTTGATGTTATATAGTATGTTACATGCTCTCCTATTTTTATTGATAAAGTATATGTTGTTGAAATAAATTTTTGGCCTCCACAAGTTGATTAAGTGTTTCTGTTTTAGGAAGTTGTGTTGAACAATTTTTGGGAGAATTCTTCACATTTCTCCGCTATTGAAGATATGGTCTTGATGTTTTGGATTTAAAGTTAGTGTTTTGTGGATGTTTTACTCCTATATTTCTAGCTCACCAGTGTTGTCGAGGAGGTTTTTGTGAATTGTAGAAGGTTGACAATATTGTTGGTTGTTTAGACTGGTCCAAAAAATGCTCCAAATTTCTTTACATTGATGTTTTTACTCCTATGGCTTGTTGAATATGTTCTCAATGTATGTGCAGTGTCTCAATTTCAATTTCATGTGTTCAAGTGGTCTACAAGTTATTATGTTAATGTAATATCTCATGATTATGCATTTTGTGTCTCTGGAATGAAATATTATGTTCTTGTTTGGCCTATGTTGGCTATTGGTGACATGAAAGTATGGAAAATGAGTCTAGAAGTGTTGTTGGGTGTCAATGTAACATTCCCATGTGATTCACACATTTTTGTTTGTTCTCCTTGGTGTTGCATTATGTCTTGAGTTGGTTTTCTACCTTATTTACGGATAATTGATTGACAACAATAGGGCTTGTCCTATTGCTTGTACTAAATGCTTAAGGGTTTGTGCCAGCATTTGAAGTTGTGTTATGCTAGATTTGAGCCATGAACTATATTTTTGGGAACCACATTGTATTAATTCATTTGGAAGTATATTTTTGGGCCATCTGGTTATGTGCTTCATGTTTCATCTATGTGTTTCCCTATCATTGACTTAGGTTGATGTGTGCCAATTTTTGAATTGATTTGGATCACATTAGAAGATGTAATAAGAGTTTTTTTTGGTCCTCTCTACTTCTAGTTAGGACCAAACATTATGTTTATATGGCCGACTTGTTGAATTTATTGTTTATATTCTCTCATGGATGACCTAAAATTTATGTTCTATGGTATTATGGTGGATATAAATGTAAGAAAATTTTAGATGCAATTGGGATGAATATATGAAAAAATGTAAAGAAGTGTGAGTGTGGAATATATTGAATATCTAGTAGAGATAATGCTGAAGTGTAAAGAAGAAAGATCAGATGCACCTTGATGCCTCAGTCAATAGAGTGAATTGTTGATATTGTATTTTTTTATAAACTCTTTTTTGTTTCTCTGAGATAGTGAATCTCATTAGGTCTTTTGAATATTTCCCATAAATTTATATTTTCTCTAGCTTTGCAAGTCCTTTTTATCTTTATCTAAGGTAGTTCACCTTATTCTGCAAGTCTTTTTTGATAGTGATAATTTATATTATGAGTTAACTCTCAGATGGTTGTTGTTGCACCAAAATATCAACCAGTTAATTCTTGATACAATCAATAGAGTTAATGAATCCATAAGATTTGGTTAAGGCATGTGACAAACCTAAGTGTTGCACTGCACAATACAAGGAGCCTAAGGGTGTACACCTTGCAACAATCCCCCTACTACAAGAGAAGGGTTCAAACCCATTACCTAGGCTCTGATACCAATTTTTGCGTAGATGGTTGTCGTTGCACCAAAATATTTACCTCTTCATGTTTGATACAATTTTCTAGAGTTAATGAATCCATAGGAGGTTATTAAGCCATGTCATGAACCCGAGCGCTACAATATACAACACAAGGAGACCAAGGGCACACACCTTGTAATAGGTTTTTCCCTCATTAGGTTTTTCACGTAAATATGTTGTCATCTTGTGGATGTGTGTTTTTTGTCATTCATTTTCATTACTGCTAACCTGGTTAAGGATAGAATTTTTATATCTTTCATTGTTGAAGATTGATGAATTTGTTGAAGGTTTGAACTACTATATCATTCTTTGTTGCAAATCTATGTAAGGGTTTTGATTGGGTTAAAAATTTAGTATTGTGCTCAAGGATTCAAGTTCTAGAGGGATTCATTTTTTTACAAATACTGATTCACCCCACTCTCATTATCTAGTATATTCAACAATTTTTTATTAGAGCCATGTTCTTTTCAAGAAGTTTAACAACTTGAGGCAAAGATCTGGGATGGAACATGATGGTTCATTAAAGGGTCCTAGTTTTTATGGAACTAATTATGCTTTCTATAAATTGAGAATGGAAGGCCACCTAAACTCTTTGGGTTTTTTGTTTGGAAATTATTCAAGGATGGTTATGTTGCTCATGCTAAGCCTCTAATAAATCTACTTGAAATTAGACTATATGAGTGTAATGCCCAGGCTAAGAATTCTCTCTTGTGGGCGATGGTTGATTTATATCTTTTAAAGGTGATGAGTTAAAATTTTTGTAAGCATGTCTAGGGAAAGATTAGTAGAATCTATGAAGGAGATACTAAATCAAATAAAATCAAGATGTAGATTTTTAAGAGAAGATTTGAGACATTGAGGATGATAGAGGATGAATAAGTTGCAAGTATCCAAACAAACTTAACAAACTTAGTTCAGATCCTTGAGTGGTGAAGATGTGTTTTCCTTTAAACTAGATCTAGAGTCTATGGAACCTAAAGGTTGGGACTTCAATTCAGATGATTAGGGAATATATTTTGAAGGAAAAATATGGTATATTCTAGAAGACCTAAATGAAGCAAAGACATACTAAAAAATATGAGACTTCTTAAAATATTAAAGGAAGATATTGAAAAACTAAAAGTTCAAATAGGAAATAAAAAATTTCAAATAAAACTAAAAGTGGTAGAAGGTGTGATCTCTTTTTTGAAAGATAAGTTATGTAATAAATATATTGAATGGTTGAAACTTGAGGAGGAGATTGGATCTATGAGAAATGAACTAGAAATAGCAAAAGAGAAAGTTTTCAAAGGAGAAAATTTTGGTCTTGATAGCTTCAAATCAAATGAAAAGCCTAAGACAAAGGAGGAGAAATTCTACACTAAATATTACAAGAATAATGCCTTTAGAGATGAAAAGATAGATCAATATGATAAGAAATAAGGTGCATTCATCCCTATCTAGATTGAACAAAAAGGATTCAAAAGTCCTCCACTTGTAAGAAAATAAGCTCCTACTCAGTTCAATCAATCTTTTCAAGGTTAGTATTTTTCTTACAATAAATTTTGGCATAAGGTTGTTGATTGTAGATCTAGACAAGGAAGGAGTGATAACATGAGTAGAATATCCTCTAAACTTCAATGAAACAATGCTATTTAATTTCATGGATATTTATATACTTGCAACAACTTTGGTCATAAAGATATTGAGTGCAAATCTAAGGTGAAGAGGAACAACTTTTTTCTTGAACACAACATTGTGTGTTACAAATACAATAAGAAGGTACATAAAGAAAATGGTTCAAAAAGTGGTTTTGTGAAGCCATCTGTTCAAAATCACAAAAATGATGAAACCATTAATTAGGAAGAGAAGGGTAATCAAAAGGTCTAGAAGGAGGAAAAAAATCAAGAAAATGAGAAGAAGGATGATTCTACACTTGTGCATTCTACATAGGATCCTAAGACAAATTGAGATAGAGCACTATATATTGATGGTGTTTTCTGCACAGCAATAACTCAGACAGAATATGATATCCTATCTCTCTTGAAAGGTAAATCTCTATGGGAAAAGAGATAACCCCAAGGTCTCTAATGTCAGGTCTTGACAATGCAACAAAACAACTCAGTGATAAATGTGAAAATGCTAGTAATCACAATGGGGCCTTACTAAGAGCAAACACTGACCTTTGAATTTATCTGATTTAAACAATAAATTGATACTTTGAAACTTGATTGGAACCCTGATAATAAAGAAATAGCAAAAGATAAAGGTTTCAGAGATAATCCTAAGACTACTTCTAACCCTAAGATTGAAGATGCCAAAAGACAAAATGCTCAAAATGGATTGATCTCTCATAAACTATCTTCTACTTGACCCAGATGAATCTACAATTTCATAGAAATAGTGCAATCTTCTAAGGTATTTAAAGATTTTAAAATTACAAGCATTCATTCAACCAACTCTATTGCAAGTGAGATGAATAAATCCTTATGACTGAACTAAGCACAATTATAAGTCCAGGCTAACTTTGCAAAGTAGCTAACAATCAGCTAATTGAAAAAAGTATGGACTAGAGATCACTGTAAACATTCCAAACATGAAAACCTAAGCATTATCAAACCATCTAATCATAAATTAATAAGCAATTTGAAAGATAGAATAACAAGAACTATGCCAGATGAAATTCCACAAGATAGATACCAAACACAATATCTTTCTTATATTAAATCATCCAAAGTAGCAACAACTCCAGCTTGAGAATAAACCCTTATTTGCTCTAATATCACTTATCTACTATCCTCCTATATGCCTCTCTATCTATATCCCTATCTATCTCTCTTCAAATGAGGAAACATGCCAGTTTTTATAGAGAAACCTTAAGATAGGTCAGCCCAAAGAAAATTTACAATAAAACATGACCTACAAGAGGTCGGCCCAAAATATAATTCAAACACCACATGAAATGCGCCATTGGCACCAACTTCATCCAAAACTACCAAGATATAAAAAGGGTCAGCCCAATACATGTGAATAATGGGAAGCACAAATCTCAATGTAACCTTATATAATCACTCCCCATCCTTGTCTTTAGCTCGATCTTCTTCACCATGTATGGCCAAAAAAACCCTATCTAGCTCAACAACAGGTGGCATACGGAAAACCTTAATCTTTCTTTCAAGGGACCTAATGTCATCTTTTGCCTACCCAACTGCACCATCCCAATCAGTCTTACTAGCCAAATACCTGTCTATAACTACAATATAAGTTGCAGCATCATCCAACTGATGCCTAGTAACAGGCCCTTCATTGACTGGAGAATAAACATCTCTCCACCATTTCCTTATCTACTCCAAATTGAAATGCTTCGGAGAAAACTTCTTTCTTCCAGTCATGACCTCAAAGAATGAAATGCATTTTTCATGGATACTAGCCAATGTATCCTCAATCTGTCTCGCTTGTTTATAGATATTTTTCAAGGCCTTCTACCTCATTTGCAGGATTTCAAACCATTCATAAGGTTCAGAAGCTCATGGAAAGGGAATAATCCCACACTTTACCAATTTTCCCTCAATTAATCCAATGAAAGTTATGTTTTTCTACAGAAGGAGGTCAATATCCTCCTTATCTTGTGCCAATACAACCTTCAACCAATCCACCAATCTCATTGCATCCCCTCTAGTTGACAAAATTCATTTGATAGCATCATCTCCCTTGGTCTAGACACCTTATAACTAAGAAACTGTAGCATGTGTGGTGCCCTTCATCTTTTCAATTTCAGAGATTGTCTCCTGGGGTAAGAAGCCTGCAATAGAGGAGGAGGAGCCAATAGCTTGCAAGGTTTTCATCAACTCTTGCAAATACTTCCTCAATTTCCCATTCTCCCTCTCTAACTCCTGCTTCATTTGCACAGCCTTCTTCAACTTGTCTATGATCACTATACTGGAACCTTCATACTCTTCAATATCCTATTCCACTATAGCATGCCCTAAGTCAATAGTTTGTACATGATAATCCTGGGCAGTCACATTGTCTCCATCTTTGTTTGGAGCAAGGGTAGCAATGTAAGCCACTCTATTACTTGACCCATCTCTTTCAATCCTAGACACAACCCTAGCTTTCTTCTTAGTTTTTTCCTTTTCCACATTTGCCATAAGGGCTTCCCAAGCAGGAGGAGCATCCTCCACTATCACCATTTTTCTATTCAATCCTTTCTCAAGACAATCTAGAATAGTGGACTCAACAAGCACCGTATCCTTCCTATCCTGCCCTTGCTCCTACTGATCAACAATTGCATCCTTTTCAGCACTTGGACTTTTAGGAATGTGGTGCAGGAGCACCTAGAAAACGTCTAGGAAAAACTAGGCTTAGGCAATTTTTGTTTTTGAAGTTATAAGGTCATGTTGACCATTGCAATTGAGTGAGAGACTTATTAAAAAGTTTAGTTAGGAGCTATCAGGAGTGTTTAAGATTTTGACTTTAGACACTCATTTGTGTTAGTTTCTAGGGAATTGGCAAAAGTGGCAAATTGGGACATTTTGCACTTTTTCCCACTTGGTAACGACTTGTCCAACCCAAGGGAGGCACAACTACTTTGGGAAAACCTATAAAAGGTATTCCTCGACCTGTAGATGGGTTGGAAGTCTTTGTGAAGTTTTGGCAATTTGGAAATTTCATGAATGACAAGAAAAGACAGTGTGGAAATCGATTAAGTTCATGTGTTTTATTCTTGGTAGTTTGTTAATGGCATGAACAAGCAATGAAATATGTGTAGGATGTAATGTAGGAAGTTTCCAAACATTGTTTTGGTTCTACATTATATGTTTTCATCATTTTCAAGTTTTTGTTTGTAGTTGGATAAGTGTTTTCTCTTTGCTGATCTAACTGGCAACCTGTCAAATATGGGGTTCTAGTTCCTTTTCCCATTGTACCTGGTGTACGGCCTTTTAGGGATTGGAGCTAGTCTCCATGTGTGTAAATATGGTAGATTTAGGGGTAGGTAGGAGGCATGGACACATTGTGAATGACTTATCCTAGGCGAGCTTGATTGTGCCCGACTAGGAAAGTTATGAAGTGTGATACACTTAACTTGTAGGGGTGATCTCACCTTGCTAAAACCCATGGTAGGAAGGTGGATGAAATCCTTGTAGAGGCTTGGTATGAAGGAGGAGATCTCACAGGACCATTTGGATAAAGAACAAAATAACAGTTCATCGGGTGGTCAAGAAATGACTCTAAAAGCCCTAAATTTGCTAATTTGAAGAATAAGACTGTGTACGGTCAAGCAAGGGTTGAGAGCTTGAAAATATTGAAGAGCTTGGTAATAGGACCAAGAATCCACAAAAAAGGTTTGGGGTTCTTTGGAAGATTTTGGAGAAATATCCACTTTTCTCGGGTTAGGAGGGCTAACTAGGAGGCTCTAGGCTTGTAGCCTTTTTAACCCTAGGTGAGGGTTTGGAGGTAGCAATGGACAAAGGGCACAAGGTGGAGTTTTCAGCATAAGTGTGAGATGGTGGAAAGTTGTTGGAAGCATTCCCACACCCCTACAAAGAGAAATTGAAAGGATGGGAGTATTTAGCCTTTAGGGGAGATTAAGGGCTAAGGAAGAGGTAGTGGCAAGGCACCAAGCTTGGCTTGGTAGACAAAGGGTTTGATGATAGTGAGGTTGGCCAGTAGAACCAAGGGAGCCTACAAATAATATAGGACCTAAAGGTTAAGGTGGAGAGTCACCTAGGTGTTCTTGAGAACAAGGACCCAAAGCATGGAACAGTGACTGTTCCATCCAGCCCTACCCTATCAGATTGGTATCAGAGTGAGTTAAAGGTTTGGGATAGTGACTTGTATGTCAGAGGTTGAATCAAGCAGTTCCAACACCATGGTGACCAATGCAGAATTGGCAAGAGACCTAACAGAGAAACAAGAGAAGAACATGCAACTTGAAGAGATGAAGCAAAGGTTAGAAGAGGTGGTAGAGGTTGTAGGCAAGATGAAGGTACAACTAGCAGTGGTTACGGACAAGGGTGAGGATCAAGTTGAGGAGGACATTGAACCATACCTTAATCCACCACTAAAGGAGGAAGCCTTCCTCAAGGCATTGAAGGCTTTGAGTGGTAAAGCATTAGAAGGCATTCCCATCTTCACAGGTAGAATGGATGCAGAGTTGGTTATGGAGTGGATAGAAGGAATGGAGAATCACTTTGAGTGTGATGGAGTGACTGAGGCACATAAGGTGAAGATATAAAAATCAAGGATAAGGGGACAAGCATTGACTTGGTGGAAGTTCCTACAAGAACAAAGGGAGAATGAAAGCAAGAAACACATTTCAAGTTGGAAAGCTATGGTGGCTAAAGTGAAGGAGTATTAGACTATGGGGTCCAATTGCATAAGAAGAGGAAAAACCTTAGGAAAAGAGACCTAGATGTAGCTTCCTACATCGAGGAGTTCCAAAAACTAAGCCTTAGGTCTAGGGTGCAAGAAGTGGAAAGCATCAAGGTCGCGAGGTATCTAAATGGCCTCAAATGGAACATCCAAGAAGAGTTGAGTCTCTTTACACTCACCAATCTCCATAGTTGTTTTCAAATGGCTTTTAAGGTGGAGGAGAAGTTGGAAAAGAAACAAGACTCCAATTCTAAAGGTAGAGGCAAAGGCAGAGAACAAAGAGATCAAAGAGGGCAAAGGGGTGGCTACCAAGGTAGAGGAAATGAGCAAAGAAACCAAGGAGAATACAAATTCACAGAGCATGGAAGTGAAGCACCTTCTAGAGGAGGTTATGGAAGAGGTAGAGGTTCTCAAGGAGGATCCAATAGAGGAAGAGGAGCAGGCAGGAGCAATTCATACTTTGCAAATATGAAATGCTACCATTGTGGTCAAGTTGGACATCCAGCTTATAGGTGCCCAGAGAAAGCATCTTCATCAAGCAATGAGAAGAGAGTGGATTATGCACAAGAGGACACCATGAGTCCTAAGTCATCTGAGGTCAGTCACATTGAATCTGAGATGGGAGAGTCTTTGATGTTTGGAAGAGTTTTGATCAGACAATCGGTCAAGGAAGAACCAAAACAAAGGAGAGCTCTATTTAGAGTAAGGTGCAAAATACTTGGTAAAGTATGCAAGGTCATAGTAGATTAAGGTTCAATAGACAATATTATCTCAGAGGAGGTGCTAAAGAAGCTAAAATTGGAGAAGGTACCCCACACCAACCCCTACAAAGTGACATGGTTAAACAAAGGGCATAGTGTTCTTGTTAATGAGCAAGTAACGGTGGAGTTTTCTATTGGAGGGTACAAGGATAAGCTAGTTTGTGATGTGTTACCCATGGATGCATGTCATCTACTATTGGGTAGACCATGGCAATATGACAAGAGTGCCATGTATGATGGAAAGGAGAATACAATTTCATTTAAGAAGGATGGAAAGACTTTCAAGTTGCAGTCACTGTTAGAAGAGGATGAAGGATAGTCAAAGACACCAAGTGTTCTACTAAGCAGTGGAAAAGAGTTCCTCAACACCCTACATGAAGGTGGAGAAGGATATGTAGTATTGTTGCAATCCAAGGAGGAAGATAAGACTGCAAAACTAGTCATCCCCGGAGCAGTCCAGAATTTGCTTGAGAAGTATAAGGACATAGCAAGTGATGGTACACCTGCAAATTTACCTCCTAAAAGGGCCATCAGTCATCAGATTGACTTCATACCTGAAGCATCATTGCCTAAAAAAGTAGCATATAAGCTTACACCGGATCAGAATTTGGAAGTGGCTAGACAAGTGCAAGAGTTGTTGGATCAAAACTTGATTCAAAAGAGCATCAACCCATGTGTAGTACCGGTAGTCTTGGAAACCAAGAAGGGAGGTAAATGGAGATTATGTACTAATTCTAGAGCAATAAATAGAATCACAATCAGATGTAGGTTCCCTATTCCTAGAATTGAAGACTTAATGGATTATCTTGGAGGAGCTTAGTATTACACTAAGTTGGATCCGAAGAGTGGATATGATCATATCAGAATTAAGGATGGTGATGAGTGGAAGACAACATTTAAGACAAATGATGGGTTATATGAATGGAGAGTGATGCCATTTGGTCTCTCCAATTCCCCTAGCACATTCATGAGGCTCATGAATGAAGTGTTCAAAGATTTCATAGGGGTATTTGTGGTGGTATACCTTGATGACATCCTCATATTCAGTAAGACAGCAAAAGAGCATTTAAAACATGTGGAGTTGGTTCTTAGAAGGTTGCAAGAGGAGAAGTTGGCAATCAATCTAGAGAAGTGTGAGTTCTTTAAGCAAGAGCTTGTATATTTGGGTTTTGTAGTGTCCAAAGGATCATTGAAGATGGATCCAAGCAAGGTGGAAGCTATCCTAAATTAGCCTACACCAACTACAAGGACTGAGGTAAGAAGTTTCCATGGATTGGCTCAATTTTATAGAAAATTCATAAGAAACTTGAGTGGTATCTATGCACCGGTGCTACATACAATCAAAGGTGGTCTAAAAACAAAGTTTAAGTGGACACAAGAAGCTGAGAAAGGGTTTAAGAAACTGAAATAAGAATTGGCAACTCAACCTATTCTCTTGTTACCTAGCTTTGACAAGTTGTTCACCATGGAATGTGATGCTAGTAAAGTTGCAGTAGGAGTGTTAAATCAAGAAAGTAGGCCTATAGCCTTCTTTAGTGAGAAGCTCAATGAAGCAAAGAAGAAGTATTCAACCTATGATTTATAACTTTATGCTTTGGTTCAGTCACTTAGGAAGTGGAGGCATTACCTTCTACCCAAGGAGTTTGTAGTCTTTACAGACAATCAGGCACTTAGCTATATCAACACCCAAGAGAAGTTGAGCAATAGACATTTGAAGTGGATGGAGTACATCCAAGCTTTTACTTTCACCATCAAGCACAAGAAGGGACAAATGAACAAGGTGGCAGATGCACTAAGTAGGAGATTGTTGATAGTGCAAGAGATACAGATCAAGAGCATTTGCATAGAGAGTTTCAAGGATCTCTATGGGGAAGATGAAGACTTTTCAGAGGCCTACAAGGTATGTTTAGACTTTGAGAATCATTTTCATAGCCAATACTCTAAGTATACTTTGCAAAGTGTTTTGTTGTTCAAGGGAAATCAATTGTGTGTTCCAAGAGGATCAATGAGAGAAAACCTCATTCAAGAGAAGCATAATGGCAGTCTTAGTGGACATTTTGGCATCAATAAGACTTTAGAACTAGTACAAAGGTTTTACTATTGGCCTAAGTTGGCAAGAGATGTCAGGAGATATTTAGAGCAATGTGTTGTGTGTATGAAAGCCAAGGGAGGAGCTAGTAATGCTGGCCTATATAAACCCCTACCCATTCCTAACAGACCATGGGAGTGTGTGAGTATGGATTTTGTGGTAGGACTCCCTAAGACCAAGACTGGTTTTGATAGTGTGTATGTAGTAGTGGATAGATTTAGAAAAATGAGTCACTTTATCCCTTGCAAAACCACTCATGATGCTAGCTACATAGCTCACCTTTTATTTAAGGAGGTTGTAAGGATTCATGGCTTACCTTTAAGCATTGTTTTAGACAGGGGTGTTAAATTCATGAGTCACTTTTGGAAGAGTCTATGGAGCAGATTGGGTACCAACCTATCTTTTGGATGAGCTTACCATCCTCAGACCGATGGTCAAACAGAGGTGGTTAATACGGTGGTAGGTAAACTTCTAAGGTGCCTAACTAAAGAATATGGACAAACATGGGACATGGTGATCTCACAGGCTGAGTATGCTTACAATGATAGTGTGAACCAGACCACAGGGAAGAGTCCTTTTGAGGTTGTGTATGGAATGCACCCAAGAGGTATTTGTGAGCTCAGGGAACTAGGAGCTATGGATAATACGAGTGGACATGCTAAAGACTTCACTCAAACCGTGAAAGAGATTCAGGAGCAGGTAAAGAGGACAATCACCGAGGCCACTCAAAAATTGAAAGATAAAGTAGACATGTCAAGGAAGGATGTGCAATTTGCAGTAGGAGACTTTTTCATGGTTCACCTTAACAAATCAAGGTTGTAGAAGGGAATTTCAACCAAGTTGCAAATGAAAAGAGTAGGACCATGCAAGATATTAGCCAAGTATGGAAAGAATGCATACAAGGTGGAGTTACCTTCGGATTTGGGAATTTCACCATTTTTCAATGTTCCAGATTTGATCAAGTACAAGGGATCAGTCAATGATGTAGCTCAGACCAGTAGGGAGGTCTTCAAGGAATTCGGCAACATAGCCTTACCTACCAAAGAGAAACTACAAGCAGAGAGCATCTTCGAGTCAAGAGTACCGAAATCTACAAGGAAGAAAGTGTACATGGAACACCTTATCAAGTGGATGAACAAGCCCGAATTTGAGGCTACATGGGTACAAGAGGATCAGTTCAAGAAGAATGGCATTGATATGTCACTGATCTCTCCTTCCCTTCCTTATTGTTTGGCAGAGGGGGAGAATGGTGTAGGAGAACCTAGAAAACACCTAGGAAACACTAGGCTTAGGCAATTTTTGTTTTTGAAGTTATAAGGTCATGTTGACCATTGTAATTGAGTGAAAGACTTATTAAAAATTTTATTCAGGAGCTATCAAGAGTGTTTAAGATTTTGAGTTTAGACACTCATTTGTGTTAGTTTCTAGGGAATTGGGAAAAGTGGCAAATTGGGACATTTTGCACTTTTTCCCACTTGGTAACTGACTTGTCTGACCCAAGGGAGGCACAACTACTTTGGGAAAACCTATAAAAGGTATGCATCAACCTGTAGATGTGTTGGAAGTCTTTGTGAAGTTTTGGCAATTTGGAAATTTCATGAATGACAAGCAAAGACAGTGTGGAAATTGATTAAGTTCCTGTGTTTTATTCTTGGTAGTGTGTTAATGACATGGCCAGGCAATGAAATATGTGTAGGATGTAATGTAGGAAGTTTCCAAACATTTTTTTGGTTTTGCATTAGTTGTTTTCATCATTTTCAAGTTTTTGTTTGTAGTTGGTTAAGTGTTTTCTCTTTGCTGATTTGACTGGCAACTTGTCAAAGATCGGGTTCTAGTTCCTTTTCCCACTATACCTAGTGTACGGCCTTTTTCGGATTGGAGCTAGTCTCCATGTGTGTAAATATGGTAGATTTAGGGGTACGTAGGAGGCATGGACACATTGTGAATGACTTATCCTAAGCGAGCTTGATTGTGCCCGACTAGGAAAGTTATGAAGTGTGATACACTTAACTTGCAGGGGTGATCTCACCTTGCTAAAACCCATGGTAGGAAGGTGGATGAAGCCTTGTAGAGGCTTGGTATGAAGGAGGAGATCTCATAGGACCATTTGGTTATAGAACAAAATAACAGTTCACCGGGTGGTCAAGAAATGACTCTAAAAGCCCTAAATTTGCTAATTTGAAGAATGAGACTATGTACGGTCAAGCAAGGGTTGAGACCTTGAAAATCTTGAAGAGATTGGTAATAGGACCAAGAATCCACAAAAAAGGTTTGGGTTTCTTTGGAAGAGTTTGGAGAAATATCCACTTTTCTCAGGTTAGGAGGGCTAACTGGGAGGCTCTAGGCTTGTAGCCTTTTTAACCCTAGGTGAGAGTTTGGAGGTAGCGATGGACAAAGGGCACAAGGTGGAGTTTTCAGCATTAGTGTGAGATGGTGGAAAGTTATTGGAAACATTCCCACACCCCTGCAAAGAGAAATTGAAAGGATGGGAGTATTTAGCCTTTAGGGGAGATTAAGGGCTAAGGAAGAGGTAGTGGCAAGGGACCAAGCTTGGCTTGGTAGATAGAGGGTTTGATGATAGTGGGGTTGGCCAGTAGAACTAGGGGAGCCTACAACTAAGATAGGACCTAAAGGTTAAGGTGGAGAGTCACCTAGGTGTTCTTGAGAACAAGGACCCAGAGCATGGAACAGTGAGTGTTCCAACCTACCCTACCCTATCAGAATGTCCACAGTTGGATTATCTTTCTCATTTAACTGTTCTTCCACCACAACCTATGCTCGTGAAGGGGCCCTAGCTAGTATTTCTTCCTCCTTTTGGGGAGACTTGGTCACTTCTTCCTTTCTAGGTGAATCTACATGAGATACTAAGGGAGATTGTATTACCTTATCGATCTTTGCCTCTGAATTATAGAGATCTCCCTCCTGAAATTCTTCCTCACTCAGATCCTTGGGATCTTCATCCCTCTTTAGTTCCTCCTGTGTGTTACCAGTATCCTGAGGAATAGAGACATTCACTTGCTCAACAGCAGGAATACTAACTGGGACATTCTCCTTTACTGGTGTATCCCTTGGGGAAGGAGTCCTTGATCTCCTCATGTAAACTTGTGTCTTTTCCCCTGAGCTTTCCACCTCTACCACTAGTGGCTCAATTTCCTTGTCAAATTTAGAAGCTTCCTCCATTCATTGTGACAATTTTGTGATTATTCCTCTCTTTATTAATGGTCGATCACTTTCAACCTCTTCATCTTCCTCCTTATTCTTTTCAACTTCCTTCTTAGAGGCATGTCTCCTTTTCTTGGCAACTGGCTTCCTCTGTTTTCCTACCTCTGCAGCCTTCTTAGATTGAACCTCCCTTACCTAGATCCTAAAAGGAGAATCCACCTTCTCTTTGCCCTTTGGATCAAGTTCAAGTGAACCCTTGGAAGTAGAATGAGACTCTAAATCTCCCATCAAATCATAGGTGCATGGAACACCCTCGCTCTCCAGCTCCAATATCTTGTGCTTCAACCACATCCATGTATATTTGATCATCGGGGTCATGACTTGGTCCAATTTAGTCTTCTCTTCCTCCAACAAATCAACTTCTCCCACTGGTTTATCCTTTACTACCTCATAAACATGGCCCTGGATTAAGTTTCCATCCTCTTCCACCTGGTCAGGGATGGCCTTCATATTGTACAGTCATACCAAATCCACTGGCAACCTAGAGAACTCCTTCTTTTTTACCTCAAACTCATCAGCAAGATTAATCTAGTAATCCTCAAGATTAGCCTTATGGCTATATTCCCTATTGGCCTTCTTTTAAGCTTCACCAGTGATGTCAAACATTTCCCTCTTGGATTGGAAGGAGAAACTAGAATTACTCCTCTCCTCCTCAAAAGAATGAGTAGACTGAATGGAAGCACAAACCTCACCCATTCCTATCTTCAAGGGAAAGTCATTCCCAAAACCTATTTTGTGCATCTCTCCCTTCACAACATTGTCAAAGTCACAAATCTACCTAGTGACTTCCAAAAATATGACATGATTAGTTGGATAACTAGGGAGTCTATAGGGAGCCCTGTGGAAACCATCAATTTTGATATAGGAGAAAGTTGGGAACTGGATAAACCATGTCTCATATCTTCTTATTAATTCCTTAGCCTTATCTGAGATTCTCATACACTCCACACCTTGGAGAAATCTGGTGATATACATTGTGAATGCATCATTGGATCTCTTCTAACTCCCACCAGTTAAATGTAACTACGAATATACTTCATAAATGGTATTCTTCCCAAAGATACCCCTAGTGCTTAACCCCTTGTATGCGTGATGTCTCGCCAATGAATACACTAGGTAAGAGGTCATGGTAAAGGTCTTGGTTTGCAAGACATTATATAAATGTTCATGAATCATAGCACTGATGGCCCCTACCCAGTGATAGTCAATTCCCTGCTCCATCCTAGCAATCACATTAAACATCTAGGTTTCAAACACTCCTGCACTCTTCAATCCCACCAACCTGTTGAGAAGAGTGATGACATTGTAGTACTCCCTCTTGAACTTAAGCCTAAATAGTTGCTTAGGCAATTTGGAGAAATGGGCTTTAGGCTTCTCTAGCCAAGAGTTGATCACCTGTTGAGACTTGAGGCAATGGCCATAGGACAAAAAACAACTAGAATCCTCCCCTAGGGACCAATTATCCTTTGTGTCCCTCTATCATAGTTTCTGGCACATTCAAGCACCAATTCATAACATTGTACTGAGGAGGGGAAACAAGCCACATGAGCCAATCCTGAATCTACCATTCTCCTAGCAAGCAAAGGAGGGCTCAGTGCTGACATCTCGGCCTTGAATTCCTCATTGTCCCACATACCCAATTTTTGTTTGTAATTCCTGACCAGATTGAGGTCAGTTTTCTCTCAGGAATCTTGCTCCTTATGTCTAGTTTTACCTTCTTTGCATCTATGATGGCCGAAGTCTCTACAATTTGATTCGATGCCTTCCCTTTTCCCCGATCAACAACACCTTGTCCTAATCCTACCTACAATCATAAAAATATGACCACAATCAAATCCATGAGAAACAAAAAGTGCAAGAAATCATTACCTCAAAGTTCAGGATTTAGCCCCCCTCATGGATTCTACACCGGAGAGGATTTTCGGGAAAATCTGGACCAGGCGGATTCCAACGAACCAAGCATTCAAAATCCCAAAACATCATTCAAATCCATCAATTAACAAAGGAATATCATTAGAAACACTTAGCATAAGCTCCTTTAATCTATCAAATACATCATTAATAAATAGATCCTTCCATAAACATCAAATTTAACCTTTTCCCAAAAACCCGAAAGAATCCACCAAAGGTGAAAACAACATTAATTA
Organism: Sequoiadendron giganteum; assembly: GCA_007115665.2. Lineage (NCBI taxonomy): Eukaryota > Viridiplantae > Streptophyta > Pinopsida > Cupressales > Cupressaceae > Sequoiadendron > Sequoiadendron giganteum. The sequence continues at coordinate 391,943,594 of CM021110.1, read as the reverse complement.
CAACTAACCCGGGAAAGAGGAGGGACCGTAGAACATCTGGGAAAATCTGGAGTGAACAGATTTTGGTGAAAACCCGACATAACATTATTAAAGCATGAAATTGGTAAAATGACCCGACCGCGGATTTCAGGAAAATCCAGAGGAAGCGGATTTTGGTGAGACAAACTGAATCCAGGAAAAACTGATAAAAGAGAAAGAAAAGGGGGAACTGAGGAAATCCAGGGGAAGTGGAATTCCACGAAGACCTCGAAAACCCAAACCCGTCCCTATCTTCCTAACTTTCACCAAAATGATTCAAATTACTTCGGATCTCGAGCCTGAACTCCAAATTTAAGCTAACCTAAACCTCCAATGGATCAAATACAAATCAAGAACACTCCCCACAACAACTGGAGGAGGACTGACCATGCCCTAGGTTAAGAACCCTAGCATTTCAGTCATGAAAATGCACAGAACCAGGCACAACTTGCTTACACACCAGAATGGGGAATTTTAAAAACCAATGCAAGCAAACGTCCCAACAAGAGTCAATACCAGACCAAAGGTAAACATTCAATCAATCACATGGACTGGTATACCAATAGAAAAACCCCAAAATTCCCAAAAAAGATGGTCACACCTAAGGGAACCAGGAAACCACAAAGGACTCCAAAGCAAATGAAGAAAAGCAATTGAAATCAAACAGAGAAAAGGGCACATTTACATACCATGGGAGCAAAAAGGCTGAAACTAGTGATGCCAACAAATAACCCTCAAACACGAACAAGAAAGAATCCACTACTCAAATGCAATAGTCAAAATCCACAATCCAACAAAACACCAAAGCTCCAAGACTAAAGCTCAAATGATAGCAAATGAACAACCTCAAATGATCAATTACTTCAAAAAATCCAATATATCAAAGCCCCAAAACTTCTGCACAAATGCCATTAATACATTTGACAAGACAACCATGATCATAAAAACCTGGGGATTCGACAAGGTAACGAATTTCAAAGAAATCCAGACCAGGAGGATTTTCCTAGATTCAAGCCAATAGGAAGTCAATTCTGGACATCGAAGAAAACCCGAGAGAATCTAGCTCAGGCAGATTTTCTCGAAAATAGTGAAAACTCTAGAACTAAATCATAACTCAAGATTTTCAATAAGATTCATAAGCATGCCACTTCAATTGGAAAAATAGACATCAAAGCACATGCCCAAAACTAGAGAAACCCCTAGAAAAGAAGGGTCAAGACACCAAAAAGCGAAAAAAGAGGGTCCCCACCTTTAGTGGGGCGTGTGTGCAAAAAATTGCACAACAAATGGTGACTCCGTTGGGGAAATGCTCCAAAGCATTTCAGGGATAAACTAGAATCAAGAACCCAGAATCTATGGTTTTAATCCTCTCATCAGGCCACCTATGGACAATGTTTCAGAAACCACAAGCAAGAAGACCTTTTCCTATACCAGGGTCCAAGTGTGTGTATGATGCATTGATTCCTATCTATAAGTGCAATGGGAACGAGAGCAAATCTAACCCAACTATATAAAGGTTCATACTTCAAAAGCAACCCGGATAGAGCCTCGCTGCCATTCAAGCGTCCATAGCCCTGCGCGAGGTTATCATTGTGACCCTCCCAAGCATAGCTCTAATGCTAGTTAGGCATCTATAGCCCTGATAGAGATACTAGGATACCCCTGATAAGGTGCAGCCCATTTAAATTTTCAAAATTTTCTCTCTTTTATTTTATAAAAATTTCATCTTCTCCTTTGCAAGTAATGAAACTCACACTCGGGGATGAGGAACACAGTGGAATTGAAGCAGAATATAAGATTTTTCACCAGGTCAAACTACTCAGAGACCCTATGCAACTCCATAATTTTTTAATTTAGTGTGAAAATGTGGGACCCAAATGTATTCCAAAGTGTATCCAAAACAAGTGACTCTAATTCCTAGTACAAGGGACATCGGATAATGGAATTCCACCACCTAACTCTAAAAAAATGATTAGATTTTATAAAAGAAATTTTAAAAGCAATCCCAATCAAACAACCCATTATACAAATGCAACAACCCCAAAGAAATAAGGAACCCAAAAGCAAAATAAAACCAAAAGTGAAACAAACCAAAGCAAACCTAAACTACCAAAGAAAAACCAGCAACAAGAAAGCAAAGCAGAAAGAAAACCTATTCTAATTATGTACATAATGAACTGTAGAATAGTTCAAGGTTGAAAATAATGCTTCAGATGCTGCCCATTAACATGCAACAAGATATCCTCACTAGTGAGGGTTTTCAAATGAAAAGCATTATCTCCCAGAATTTTTGAAATCTAGTAAGGACCAAGCCAAATTTTATCAAATTTACCATGCTCTCCCTTACGATCAAGGGCTTTATCCCAATAGAGAACTAAGTCAAAAATCCTAAAGGCCTTTACCTTAGCTCTCCTATCAAACCATCTTTTCACTACACCCTGATGTTTAGCAAAATTTTCTAGGGCTTCATCCTTTTTCTCTTCCAAGTGCAACAATTCAGCCAAACGGGCTTCACGTTTATCTTCTTCATTATAGTAATCATTAATAAATTGTAGGGTAGGGATTTTCAACTAAATAGGAAACAGAAGTTCCAAACCATACACTAAGTGATAAGGAGAGGTTCCTATGGATGCCTTTTGTCTAGTTCGGTTATCCCACAAAGCAAATCGGAGTTGGGTGTGCCAATCCTTGGGATTTCGTTCTAACGACTTATAGATAACTGTCAATAGATTTTTATTAGAAGACTTAGCTAAACCATTACCCTGAGGATAATAATTGGATGAAAACTTAATAACAATCCCATGATCATAAGCCCAATTAGAAAATTTCAATGATGCAAATGCAGGACCGTTATCAGAAACCAAAGATAGTGGACAACCAAAACGATTTATAATTCTAGATTCAAGAAAATTGATTACCACTTTTGAAGTACACTGTTTACAAGCAAGAGCCTCTGTCCATCTAGTAAAATAATCAGTTGTGGTAAGAATATACCTGTGGCCTGTAGAAGATGAAGGATTAATTGGACCTATGAACTCCATGCACCACTGAGAAAACGATTTTAGCTATATGACTGGCTGGAGTGGAAGAGTTGCATGTTTTTTCTTAATTTTTGTAGTTTGACATATGTGACAAGTTCTCACATGTTGGTGTGCATCTTTGAAAAAATTAGGCCAGTAATAGCCCGCCCTAAAGATTTGATGTGCAGTAGATGATGTGGAACCATGGCCTATGCCATATTTCTCATGAAATTCGGTCATCACTCGAACAACTTCTTTTCCTAGACACCTTAAGTATATACCCTCATGATTTATTTTGTACAAGATAGCCCCTTTCGTCATAAAACTTCCACTCTTCAAGCATAAGGCTCGCCTCTAAACCATATTAAGGTGATCAGCACACTACAATGATTTCATCATACCGGTCTCCTAGAGATACTTCTTGAAGGTAATAATGTTGAGTTGTGAGATCAGGACCGGTCTTAGCCATTGTCTTTGTAAGCCCTTGTCCTCTTACCAATTTCATTGGTTGAATTTCCATATCATAGTCCTGCAACATAGTCACCCACTTGGCCCTTCATTCACCTAACTCATTCTGCATTATTAATAGCTTTACTGCAAGATCAGGCACTATGGCATAAATTTTATTCCTCATGATATAATTCTTGAACTTCTTCGATCCTCGGACCAAAGCGTAGACCTATTTTTCTACATTGTGATATCTTAATTCTGCATCTTTTAAGGGAGTACTCATGAAGGCTATAGGATGTTCATCCCCTTGATCAGACTTTTGCGTTAACATTGTAGTACAGGAGTGATCAGAAGCGAATGAATATATATAAAAAGGCTTAGTGTAATCTGGACTCACCAATACAGGAGCTTTAACAATAGGCTTCTTGATTTATGCAAATGCTTCGTTAGCTTATGCATTCCATTCTATTTTTGCTTCTTGTTTTAACATAGCATTCAATGGCTTGACTATCTCTGCAAATCCAGTGATAAACTTCCTAACAAAGTTAATCTTACCAAAAAATGACTTCATCTCTTTCCTACTTGCAGGAGGATAAATCTTATAGATAGCCTATATTCTCTCAGGATCGATAGAAATACCCTATTCTAAAATAATATGTCCTAATAAATTTCCTTCGGTAACTCCAAAAATGCTAAGTGAGATGCCAAATTATCTACATCTTTGAAACACCTTGCATAAATTTGTTATGTGGTCACCTCTTTTTTTGGGAAAAATAGTCAAATCATCCATATAAATAATGATGCATTTACCAATTATATCCTTAAAAGCAATGTCCATAGCTCTCTAAAATGTAGCTCCAACATTGATCAATCTGAATGACATCCTTCTATAAGCAAAGGTTCCCCATTTTGTAGTGAAGGAAGTCTTGTGCCTATCCTCATATTGCACCATAACTTGGTTGTATCCAGAATATCCGTCCAAAAAGGACATCATTTGAAACCCATTAACAATCTCAAGCACCTCATCTAGTGAAGGAACTGGATAATTATCCTTTTTTGATGCTCTATTCAGATTCCTAAAGTCTACACACAGCCTAATTTCTCCATTCTTTTTCCTTACTAGAACCAAATTCGCCACCCAAGTAGAATGTCTTACCAGAAATATAATGTGTGTCAAAAGAAGTTTGTACACCTCCTTCTGAATAATTGGTTCTAATAAAGCATTGATTGGCCTTTGTCTCTGCCTAAATGGTTTGACATCTAACCTCAAAGGGATGGTGTGTGTGATGATTGAAGTATCATATGTTTTCAAATCTTCATAACTCCAAGCTATTACATCATGATATGTATGTAAGGTATTAATAATTCCCTTTCTTTCTTCTGGAGTACATACCTTTCCAATAAAAATATTCTTTGTCTCTTCTGATGTCCCCATATTATATGTCTCACATTGGCTGTTGATAGAATCTCTTTTAGTCTGTTGTTCTTAATCTATTATCTTATCTAAATCAAAAATTTGTTCAAGTTGTACCATACCTCTTGGAATGGTATTAGTCTTCAGATTGATGATTCCCCCAAAGTCAATTTTTGCTTCCTGAGGCTCCATCTCATCAATAACTTGAGAAGAAAACACATCACAACTTGTAGTGAAGTCCATAATATGCTTATCATCTTCAAATACCTGGGAATTAGTAATGTTGTCAAGCACTGAAGGCACTGAAGGCACTACAGTGAGCTCAACTATAAATTTCTTCAATCCTGAAAGTGATAGAGGCTGCAAGGTACCAGCAGCTTGTGCTAGAGAATCAGCAACTTGATTTTTTTTTCAAGGGATTAACTGAATATTAAAAGAATCAAACCCTTCAATGAGATCCCACACCCTGTGTCTGTAATTTCTCATTCTTCTTTCACCACACAAATACTATTTTCTTACTTGTTTGATTACTAGCTCTGAATCTATGAATACTTGTAATATCTTAACTTTCTTCCTTGATGCCATTAACGAGCCATGGATCAAAGCTTCATATTCAACAACATTATTAGTGCATTGGAACTGGATTCTATGAGCAGCAAAATAATTCTTACCTTTGGGACTAATCAATTCAAATCCTGCTCTAGCACCCTATTTGGATTTAGATCCATCAAATCTTAATGTCCAACAGACATTAGGTTCTTTTGGCTTCAATTTACCTTGTTCTTTGCTAGGGAATGGAAGCTCTTCAAGAAGAACTGGGTTCCTACCTTTATCATTGTTTGATCCTTCCTACACATTGAGTCTAGTAGGTGGGACTGGATTAATGCATCTTTGTATCTGTCTGACGGCAGTCTAACATAAGTCACATTCCATCTCCAAATGAGGAGCATCATGTACTCTACACCAATTTGGGAGCAATAATTCTTCAAATTTCATGCTTCCTTTTAGTTGTACCTGATCTTCCATACACTTCTGGATAAACTCCTAAAAGTTATCCAATAAACCAAGCTTCTTGTCCTCCTGGTCATTTATTTCATCCTCTTGTCTAATCAATGTCTCAGGACTACTGCTCTCTAGAATGTGTTCATTTGAAGAATCCTGCAGCATAAAAACTTCTTCATCCCTTGCAATTGATGCAGCCAACACATAGTTCCCAATGCTAACCTCAGACACCAATACCTCATTTGAGATATTCTGATACTCTGTGATCACATACTTCATTCGGGGTTCCCTTTCAATTCTGATCTGATTTGGAACTCCTTTCCATGGTAACCACATATGAGAATGGTTCGTAGATGTGTATGCATTCAAAGCTTTAGTGAAATCCCTGCTTAAGATCAAATCATAAGTATCAGGGATGTCAGCAACCTGGATATTTATCACTTTCTGCACCCTAGGATCTGATGCAAGTTGTGTAGGGATCATATTCATTTCTCTAGCTACACTCACTTTTGTCTTGTCCAACTGAGTAACCTTATTTTGAGAGGCTATAGGAGTAATACCCAATGCTTTGCAAACAACAAAGGGCATAACATTTGTAGAGGATCCTGAATCTAGAAAACAATTATGCAAATTCTTTCCAAAAATATGAACAAAGATTAGGAAAGGAGGAGTTTCCATTTTGCCTTGAAATAAATTCAGATGAGTATCAGCTTGTGCAACTTGACCCTTATCCTTATCTCCCCTTTTGTCTATAGGTGGGACCTGACTTCTAGGTGTTTGGGAATTGGAAGATCTAGTAACAGCGTCATTGGTGGCTACCCCTTGTGATGTCATATTTGAACACAATGATCCAAGAACCACATTTCTAATAGCATAAACTCTCAATAATTCAAAGGTAGAAAGACTTATTTTTATTTTCTTGAACTCTTCAGTCACATATTTGCCGAACTGCTCCATATTCAAGTCATTATGGGCCTCTTTGTAGCCATTTCCTTGCTTATCCTTGGTTATTTCAGCATTGTTTCCCTTCAACGGGTACTATGTTGGAACATGAGGATAAGGTGGATTATTACTAGCTTGTGGATCTGGTGGAGTATTGAAATTGTTAGGAGGGGTAGAAGTAGTAAAAGGACCTCCAGCCTGTGAACCCCTATTAGGTCTATTTCTTAAATCATATTTCTTCGTTGGTTGTTGAAACATCTGAACTTCTTCAACCTAACTTCTTCCTCATCCAAAGGGTCATTATCATTCTTATTTTCATCATTAAACAACTGAGAGATCTCATCTTCATTTAACACCTACTCTGCCTCACCCTCTATAATAGATACTTCTTCTGGTTCATTTTCCTCTCCTTTGGGGAATGGGGCATGATTGAGTACCATCATTGGAGAATCATATGGATTTGAAGGTACAATTTCTTGTCCAGTGGAATTATTCTCCTCTTCATACTAAAAGATAGAAGTTGCAGTCTAAAATTCAGCACAATCTAGCTCAGAGTGTTGACTTGTTTTATGGAGCCTACACCATCCGAACAAAGTTGTGTATGCTAAGTATACAACATTCGAAGCCTTCTCCTGAGTAGCGGGTTGATCCAAGGGAGTAGGAATCCCTCCATTATTTGGCTCAGTATTCCATGATCTATTTTTCCTAGGTTGTTGCCCTCTGTCAAGTCCTTGTCCACCTTGCTAATTTCTATCAAAATTTTGAACAAAACCTTGTCCTCTGTCGTAATTTTGATTTTTGTCAAAGTATTGACCTCTTTCAAAGCTCCTATTTTCCCTACCATAGTTAGATTGCATATTCTTCTGGCCAGCTTGAAGCTAGCTATTCTGATTTCTCAAATAAGTTACCTTTGTATTCAACCTCTCCTTATCTAGGCTATTAGGTGGTGTTGGATTACCTCCAGAAGGATATCTGGGTATGTTTCTAGAACCAACAACCTAATTTAAAACTTCTAAATTTTGTAAATATGTAGGGAAGCTAGCTTGTTGCTAATGTAAGTGTTGATTAGCTCTCTGCTGAGGATAAGAAGTCATAGGTTGAGCTTGATTTAAAGGTGGACCTGGATGAGGAATTAGAGGCAATTATGGTATAGGATTCATAATTGGAGCATGACTGGTCAAAGCTTGGTTAAGGGCTTGAATTTTCCCAGGGTGAGTAGCCGGTCCTAAGGATGGCAAAGGTCCTGTTAAATGTTGTCTCAAATCTATGCTGATTTTTACTGCTTTTGCATATGCAGTGAGTAAAGTATTCAGAGGATTAGTCCTTTGTTTAAGGAAGGTGGTTGTAAGGCTATCCAGGGCTTCAAGGTACACTTCTATAGCAGTATTTTCATTTCCAGCATAAGGTGCCTGGAGTCTGGTATATGCTCGATGGAACCTATCATTGAATGATCCTATCGGATCATTAATTTCTCTTTTCACTCCAGTAAAATGCAAGTATAGCTCATTAGCACTAATGGGAATCTTTAAATTTTGCAGGAATGCAACTTCTAACTCATTCCAATTATAGATGCAGGCAGCAGGCAAGTGATTGTACCAATAAAAGGCTTCTTCTCATAGAGAATAAGGGAAAATCCTACATGTAACATCTTCATGGTTAATTCCTCTATCCCTTAAGCAAGTTTGAAAAATCCTAATATGCTCATTTGCCATTCTATTGGGGTCATGAGTATGAAACTTAGAGAAAAAATGCTCAGGGTTCTTAGGAATGACATTGTAATTATTAAAGATCAATGGAGATGGATTACTAGCAATAAAAGCCATTGGTGAAAGTGGGGGTGGTAATGGTTGATTTATGACTGGTTGTGGCTATGGAATAGGAATTCCCTCAAAGTCAGATGAAGATGAGGATGATGGAGATGATCGAAGTGGGTGACCTGACAATGATTCTTCCCCTCCTCTGGTCCTTCTTGACCTTGTAGGGACTTGTAACTCTTGAAATTCTTCTCCTCCTGGGGTAGATCTAGTTCTTCTTCTAAGCCTCTCAAGAGAGATGGCATTTAAGAAATGCTCTAGTTTTCTTATTCAAAGGCTCTCCTTCTAGCGCCAATCTATTGATGGTGTTTTCTGCACTGCAACAACTCAGACAAAATATGATATCCTATCTCTCTTGAAAGGTAAATCTCTATGGGAAAAGAGATAACCCCAAGGTCTCTAATGTCAAGTCTTGATAATGCAACAAAAAAACTCAGTGATAAATGTGAAAATGTTGGTAATCACAATGGGACCTTACTATGAGCAAACATTGAACTTTGAATTTATCTGATCTAAATAGTAAATTGATACTTTGAAACTTGATTGGAACCCTGATAATAAAGAAATAGCAAAATATAAAGGTTTCAGAGATAATCCTAAAACTACTTCTAACCCTAAGATTGAAGATGCTAAAAGATAAAATGCTCAAAATGGATCGATCTCTCAAAAAATATTTTCTACTTGACCCAGATGAATCTACTATTTCACAAAAATAGTGCAATCTTCTAAGGTATTTAAAGATTTTAAAATTACAAGCATTCATTCAACCAGCTCTATTGCAAGTGAGATGAATAAATCCTTATAACTGAACTAAGCACAATTATAGGTCCACGCTAACTTTGCAAAGTAGCTAACAATCAGCTAATTGCAAAAAGTATGGACTAGAGATCGCTGCAAACATTCCAAACATGAAACCCTAAGCATTATCAAACCATCTAATCATAAATTAATAAAAAATTTGAAAGATAGAACAATAAGAACCATGCCAAATGAAATTCCACAAGATAGATACCAAACACAATATCTTTCTTATATTAAATCATCCAAAGTAGCAACAAATCTAGCTTTATGTTACAACACTTGCTTGAGAATAAACCCTTATTTGCTCTAATATCAGTTATCTACTATTCTCCTATATGCCTCTCTATCTATATCCCTATCTATCTCTCTTCAAATCAGTAAACATGCCAATTTTTATAGAGAAACCTTAAGATAGGTTGGCCCATAGACAATTTACAATAGAACATGACCTACAAGAGGTCAGCCCAAAAGATAATTCAAACACCACATCAAATGTGCCATTGGCACCAACTTCATCCAAAACCACCAAGATATCAAAAGGGTCGGACCAATACATGTGAATAATGGGAATTACAAATGTCAATGTAACCTTATATAATCACTCCCCATCCTTGTCTTTAGCTCAATCTTCTTCACCATGTATGGCCAACAAAACCCTATCTAGCTCAGCAACAAGTGGCATAGGCAATACCTTAATCTTTCTTTCAAGGGACCTAATGTCATCTTTTTCCTTACAACTGCACCATCCCAATCGGTCTTACTAGCCAAATACCTGTCTATAACTACAATATAAGTTGCAGCATCATCCAACTAATGTCCAGTAACGGGCCCTTCACTGACTAGAGAATAAAAATCTCTCCACCATTTCCTAAGCTGCTCCAGATTGAGATGCTTCAGAGAAAACTTCATTCTTCCATTCATGACCTCGAGGAATGAAATGCATTTGTCATGGATACCAGCCAATGTATCCTCAATCTGTCTCGCCTGTTTATGGATATTTTTCAAGGCCTTCTGCCTCATTTTCAGGATTTCAAACCATTCCCAAGGTTCAAAAGCTCTTGGAAAGGGAAGAATCCCACACTTTACCAATTTGTCCTTAGTAAATCCCATCATAGTTGTGGTTTTCTGCAATAGGAGGTCAATATCCTCCTTATCTTGTGCCAATACATCCTTCAACCAATCCAGCAATCTCATTGCATCCCCTCTAGTTGACAAAATGAATTTGATAGCATCATCTCCCTTGGTTTGGACACCCTGTAACCAAGAAACTATAGCATGTGTGGTGCCCTTCATCTTTTCAAGTTCAGAGATTGTCTCCTAGGGTAAGAAACCTGCAGCAGAGAAGGAGGATCCAATAGCTTGCAAAGGTTTCATCAACTCTTGCAAATAATTCCTCAGTTTCTCATTCTCCCTCTCTAACTCCTACCTCATTTGCACAACCTTCTTCAACCTGTCTATGATCAATGCACTGGAACCTTCATACTCTTCAATATCCTATTCCACCGTAGCATGCCCTAATTCAATAGTTTGTACATGATAATCTTGGGCAGTCACATTGTCTCTATCTTTGCTTGGAGTAGGGGTAGCAATGTGAGCCACTTTGTTACTTGACCCATCTCTTTCAATCCTAGACACAACCCAAGATTTCTTCTTAGTTTTTTCCTTTTCCACAATTTCCATAAGGGCTTTCCAATCAGGAGGAGCATCCTCCACTAGCACCATTTTTCTCTTCAATCCTTTTTCAAGCCAATCCAGAATAGTGGACCCAATAGGCACTGCATCCTCCCTATCCTACCCTTGCTCCTGCTGATCAACAGTTGCATCCTTTTTAGCACTTGGACTTTTAGGAGTTTCAACAGTTGGATTCTCTCTATCATTTACCTACTCTTCCACCACAACCTATGCTGGTGAAGTGGCCCTAGCTAGTATTTCTTCCTCCTTTTGGGGAGACTTGGTCACTTGTTCCTTTGTAGGTGAATCTGCATGTGATAATAAGGAAGATTGTATTACCTTATCGATCTCTGCCTCTGCATTATAAAGATCTCCCTCCTGAAATTATTCCTTACTCAAATCCTTGGGATCTCCATCCCTCTTTAGTTCCTCCCGTGTGTTACCAATATTCTGAGGAATAGAGACATTCACTTTCTCAACAACAGGAATACTAACTCAAACATTCTCCTTTACTGTTGTATCCCTTGGCGAAGGAGTATTTGCTCTCCTCATGTAAACTTGTGTCTTTTCCCCTGAGCTTTCCACCACTACCACTAGTGGCTCAATTTCCTTGTCAACTTTAGGAGCTTCCTCCATCCTTTGTGATATTTTTGTGATTCTTCTTCTCTTTATTAATGGTGGAGCACTTTCAACCTCTTCCCCTTCCTCATTCTTTTCAACTTCCTTCTTAGAGGCATGTCTCCTTTTCTTGGCAACCAACTTTCTCTATTTGCCTACCTCTGCAGCCTTCTCAGCTTGAACCTCCCTTACCTAGATCCTAAAAGTAGAATCCACCTTCTCTTTGCCCTTTGGATCAGGTTCAAGTGAACCCTTGGAAGCAGAATGAGACTCTAAATCTCCCATCATATCATAGGTGCATGGAACACCCTTGTTCTCCAGCTCCAATATCTTGTGCTTCAACCACATCTTGGTATATTTGATCACCGTGGTCATGACTTGGTCCAATTCAGTCTTCTCTTCCTCCAACCAATCAACTTCTTCCACCGGTTTATCCTTTACTGCCTCATAAACATGGCCCTAGATTAAGTTTTTGTCCTCTTCCACTTGGTCAGGGATGGCCTTCACATTGTACAGTCTTACCAAATCCATTGGCAACCTAGAGAACTTCTTCTTTCTTACCTCAAACTCATCAACAAGATTAATCCAGTAATCCTCAATATTAGCCTTATGGCTATATTCTTTACTAGCCTTCTTTTGAGCTTCACCACTGATGTCAAACCTTTCCATCTTGGAATGGAAGGAGAAACCAAAAGTACTCATCTCCTCCTTAGAAGCATGAGTAGACTGAATGGAAGCACAAACCTCACCCATTCCTATCTTCAAGGGAAAGTCATTCCCAAAACCTGTTTTGTGCATCTCTCCCTTCACAACATTGTCAAAGTCACAAATCTACCTAGTGACTTCCAACAATATGACATGATCAGTTGGATATCTAGTGAGTCTGTAGGGAGCCCTTTGGAAACCATCAATTCTGATATAGGAGAAAGTTTGGAACTAGATAAACCATGCTTCATATCTTCTTATTAATTCCTTAGCCTTATCTAAGATTCTCATATGCTCCGCACCTTGGAGCAATCTAGTGATATACATTGTGAATGCATCATTGGATCTCCTATAAATCCCACCAGTTAAATGCAACAGTGGATATACTTCATAAATGGAATCCTGCCCAAAGATAACCCTTGTATGGGTGAAGTCTCGCCAATGAATACACTAGGTAAAAGGTCATGGTAAAGATCTTGGTTTGCAAGACATTACATAATTGTTCATGAATCACAACACTGACGGCCCCTGCCCAATGATAGTCAATTCCCTGCTCCATCCTAGAAATCACATTAAACATCCAAGTTTCGAACACACCTACACTCTTAAATCCCACCAACCTACTGAGAAGAGTGATGACATTGTAGTACTTTCGCTTGAACTTAAGCCTAAATGGTTGCTTAGGCAATTTGGAGAAATGGTATTTAGGCTTCTCTAGCCAAGATTTGATCACCTGTTGAGACTTGAATATATTTTCTTCATAATATTTCTTGGCACCATGAATATCAAAAGCCACCGCATGAAACCTATCAGGTCTGTTGAAGGTTGAGCCAATGGCCACAAGATAAGAACCAGCCAGAATCCTCCCCTAGGGACCAATTATCCTCTATGTCCCTCTATCATAGTTTCTGGTACATTCAAGCACCAATTCATAACATTGTACTGAGGAGGGGAAACAAGCCACATGAGCCAATCCTGAATCTACCATTCTCCTAGCAAGCAAAGGAGGGCTTAGTGCTAACATCTCAGACTTGAATTCCTCATAGTCCCACATGCCCACATTTGTGTCTATAATTCCTGACCAGATTGAGGTCAGTTTTCTCTTAGGAATCCTGCTCCTTATGTCTAGTTTTAACTTCTCTGCATCTGTGATGGCCGAAGTCTCTACAATTGGATCTGATGCCTTCCCTTTGCCCCAACCGACAACACCTTGTCTTGATCCTACCTAAAATCACAAAAAGATGACCACAATCAAATCCACGAGAAACAACATGTTCAAGAAATCATTACCTCAAAGTTTAGGATTTAGCCCCTCTCGCGGATTCTACATCGGAGAGGATTTTTGGGAAAATACGGACCAGGCAGAGTCCAATAAACCAAGCATGCAAAATCTCAAAACATCATTCAAATCCATCAATTAACAAAGGAATATCATTAGAAAGACTTAGCATAAGCTCCTTTAATCTATCAAATACATCATTAATAAATAGATCCTTCCATAAACATCAAATTTAACCTTTTCCTGAAAAACCCAAAAGAATCCACCAGAGGTGGATCTTGTTAAAAACAACACCAATTACAACTAACCCAAGAAAAAGGTGGGACCGTGGAACATCCAGAGTGAACGGATTTTGGAAAAAACCTGACATAATATTATTAAAGCATGAAATCAGTAAAACGACTCGACCGTGGATTTTGGGAAAATCTGGAGGAAGTGGATTTTGGTGAGATAGATCGAATCTGGGAAAAACTGATTAAAGAGAAAGAAAAGGGGGAACCAAGGAAATCCGGGGGAAGCAGAATTCTGTGAAGACCTCGAAAACCTGAACCTGTCCCTATCTTCCTAACTTTAACCAAAACTATTCAAATTACTTCAGATCTTGAGCCTAAACTCCGAGTTTAAGCTAACTTAAACCTCTAATGGATCAAATACAAATCAAGAACACTCCCCACAATAATTGGAGGAGGACTAGCCATGCCCTAGGTTAAGAACCCTAGTATTTAAGTCATCAAAATGCATAGAACCAGGCACAACTTGCTTACACACCAGAATGGGGAATTTTAAAAACCAATGCAAGAAAATGCCCAAACAAGAGGCAATACCAGACCAAAAGTAAACGTTCAATCAATCACATGAACGGGTATACCAACGAAAAAACCCCAAAATTCCCAAACAAGACGGTCACACCCAAGGGAACCAGGAAACCACGAAGGACTCCAAAGAAAACGAAGCAAAGCAATCAAAATCAAACAGAGAAAAGGGCACATTTACATACCATGGGAGCGAAAAGGCCAGAACTGGTGATGCCAACAGATAACCATCAAACATGAATAGGAAAGACTCCACAACTCAAACACAATAGTCGAAATCTGCAATCCAGCAAAACACCAAAGCTCCAAGACTCAAGCTCAAATGATAGCAAATGAACAACCTCAAATGATCAATTACTTCGAAAAATCCAATATACCAAAGCCCAAAAACCTTCACATAAATGCCATTAATACGTTTGACAAGACAACCATGATCACAAAAACCCGAGGATTCGATAAGGTAACGGATTTCAGAGAAATCCGGACTAGGTGGATTTTCCCAGATTCGGGCCAAAAGGCAGTGAGTTCTGGATATCAAAGAAAACTCGGGAGAATCCGACTCAGGCGGATTTTCCCAAAAATAGTGAAAACTCTGGAACTAAATCAAATCTCAAGATTTTCAATAAGATTCATAAGTGTGCCACTTCAATTGGAAAAATAGACATCAAAGCACAGGCTCAAAAGAAGCAAAACCCCAGAAAAGAAGGGTCAAGACACCAAAAAGCGAAAAAAGAGGGTCCCCAACTTCAGTGGGGCGTGTGTGCAAAAAACTGCACAACAAATAGAAAATGGTTGAAAAAGTGGTTTTGTGAAGCCATCCATTCAAAATTAGAAAAAGGATGAAAACATTAATTAGGAAGAGAAGGGTAATCAAAAGGTCTAGAAGGAGGGAAAAAATCAAGAAAATGAGAAGGATGATTCTACATAGGATCCTAAGACAAATTGAGATAGAGCACTATCTTAGGGGGAGATTTCATTTGCAAATTTTTTAGATCCCTAAAAAGGACACGATACTAAAAAATTCAACATAAAAGAAGAATTGGATCAGATTAGTTGATGAATAGATCTATGGTGCAAGAATGAACCCTTTTTTTGAAGACTTTGGTGCAAGTGGAAGTTGTACAGAGGCTGGTACACATACTCTACTTTATATCACTCCAAGTTGGTTTACCACATACGAAGATAAGTTTCATGTAATACCCCTCTGTTTTGCTTCTTGTTCGGTTTGCTTTATGCTTTGTGGGTTGCAACTACTTTGATACTGGACATACCTTATTATTTGTGTTTTGATTGCTACTTATTGAGCGACGAACTATTATTGTGTGATGTGTTTATCTAATGACTGTTTTACATGCTTTAATGGTTTAATGATGTTGGTAGTTGTAACATGAGATTTTATTATGAGATTATTGAGTAAGATGTTAATGTCAGTCTTGATGAGTGCATTGGTGAAGGGGACGGGTTCGCATCACTTGCTTGAGAGCACCTTGCGAATCTATGATTTCTTCTTCACGGTGTGTACTATATGTTGTTTATATCATATGATGTTGTTTACTTGGTTTTCAGGTTGCAGGTACATGACATCGACTCCACCTGGTTTCACAAGTTTGAGCGAGATAGCAGCTAGGTAATATGTGTCAAGTCTATGCCCTAGCCTTAGTGTGTCATAAATCTTATTTGTTGAGTCATGGTTTACCTTATTTTAATGTTATTTGTTTTGAAAGGTGCATATTTATTGAATCAATTCTTAGAATAATTGCATTGGTTAAATGTGGTGATTAATTAGAATTAAAATTAAAATTATGTTTAGAAGTTATATTTAAATTTATTAATAAAATTTAATTTATTTAATTAATTAAATTTAGTCCCAAAAGGATTGAATTTATTTATTAAATAATTAAAATTAATTAATTAATTTTTATATGGATTAAATTAAATAAAAACAAAGAAAATTGAAAGTTATTTGAAATTGTATTTTAAAAGGAAAGTTAGTTTTCAAAAATGTGGAAGTTAATTAATATTAAGATATTTTAAATTTTTTATATTACATAAAAAGTGGATTTGGTTGTTAAAGATATTTTTGATTTATGCCACAAGTGTGAGTTTAATTAATTAGAAGAATTGGTTGCGAATTCATTCACGGGAGATTTTGAAGGGGAAAAAGTTTTTTCAGGTTGGAGAGGATATTTGTGAAAAATTGCACAGAGGATGTTTGAAGAAATTTTTGATTGTAGAATTGATTTGAGAAAATTTTGTTGACATTGGTTGGGCTTTTGGTTTGATTTCTTGCTTGGAATCACTCCACAGTTGAAGAGAAATTGTGAGATCTTTGAAGGAGGCTCTGCATCAAAAATCTTCTTCCTGTAGCTTCAAACATTAGGTTGTATTCTGTGGTTTTGTTCTTGATTTGTTTAAAGAAAATAGATTTTTTTAAAGAATTTTTTTGTTAAATTCATTGGGAATTAGAATTTATTAATGGAGATTAGATATTAATTAATCAGGTTTTGGGAATTTTGTATAAATATACTGTAGAATTTAATTTTTAATTGAGGAAATTTTAGAATCGTTTGTTAAATTAAATCTTAGATTGTGCAACACATGTAGATTGTTGTAGGAAATTTAATCCCTCTAGAAAATAATGAGATATATTTTTGAAAACAAATCCTTTGTAGAAAACTTACAATGGAGAAATCTAGATCCCTTTTAATTTTCCTATTTTTGTATTGTTAGGAATTTGAAAAAGTGGTTTAATAAATTAATTTTTAAACCTCTCTGAATTTAAGAAGGTTGCCTGGAAAATTTAATCTAGTAGAAATTATTTTGTGTAAATATATATATTTATATATTATATGTATTATATTCTTGTAAATATATATACACATAACATATAAATATATATATTATATTGTGAAAGATTTAATTAAATTATTTTTTGGGGAAAAATCACCGTACGTGAAATTTGTAGGCATTTCCTATGCGTATTTTTGCACTTTTTGTTTCTTTGAAAAAAAAATTTATAAAAAAAATGGTTTGCACAGTGGATGGTGGTCATGACCCCACCGCCCACTTCCCCATGGGAAGGATGCACTGCCCATGGGTTAGTGCACCCACCATATTGGGGGACACATTGTCCCATGGGGAGTGCGGCCTCCCCCAAACCCTGCAGCTATTGTACAATGCGTACAGTCAGCGAGTGATGTCGCTTGGGCACCGACGGTACTATCTGCCCTCTATAACATGTATTTAATGCAAAATTTTATTCTTGTGTAAATTTTGCAATTAGATTTTATTTAATTAGTATTTCAGAATTTAATGTTAGATTAATATAGATGATTTATATATATATATATTTTTTAATATTATATATTAATATATAATATTATATATTTATATATATATATATATTTACATATTGGAAAATGGATATTTAAGTTTGGATTTTATTCAGAAATAGTCAATTTAATGGTCTAGTAATTTTTTTAGAAAATAGAAGGTTTATAGTTAATGCTTAATGTAGATTTATTTTAATATATAGTTATGAATATATATAAAATATATGTATTTAAAGCATATGTGGTATGCTGCATATATATATTTATATATTGAATATTTTGTTTTGGGCTTTTTGGTTGCATGCAGAGTATTTAGATTGCAATTTAAATTGAAATGAATAGTGTGCATGGTTAGATAAGGTAGAGAAAGGTATTTATTTTAATGGAAGAAATTTATATGTTTTAATGAAAATATGGAAGGTTATTATTTTTATTTTTGTGAGAAGCATTAAATTGGGAAATGGATTTAAGATATCCGAAAATTAAGTATTTCCTTACCTTTGCTTATTGTTATTATTTTTCCTTACGTTCTTGATTTGGGAAAAGGGTTATTTGTGTATTGAACTGTAATTCTTCCAGAGTATGTGGGTTGATTCTTTGTTAAGTCAATCGTTCATTTTTCCCTTGGGTAGTGCTTTATGTGGTTGTTTCCTCCAAAGTGTTTAGAGTGGGTTCCCTTAATTGTTGCCTGCTAGAATAGGAGTGTTTGTGTTGTTTAGTTCAGTAAGCACTTGAGTTACCCTTGGAGTCTAGTTTTTTATAGTGTGTTATCCATTAGAAGATTTTCTTTTTTTAGGGGTCGAAGCCCAAAGAGGTAAATCGGTTAACCTTCAAAAGTGATTTAATCAAGTGATAATTAAAGTAATGTACTTAGATGATTAGGATGCATTTCACATTAATCAAGATAATTTAACCTCACTCATAGACGCAAGGGCTTGTTTAGACTTGGGATGAGTGGGTAGGCCTGGAATGGCAAGGTCAACTATCTAGTCCTCATGAGAGGTAGTCAATTCCGCATGAGTAAGCATGAGGGCCGAGATTTGTTAGAGGTCACCAAGAACTCCGGAGCCTATGAAGAATTCCCAAAGGAGATCTCATGTCTAACTGTGTGATGACACTTTGTATAGGATAACATTGGGATGTGTGTTATGTTTATGAGTTCTTTATCATACTTGATCAATTTTATGTCTGGAAGCAATGTGACCATGTTAGTGTTAGACTTATATTGTGCATGTGTTTGGTTGAGTCAGTATGTGTCAGTATGATTTTTCCTTTGGTTAGAGGTAGTAGATCTTAGTCTATGCTATGTTGTTACTTGTTAATAACTAATCTTCTCTGGCTATCTAATCTTTCGGTTGTATTAGTTTTGGTTGTGCAACAGGTTTGGGCAATTTTGTCTAACAGTTTATAACTATTTTTTGGCTATTGCTTCTTATATTTATGACCTATTTCTTTATTGTTTTGTGGCTTGTATGGTTGTATTATGTTGTGTAATAGGAGTTTCTTTATTCAAATGAAATAAATAATCATTTACATTTTGCCACTTTCAATTGCATTTTCAATCCTGGGCTAACAGTGGTATCAGAGCATAGGGATTTTGAAGATTGGAGCTCTCTGCAGAGATAGTAAATTAATTCAGGTGAAATCAATCAATTTATTTTTACAAGGGTTTCATATCTCTAAAATTGAGCAAGAAAATTGAGCAATCTTTTTAAATCTGCAGTGTGTATTTTTCATTTTGATTCACAATGCAATCTATTGTTTCAATTATTAGGGAAACTTTAGCTGGAAAACATACTTGGTTGGAATGGCATAGAAAAGTAGAAAATACACTAATTTTTAATGATTTATGGTGTAAAATTTGTGATGGAAATACTCAACCTACAGAACCAACTGATGCTAAAGAAAAATAAATTTGGCAATATAAAAATTCAAAAGCTTTGGCTTTAATAAGAGCTTATGTTAATGGAGATGTCTATCGACATATACAAGGATGCACATATGCTTGGGAAGCTCTTCATAAAATAAAAGATTTGTTTGATTCTCATTCTGAATTAGAGTTTATTTAGTTACAGTTAAAATTATTTAATCTTGAGTTGCAGAATGGTGATGTTATGAGTCTAGCTTCAATAATCAGAGCCATAAAACACGATGTTAATGCTGCTGGAGGGAAAGTGGATATATATCTCACAAACTTTATTAAGGCACTTCTTCCAACACATTCCACTTATCTAGAGTCCCTTCAAGCAAGCAATCAATTAAAAACCATTACCTTCAATCAATTGGTTGAAAATTTAGTAGAATGTGAAAAAGCTTTTGGAAGGAAAATAGATAATACTAGTGGGAATGTTTGTTTTGCTTATCAAAAATAAAAATCCCTAAACAAAAATTCTTCAAGAGGTGGTTATAGTGATAGAGGAAAAGGTAGAGGCCAATGGAGACAAAATGATAATCAAAATGATAGGCAGCATTTATATTGTAAAAGATGTGGTAGAAAAGGTAGTCATGAAGCACATGAATGCAAGCTCTCATGGGATAAGATAGAAGGTTTTAAAGAAAATTATTTTAAACAAAAAGATAAAACCAAAATATACAATGATTATAAAATTTCAGGAGTAGCCCAAAGAAAAATTCACAATGATGATAATATTTCAGGAGCAGCCCAATTTTCTTGTGACAGTGATAGTGATCAATTTGTGCTTAATGTTTCAAACTTTGCATCTAATTCCTCATGGCATGATTCTTGGGTCTTAGATACTGGAGCACCGCAACATATGACATTTTGACGTGATTACTTTGAAGAATTTCATGAAGATGACTATGGTCCAATTTACTTTGCAGATAAATCAAGCCTCAAGCCTATTGGAAAAGGAACTGTTAGACTTAAGCTACCTGATCTCTCAGGTTTTGTGCTTCATGATGTGTTGTTTCTTCCCTAGTTGCAACATAATTTGTTATCACTAGTATTGATTTGGCAACAAGGCTACTCTATTTTGTTAAAAGATGGACAAGTTGTTAGAAAAATATCTAATAATCAAGTTGCATTTATTGGTTATGAAGATGGAATATTATTAAAACTCAATAGTACTTCTACTCTTTCTAGAATTTTTGCATATCTTACTGAAGAAGCTAGTCTATCTCCTAGTCTTTTGTGGGATGCAAGATGTGGAAATATTAGTTATGATAGAATTCATATCATGCAAAAGAATGGTGTTGATGGTTTGCCTATTCTACCTAAAAAAATTGGAAAATTTGAAGCATGTATTCTTGCCAAACAACATAGAAATCCATTCCCACGCTCAACTTGGAGAGCACATAGAAAATTGCAACTCATTCATTCTGATTTATGTGGGCCTTTACCAGTAACTTCTATTGGAGGATCTAATTATTTCATGTTTTTCATTGATGATTACAGTCGCATGACTTGGATTTATTTCTTGCAGAAAAAATTAGAAGCTTTTGAAATTTTTAAAAGGTTTCGTGTTATGATTGAAAATCAAATCCAATCTCAAATTGGTACTCTTTGAACAGACAATGGTGGAGAATTTACTTCTCTAGTTTTTGAGGATTATCTTCATCAAAATGGGATACAACATCATCTAACTATTCCAGGTACTCCTGAACAAAATGGTGTGGTTGAAAGAATGAATAGAACCATCATGAACATGGTTCGAGCATTGCTATGTTTCAAAGGAATCAAGTTACATTTTTGGGCTGAAGTAGCACGAACTGCAGTCTATCTTCATAATAGATCTCCATCATCTGCACTTCAACATGCCATTCCATATGAAGTTTGGTTTGGGTATCCTCCATCCATTCGACATCTTCGGATTTTTGGGTCAACTTTCTATGCTCTAATTCCTAAGGATAAAAGAACTAAGTTGCATAATCATAGTTATACATGCATTTTTCTTGGCTATTCTGACTCATACAAAGCCTATAGGTTGTATGATGAAGCTAACAAAAAATTATTCATTACACATGATGTTGTATTTTGTGAATCTTCCAAAAGTGATGCAGATGTTGAATGTCAGTTAAAACAGCTTGATAAATGTGCATGATTTTCTCCTTGGATAGAAAATCTTTGTGAGGAGAAGCCAAATCCCTTAGACACACCTTTAATAGATTCACATGTAGCTCAAGATACTCCATCTATAAATGTGCAAGAAGAAACCTCCTCTTATAATGATTTTCTCTCTAATGATGAGCCTGAAATTGCAGATGCATTAGACACTAATGAAGCATCTAATCAAGAAATGGAAACCTCTTTTGTAGAACCAAAATCTTCACATAGGTGGGCCAAACAAGTACAACAAACTTTGAAGGATTTAAAGCCTAATGAAATAGGTAAAATAGGTACACGGAGCTCTTATAGAGCAAGGATGCAGGCTCAATCCAATATTGTAGATAACTTAGAGTCCATTGATGAACTCAATTTCATGATAGATTCAAAACCAACTTCCTATAATGAAGCTAAGAATATTGTAGTATGGAGAAAAGCAATGCAAAGTGAGTATGATGCACTTTTGAAAAATGGTACATGGGAGTTGGCTGATCCTCCTCTTGGTTGTAAACCTATTGGTTGCAATTGGGTTTATAGAAATAAATATAAAGTAGATGGTTCACTTGACAAACATAAAGCTTGACTTGTTGCCAAAGGATATTCTCAAAAAGAGGGCATAGATTATGATGAAACCTTTGCACCTATAGCTAAATGGACTACCATTCGTGCTTTGTTGGCTCTTGCAACTCAAAATGGGTGGATAGTTCATCAAATGGATGTTAAAACTACATTCTTAAATGGTGATCTCAAATAAACAGTGTATATGACTCAACTTGAAGGCTATTTCATCAATGGTAAAGAACATCAGGTATGCAAACTTGTCAAATATTTGTATGGTTTAAAACAAGCCCCCGAGCCTAGTATGACAAACTTACTGAGCATCTCCTACAGTTGAATTTCAAGCATTTTGAATTTGATGATGCAACTCTTTTTGTTACAATGGTTGCCAACATGGTTGTCTATCTTGTTGTTTATGTGGATGATTTGTTTATCACTAGTACTAAAGAGGATAATATTCAAGATTTCAAAAACCAATTGAAGCAAACATTTGATATGACTAATTTGGGCCATCTTCATTACTATTTGGGTATTGAGGTGATTCAACAACCCCATTCTATCTTCATCACCCAACAAAAATATATTGGTGACCTTTTAAATAAGTTTGGCATGGTTGAATGCAAACCCCTCAGTACTCCTATGGAGCAAAATCTTAAACTCACATCAGCTGATTCTTCAGCATTGGTTGATGCAACTACCTACAGGAAACTTGTTGGCAGTTTGATTTATGCTACCACTACTCGTCCAGATATTTCATTTGTTGTTGGAGTTCTTTCCAAATTCATGCAACAACCTAGAGAACCTCATTGGTTGGCAGCCAAATAGGTTCTTCGAGATCTCCAAGGTACTCAAAACTATGGGCTCCACTACTACAAGACTAAACAATTTTCTTTGCTTGGATATTCTAATTCAAATTATACAAGTGACTTGGAAGATGGTAAATCTACATCTGGTTTTTTAATGCATCTTGGATCTGCTATCATTTCATGGAAATCTAAAAAGCAACCAGTCCCAACCCTCTCTTCTTCTGAAGCTGAATATATGGGAGCTTTTGAAGCAACTCGGGAAATTTTATGGCTTCACAAAATTCTTGAAGAATTGTAGGCACCACAAATTTCTTCAACACCACTCTTTCTTGACAATCAATCTGTGCCTATTAAAATGGCATAAAATCTAGTCTTTCATGATCATACCAAACACATTAATACAAAGTTTCATTTGATTTGGCATCATGTGAAAGCTGGTCTTGTACACCTCAAATATTGTCCTACTGCAGATCAACCCGCCGATATTCTTACCAAGGCCTTAGGTAGAGAAAAGTTTGAGAAATTATGAGGACTGCTTGGCTTAACCCCTTCAGATCACCAGGGTGATGTTAATGACTAATCTTCTCCAGCTATCTAATCTTTCGGTTGTATTAGTTTTGGTTGTCTAATAGGTTTGGGCAGTTTTATCTAATAGTTTATAACTATTTTCTAGCTGTTGCTTCTTATACTTATGACCTGTTTCTTTATTGTTGTGTGGCTTGTATGGCTATAGTATGCTATGTAACAGGACTTGCTTTATTCAAATGAAATAAATAATCATTTACAATTTTCCACTTTCAATTGCATTTTCAATCCTGAATTAATAGTTACTATCTCCTAGCATGGAGGGTGGGCTGTCAGGTACCACTTGGTTGGGTGGAACATGCACCATACACCGTTGGGTCCCCCTTGATCTTTAGTACTTGGTGGCAAGCCATCCAATTGGACAGCTCATGGTTCTTATTATGTTTCTTGCATTGTTATATTTACAATTGTATTAAGTTATTTTACCCCTCTTGTATTTATAAGGTGGAATTTTGTAAATGTAACACTTTTGTAATATTGCCTCATTCTGGGAATGAGTGATGTAACCAATTGTTCAAGTAATGAATTTATTTTAGGGATATTTATCTTCTTATCTTTTGCTGTTTATGTATGTTGAATTAATGCTTAATACATAAGTAATCAAATGCTATGAATTTCAAATGATGTATGTTAGTTGGGTTTAAGTAATCTCAGTTATGTAGCCTTAGGGGATGTTTTCAATTGTAGATGAACATGTATGTTTAATTCACTTTAAATAAATAAATAAAATAGTACGCTTTTATTGTGAATTGAAACTTCCTCTAGGGTTGTGTGGCGGGGCATTACATTTCAGGTGATGGATAAGAAAGCATATTTATCTAAGGTAGATTCATGATGTTTTTGTCCACATCCCTCCATTGAGAAATATTTTTTCTTTTGATTCAAAAGATATTATGGTCAAGATGTCAATGTGTTTTACACCTTTTGAATTGAATTTTGTAAGTATCATAGTTTTTATCTATGTTGTAATAGAGCAAAGTGATGATGAATGTTTTTTTCGAATGCTCCACATTCCTCAGAAAATAATGATTTATTCATGCAGCCTTGTGGACATGTTTCAGGATGTTTATTGCATGCTACTATGTTGTATCAGGTAATTTGAATGACTACAACTATATATTTCAAATAATAGTGTTCTATTAATATTTCTAAATTCTTATTTGTTGTATAGAGCATATATTTTGGTACTTGTAGAAATTGGTGTATGTAGAGATGGGTGTTGCCACAATACTGGTTTACAATTTCTGGGAGATCTTGATTTTTGCTGAAATCACATATTTTTATAAAATATAATGATTTAATCCTTGAAAAGTTCCATTTAAATTATTCCAATTGAAGAGGGTTTGATCAGACCACCTTAGATCAAACCCCCTTGGATAGAACCTCGCTAGTTTTAAACCATACCTATAACGAAGTCTCCTTTACACCTATCAAAATGTTGATAGAAAATCACATTTGATTTGCCTTTTGAGGGATCAAATGAATTCATTAAAATTTTATATTTTGTAAGTATGTATTCCTTATTATAAGCTTCCCAAAAAGTATAATTTTAAATAAATTTAAATTGATTATTACATTTATTTTGTATTTCTCATGAATGTAGGTTTTTTATCAAAAAATCAAGCTCTCTGTTCTGCACATGTGGAAAAATAGTAGATTATAAAAAAAAAAATTGAAAAATATCAATGCACTAGATATTGAAGTCCTTGATCCAACAAAAAAATTAAAATTGAATTTTGATACATACAAAAAAAGTTATATTGTATATGGTCCACCTATGTCTAAATTGTAATTGATTTGACTTCGAAACTTGATTAAGGAAACAATATTCAATAAAACACTATGAAACCAAATGAAAGTGCTAGATATCATAGTTACATATCTAAATTAAAAAAAAAATTTTATCCTTCATGGAAAAAAATTATGTAGTATACGGTGAGCATCACTCCTTAAAAATGGTGTTTACTGAAAGAAAAAAAAAAACCTTTCGAAGGAGATAGGAAAAGAAGTGCAATTTGATTCCAAAATTTTTGAAAAAAAAATATTTAGAATCTATAGAAAAAATGTCACAAATCACTAGTTTGCATCATCTTCAAATTCCTCATGGTTTAGCTGCTATTGGTGCGCGAAAGTGAAGATTTAGTTAGAAAAAATCAATTCAGTGTCCAGTTTGCCCAAAAATTGTAAACCAGTATTGTGAGATCACCTAGATCGATGAGTGTATGCGAAAATTCTACATGTATCAATATTTTTTAGGGTTATTATGCATGTGATATGTTTGGTTTCCAAATTTCAAGTCATTCCTATGAAATCTCATGAGAAAGTAACAAAAACAATATTCATATATTTGAAGGGAACTTTGGATTATGTTTTGCTGTATAACAAGGATCAAAATTTCTCATTGATTTCTTATACTGATGTTGATTGGGTAGGATGTGTGGATAACCATAGAAGTAAAAGTGGTAGTGCATTTTTCTTGGGATACAAATTGGTCTCTTAAGTCTATAAGAAGTAGGACTCAGTGTCATTATCCACAACATAAGTAAAATATATTGCTATAAAATCTTGTTGCACCCAGGTGCTCTATATGAAGAAAAATTTGAAGGATGTAAAGGTGGTATATGTTGAACCCATTCCTATATTGTTTGATAATACAAGTGCAATTAATATTTCCAAAAATTTAGTAATGCATTCAAGAACTAAACACATTTCTATCTAGTATCACTTTCTGAGAGAGAAGATTGTTGAGCATGAAGTTAGATTGGAGTATGTGCCTACCAAGGATCAGATTGCAAAAATCTTCACAAAAAAACTTTCAAAAGACACTTTTCAATATCTCCATTAGAAGTTAGGGGTTATTTCCCCTCCTTGTTCTAACTAGATGCAAAATTGGTTCATCTTTCAAGAGGAGTAATTCAATACATATCTTTATGCCTATAATGATGGTGGCTTCCTCTTAGGAGGAGCTAGTAATTGTTTCTACTAATAGGGAGATCCAATTAGTTGTTTCAAGGAGTCTATGCAAACCAAAGAGGGAGAAACTTTAAGAGGAGAAATAATGTGCTCATTAGGGGGAGCTAGTATGATTTCTTGAAGAAGAAGTGTTGCTGGTCAAAGGGGAAGAATGTGTTGCTATTTCAATTGAATATCTTTGGCTCTTTGTCCCTAAAATTATAGAATATGTTGTTTTTTTGTGTAGGTGTGTGAGGCCCTTTTTCCTTGATGTCAAAGGGGGAGAGTGAGTGGGTGTGTGTTGTCATCAATTCTAAAGGGGGAGATTATTGGAAGTGGTTGTCATTGTTGTCAACACATGAGAAGTAAGGGAAATTGTTGGCATTTGATGTCTCTGATGTTAATACTTGGTGAGATTATTGTAACTTTTTTTGTTTGGAATTGGTTGTCATTGTTGAAAACATTTATTTTGGGTTGTCATTGATGTATGGTGGCATTGTTGAAGTTCATGGCTGGATGGAATTTCGTGTCTGATGTTAATCAAATAAGTATTAAGTATTGTTGTTGTTAGCAGAGTTAGTTTCATATTGATATATTAAGATGAGGATTAGAAGTATTATTGATGATGGAGAGATGTTTTTTATTTTCTACAATATGTTATATTCTCTCTCTTATTAATCCTAATAAAATATATGTTGTTGAACTAAATTTTTGGCTTTTGCAAGTTGATTGAGTGTTTTTATTTTAGGAAGTTTTGTTGAAGATAGTTTGGGAGAATTCTCTATATTCCTCCACTATTGAATGATGAAAAGGGAGACTCTTCCTTTCAAACCTGATCACAAAACCTCACAGAACACAACATGAAAAGGTTGCAAATACATAATATGAACATAAATAGGAAGATAAAATCTGCAACTTTTATTATCTTCAAACATGCAAAAGATTACAAATATTTGAAGCTCATGGGCTCCTCTACAATCTCACATGCAACACCTACAACAAAATTTTATTCAAAAATATATTGCAATTCCCATAGCATTTTGGTATGCTAAACATCACTTCTCCAAGCCCCCTTCTCCAAATGCAAAAGGATGAATAAATAGAGAATAAGGAAGGAGAAAACAAACCATGGTTTTTGTAAAACCATCAAAAAAATATCCTTCAAGAAAGTATGCCACTCCTTGGGATTCTTGAAAATATGACATGAGAAATGCAGCAACACACATTCCAACCTCTCTTGGGCACCTAGACTTTCCACCAATCAAGTTTGGGAAGTTATGACATCTTACACCTCTTATAGATTCCTTACAGCCTATCATAATGGTGGTTGCATGCAAAGACATGCAAGAAACATGCAATATTCCCTTGGAAAACCACTTTATGACAAAATATGACACATGTACACACATTTATGACCTCTTTTGACATCCTCCAAATTTGGGACACCCAAATACTTATCCTTTTACAAATTATAGTTACCGAGTTACCGAGGGTAATTTACCATCAAATTTACATTACATTTTCACCCCTTGGGAATTTACAATGTTGCAAATGAAAAGAGTATTATTTTCTAACACCTAGGCCCTTATTTAAATCAAACAAAGAAAAAAAAAAAATTGGTGACACAAGATTGTCAGTACACCACTAATTCTCTTGCATCAGACACCCAAGGTAGAAGAAAAGTGACCCTATCACTTCTCAAGGGGGTAACCAAGAAATTCAACTTCAGTGTCTAAAAACCAAGATGAGTCCTCAATAGGCCTCCCAAACCACTTGACCAAGTAATCAAAGTATTGATTGTGCCTTGTACTCCTACTCACCCTATTGTCCAAAATTGCCTCTATTTCCCCCTCTTCTGAAGTAGATGCTAGTAAATGAATTTTTCACCTATGGTACCTTCATCACTTTCAGCTTCATGAAACTTTGTTAGATCATAAATATTAAATATAGGTGAAATATTAAGTCCACTAGGAAACTCTACTTCATATGCAGTACCTGAGTCATGCCTACTCACAATTCAGCAACACCCAAACTTCTTCATTTTTAGCTTGTTATAGGTATCAACAGGAAATATTTATTTTCTCAAGTGTACCATTATCTCATCACCAACCTAAAACTCCTTATGTATCCTCTTCAAATCAACCTTATACTTGTACTGAAAGTTCATTTTGTTGATGTGATTTCATACCTCCTCGTGTATTCTCTTTATATGTTCAACAAAGTCCTCTTCTTCTACACTTTTCTTATCAACATTGTCAATATTTTTCAGATCTGAAACAACTCTTGGGTTTCTGCCATAAACAATTT
Organism: Sequoiadendron giganteum; assembly: GCA_007115665.2. NCBI lineage: Eukaryota > Viridiplantae > Streptophyta > Pinopsida > Cupressales > Cupressaceae > Sequoiadendron > Sequoiadendron giganteum. The sequence continues at coordinate 391,914,445 of CM021110.1, read as the reverse complement.
GGAATGGAGATTTACCTATACTTCTATTCACTAATTTTTTATATGCAAATTATGCTTGAGGTAGAATAAAATCCCACCCTTTTGGCTTATCTCCAACTAGGCATCTGAACAAATTACCTAAGCTTATATTTACCACCTCGATTTGACCATCTATTTTTGGATGGTAGGCTGAAAAAAATTTCAAATCTGTCTTCATCTTCTTCCATAAGGTCCTCCAAAAGTACCCCACAAATTTTGTATCTCTATCTGAAATAATGCTCTTTGGAGGACCATGTAACCTCACTATTTCCCTGAAAAAAATTCTACAATGTTCACAAAATCATTAGTCTTCTTACATGGAATAAAATGAGCCATCTTGGAAAATCTATCTACTACAACAAATATTTAGTCATTTCCTCTTTGGGTCCTTGGCAAACCCAAAACAAAATCCATACTAATCTCCTCCCATGGTCTCTCAAGTACTAGTAATGGCTAATATAAGTGTGTTTTTTGACTAGTTCCTTTTGCTACCTAGCAAATCCTACAACCTTGCACAAATTATATTATATATTTCTACAACTGAGGCCAATACTATTTTTATCCAACAAGTGCTATGGTTTTATCAAAACCGAAATGTCCTGCAAGTCCTCCACTATGTTTTTCCTGAATCAAATTTACTCTCATTGAACTCCTAGGAATACACAACTTGATACCTTTGAAAAAAATACCATATTGGATTAAATAATCCAACCACTTCGTTCTATCACCAATAATAGTCTCTTTTCAATCCTTCCAAGCCTCTCCAAAATCTGGATCCTCCTCATACAACTCCTTCAACTCTTTGAATCCAACAACTTCAACTTGCATTTCAATCAACAAACCCTATCTTTTTCTCAAAGAATTTGCAACCCTGTTAGACTTCCCACTCCTATGTTTCAAAAAAAAAGTGTAGCTTTGCAATAAATCTACCCATTTCATATTCCATTTATTTAGCTTCCCTTGACTACTCGAATATCAAAGTGCTTGATGATCAGTAAATTAAACAAATTCCTTAATCAAAAGATAGTGTCTCCACTTTTTCAATTCTTGTACAATGGCATAAAATTTCTAATCATACACTGAATATTTTTTTTTTGCATCATTTAAATTCTCACTAAATTAAGCAATGGGTTTACCTTCTTGACTTAGAACAGCTCCAATGGCATTACCACTTGCATCACAATCAACTTGGAATACCTTGCTGAAATCTGTGAGTGTTAAAACAAGTTGCTTAGTAACTTTTTCTTTCAACAAATCAAATCTTCTTGTTTCTCCTATTGTCCATCTAAAATCTCTTTTATCTCCCTTCATGGTCTCATTTAGTGGTGCACAAATACTAATAAAACCTCTAATAAACTTTCTATAAAAACTTGCTAAGTCGTGAAATGATCTCACCTTAGTAGCACTTCTAGGTGTAGGAAATTCTAAAATAGCTTTCATCTTTTCTAGGTCCATCTTGAGACCTTCTCCCGAAACAAAAAAAACCCAAGTATACCAATTCCATCTTCATAAAGCTACACTTTTTCAAGTTAATGAGCAACGTTTCTTTCCTCAACTTTTCAAAAAAAAATTTGATATGTATCAAATTATCCTCTAGTGTCTTACTAAATATCAATATATCATCTAGATAAATAATTAAAAATCTGCCCAAAAAACATTTCATTACTTCATTCATCAACCTCATAAAGGTACTAGGAGCATTGGTTAGTCCAAAAGGAATGACCAACCATTCATACAAACCTTCATTGGTCTTGAATTTTTTTTTCCACTCATCACCTTCTCGGATTCATATTTGATGGTAACCACTTTTCAAGTTGATCTTGGGGAAGTATTCTACTCCACTCAAATAGTCCATGATATCATCCATTCTAAGTAATTGAAATCTATATTTGATGGTGATCTTATTGATAGCCCTTGATTTTATGCACACCCTCCATTCTCCTCCTTTCTTTAGTTCCAAAACAACAAGCACTGCACATGGACTTAGACTCTCTCAAATCAAGCTCTTCGGTAACAATTTTGTTGCAAGTATGGATGTGTTTGATGGTGTTGTCATTAATGTTGTCATTGATTTCAAAAAAAATTCATGTTGTCTAGAGATGGTATTTATATAGTTGATATATTGTATAAGTGCTTAGAGTACATGGAGCTATATTTATGAAGTTGTAGTTGTGTTTTTGCCAAGTGCTTTAGAAAAAAATTGAGAAATAATGAAAGAAGTGTTGAAGTGTGTTCTAAGTGTGCTCCAGTATTGTGCTCTATATTTTCTCTATTTTGATCCTATGCCTATATCGATTTGTAAGTATGTTCATAAGCTTTAATGGATCGTATATACTGATTTTTAGCTTTTGAGTTGATGGAGAGTAAAAGATGTGTTCACTAGTGTGTGAACTATTTTGGTAGAACTATTTGTTTGAAGACTGGGAGAAATATTTTGGCTCCATAGTCTTCTAATATTTGGTTTCATATCTTGCAAATATGGGAGATGACTCTTTCTAATGGTTTGGCGCTCTGGAAGATTTTCTCTAGAGCTCTTGTGTTTTTGCTAGTTGGTTCGAGTGGAATAATGAAGAGTTCTATGTGAATGAAGTTTGTTGTAATTATTGTGGATGAACTTGAGGTGTTATCAAAGATGGTAAAATGTTTGGTGAAGCGTGTTGAGTGATCCATGGGTGATTATCTTTCTAGAGATGTGTGTACTTCAAAGATCATTGGTGTTTTCATCAGGTTTGGCTGACCTGATCTCCACACGTTACATTAAGTTTTTGCATCATCTTAATAAAGAATGTTCTTGATCCAAGATGTTGATTGGGTCCTAAATTAAATATGTAATTTTTCCTCTCTCATTCTTATCCACACGAGAATGTTGATTATCTAGCCTAGTTTGAATTTGTAAATGAAATTGTATAGCCAACCTTGGAGAATGTTCCTAAGGTTGAAGATGGTATAAAAAAAAATCAATTTGTAGTGAATTTGATATCCATCCATCCACGAATCGAGCAAGTGAGTGAAGTGTGTGAACAAGTGTGAAAAGAAGAGAGTGGAAGAGCGAATTAAGGCAACGGTACTTTAAGGTATTAGATTCCTAAAAGTAGTGAGATGATGGCATCTACAATCTTCTGATCAGGTTGTGAATGTGTGGAACCCTAGTGGTGGATCTTCATTTATCTCATTTTTATTTTTTGTAGGCAGTGAGCCTCCTTTCTAGATAGTGAGTCCTTTAATGGTAGTGAGCCCTTGCATTTGGGAAATCAACCTTTATTTCTAGGCAGTGAGCCCTTTGGCAGTGAGCCTTTGTATCTGATATTGCATTACTACTATATTGTGATTTAATCCTCACCATGGTTTTCCCTCATTGGGTTTTCCACGTAAATCTGGTGTCTTTGGTGTTTTCTTTCTATTATATGCATTTCATGATTACACTTAATATTAAATTGAAGTTAAAGAGAGAAGATTAAGTTTAAAATTAAAGTTATTTGATACAACTGATTCACCTCCCCCTCTCAGTTGTCTTGTACATTTCAAGAATTGGTATCAGAGCTCTGGTTCCTTGGTGAAAAGCTTAACCACTTAAGGAAGATCATATGGCGCACAAGTTGTAGATTCCTATTTTTGATGGAGTTGATTATAGTGACTAGAAAGAACATATGAGAATTTATCTAATTTCACTTAATTTCAATACCTTGAAAGTTGTGGAGACAAAGTATGTGATACCAATATTTGATCCTTCCTCTGTTGATGAGATTGCAGTGTTTGAATAAAATGAAAGAGGAAGATATGCTATCTTCAGTGCTTTATCTAAAACTGAAAGAGCAAAATTTATTTCTCTAGCTACTGCTCATGAAGTATGGACAAAGTTAGAAAGACATTTATGAAGGGAATGATAGAGTAAGTTTTCAGGAAAACTAACTGCTAAGCAAAAATTTCACAACTTGAGAATGGAAGAGGGAGAAGACATTACAAGCTATTATTAGAGAGTTGAACTTATAGCAATAGAAATCAAGAATCATGGTGGTGTCATGTTAGATGAAGATATAATTGAGAAAATATTGATAACCTTACTAGAAAATTATAGTGACAAAGTATTTGATCTTGAGGAACAATATTATCCAAAGACATTTACTAAGGAGCATCTATTTGTTGTCCTGATTGCATTCGAGATGCGAAAATTCGGAAGAGATAAGGAGAAGACTAAAACAACCTTTAAAGCAATGAAGATAGGAGATGAATTGGATGATAATGATTCAAAATATTTGGTAGAAAATTTCACAAGGAGACTGAAGAAAGGTACTAGTAAATAAAAAAGGTAAGTTTCCTTTTAAGTGTTTTAGTTATGGAAATATTGGTCATTATGCATCAAGATTTACTAATAGAGCTACACAAAAGAATAATAAGGATAGTAATAATAATCGCAATGATAAAAAGGATAGGAAGTTCAAGAAATTGTACTATGTCATAGAAGATGCAAAAATTTCTAATGATGAATCTGAATTTGAGGAAGATAAAGATGAATGTTTGTTCCTATCCCTAGAAAAATAAAGTTGTATCTACTAATCATGGGAGATCTGAAAAAGAATCTAGTCTGGAAAGCCAGAAGGATGAAACAAAAGGTACTCTAGTAACTAATTTTCATGCCAGACAGGATGAAGACTTTTGGGTAATTTACAATGGATGTTCAAATCATATGATTGGAGATAAGAGTAAGTTTACTAAACTTGATAAGTATTATGGAGGTATAGTCATGTTTGGAGATGACTCTGGTGCTAAGATTTTTTGGTAAAGGAAAAATTATTTTTGATGGAAAACATAATACTGATGATGTTTACTATGTAAAGGGTCTAAGGAATAATCTCTGATGATGTTTACTATGTAAAGGGTTTAAGGAATAATCTCTTAAGTGTTGGACATATGTGAAACAAAGGTTTTAAGCTTGTGTTCTAGGATAACACTTGTGAGATCACGAAAGAATCTAGAATTGTGGTAGCAGCTAGAAGAATAACTCATGGAAACATCTATCAACTTAAGGGTGGATATGGTTAGAATTTTTTTTCTCAAATAAGTGAGAGATGGATCTAGCACCAGAGGATGGGACATGTGGACTTTTATAATCTAATCAAGATCAGTTCTAGGGAAGTTGTCAGAGATCTACCTAAAATCATAAAGCCTTCAAATTTAATCTACAGAAGTTGTCAAATGGGAAAAAAAACAAGGAACAATTTTAAAGAAAGGATCAATCATCTATCAGAATTCTAGAATTAATCCATACAGACCTATGTGGTCCTACAAGAATAGGAAGCCTAAATGGTGATAGGTATTTATGCTCTTAATTGATGATTACTCTAGGATGGCATGGGTTAAATTTCTTAGAGAAAAGGCTTAGGCTCTTGATAGATTCAAAGTATTTAAGGAAAGAGTATAAAATTAGGCAAACATGAAAATAAAATGCTTAAGGTCTAATAGAGGTGGAGAATTTATATCTAGTGAGTTCAATACATTTTGTGAAGAGCATGGAAAAAAAGCCATTATTCTGCTCCTAGAATCCCTCAGCAGAATGGAGTTATGGAAAGAAAGAACCAAACTGTTCAAGAGGTTGTCAAAACTATGATGAAAAAAGAAAATGTTCATGATGTGTACTAGAGAGAAGCAATCCACACTATTGTCTACATTCTTAATAGATTTTAGATCAGAGGTAACAACACTAAGACCCCTTATGAGCTAAGGATTGGTAAGACTCCTTTTAAATAATTTAAGGTATTTGGAAGTAGATGTTACATTAGAAGGGATGATGAAAATCTTGGCGATTTTGATGCTATATGTGATGAAGGAGTTTTCCCTGGATATTCAAACAACAACAAAGCTTATAGATGTTTTAATAAGAGACAAAGGAAAATAATTGAAATTTCTAATGTAAAGGTTGATGAAGCTATTTATAGACCAGTGGAAATAAATGAAGTTGAACCTAATGATCCTATCTGTGTGCAAATACAAGAAGAAGGAAAGGAAGAGAAAGAATAAAGTGATGAAAAAGAAGAGATTTTGGAACCTACACCTAAGACTCCTAAATATGTTCAGAGAAATCATCTAGAGGAATAGATAATCTGAGACAAAAGTGAAGGAGTGAGGACAAGAATCAAAGTGGTTGAGGTAAAATTGTGTTTACTTTCTAAGATAGAATCTAAGAATGTGAATGAATCATGTAATGATGAAAGTTGGGTTATAGCAATGAAAGAGGAAATACAGAAGATAGAAAAGAATAATACATGGGAACTAGTCCCTAGAGATGCAAAACAAAATGTAATTGGTTCAAAATGGGTATTCAAAAACAAGTTGAATGAAGATGGTAAAGTGGTAAGGAATAAAGAAAGAATTGTATCTAAAGGATATTCACAGGTTGAAGGAATATATTTTGAAGAAACTTTTGCACTTGTAGCAAAAATGGAATCCATTCAGATGTTCTTGGAATTTTAAGCTCATAAAAACTTCAAATTATATTAGATGGATGGAAAGTCTGCATTTTTGAATGGAGAATTGGAAGAAGAAGTATATATGGAGCAACCAGAAGTTTTTCAACTGTCTAAATAACTGGACATGGTTTGCAAATTAAAGAAGGAATTATATGGACTTAAAAAAGATCCTAGAGCTTGGTATGGAAGAATGGATAGATACTTGAAAAAGCAAGGATTTAGCAAAGGGTCCATAGACAAAAAACTTTACTTCAAGGTTGAGAAAAACAAGATATTGATCATTGTGGTATATGTTGATGACATCATCTTTGGTGGAAATGAAGGTATGTGTAAGATATTTTTTGAAGAGATGCAAAAAGAATTTGAAATTTCTATGACTGGTGAATTGAATTTATTCCTTGGACTTCAAGTTAATCAACTGGCAAAGGGGTATTCATTTCACAATCCAAGTATGTTAAAGAATTGTTAAAGAAGATTGGAATGGATGACTCCAAACCAGTTTGTACCCTTATGGTAATTAGATGTAAGTTGAGTAAGGATGTTGAATCTACTAAAGTTGATCAGGGCATGTACAGATCTATGATTGGTGGACTGTTATATCTTACTGCTACTAGACCTGATATCATGCATGCAATATGTTTAGTTGCAATATTTCAAGAAAAACCTAAGGAAGCACATGTAATAGCTGTGAAGAGGATATTCAAATATCTTAAATGAACTCTAGATTATGGGCTATGGTATCCAAAGGACATTGATTTCACTTTGAATGCCTACATTGATGCAAATTGGGCTACTTGTGTAGATGATCGAAAGAGTACAAGTGGAAGTGCATTCTTCCTTGGAGGAAAATTAGTTTCATGTCTGAGCATGAAATAGGATTCGGTTTATTTATCCACTGTAGAAGCATAGTATATTGCAACAACATCCTACTGTACATAGGTACTTTGGATGAAGCAAACCTTGATGGAAATAGGTGTGGTAAGTGATGAGCCTATTTCTATATTTTGTGACAATACAAGTGCTATAAACATTTAAAAGAATCCAGTGATGCATTCTAGAATAAATAACATATCTATCAAGTATCACTTCCTGAGGGAGAAAGTACTGAACAATGAAGTTATACTTGAATATGTACCTACCAAAGAACAAGTTATAGACATATTCACTAAGGCCCTTCCGAAGAATAATTTTGAGTATCTCAGAGGGAAGTAAGGGGTTATTGCCTCTCCTTTTTTTAACTAAGTGCACATGGAGGTGCATCAGTCTAGTGGATTCACAAACTTCTTTTGTTCCAGACTGATGATGGAGGTCTACTCCTCAGGGGGAGTAGATAAGTGTATTGTTGAAGTATATGATGTGGGTGTAATCCTTAGGTGGAGTGAATAGAGCTTTATATGTAAAGAATTTCCTTTTTCATTGATGTCAAAGGGAGGGAGAGAGAGAGAATCATGTGAAAATTTCATGCTTAGCAGGTTGTCACTTTTGAAAAATCATGTATGTTGTCTTTGATGTTTTATTCACATCATGTGTTGCCATCAATGACAAAGGGGGAGATTGTTGCAAGTATGGATGTGTTTGATGGTGTTGTCATTAATATTTTCATTGATGCCAACATAATTCATGTTGTTACATATGGTATTTGTATAGTTGAGATACTGTAGAAGTTCTTAGATTACATGGAGCTATATTTATGAAGTTGTATTTGTGTTTTTGCCAAGTTTTTTTGAAAACAATTGAGAAATCATGAAAGAAGTGTTGAAGTGTGCTCTGAGTGCACTCTGATATTGTGATCACATTTTTTCTATGTTGATCCTATGCCTATACAGATCTTTAATTATATTCATAATCTTAAATGGATCGTATATACCGAGTTTTATCTTCTAAGTCGATGGAGAGTAAACGATGTGTGAACTAGTGTGTGAACTAGTTTGGAAGAACTATATGTTTGTAGTCTAGGAGAAATTTTTTGGCTCCATAGTCTTCTAATAATTGGTTTCAGATCTTGCAGATCTAGGAGATGACTCATTTTGATGGTTTTTGTGTTCTAACAAATTTTATTTTGGTTTGGCACTTTGGAAGACCTGCTCAAGAGCTCTTGTTTTTTTTCTAGTTGGTTCGGGTGGACTAATGTAGACTTCTCTATGAATGAATTTTGTTGTATTTTCTATGGATGTACCTGAGGTGTCCTTAGAAATGGTGAAAATTCTAGTGAAACATGTTGAATGATCCATGTGTGATTATTTTTCTAGAAATGTGTGTACGTCAAAGATCATTGGTGTTTACATTAGGTTTGGCCAACCTGATGTCCACACATTACATTAAGTTTTTGCATCTTCTTAAGAAAGCATGTGCTTGATCCAATATGTTGATTGGGTCCTAAATTAAATATGTAATTGGTCCTCTCTCATTCTTATCCACCGCGATAATGTTGAGTAGCCAACCTAGCTTGAATTTGTAAATGAAATTGTATAGCCAACCTTGGAGAATGTTCCTAAGGTTGAAGATGGTATAAAATCAAATCAAGTTGTAGTAAATTTTACATCCATCCATCCATGAATCGATCAAGTGAATGAAGTGTGTGAAAAAGTGTGAAAAGCAGCGAGTGGAAGAGCGAATTAAGGCAAAAATGCTTTAAGGTGTTAGATTCCTGAAAATAGTGAGTTGATGGCATCTACAATCTTCTAATCAGATTGCGAATGTGTGGAACCCTAGTGGTGGATCTTCATTTATCTCTTTTTTATTTTCTATAGGTAGTGAGCCTCCTTTTTGGATATTGAGTCCTTTGAAGGCAGTGAACCCCTGCATTTTGGCAGTGAGCCTTTATATCTAGGTAGTGAGCCCTCTGGCAATGAGCCTTTGTATCCAGTATTGCATTACTACTATATTGTGAGTTAATCCTCACCATGGTTTTCCCTCATTGGGTTTTCCACATAAATCTGATGTCTCTAGTGTTTTATTTTTGTTATCTGCATTTCATGATTACACTTAATAACAAATTTAAGTTAAAGAGAGAAGATTAAGTTTAAAAGTAAAGTTATTTGATACAATTGATTCACCACCCTTCTCAATTGTCTTGTGTATTTCAACAAATTATTGTACTTGCTTGTTCAAATCCTCGCTCTCGATTGAAGATATTCTATGGACTTCTTTATTCGAAAAAATTTCTCTTGGTATTAGATCAATTTGGTGACTTATCTTCCTCATGGGTGGTATCCCCTTAGGTGCATTGTCAAAAATAATCCCTTGAAATTCTTGCAACAAATCTGCAACCTCCACTGGAACATCTTGCACATTTTCATAGTTAGACTTAGGAATCAAGGAAAAAAAAACTTTTTCATGTTTCATTCCATCTAGGAATTTCCTTGAATCAACTAAACAAACCCTTGCATTACCACAAACTTGAATCAAATATTCTTTCAAATCTTTCAACTTATGTTTCACTCCATCCTTAACTATGGTATAGGTATTAACACAACCATCATGCATTTCCTTCCTATCATACAACCAAGGCCTTTCTAACAAAATATGGCATGAATCCATAGGAATTATATAACACAATATTTCATCAAAATAACCTCCTATTTTTAATTTTACCAAACATTGTTCACTGATCAAAATATTTTTATTATCGTTTACCCACAATATTTGGTATTATTTTGGGTGCTTCCTCCTCTCTAGCTTCAATTTTCTCACCATTTCTTCAGATACTAAGTTATTTGTGCTTCCACTATCTATGATGACATTACAATCTTTCCCTTCTCATTTGCATCTTGTCTTGAATAATCTCTTTCTTTGAACTGGTTCACCTTCTTCCTTCAACAATGCTCTTCTTGTCATCAGGACTTCACCTCCTTCCGCTTCTTCAAAATGTGATGAGTGTGCATCCTCCTCGTTGATGTTTTCTACTCTATTCTGATTTTTGGGTTTTCTATTGGTTCTTTCTTTATTATGAGGGCAGTAATAAGCTCTATGCCCCTCTTCACCGCATCAAAAATAGGTTCCATGAAAGCCACCTCTTTTGAATCATCTACCCAATCTTCCTCTACCTCTTGGATTTTGATCTCTAGGAGGGTAATAATTTTCTGATTTATAATTTTTGATGCTGCCTTGGTCCTCAAATTTCTGATTTTTATGATTTCCATCATAAATTATTCCTCTAGTTATTCCACCATGACCTCTTCCTCTTTGTTTTCTTTTAAATTTTTTGTTTAGCCTTTCTTCAAATTTCAATGAAAATTGATAAGCATCTTCGATAGAGGTCATTCTCACCAATTCCAACTCATCTTGAATTTTAGGCTTCAGCCCATTAACGTAACGAGTTACCTTCTCCTTATTTTCTTTAGAATGTCCCATTCGAATCAAGACCTTGTGAAATTATTTTGGGTATTCTTTCACTGTCTTTGTTCCTTGTCTCAAGCTTTGCATCTTTTTGAGTAACTCTAACTCATAATATACTAGGATAAGTTGCCTCTTCATTTTTGCTACCATTCTGTCACATTTAGAAATTCCATCTTTCCCATGTCTTCCTCTTTCAAGTTGAACTTCTTTCCACCAAATGCTTGCATGGCCTTTTAACTTTGTTTTTGCAAACCTCACTCTATGAGGGTTTTCAATCTCTTCAAATTTGAAAAATTCTTCCATATCATTGCTCAAGTCTATCAACTCTTCAAAATTTAGACTTCCATTGAAGGTTGAAACCTCCATTTTTGTCTCTTTCCAATACTTGATATTTCCTCTAACAATCTAACTTCTCTAGGATCCATTTGTTCTTTTTCTTCCTCTTCCTCTTCCTCTTCCTCTTCCTCTTCACTATTGTTTCTTTCTATATGCACTTTTGTCCTACAAATCTCCTCCTGCAAGGTTTCCATTTTCCTTCTAAGGGCTCTAATTTCATCTCTAGTAGGGTCTCTTCCTCCAGTACCTCTACCTCTAACTCTACCATTATTGGAAACTCTTGGAGGCATTTTGATATTCACCCACACTCATAGGTCCTACTACAACTGCCTCACGTTCGATGCTCAATCCCAGGCTCAGGAAATACTAATCTAATACCACTGATGAAAAGGGAGACTCTCCCTTTCAAACCTGATCACAAAACCTCACAAAACACAACATGCAAAGGCCGCAAATACATAATATGAACATAAATAGGAAGATAAAATCTAAAACTTTTATTATCTTCAAACATGCAAAAGATTACAAATATTTGAAGCTCATGGGCTCCTCTACAATATCACATGTAACACCTGCAAAAACCTTGTCTTCAACAATCTGGTTCAATTCCCATAACATTTCGATATTCTAAACATCACTTCTCCAATCCCCCTTCTCAAAATGCAAAATCATGAATAAATAGAGGATAAGGAAGGAGAAAACAAACCATGGTTTTCCCAAAACCATAAAAGAAACCTCCTTCAAGAAAGTACACCCCTCCTTGGGATTCTTGAAAATATGACATGAGACTTGTGGCAACATTCATGCCAACCTCTCTTGGGTGCTTAGACTTTCCACCAGTCAAGTGTGGGAAGTTATGACATCTTACACATCTTACAGATTCCTTACAGCCTATCACAATGGTGGTTGCATGCAAATACATGCAAGAAACATACAATATTCCCTTGGAAGCCAAATTTATGAAAAAATATAATGCCTATACACATGTGTATGACCTCTTTTGACCTCCTCCAAAGGTGGGACTCCCAAAGACTTATCCTTTTACAAATTATAGTTATCAAGTTACCAGGGGTAATTTTCCTTCAAATTTACATTACATTTTCATCCCTTGGGAATTTACAATGTTGCAAATGAAAAGACTATTATTTTCTAACACGAAGCCAAATTTATGAAAAAATATAATGCCTATACACATGTGTATGACCTCTTTTGACCTCCTCCAAAGGTGGGACTCCCAAAGACTTATCCTTTTACAAATTATAGTTATCAAGTTACCAGGGGTAATTTTCCTTCAAATTTACATTACATTTTCATCCCTTGGGAATTTACAATGTTGCAAATGAAAAGACTATTATTTTCTAACACCTAGGCCCTTATTGAAATCAAAACAAAGCAAAATAAAATATATTTTTTTGGGGACACAGGATTGCCAGTACACCATGGATGCTCCTGCATCATTGAAGATATGGTATTGTAGTTTTATATTCAAAAATAGTTTTCTATGGATATTTTACTCCTATCCTTCCAAGTCACCAATGTTTTGGATGAGGTTTTTGTGAATTATAGAAGGTTGGAAGTATTGTTGGTTGTTTGGAATGATCCAAAAAATTCTCTCAATATCCATGTAGTATCTCAGTTCTAATTTCATGTGTCCAAGTGGTTCACAAGTTATTTTATTAATGTAATATCTCATGATTATTCATTTTGTGTCTCTAGAATGAAGTATTTTGTTATTGTTTGGGCTATTGGGGATGATAGTATGGAAGATGTGTTTGGAAGATTTTTGGATATTCATGGAACATACCCACATGATCTACATGTTGTTTGTGCTCCTTGGTGTTGCATTATGTCTTGAGTTGGTTTTTTGGGTTATTTGTGGATATTTGGCCAATAAGGCTTGTTCTCTTGCTTGTGCTAAATGCTTAAGGGCTCGCACAACCATTTGAATTTGTGTTAAGATATATTTGGGCCTTGACCTATCTTGGTTGGAATTGCATTGTGTTATTTCAATTGGAAGTATGTTTTTGGGTTGACTGGTTATGTGCTTCATGTTTCATCTACACGTTTCCATGTTGTCGAACTAGGTTAATGTGTAGAAAAATGTGAATTGATTTGGATCACATTGGAAGATGTATTAAGATTATTTTTGGTCCTCTCTACCTTATGGATATGAACACATTATGTTTATATGGCTTCCCTATTGAATTTACTATTTGTATTCTCTCTTGGCCAACATAATTGATTTTCTAAGGTCTTGTGGTGGATATAAATGCAAGAAAATTTCATATGCAAGTGGGATGGATATGTGAATAAGTACGAATAATTGTGAGTGTGGAATATATTAAATATCTAGAAAAGATAGTGTTGAAGTGTGAAGAATAAATATCATATGCACCTTAATGCCTTAATCAATAGAATGAATTGTTGACAAATATTATAATTTCCTATAAACTCTTTGTATCCTCCTCTAAGATAATGAATCTCATTAGGTCCTTTGTATCTTTTCCCTAGTGTTGTATTTTTTCCAGATTTTTAAGTCCTTTGTATCTTGCTCCAAGGTAGTGCACCTTATTTTGCAAGTTATTTTTGGTAGTGAGCCTTTATATTGTGATTTAACTCTCACCATGGTTTTTCCCTCATTGGGTTTTCTATGTAAATATAGTTTCATCTTGTGGATGTGTGTTTCTTATTTCATTTTCATTGTTGTTAATTTGGTTAAGGATATAATTGCTATATCTTTCATTGTTGAAGATTGTTGATTTTTTTGAAGGGTTAAACTTCTATATCATTCTTTGCTATAAATCTATTGAAGGGTTTTGATTGGGTTAAGAAGTTAGTATTGTGCTAAAGGGTTCAATTTCTAGAGGGGTTTAAGTTTTTTCGATACTGATTCAACTCCCTCTCAGTATCTAGTGTGTTCAACAATTATTGTCATGATAGTATAAAATAAGTGTTTGGAAGTGTTTTTGGATGTGAAGGTAATATCCCTTTGTGATCCACATAGTATTGGTTGATCTATTTCGGTGATGCATTGTGCTTAAGTTGGTCTTCTAGGAAATTTGTGGATATCTAGCTGATAGGGCTTGTTCTCTTGCTTGTGCTTTGTGCTTGAGGGTTCATGATAGCATATGAAGTTGTGCTAAGGTGGATTTGAGTCTTGGCCTATCTTGGTTAGAATCACATTGAGTAAATTCAATTAAAGTTATGCCTTTGGGTTGACTAGTTATGTGCTTCATGTTTCATCTACACATTTCCTTGTCGACTTGGGTTGATGTGTACCAATCTGCGAATTTTTTTGGATCATATTGGAGGATGTAATAATATTGTTTTTGGTCCTCCCTTTGCCTTGGATAGGACTACACAATGTTTTTATGGCCGACTTGTTGAAATCATTATCTATCTTTCTTTTGTCCAACTTAATTAATGTTTTTAGGTCTTGTGATGGATATAAATGCAATAAAATTTCACATGCAAAGTGTGATCAAGTTTGGAAGAGTGTGTATGGAATTTAATTGAATATATCACAAAAGGAAGTGCAAAATTTTATGAAAGAAAGATCAAATGTGCTACAACATCTCAGTCAACAGAGTCTTGTTTTGAAAAAAATTATAATTTTTCTATAAACTTCTTATAAATTGCTCTAAGATAGTGAATCTCATTAGGTCCATGTATCTTTCCCCTAAAGTTGTGTGTGCTTCAATTTTGCAAGTCCTTGTATCTTTCTCTAAGTTAGTGTGCATTGTTTTCAAGTCTTTTTTAGCAATGAGCCTTTCTATTGTGAGTTAAATCTCACCATGGTTTTTCCCTCATTGTGTTTTCCATTTTGTACTATAAAAAAGTGTATACACTTACACTTCTATGTTTTGTTTTTGGATCCCTGATTTATTGGACTTAATAAAGCTTCTAATTTTCAAAATTATGAATTTCAAAGCCTATTTTTTACCGTTTTCTAAAACGGAACCAATATTAAACAAATGCATCCAATCATCAAAATAACTTGCATCAAGTGTGTCTTGGAAAATTGGGCCTAGACCCATTCACCCAAGGGCGAATGGGTCCCCCTCCTTAGCTAGGACCTAAATTAAAATATGTCATTGGTGGTATTTTAATATCCAAAATTCAATTATGAAATGTTGGCATTTATAATATAATTTTTAAGAAATTATATAAACACCTATAAATACCTAGTCTTTTGATCATTTAAAATCTAATAAGAAATCTAAGAAACATGATCTAGAAATTCAAGAGAAAATATTATTGTCAAAAACATTCAAGATCAGCATATCAAAGCATTATTGGAACAATTCAAGATCCAAAATCATGTCAAAGTTTATGTGCATTCATGTTCATGTTATGTGAAGGCTAATATTGTTGTAGGTCTTCAAGAATTTAAGAATTCGAGCATTCAATCAAATCTTGCAAGAAAGATCCAATAACCTTGAAAATATGTGTATGTATTTAGTTCTTCAAGGAAGACATTAAAGGGTGGTGATTTGCAACATTTGTTCATTCATCATTTCCTTCCTTTATGTTCAAGGTTTTATCATTGAAATTACCATTGTGGAAGTGAAAACACTAACACAAGGTTTGACTGAAGAAATCCCCTATATGGCACAAAATTTCCCCCCTTTATGAATGTGAAAGTTGTAGGTTTGAAGTGGATTTAAGAGAGCTTGAAGATCCATTTTTCATTGTTGCATTTTTTGTCACCATTCTTTTCAAGACATGAAAACTCACCTACATGATTTATTTACAACATTCTGACTATGCAATAGGCATAAAACATAAGCTTGGATCTGACATTAGAGGACCAAAAAAATTGAGTAGGATCCCTATACAAAAACTCATTCACCATTGTGTGAATGAGTCCTTATAGACAATAAAACCAATTCTTCTAGGTAGGTGCATAATCATTTGCACCTTCCAGATTTGTTAAAACTTGACTATTTTTGTTTATCTATTGTTAGATAATTTCATTTATTGCATTAGTTCATATGGTTTAATTAAGGTAATCAATGACAATCATTTCCAAATCATTCCTATCTCCCTAAAGGATGCAAATCCAAGTCTTATTGGCTAACCATTGAGGTTGATAGTCAACCACGTCACATTGTTCATTTTCATCCTAGTGAAACATACCCCACACCCCTTTTTTATGCATTCAATTTAGGACACATCTATTTTTTATATTTTATTTTGGTGAACCTTGCATTCTTACATCATAAAATTTATAATTTGGTATTCATTAGAATCCTAGATATAGGTCTTGAATCATTGTGTTTTGCATTTCTCATTTAGGGTTTCATATTTGCATCATAAAAATTAGAAAAATCTAAAAATATTGCACTCATATTGCATCATATCTTACATTATAGTATGTTTTCAGTAATTTAGACCAGATTATCATTTCAAAATTGCATTAAAAAAAGTGTTATTTTGTACCAACATTGTCACATATTTGCATTTTCATTTCATTGAAAAAATATAAAAAAATAGGCACTGTACAACCTGTTTGTAGATAGGAACAATTATCTTAAATATTTGTCTAAACTCTCAATTTTTTATTTTTCATAACCCTATACAAAGACCCATTCACCCATGGGAGACTGAGTTCTTGTACAAGTTTCTCAACCAAATTTTTCACACTATTCTATCTTTGTCTACTCACTTGCATTGTACTTGAAAATCTCTATTTTGGAATCAATAATTGCATATTTTTTGGCATTTTTTAATATAGTTCAATTGGTGAAAGAAAGTACATTTTTTAGAATCAAAATTTGTATTCGAAACTTACCATTTTTAGGTTCTTGCATCTTACATTATTCAAATATTTCATTTAAAATCTGAAAGTTGCATTCAATCTTGTTTAAACATTTTCAACATTGCTATATATCTACATTGTTCTTTAAATATGAAAAAATTAAGCAAATTCTAGAAATTTGGTTACTGTTTCAATTGTTTGTAAGTAGAATTAAGATCCTTAAGTAGTTTAGTTCACAATCAAAATTTAATTTTAAAACCCTTGACCGAACCCATTTTCCTAGAGCGACCCAATCTTGCTTGTCTTGGCTAAACAATTAATTTTTGAGACCTCTATTGCACTTGCTTCTTCCTATTTATGAGTGTTTATTGTACCTACTTCACAATTTTTTTTTCATCTTGGGTTCACTTTTAGTGTTGTGAAACTTTCACGAGTATCAAAACTCGGTGTCCTATTATCAACACTCTAGTGAGGCATAGTTCTAAACTTTTTGCATCCCATTTTGGTTCTACATCTATTGTGGATCTTTATTTTTCTAACTCCATGACAAGTGTTGTCAATCCTCAACCCATTATGGATTCCATCCTTGATGCCACAAATCCCATGACCACTGCCATTGATGTTGAAACCATGGTTGCTTATGTCCCTCAAGAGAAACTAAAACTATTGGATAAATCCTTAGAAAAAGTTCAAGACTATGTGAGCATAGAATATATCACTGACACAATAGTTCTTGTCAAGGATAACATGAGGAAAATTATTGATAATGATCAAGGACTAGAGATAGTGTGTATTCTAGCCCACATTATAGATAATCATGTACCTACAATGGCTAGTTATAGTCAAGCTTTGGGATACACTCAAAGCCAAGGAGGAAGTCAAGTTTCTCTCTCTACAACCATTACCTCTATTTACACATATGCAAACCCAACTATTACCACAACAATCCAATCAAGCAACAATATAGCTCCAACTTTGAGTATTTCCATTGGAAAACCCTATAGTTTTGTGAAATCAAATATCATATCTCTAAATCCATCACCCCTCACAAATTTTCAAATTAGTTATCCACCAAACACATACACACTTCCACCATATTCCGAAAATGCAACAAGTAATGATTCTTACATAAACCAACTCTTGAAAAATGTGGCATACCTTCAACAATAAATATCAACATTGAACTAAGCTCAAATTGGAAAACCATCACAATGCATTGCAAAGAGCCCATTATCATTAGAGATATTAAAAGTATAAATTTCATAAAACATAGAAATACCCCACTTTGAGAAATATAATGGTAAAGGCTGTCCTAGCAATCACATAACAACATATAACTACCATGTGTACTGATTTTATTTTTGAGGATAAGATGTTAGGTAAAATTTTCCCCAGGTCATTAAAATATGTGGCCTTGGAATGGTTTTGTTCATTTCCCAATAACTCAATACACTCATTCAAATAGATTCATGATCCCTCTACCAACCATTTCTAAGTTTAAATTGGTCCCAAGATGAACATAACTAATTTAATGAGATGTAAACAACAAGGTGAAAAGGTTACAAATTTTATAACCTACTATCATTTGATACTATCATAGGTTAATCTCAACCTTCTTGATGTAGAAATCCAAAGAATGTTCATCAATAACTTGCAAAATGAATTAAGAGAAAAATTCATCTTTCATAAATTCCAATCATTTATAATCCTATGCACAATGCATTGTGATTATCAAAATTTTATTAACAAGTATGAGGTATCTTCATCTAAACATACTAAGAAGTCTGAGACTGTATATCAAACCAATTTTGGGATGATCTTGAGGTTTTTGTTTTACACTTATATTATAAGCCAACACCATTGGAGTGGGGAATAATGGAAGTGACCATGTCTCCAAATGAGTCACTAGAAATGGAGCAACCCAATAGCAAGATGAGGAGAAAACATTGCATAAGAAAGAAACCAGTAGTGAGAATCCAATATTATTGGTTCAAAAGGGTGACCTATTGGATATATATCCAAGAGAGTCCAACAAGGTACCACAAATCATGCTTGCACCCAAGCATGAAGTTGCAATTAAGGAGCAGAAAGTTCATCTTACCAATGTACCTCAAAATAATAGCATGTATGGTCAATATGATGAGGTAGGTGGAATTTTTTTCACTCTCCAGGAGTTTTTGCAGTAGTTGATCATAAATTTGTCATTTCTCTACATTCTTTTGGCTATCCACAAACATATGAAATATTGCAAATTATTGAGAAAAGGAAGGTACTTCAAAGAACTAGTCAATGGTTTTATTTTAACACTACCACTACTAGTTAGTATAGGATAGGGTGGGTTTTCTTTCATTTAATAAGTGTTGATGCACATTTTCTTTATTTTTATTTTCCAATAAATGTTGATGCACAATTAGATTGATGTTCTTGAGATGTTGTTCTAGGTCTGATTTTAATTTTCTTTTCAAGCCCAAATGACTGTATTACCTAATGGATATCCAAGGTTACTGGTCTTATTGGTTTTAGTAGGAAAAACACACCTGAGGTCACCAAAGAATGTAGTTTATTTTTATTAAACTTGGTATTATAAGTTGGATTATTTAAATAATCTAAGTGGGTCTTAAGTCTCCCCTTAGAGAAAAGTGTTGTCTTTTCTCCATTTTAAACTTAAGGATTTTTTTAAATTAAAATTCTTCTTAAAGTTTTACATTAAATTCCAAATAAAATCCAAAGGTTATATGCCAAGTGAAAGAGTTGCATGAAAATAGGAAGCAAAAAAATCAAATTATTCTCATGCAAAAAAGGAAAAAGGCAATTCAAATTTTTTCATGTCAAATCATAAGGAAAATAATTTAATTGCATGGAAAGAAAAAGGGAAAGATAAGTTTCAGCACTAAAAATAGAAGAGAAAAAGGCAAAACTAGAGAGACTTCATGTGAAGGAGAACTCTAGGGTTTTTAGTAGTTTGAAGAACCATTTGAATAGCAGTTCAAAGGATTTGCATGGTGACCAAGGGATTTTTTAGGAAAATTTGTAAAGGAGGATTGAGGGTTTTAAATGCATCATTTTAGGTACGAAATGAATATCAAAGTTATTCTCTAGTTCCTAAGCTTTAAACACCCATTTGAAGAAAAATAAGGCATAGAGATTCATCATTAAAAAGATAGTCATGAGAAGTTTTAAGAGTTTGGTCAGGGTCATGATAATCATTTTATTAGGTTTATTTAGTGTATGCAATACTCTTTTCATCTCTCAAAGATCATTGTGTTGGGTTGTTGTTTAAACCCCTTAAAAACCCTTGTTATTTTCATTACAGACATTTTTCACATTTATTTCATAAAGGTTGCAAGCAAAGATAGCTTAAACACAAAGTATCTAGGCATAGATGGAAGGTATGAGATGTTTTGAATGCAATGACATAATTTTTTATGTACCTTTGAGAAGTAATATGAATATAATGCTTAAAAATGAGGAGTATCATTAGTGTTTCAAACCTATGAGTTCAACTTGTAGAGGGAAAAGAATAATATATAATCTATGATATTCATATAGTAGTGAAAATGGATCATATCCCAGATAAGATCATTGGATATTAATTGAGAAAAGGAAATGAATTCATATAGAATAATCTGAGACAAACAAGGATGTTGAATCTACCATGGCAAGGTTAAGAGGGGAAATTGGATCCTTACAATCCAAAGAAGAAGGTTCAAAACCACCAAAGTTCATTTCATGCATAATAAATATCATTTCATAGGGTTCTAAATAATGCAACACAGTTAGTAAAGTTGTAGACATAGTACATCAAAACAAAGGAGGACAAGAGCTTCATGAAAAAAGATCATGTCGAATGGAAAGTCTTCAAATAAAGTACAAGCTACAACTTATAGGTATTGAACCAGATGAACTCACATTCCCTAGTGTTGTGAAGGAATGTGCTAGCATAATACATCTAAAACAAGGGAAATCCATTCATAGTTACATCATAAAAATGGAAGTAAGTCAAATATCTAGGTGGGGAATGCCATTATTGACATGTATGCCAAGTATGGAAATTTGGTAGGTGCATAAGATGGTTGGTTTGAAGAAAGATGGTGGTTTCTTATGCATTAAGCAAGTTCATGTACCTTTAAGGAGGTATACTACAAAGGTTTCAGACCTAAGCAAGAAGATGTATGATAAACATAAAGTGCATGAAATGATGATACATTACAATGACGCGTGAATGTCAAAGTATGAGTCATTAATGGGTAGTCATATGTGAAAATGTAGTTTGAATACTTGAGGACAATCACCTCATACATTTGAATGCACAGTCACCTCATAAATTTGCAAGGAAATAAAAAGATAGAACACAATGATAAATCATGAAGGGGAAATTTTCAAATTCTTAGGTAGACAAGTATGAGAAAAGGAAGTATACAAAAATAAAGAGAAGTGAACAATACCTCAAGGATATTGATATCATAGAAAAACATGAAAATAACATTGTAAAAGATAAGATAGTGATAGTCAAGGGATAAGGAGGATAGTGATATCATTATTCTTAGTACACACACCCAAAAAAGGATAGTCATTATTTATTCAAGGAGGACAACAGTCATACTTCATAATTATGATTAAATTCCTAGTCAAATGAAGGGACAACAAATTAGAGCAAAAGGGAAGAGTTAATTTCAAATGCAAACCACAATCAAATGAATACAACAAGAGTATAGAGCCTTTTGTAGATTGATTCACCAAGATGAAATAGTATAATGATGAGAGTTAAATATCTATCAAATGGATAGAAATTTAAATGATTAAAGAGTAGCAATTTCAATGATAAATGAACAAATTCATGCATAAAAGAGCAGTAGTTTCATAAAAAAAAGGACAAAAATTTCATGCATAAAAGAGAAGAATTTTCATAAACAAATGGATATAAGAAATTATATTCATAAAAGAGAATCAATTTCATAGACAAAAGGAAAAAAAAAATCATTAATAAAAGAGCGGAAATTTCATAGACACATGCACAAAATTTTCATTGATAAAAAGTAGAAAATCCATGCATAAAATAGAGGACATCAATTGCAAATAGAGGACAACAAACTTAGAAAAGGGCAGAGTTAAAGAGCTATCAAAATGGTAAATTAAAATCATAAGAGGGATATCAATGAGTCAATAATAGACAATGAGCAATCTCTATAAACTATGTGATAGTGGATCCTTGATAGTCACCAAGAGGACAAACCTAGGGTGCCATGAGTTGATGTTTTCAAAGTGCAAGTTTAAAAGGTCAATCTCATGAGGTACAATGAAAGAAATCAATGACCACCATTTCAAAGGACAACAACCTCAAATATGTAGAGGACAACCATTAATGTTGAAGAAGATAGTCATGTCAATGCACATAAGTGGTGGACAATCCTATTACTATAACAATCCCAATAACTATAATTCATGACCTTTAAATGCATGTGATTTTGTGACATATATAACTATGTGATTCAATACTAGGAATGCAATTCATGACAGTCATAAAAGGTGAGTAGGGACATGTTTTCATGAGTTAAGATATCCCTATATTATAAACCATTATATTCAAATTTAATGAGTGGGTAGAGATCAAGCTCGGGTAGGGACCATGAGGTATTCAAAGCTTTATTGAAATATGCAAGGACAATCATAGGAAGAAGTCAAAAGGTAGTTTTCAAAGCAACCATGAAAATATGGGCTACATAAACCAAGGTTTTGAAGGAAATTTCAAGGAGATAGAAGAAAAAATAAAATACAATCTATTGTCATTAATAAGAAGATTAGTGTCATGAAAAAGAAAGCAAAGACCTTGATGACCTAAGTTATCTGCCAATAACTCATACACCTATAATCATGTAGGGAGTTTTACAAGTTGATCACAAGTTAGGTGTTTTTCATGCTCAATTTTGATGCAATTTGAGGCAATTATCACTAGTTTAAGCCTATTTTCGAATCCCATATGGTCATAACTTGAGTTAAGAGGAGTTTGGGGCAAAAATCATGCATTTTGATGAAGTTTGGAGTCGTAAAATAGAGGCATTTTTCCTTGTATGCCCAACAGATTGAGGACCTCATGCAACGGGTTTAAACTCAAAATTTCAAGCAAAATCTTGCAATTTTAGAGTGTACTTCAAGTTTAGTTGGAGATGGAGTTTCAAGATGCATGCAAAAGTTAAAAAGGGTAGCAGTTCAAGTCAACTCTTCTACACCAAAGTTTGCATGATTGGTTAACAATTGAGAGGAAGTTTCACATCCATTTCAACTCTCCATGCATGCTCAACATCTTTCACAAGATTCAAATTTATTCAAGAAGGAGATTATTTTCTATAAAGAAAAGCATCCAGCTCTTTTAGATTTAGTTCTTCCTTTCCTCTTTATGCCTTATGCAAAAGAGATGATATTTCAACTCTTTTTGAGAGATATAGAGAAAAAAAATTTATATTCTCAAATAGTGTTTTCAGATTTGTTCAAGCAGAAAATTCTATTATTTCAATGAAAGTAGCATATTTTCCTTCTCTAAATTCATGTATTTAGTGTCTTTACTAGATGATTAGATATAATTTGTTTTATGATTATGAATGCAAGATGCTTAAATTATGTCTCATTGCAAAGAATTTGTATACTAGAATAAATAAAAATTATAAAGGTCATAGGTTGTGTTGTTAATTTTAGTAGTTGTATTCATGAAAACTTCTATCTTTCCTTCAATAACTTTAAGAACAACCTTTTTTATGAAGAATTGTTGTGTGAGCTTGTGAAATTTGAGTCATGCATAGCATAAAGCTATTTTTTTGGGAGAAGTTGTAAGTTAAAACAATATGTATAAGTCTTGGATTTTTGGTAATCACCTTCTAGGATCGATAGTTCTTTTCATTTTAATTCTTCTATCCATTTTCTTGATCAAGGTAGTAGTTTTAGGAGGTTCATCAAGGGAACCAACCTACTCTAGAGGTTCATCTTCACCATAGGCAATCCACAACTTGAAGATGATCCCATGTTTCATGGGATAACTAAGCTTCACACTTGGCTAAGAGTTATATCCTCCTGACAATAGTTATATGCACTGATAGTAGTGATGAGTAGCTTAACCATTACATTGACTAGTTTTACATAATACAAGGGATTTATTTACAATATGTGGTTTGTATAGTCAAAACATTTTTGTAGACCATAAGAATAGATGCCAAGAAATAAATGACTAACTTTATGATTTAATCTAGATCTTTTGCACCATAGAGCTAGGGAGAGGTCATTTGGGTTACACCTAGAATTCTATTCATCTAAATCCTTGAAGGGAGTCACTCCCTTTGAATTTTAAATTGGTATAAAATATTAATGAAACACTTATGCTTTTTAAATTCTTCAAAATAGGTTCATATTCTAGTAAAGAAATATAATTCTATAGAGTGATATAGTGTGTTGGTGTTTTTTAAATACCAAGCTAATATCATAGATAACCTATGTATTTTAAATTTCCAATGGTCATCTATCTAGAAAGATTGGCCAACAAATAGGTGAAAGTTGTAATAACTTTCCCTCTACACTTTGGGCTCTGCAAAACTCAAGAGGGTGATCCCATACAATGCAATTAGGATACTCTTGTGCCAATTTACCTCATACATTATGAATAACATATATATTCTCTTATATTTTTCTTGACATATGAAATAATTCAAAGATCTGGAAAATCCTATACAAAATTTAACATTATAAAGCAAGAGAATATGGAACTATATGAAAATTTCATGAACTAAGCTTCAACTAAAATGAAAATTTGTATTTGCTATTTTAGATTGTGAAATATCCAAGAAATTGTAACTTGAGACATAGATTTTAGACCAACACCTTAACCTAGGGTATGGACTCAAATTCAGTGCAAATCATGATGTATAATAACATTTTAATCCTAACGTTATAGAGCTTCACAATATTTCATTACAACATTGCACCCAATATCCATAACCAAATCTTCTTAACAAATCTATGCACACAAATACACAAACCTATACTTCTATCGAAGTGATTTAATCAATTCTTTGAATCAAAAATTTGATAAAAGCATACATCCACTAGAATAACAATGGAAATTGAATGAAATATCTATTGGAAGTTGGAAGCCTATCATTGATGATGTAGTTTAACAACATGAGCATGAAGTGTATATATATTGCTTGATCCAGTGTTTTGATTTATGTAAACATTATTATGATCATCCTAGAATATTTTGGAAGTATTTTTTATGACAATATACAATGCAACTTGGTTCGAAAAGTATGGCTTATCAAAATATTGGATAAGTATTTCCTTTGACAATTATATGGTCTAGTGCATCATTTTTTGGGCTTGCACCTCACCGTGAGTTGGTATAACCTTTTTGTGATTCTAACTATAGCTTGAGTCTTTCAATTGTGACCATATTCAAGATTTTGTGATATTCTATGAAGTTTTTCAAAAGATGTGAATAACAATGCTTAGTCCTATATATTGTAGTTACTTTGTGTACAATGTATCTGTGTGGGATATTCTACATTTCATTGTGGATAATTTATTTTCTTTGCAATTATGAAGATAAGCTAATAGATGTCAATTGAAAGGGAATTTGAAGGAATATCATGCCTTAAGGTTACACATTTGGCGAATTACATGTACAATTGAAGATTTTGTGTTTAGGTCTATTTTTGGGATGACTTAACACATTTGATGTTTTGTGGAGTACAATCAAGTAACTTTATCTTATGTGGGATTTATTTTAGGTCCATGCCAACCTATCTTGGTGTAAATTAAATTTTGGATTAAGGCACCAAGTGTGGATAATTTTTTTGAAGAAAACATGCTTAATTTTGTGTGTTACTTATAATTAGGCTAACCTAATCTAAGTTAAATTTTATGTGGATATATAGGAGATTAACCCCAAAAGTTTTAAAAGAAGGGGAGAGATGAGAAGTGTGTGTGGGTGAATGATGAAGAGATATATGACATGTATGGTGTTTCACCTACATGTGTGTAATGGAGTATTGAGTAGATTGTGAACAAAGTATATTATTCATTTAGATATGTGTGGAGATCATTTTGTACTTCACTAGGACTGTAATATGGCATATGAAAAATGCTATTATATTAGTTCAAATAGGAAGTGTTGCCAACCCCTCTTTGTTCTTTCTTTGTGGGTCATGAGTCTTTCTAGATAGCGTGTCTTGGTAGTGATCCTCTCTATAATTTACTATATCCAAATATAATATATTGTTAGTTAACCCTCACAATGGTTTTCCCTTTTTGGGTTTTCCACATAAAAACACTGGTGTTCATGTGTCATGTGATTATATGGTTATCTTCATGCTCTCTTTCATCATTGTAGTTACTTCAATTTTGATAATTGGATGGCTCATGTTCAGTTGGTTTAAAGGATTATTGATTCTACCCCCTCTCAATATTCTGGGTGTTCAACAATTGGTATCAGAGCTTGGTTCCCTAGAAGGAGCTTGATTTCTTTGGGAAGATCTTGGAATTTCAACACATGGTTGATAGAAAGTATTGTATTCCTCTGGAAGAGATTCCTACTATTGAATACATAGATGAATATTTCATGTTAGACAAAAATGGAGAACTCAAATTTCCTCTCGAATATCTTAACAAAGTTGAAAGTGAGAATGAATATCTAAAGGAAAATCTAAAAGAGGAAAATGAGTGCATCAGAAAATTGAGAGAGTAGATCAAGAAATTTAGAAGAGGACATAAGGAAGTCAATGAATAACTAAGGCAAGCAAATGAATACATCGTCAGATTAAGATTACGAGTGGAATAGAAGAAAATAATTTAGGAATGTCTGAATATAATGGTAAAAATCAAGACTGGTGAGTGCAATAGACTTGAACAAGAAGTGGTAAATCTGAGATTAGTTCTGGAAAAGGAAAGAATTCATGAGGACAAATTCAAGACGATTTCTACAATGTTTGATGAGTTGATTGTTGGATAGAAAGTATCTAAAGATGAAGGTGGTCTAGGACTTGAAATAGGAGAAAGCTCTAAAGCAAATCAACTATCTAATGGAAAGAAGATTAGTGAACCAAAGAAAGGTGAAGGAAAGAGGAACTATGGCAAGTTCTGGAATTAAAAAAGCAATGTTGGAAGACCTCCTATCAGACAAAAAAATACTCAAATGTACAAATATTTCAATGGTTTTTGTTATTTTTGCAATAAATTTGAACATAGAGTTGTGGAATGTAGAAGCGGAATGAATCAAAATGTTTCATCCTTTATTGGACAATGTTTCACATGCAAGAAATTTGGAGAAGAGCAAGTGAATGCATAAGTCAAATGATGAATGCATATGATAGTGGTAGAATGATTCAATATTTTAATGGTTACTGCTATACATGCTATGGATTTGGACACAAGGCTAATCAATGTAGATTTAGAACAAATAGAAGGAATAATAATTAGAGAGATATCATATGCAACAATTGTAGAAAGCCTAGACATATTGCTAAATTTTGTAGAAATGAAAACACAAGGAAGAATGATTCAATGAAGAAAAATGAACCAGTCAAGAAGATTGATTTGAATGAAGTGAATAGGGAAATATAAAAGATATGGAGAAATAAAGAAGAGATTTAGGATAAAGGAAATCTGTACTAATCTCCAATGTAGATGTTTCATCTGGTAACTAAGCCTGGAGCTATGGCTTAGGGGGAGCTTTACTAAAAATTGTAGAACCCCCTACTGATATGATGTGTCATGGCTTGAAACAAAGATATAAGATGGAGATGAATAATATGAATCTTTTAGAGAAAAATACAGAAGAAAATATTCTAATGCAGTAATTTTTTAAGCTTCTGAAAGTTAGCTATGCATATAAGGTTTCAAAGTTTAAAATTTTTTTGTCTAAAGCATTTATTGTTGAAATGGTCCAAATCAAAGAGTTAAAATCTTGCTTGGGAAAATTCATTTCTCGGTGGCTGAACAGCAAAACCCTAAATTCTTCATGCTGACTAAGAGGTATTTTACAATTTCTACATATTTCAGTCTTCCAAAATTTCTCTTTGATAGTAATTTAAATGTAATTGAAGCACTAAATGTTGTAGATGTCTCACAAAGACCACAAACTAAGCTTAAGAGACATACTGCCAAAGCTTTGTTAGAAGATTCCTCGGGTGCATTCTCTAGCACTCGCTATGGAGTTTTACCGACTGAGGAAATTAAAGCATATATACATGGGAAAATGGAAGAAGTTTCCTCTAGCATATTATTTATTCTATGAAAAGAAGAGTTGGAAGAGGATTATGACACCTTTAAATCAAAGTACAAATCCCTAACTAAGAAGAGGTTGGATTGTGGAAAAAAAAATTTATGTTTGAAGACAGAGATAATTACACCAGAATGGTGCTAAGAAAAATTGATGATGAATCCATATGGATTAATGGCCCATACATGATAACTAAAGAAGCAATCAGAGATGTAACTAGTTTGTGTTCCTCAAGCAGTTTCGAACCATAAATCTGTCAAATTCAAGGATATAATGGAAAATACAAGTGCTACCATTGATGGAAAGGAACTCACATTGGACTCTATTAGAAACCTAATAGTCTAGTATGCAACAATTCCCATTTTTCACAAGGTTTATCACCCAAATAGAGACAATATAGTCTCTTCCATCACCATACATATTGCACAAGAAATGATTAAAAATAATGTTGACTATGATCTTTGCGAATTACTCTAGTAACAATTGTTGAAAAACTTGAAGAGATCAAGAAGAAGAAGAAGCATACATTCAGGTATGGAAATTTGGTAATTTGTGTACTTTTCTACTTCATGAAGGAAGTATCAATAGTTGTAAAATTAAGTTGGACAAATTTAGAACCTATTGTACATCAAATTACAAATCATATGTAAAACCTTGGAGGTTCAGATGCTCAATATGATGCTCTTGCAACATTATTTGGAATATTTAAAATGAGAATGAATGAAAGAATGAGAATTCTAAAGAGTGTGGTGGAAAGATACTTTAGAAACATGAACTTTCTTATCTCCATTGAATTTTTATTTATGGAGGCAATTAAACCAAGGACTATTTGGATTTTAAAACTAGACTATGAAGTGACCAAAGTAGAAGTTGTTAACTATGAAGAAGTTCTTCTAAGTAGCCCTAAATATCTCAATAGATCAAGGTTAGAGGATAAGTCTAGAGCTTAGATGAGTGTAGAAGCCTCCAACAGCCCTGGGAGGACAAGTAAGAAGAGAAAAATCACAGATGGCCCTCTAGTTATAGGGAAAGTTAAGAAAGAAGTCACAAGGGAAAAGGATATTGAAGTCAATGTTGAAGATGAAAAAATTTACATAGATGATGCTCAACATGAGCATGAAATTAGAGCTAGTACTACAAATGCACAAGATATGGATGAAGCCATAAAGGCCTTACAAGAGATAACCGCCAAAAAAAATATTTATGCATCATTATCTTCTATGGAAAACTTCAAACTCTTGGTTGATTCTCTCAAAGAATATGCCTCTAGACTAAAAGGAAAAACTGAAACTAAATCAAAGGCAAGGCCTACAGAAAAGAATCTAGTAGATATCACAAGAAAGTGTGCAAGTGCACATCAAAAAGTTATAAATTTTTTGAAGGATGTTCAAACCTATGGGTAAGAAGCACAAAACATACCTCATATCTCTTGAAATAGCCAAATAACACACGAAGCATAAAGGATGCCATGAATTCAATTGAAACAAAAATTATCTATAAAGTATATACTTATGATCCAATGAAATACAAAGATGATCAAACCTAAATGAGAATATGTAGTTACATGACAACTTCTTCGCCTTGGAGAATTAGAGAAATGAGACAATCAGACAATATATGAAGCTAAGGGACTTAGTAAAGATGAAATACATACCTATCTCATGTGCCCTTGACAATACTAATAAAATTTCAAAGATAAATCTTGATCCCATTAATTCAAAAGAAGGAGAATAAAATCTAATGGAGCTTGAATTACAATATAGGACACTGGTAGAAGAAAAGAAACTTTGGGAAGAAGGCAAATCTACTTGGCAAAAAAAAATTCAACAACTTAAAGGGTCAACATCCTCATGTTGATAGTTTCTACTCCTATACACTTTTTCTAAGTTTTCATAACTCCTTGCATAATTAATGGTACAAAATTTTCTTTTTGGTTAACTCTCTAATGGGGATTATACTAAGGTTTTTGCACACCCTTTGCCATTGATGTCAAAGGGGGAGAGATAGATGAAAAACAATTAAGTCAAAACTTTTGGAGAAAGATTCTTGGGAATGCTTGGAGAGATATTGGAGAAATATTTCTGGGAGAGATATGTATAAGGGGGAGACAAGTCTTCAAAAAAAAAAATTGATATGCATTTTTTCATCAATGATTAAAGGGGGAGATTGTTGGAAGTTGGAAGTTTTTCATTGATCATGTTGTTTGGAAACATGAGCATGAAGTATATATATTGTTCGATCCAATTTTTTCATTGATTTAAACATTATTATGATCATCCTACCATAGTTTGGAATTATTTTTTATGGTATATGCATAGCGCAAGTTGGTTCGAAAAGTATGGATTATCAGGAAATTAGCTAAGTATTTCCTTTGACAATTTTGTGGTTTAGTGCATCAATTTTTGGGTTGGAACCTCACTGCGAGTTGGTATAACCTTTTTTGATTCTAAGTAAGAATTTGGGTCTTTAAGTTCCAACCATATTCAATATTTTGTGAAATTCTGTGAAGTTTTCCAAAAGATGTGAATGATAGTGCTCAGTCTTGTATATTGCAGTTACTTTGTGTATAATGTATTTGTGTGGGAGATTCTGCATTTCTTCGTGGTTAATTATTTTTCTTTGTGATGATGAAGATAAGGTAATAGATGTTGATTGAATAGGAATTTGATGGAAGATTATTCCTTGAGGTCACATTGTCTTGTGAATTACATGTACAATTGAAGATTTTGTGTTTAGGTCTATTTTTGGGCTGACCTAACATGTTTGATGTTTTTTGGAGGACAATCAAGTAACTTTATCTTATGTGGGATTTATTTTAGGTCTATGCTAACCTATCTTGATGTAAATTGAATTTTGGATTAAGGTACTAATTTTGGATAAAACGTTTTGAGGATGACATGCTTAATTTTGTATGTTACTTCTAATTAGGCCAACCTAATTGAAGTTACATCTGATGTGGATATATATAGGATATTAAGATGAAAAGTTTTTTTTACAAAAAATGGGAGAAATGAGAAGTGTGTGTGTGTGTGTGAATGATGAAGAGATAGAGGACTATATGTGGATATGGAAGAGATATATTACATGTATGGTGGTTCACCTACATGTGTGTGATGGAGTATTGGGCGGATTGTGAACATAGTAGAGTACTTATTTAGATCTGTGTGGAGATCATTTTGTACTTCATTGGGACTATAATATGGCATATGATAGATTCTCTAATATTAGTTCAAAATAGGTAGTGTTTCCATACCCTCTTTTTTCTTTCTTCATGGAATGTGAGCCTTTCTAGACAATGTGTCTTGGCAATGAGTGTAGAACAATCCAAATAACTGAGAGGAGGGTGAATCACTTATTATAAAAAAAAATTCTTATCCTTAAATAATATGAAGAAAAATAAAATCAGTCAGATAGAAATTAAACAAATATGAACATGAAAACACTTAACAAAATCATGTACAAAGAACACCAAAATTTATGTGGAAACCCAATATGGGAAAACCATGAAGAATGCTAATTCTCTATTATAAAACACTAGTTAAGGTGACACGGTTAAGGTGATTTTTTACAAAGGCTCACTAAAAAAGTTCTCATTACAAGTAAGGATCACTGCTAGTGGGCTCACTTTCCAAATATTACAGCCAAAGATAAAAAGGCTCACTTCCTTCAAAAAATGGTTCACTGCCAGAAGAATGATGAAAAGGGAATGCACCATAGAAATAAATGTCACAAAAATTCACACCAAAAGAAACTCATTATCTACTTTCTTTGGTATAATTTCACACAATGTCTAGATTTTCAAATTCACATTCACCACACTTGCTTTCATTGAATGGAATCAAATTTTACTTATACCAATCCATGTCTTCATAATCTTCCCAAGTCGACCAACCACAATTTGGATTACGTCACCACAAAAACATTCCCATGATGGAAGGGAATGAAACATGGAAAACACATTACCTCATCACTCAAATCAACACGATACATATTAACCATGATATCCGGAACCAAGGAGTAGGATATACAAATTACAATGCAAGCAATGTTTTGGGACACGCTAACCACTTTCTAGATTGGTCCGGACCCAAAATATTGTATGTCATTATGTTGAAAAATTTATGGGACCAAGACAAGCATGACCAAAGATAGATCATCACAACACAGCATTCAGAGTATGCCAATTTGAATCACAAATCATTGACCTATACATACTTGCATCATCTTTAGGTGAATCATCTTCTTTTTTCAACTTACATCCAGTAACAATAAGTGTACAAACCAGTTTGGAGTTCTCCAACCCAAAATTCTTCAATAATTATTTGGTATACTTGTATTGGGAAATGAAAATTACTTTGATATTATGGTTTACTTGCAATCCAAGAGAAAAATTCAACTCACCTATCATAAATATCTCAAACTCTTTCTACATTTCATCTACAAATTTTCTACACATATCATCATTTCCTCCAAAAATTATGTCATCAACATAAACCACATCAATCAATATTTTATCTGATTGAATTTTATAGTATAAATTACTATCAGAAAATCCCTTTTGAAATCCTTGTCCAATCAAGTACTTGTCTAATCTTCCATACTAGGCTCTAGGAGCCTACTTCAATCCGTATAAAGCTTTCTTCAACCTACAAAAAACATATGGCTCACTTCCAGACTTAAATCCCTCTAGTTTCTTAATGTAGACTTATTCCTTTAGTTCTCCATTCAAGAATATAGATTTTACATCCATTTGATAGACTTTGAAATCCTTAAAAGTTGCAAAAGCTAGGAATATTTGGATCACTTCCATCCGGGCAACAGGGGCATATGTCTCTTCAAATTCAATACCTTCAATCTGAGTGTGACCTTTGCAAACCAATCTTTCCTTGTTTTTCATTACCTTTCCATTTTCATCTAGCTTGTTCCAAAATACCCACTTTGTTCCAACTACATTTTTGTCTACCAGTCTAGGCACAAGTTCCCAAGTCTTATTTTTGTCTATCTTATCAAGCTCTTCTTTCATTTCCTTCACCCAATTCTGATCATTGCATATTTCTTCCACAATATTTGGCTTATTTTTTGAGAGAAGACACATTAACACTTGCTCTTGGGCTACTTTGATTCTTGTGATGATTCCTTTATTCTTATCTCCAATAATCTGATTTTTTGAATGGTTTCTCTGTACATACCTTTGGTTGAAGTTTCCAAAGCCTCCTTTGTCTCTTCTTCTTCTTTCTTATCGTTCTCTTCTTTGTCATCTGATTTATCTAATTCATATTCAATATTCCTATCATGATTTCTTTGAACATATTCATCTACTTTCACATTCACACTTGCAATAATCTTGTTCAGTCTCTCATTGTAACACTCCTATGCTTTGCTTCTTGTAGATTAACCCAAAGATATACCTTCATCAACTCTACTATCAAAATTTCCAAGATTGTCCTCATCTCTCAGAATGTAGCATCTACTTCTAAATTTTTTGAAGTACTTTATTATGGGAGCTCTTCCATGCAATAGCTCATATGATGTCTTTACATATTTCCTTTGAAACAGTGTTCTATTAAGCGTGTATACTAATGTGTGTATTGTTTCTCTCTAGTAGAATAGTGGTAAACCTGCTTCCATGATCATTATTCTATCTACTTCTGTAACTATTCGATTCATTCTTTCCACTACACCATTTTTTTTTGGTGTTCTAGAGGTAGATATTTGTATTTAAATGCCAAGTTTCTCATAGAGCTTGTTGAATTCATCAAAAGTGAACTCTCCTCCTCTATCAGATCTTAAACACTTGATTCTCTTTCCAAATTCATTCTCAACTCTTGTCTTAAATTTTTTGAATTTTTCTAAAGCCTCTGATTTTCCTCTTACAAATGTGACCCAAGTTAGTCTAGAATAATCATCTACTAATAGCCTGAAATATTTCTCTCCTTGAAAGTTTTTTGTTCTAGTTAGATCACATAGGTCAATGTATACAAGGACCAACAATTTGGTAGATGATACTTCTTTTCCTTGGAATGTTCCTTTGGTCTATTTTCCTTCTTCACATCATTTATAGATAATGATTTATATTTTGGTCAGTCTTGGAAAATCTTTGACTTCCCTTGTTGAACTTATTCTTACCAAGTTGTCAAAGTTGATATGAAAAATCCTTCGGTGCCAGAGCCAACTGTCATTGCTCTGAGAAAATAGGCATCTCTTTGTATATCCTTCCAGTTGATACATATTCCCACTTGTTCTTTTTCCTACTGCAATAGTATTTTTGAACTCTTCTAGATCTCACAACCATCATCCTGAAATACAACATTATAGCTATTCTCACAGATCTATCCAACACTCAAAATATTATGATATAAACCCTTCACATGGTAAACATTATCAGTGTTGTGTTTTCCATCAAAGGTATTAGAACCAATTCCAACAATATGTGTTGTTTTATCATCTCCAAATCTAACAGAACCTCTATCACATTTATCAAGCTTTACAAAATTAATTTTATCACCAGTCATATGATTCGAACATCCACTATCAATCAACCAATCATCTCTATTTCTTTTGAAAAATAATGTAGCTTTAGTGTTATCATTAGATTCTAGAAATATATTAGAGATATCAAATCTAGGTTCATTATTTTCTACCAAAAGCAAACAATCCTCATGATTTGATTCATCATTTGAAATAATGGCATTCTCATTAATATAATAGGCCTTCTTATTGATTTTTTAAAAAAATTTCCTTGTTCTTTTCTCCGAACACTTATTTTCTAAATGAAAAATCTTTCCACATTTAAAGAATTTAAGAGGTAGCATACCTTTTTACTTTCTAGTACCTTTCTTTAGTTTTCTTGTGAATTTTTCTTCCAACTCATCTGAACTTTCACTATCTGGATCATCTTATATTTTTGTGGCTTTGAAGGTTGTTTCAGATTTCTCCTTTTCTTTTCCAAAATTTATCCTCTCAATTGCGGTCAAGGTGCCAAATAGTTGCTCTTTGGTGAATTTCTTTGGATCATAAACTTCCTCAATGGTTGAGATCTTGTCATTGTAGCTCTCCATTAGGGTCATTAGAATCTTCTTCATCTGTTAGAGTGTCTACTTGATTTTTGACTTCATTTATTGCACTGTCAACTCTCTGTAAATAGCTTACTATATCCTCACCTTCTTCCATCCTCAAGTTTTCATATCTTTGTTTAGTTTTCAACTTATTTGATAACTTGACTGTATCATTTCCTTCATAGATTTATTTCAACTTTTCCCAAACATCATAAGGAGTTTCCAATGAAATAAATTTTTTTAACTCAGTCTTAGACAAAGCACTAAAGATTGCATACCTTGCCTTCTCATTCTCTTCATAGGTTGAAGTCGCATCCGCACTAGAAGGACCATTTGTTGGTTCAACATATTTTGTCTCAACAGATTCCCAAGTTTTCCACCCTAGAGAAATTAGCTAACCTCTCATCTACACTTTCCAGAAACTGTAGTGAGATCCATCAAACATCGAAACTGTTAGTTTGTGCACCATTGTATATACCTTAAGTGGTTAAGATCTCCTTCGAGGAACCAAAAAATTGATACCAATTTTAGAACAATACAAATAATTGAGAGGGGGGTGAGTTAGTTATTATAAAAAAAAATTCTTATCTCAAATAAATAAGATAGGAATTAAACAGATATGAACATGAAAACACTTAAAAAAACCATGCATAAAGAACACTAGAATTTACTTGGAAACCCAAGATGGGAAAAACCATAGAGAATGCTAATTCTCAATTATAAAACACCAGTTAAGGTTATTTTTACAAGGGCTCACTTTCGATGGGCTCGCTACTCAACTATTACAGCCAAATATAAAAAGGCTCACTGCCTTCAGAAAATGGCTCGCTACTAGAAGAATGATGAAAAGGGAATCCACCATAGAAATAACTATCACTAATAGTCACACCAGAAAAAACTCACTGTCTATTGTCTTTGATATACTTTTGCACAATTTATGGATCTTCAAATTCACATTCCACACTTACTTTCATTAAGTGAAATCACCTTTTACTTATACCAATTCATGCCTTCATAATCTTCCCAAGTCGGTCAAGAAAATTTTGAATTAGGTCACCACAAAAACATTCTCATGGTGGAAGGGAATGAAACATGGACCACACATAACCTCCTCACTCAAATCAACATGCTACATATTAACCATGATATCCAAAACTAAGGAGTAGGATATACACATTACAATGCAAGCAATATTTCGAGACATGCTAACCACTTTCCAGATTGGTCTAGACCCAAAAGAGTGTATCTCATTATGTTTCAAAGTGTATGGGACTAGGACAAGCATGACTGAAGATAAATCATCACAGCACAACATCTAGAGTATGCCAATCCGGATCACCAAAGAAAAAAATGAGCATTAATCAATCAACCAAGATATGTTGACATCAATGACAACCATTAATGACAACAATCAATAGAATCACATTCCAATAGTGAGCCTTTATGTTATATACTATATCTAGGTATAATATATTATGAGCTAACCCTCACTGTGGTTTTTCTCTTTTGGGGTTTTCCACATAAAAATACTAGTGTTCATGTGTCATGTGATTCTTTGGTTATCTTCATACTTTCTTTCATCATTGCAGTTATTTCAATTTTGATAATTGGATGTCTTATGTTTAATTGGTTTAAATGAACACTCATTCACCCCCCTCTCAGTATTCTAGGTGTTCAACAATATCCTTGATCATTTTCATTAATAATTCATGAAAAGTGTACAATAGGATACAATTGATTCATAATTATGCCAATTATTATATTCAAAATGTTGGTACTGTTATAACATAAAATGAATAAAATGTAAACTCAATAACCTAAGAAAAAAATTGACTTCTATTCTCTTTTCTTACATTACAAAAATTCTCTAGGAGATCAATCATCTTGTGCAAATGACCTTGAATTCACTTTTATAAAATAAGGGAGAAACAAGCTTTGATTCATTACACATGTCATGTTTTCATTTGACATTCATTTACATTTCAAAAAATGATCACATTTTCAAACTTGTGGATGGAATATTCCATGGAAAAACTATTTATATTTACTCTTTAGTAACCAATTGTTACTCCAAAAGTGCCTTTGATGTAGATTGTAGTTCTTTGTTTCTCCTTTTCTTCATTTTCATAATATGGACCCAAGAAAGCTAAGTTGTCATATGAAATAAAAAACCTTGTTGTGCAAGAAAATAAAACTCCTTTGTTGTCTTTGAAAACCTTTGAGACTCTGATTGTGAAAAAATACAAAAAATGTGTCCACCTCACCAAGATACACTATAAGTCAGTTACCTAATTATATTTTTATTCCCAAAACTCGTAATCCTCTTCAAATGTCCAATTGAATTCCATGAATTCATTCAATTTAGTTATGTATGGGCCATACTTCTTCATTACCTAGTTTGCATCTTTACCAAATTCATCCAAAAATGCACTAGTGATGGACAATTTATGCATACTATTCTTCAATGTGTCTATCTTGACATCTCCTTCCTCAAAAATCAAAGTAGCCTCTATAGAAATAACAATTTCCATTTGATCTCTCCACTATTCATATGTTTTAATAGCTCCATTGCTATTTAGAATGTTTGGCAAGAGGCCAAGATCATTCTCATCAAAGTGTTGGAGAAATTCCCTGATTCTCTTCTCAAGTGGATCCACTAGCCTTTAGAAGTCAATAATTCCCTTCACTATCTTGTATGTGGGGACAATTTATA
Organism: Sequoiadendron giganteum; assembly: GCA_007115665.2. Classification (NCBI taxonomy): domain Eukaryota; kingdom Viridiplantae; phylum Streptophyta; class Pinopsida; order Cupressales; family Cupressaceae; genus Sequoiadendron; species Sequoiadendron giganteum. Next base: position 391,876,500 of record CM021110.1, on the reverse strand, counting down.
GTGTCTTATTAGGCTCATGATTTGATCCTATAACCATGTTCTTCAATATACTAAGCCTAGATATCCATATCTGCATTAATGGGATAGCTATTGATTTATCCCCTTCAAACATACTTATTGAATCAAACATTAAAGAATATTTTGAATGAACACTATTCACCCTTTTTATTGTCTTTCCCAAACAAAGTTCCAAAAGATTACAAACAATAAGAATATTATTTTTATCATATAATGCAAATAATTATTCATACACCCTTAACTATTTAATTAGTTCTCTTCTACACACTCTTATCCTAGGAAGAGGCGCAATTAATGTACTTGGCATAATCTATGAAATTGGTATATTCTCATTATATACAACCATTTCCATGGATGGTGGAGAAGGTGAATGAACTAGATGAGGTGGTAGAGAAGAGGAACATGGAGCAGTAACTTGAACTGATGGCATTGGTTGCACTAGTTGCTCACTTTGCAACATCTCATTCTATAACTCAAACTCTTCTAACCTCTATTTATCCTTATTGTAAGAAATCAAAAAATAATTATACTTAATTATTTCCACATCACATTTTTCGTATAGTGACTCCATAGTTTCCTTGGTAAAATGTGCCACATAACTGCTAATGTGTTTGCCTCTACAATCGATACATGTCTGAAACCCCCTTAATTATGAGGCTTCCCTTATAATCTCCTATAGGTCTTACAACTTTAGGCTTATTTTTGTTAGGGGCTAATGCCCAAATGGCTAATGTATCCCATTGTGTGTTAAATGTAGATCCTTATAGTGCACGTATAGCCTCTTCATCAATTGAATAGGCTTGTGAACTTTACCTCCTTATAGTGTCACAATAAAAGGATAATTCTAAGTCCTATTCTGGTAATAGAAGTATACCACTCTCTCTTACAAGCTTCATTCCATCCTCAAAGGTCATCTCTTTCTCATTAGCTTTCATTTCTACCAGCACCCTTTTAAATATAATTTCTCTAGGCAATTTAGGGAACTTTTCCATTTCATTTTTCATCTTATTTTCAAATCATGCTTCCTATTCCTCCAAAAATATTCATTGAATACATCTATCTTGACAAATGTGTCATCATACATGAAATATGTGCAATATTTCTCTCTAACATCATATGCATTGTCCAATCAAGTTAACAATGATTTTGTAACCCTACCCTATGGATTTGATAACTCTACCTCTCTTTAAGGTGATGGAATACTCTACATTATATCATCAGAGGTTGCACTAACCTCATCATCTGAATCCATTGGATAGTCTACAAGACTAGATACCTACTCAATTCTTCTCCCCTTTGGAGAGGACTCTCTTGGGGGTGAATCATGGTCAATATCCTATTTTGGGGGTGACATTGGAGGTGAAGATGGTGGTGCTTATTACATAGGGGATGATGCTCTAGACTCCTCTGATTGAGTGGCAGTATCCTTTATTTTTTCTTTCCTCACAATCCCCTTTTTTCTTGAAAAGACATATTTTACCTTTAGTGGTTGGTAGGTTGGCCTATCTTCAACCATGGGGCTTTCCCCTTACATGCTCCTCTATTTTCTCCTTAATATTTTCCACAATCTTGTCAAAGTTCTACAAAATGGTTTCAATTCTCAACATCTCATCCTCAATGTCCATGAAAGTGCCTTTGAAATTGGGGTCCTTTTCTCTTTTTTCTATATCTAATTTTACAAAATCCAACCATTTTACTTTCCTATCTTCTACCTTCTGAAGATCAAACTCATTTTTGATGATATCCTCAGGGAAGTGAAAGTTATACCAAAATTTTCCCCCTTTGATCCTTACTTTTAGTATTTCCATGAAGCCTTATGGATCATGGTTCCTATCTCTACAATTCTTCATCTACAAATGTGTAATTTTTGGCAGGATATTCTTCCACCCATCCCTAATCATAACAAAATTTGAGAACATGGTATAGTTGGGGAAAATACTTCCCTTCTTTTGGATTGATAGATGTGTGTCCTCAAATTTTCCCAACTACCACATGACTTCCAAGAAACCAATTATGAGTGGCATAGTTCTTGGCAATACATGCAAGGTCACATTTGTGCCATACACTAAGAATTTTAGTACTTTCATAAGGGATGACATCCCCTCAGTTGTGGTCTATGCCCAAATAAGGTCTCCTTTTCTTGGGCCTCAAAAATTCATGTAACTCCCTAGGAATCCTTGGTATATCCCTCACCAAAGGACATTTCAACTTAGTAGCAAGAAGATTTGTAAAAGAAACAAAACTAGAAGTCTGACAGTGAATGTCTAGGTGGTGAGTCCACATTTGAACAAGAAAGTGTTCTCACCCTTCACCTCCTAGATCCAATGGGATATCCTAGCCAAACTCGTTAATTCCTTTGGCCAAAACCATATGCCACAACAAAGAATACCACCAACATATCACCCCATTCTCACCATTCTTGATGGATACTAGTGCCTTATGGATGGAATCAGATAAATAAGAAGAAAAATCATACTCTTTATTTACCATAGGATTCTAAATATTGGTAGACATATACATGAAAGCTAAAAGCATCCTTTGAGGAGGATAAAACCCTAGGATTTGGCACAAAGTGTGATATGCCCTAACAAAATAGAAATTAAACATATCAATTGGGAAAGACTCCTTAACAACAGTTGTGATTTTGATTTTAATTCACCCTTTTCCTTTCACCATAAAAATGGGCAATATTGTCACTATATATGTGCTCCTGTTGTTTTCATTCTCTTTCTTCAATACCTCCAAGTTTATTGGCTCAATAGCATCAGGGTTCATCTTAAAAACATCAATTATCCCCTCTCAAGTCAAATTAATCATCACAACACTAGCCAATGATCTCACAACCCTAATATTAGGATCATAGTTTGAAACTATGGCCTTCAAAAGGTCAACATCTGGGTAGACATTAGGAACTTCTAGTTTACCCATATCCAATACCCAACCATTATATCTCAAAACACTAGAATTTCATTTCCCAAACCAATACTTGAAAAGTTTCCATCCTGAAATTTGTTTTATGTTTGTATCTCTAACAACATGATGCTTGTTAACAATTCCTTTATCTATTCATTGGCCTTGAAACATAATTTTACCCACATTATTATCATTGGTAGAGTTGGGAAATTGGGAAATAAATTCTTCATGGAGGGCTCTTTCTTGGGTGGAGCAAGAATTTTGGGCCTTTGGGGGTGCCATTTTATCAATTAAGTAACCTAGGGTTTTCTATAATGTAGTCTAGGGTTTCTTGCAGGATGGCCAATTTGTTTATAAAAAAACACATGAGAAATAGGGTAATTTCAAAGAAATTTGATAAAAAAATTATGAATGCCAAACCTTAAAATAAATTTTAAGAAAATAATTCAACACATTTAGGTGGAAATTCACATAGCTTGACTGAAATTTTGAATGCATAGGAGGAAAATTGTACTTATTGGTGTGTGAACGCTAGAAATCCTAGTTCCGAGATGCAAGAATCTTGAAAAAATGTTGCAATCAATCTCTAGATGTCTTAGAATACTTTGGTTATTATAAAACATGCTTTAATCCATGTTTATATGCAAAACATTTCTTTCACTTAATAAGAAAGAATCATGTATGCCATTACTGCTCTCTTGTGTGAGCTAGAATGATTCAATCCATTCGATTTTATAACTTTGAATATCAACTGTCAATCTCTCAATGACCTGGATCATTGAATGACTTAGATAGAGTCAACTAAATTTGAAAAATATGACTCAAGGGTAAGTGCACCAAGATGGTTCCCAAAAAGGGGACTTAAGTGGACAGCTTTTTTCTGAAATCAGGAAATACTGACCTTGGATGTGAAATTGAGGATACTTAGACTCAAAATTTTGAGATGGAACAAAAAGAAGGATTCAAGTGCTCTGAGTCTACTTTCTAAACTGCTAATTTATTTTGAAAATGATTGAGATTAAGGGGTTGAAACGAGGGATGTACACAAATTCATGTTTTTTTTGTCAGAAAAACATAGCATAGCAACTCTTGTACGACCCTCGTACAATGAAATTTTTTTTAGTAATTTTAAAATAACAATGGTCAGAAGTTAGCTAATAGTATGTAGTTGATGCACGATTTTTCTGATAATTTTTTAATGAATATTTGATTTTTTACTAATTTGCAAAGTGGACATATCCTGAAAATAGAATTTTGGCCGTGCTACCCCTACAAATTTTGGAAACTAATTGATTTGTTTTTATTTTAATTTTTTAAATTTGTAGAATGGAGTCTAGTTTCTAAAAATGTAATTTATTTGAAAAATTGATGAACGGTTAATTTATAACGAAAAAAATACCAAACACTGCTTTTTGGCAAAAAAAAGACATATAGATAAAATAAATTATGGATGAAAGACTTAGTATTTTCAGAAAGTGAAAAAAATTACATCGTTGGATAGCTAAGAGATAACCCAACATTACCCATGTGCTCGATTTTTTCGATATTGAACCACGTGCAATCCTGACGGTGAGCACAAATCGATTATGAGAAATATGGTGGATTTTTTAAAAACACGTCTCTGGTTGTTGGGAATGCCCTTCAAAACTTTGGGTTGGAATTCCAAGGCAATACCAAGCTTAAATTTTGGTAATTCTCAAAGTAAGATATAATGCGAGCACACTATAACGAGAGCGCGTTATAACGCGCTCGCATTATATCTCACTTTTGACATGGTTTTTGCTTCTGCGGGGAACATGTCTACTAGCACATAATGCGAGCGCGTTATAACGCGCTCGCGTTATATCTTACTTTATGTTAAATGCTAATATATTAATGTATGCTGATATATTTTTATGTACATGTATGTGTGTATGCTTGTATGGATGTAAGATTATATGTGCAAATGTATTATGCTTGTATGTATGCATTTATGTATGTCTTTAGATGAAGGGAGAATTTAGAGAGAGTCTAGAGAGATGGAGAGGGGGTCGAAGTGAGAGTTTAAGAGAGAGGGAGTGGGAGAGAAGGGGTTGGATTGAGGGGGACTTAGCTAGGTAGGGTGGGAGGGATAGAGGGAGGGAGAGAGAGAGAGAGAGGGGGGTGGAGAGAGAGAATTGAGGGAGAGGGAGAGAGAGAGAGAGAGACAAAGAGAAAGAGAGGGTTATGTAGGTAGGGTGGAAAGGGAGAGACTTGAGAGTGTGAGAGGGAGAGACTTGAGAGTGTGAGGGGGGTGAGAGGGAGAGACTTGAGAGATAGGTAGTGAGAGAGAGTGTGAGAGAGAGGGAGTGAGAGAGGGTGGTAGGGATTGATTGAACAAGAGGTACACAGAAAGAGGGAGATGATACATAGAGACAATTAGAGAGGATGGGAGGGAGGGAAGGAGGGAGAGGTGAGATGTATAGATAGAGAGAAAGTGATAGGGGTTGAGGGTATAGGGTTGAGGGATTAGGATCGTGGACCTATAGGGTTGATGGTTTCTAGGGTATTAGGGTTTAAGGGTTGAGGGTTGATGGAATAGGTTTGATGGTAGAGGGTATTTGGTTGAGGGTATAGGGTAGAAGGTTTAAGGTTTAAGCGTTTAGGGTTGAAGGGTTTGGGGTTAAGGGTTTACTTGGTTGAGGGTAGAGGGTTTAGGGTATAGTTTTGAGGGTATATGGTTGAAGGATTAGGTTCAGGGTCCAATGTAAGGGGTAGAGGGATTAGGGTTTAAGGATTGAGGGTTGAGCGATTAAGGGTTGAGGGTCGAGAATTGAGGGTTGAGTGTTTAATGTATAGGGTAAAGGGTAGAGGGTTAAAGATTGAGGGTTTAAGGTATAGGGTCAAGGGATTAGGGTTGAGGGTCCAATATATAGGGTAGAGGTTATAGGGGTTGAGAGATTAAGGGTTGAGGGATTAGGGTTTAGGGTAGAAAGTATTGGGTTGATAGTAGAGGTTAGGAGGTAGAGGGTAAAGGGTTTAATAGTTTAGGGTTTAAGGGGTTAGGGTTGAGGGTCGAGGGTCGAGGGTTTAGGGTTGAGTGTTTAAGGGTTTAAGAGTTGAGAGTTTAAGGGTCAAGAAGGTTGAGGGATTAGGGTAGAGAGTTTACCAAGTGGGTTTGAGGGTTGGGGACTAGGGTTGAGGGTAGAGGGTTTATGGGTTAGGATTTAAGGGTTTAGGGTTTATGGATGAGCGATTAATAGGTTATAGAGTAGAGGTTATAGGAGTTGAGGGATTAGGGTTTAAGGGTTGAGGGTTGAGGGATTCAGAGGGTATAGGGGTTGAGGGATTAAAGTTTAAGGGTTGAGGGTTGAGGGATTAAGAGGGTATAGGGATTGAGGGATTAGGTTTTAAGGGTTGAGATTGAGGTTGAGGGATTAAGAGGGTATAGGGGTTGAGGGATTAGGGTTTAAGGGTTGAGGGTTGAGGGTTGAGGGATTAAGAGGTATAGGGATTGAGTGATTAGGGTTTAAGGGTTGAGGGTTGAGGGATTAAGAGGGTATAGGGATTGAGGGATTAGGGTTTAAGGGTTGAGGGATTAGGATTTAAGGGTTGAAGGATTAAGAGGGTATAGGGGTTAAGGGTTGAGGGATTAGGGTTTAAGGGTTGAGGGATTAAGAGGTATAG